>CP126891.1:260313819-260948819 GCA_030440675.1 Furcifer pardalis
CCCTTAAATGCCTTATTTACCTTGAATCCCTTATTAGGGTTGCTGTATGTCACTTGTGCTGAGTGCAACAACTGGAAGCCTGGCAGGTCAGCAGTTTGACACCCAAATACTGCATGACAAACTGAGCTCCTGTCAACCTAGCAGTTTGAAAGCAACAAATTGCAAGTACAGCTTTGGCAGGAAAAGTAGCATCATTCCATGTGCTTTGGCATCTGGTCATGATAATGGAAACATCTGTAGACACAGACAGCACTGGCTCTTTGGCTGTAAATGGAGATGAGCACTGAGCCCTTGAGTCAGAAATGACTGGCTTATGAGCAAGGATGACCTTTAGCTTTACCTTTATGTCAGTTTTGATTGTACAGCACAGAATAAGTGTGATTTACTAAACTAAGCAACAGGATTTTGGCCACTGATTCGGCAATTCTGTTCTGATTGGAAGGACACTTTGAATTTAGTCCATAGGCTGTAGTTGACTGAACAAACACTATCTTTTTTCAGTGAGATCTGGCTTGCTACACGATTTGCAGTTTGGATGTGTTGGACAGCCTTGGGAAAATCTGGGACTACATAAACTGACCATGGTATCCTTCTGGCAAGTAGGACTGGGGATCCAGGCAGAAGCGTAGCATGCCTTGGCAGGGCCCCATATAAAAATTTGTTTGGGGGCCCTTAGGAAGGGTAAAGATTTCTCACAAAAGAAAAAAAATGCTTTTTTTGACTTTTGTCATTTGTGAAATTAAAAAAAATGGGAAGTTTTTATTAATTTTTGCTTACGCACGTTGGGGGCCCCCATGACCCAGGGGCCCCGTATAATTGATATGGCAGATACGGCGGTAGCTACGCCCCTGGATCCAGGGCACGGTGTGTTCATGGTTTCCCTCATTTCTGAAGGGCCGGACCCAGTCAGTGTGGTTGGAAGGCGAGAAATCCAGCCCTAGGCCCCTCCAATATGGGGTGCCTCAGGGCTTGTTGCTCTCACTTCTATTCAACAGCTACATGAAACCGCTGGCTTGTTCGACTCCCCCCCCCCCTTTCCAGTGAATCTTTTTACCTCTTAACCTTTTAATCTTTTAATCTTTTAAAATCTTATATCCATGAAATTTTTTAGATTGTGTTTTTTATTGTTAGGTCTTGTTGTTATTGGTTTTAATTGTTGTTAGCCGCCCTGAGTCACTTTGAGGAGGGCGGGATACAAATATGGTTATAAATAAATAAAAATAAATAAATTCCTCAGTCACCCTAGCCCTGTGATGGCTAACCTTGGCACTCCAGGTGTTCTTGAACTTCAGTTCCAAGCAGCCCTGATCAGCAGGAATGCTGACTTAGGCTTCTGATAATTGAAATATAAGAACACCTGGAGTGCCAGGGTTAGCCATCACTGTGCCTAGCCATTGACCAGAGATGACTAGGAGGGAATATATGTCCCAGAGTCTTCCAGTCACCATGGGAGTTGTAGTCCAAGGAATTAAGGGGGAAGGAAAGCAAGATTCTCAGCAAAGTTCCAAGAAATGCCATTGGATACAGCCAAAATTAAATTTTATGCTCCCTAAAGAACAATTGCGCCACTAAAGAAATATTATTATATTTAGATTTGTATGCCGCTCTATTCGCCGAAGCGACTCAGAGCGGCTAACAGCCTTAATCATGTTACATATCAAAACATATCAAAACATCACATATCATATACATTCCAAGAAATCCCCCATGACAATTACAAAATCAAGACATGTAAATACATTTCAGAAACACTTCATTACATAAAAAATAAAAGTACCATTCAGTTTAGAAAATACAGTACAGTCAGGAGATTCCTTATCCTTTCCCAGCAGGGAATGGCTGGCCGTGTAACAGCTGTGGCAGCGGCAGAAGTCTTTGGCTGGCCGGCTGGTCCCCGCAGCTGCGCCTCGTTCTGCCAGCCCGACTGGCTGGGGAGAGTCTGGTGGTAGTTGCGGCCATGTTACTATAGGACAGAGTAATGAGTACAAAGCAAAGGAACTGTGCATTTGGCTACTCAGCTGATCTAGGAAGCGATGTCACATATTCATTCCAATAGGGCAGTTACTACTAGATGGCCCCTAATTAGAAAGGCATCTAGTATATTGTGTCTTGAAGTGCCATCTTCCATCTTCCTTCCCTTATGTTAGGAGTTCTTAAGCTCTTAAAGCTGGGGGCCAGGTCACGCTCCCTTAGACAGCTTTGGGGGCTGGACAACCATTTTGCCCTTCCTCCACCACATGGCAGTTCCTGCTCCGGTGGAGGCTTTGGGGGGCATGAAATGGTGCTGTGGGCCACATCTGGCCCACAGGCTGCAGGTTGAGAATCCCTGTCTTATGTCCTTGGCATCTTACCACCACCTGGGGGGAAAACGTAGTAAAACCAGATGTTTCAATTTCTATATTTCTATAGCAGTGATGGTGAACCTTGGCACCCCAGGTGTTCTTGAACTTTAATTCTCAGAAGCCCTCATCAGCAGGAGTGCTTGCTTGGGCTTCTGGTAATTGAAGTCCAAGAACATCTGGAGTGCCAAGGATTGCCATTACTATTCTATAATATTCCAGAAATTAACCCTTACTTTTTGAAGGTGGGGGAGCGTTGAACCGATCGGCACCCACTTTAAAACTGCGGCCATTTGCTAGCATTCAAAGTGGAAACAGAAGGCTTCTGCTCAGAGGAAGATTTCCAGGGCTATACATTATAAATGAGTCAGAGCAACCCTCAGCCAGACCATCTGAGCCACCTGTCTGCAGCAAGCCAGCAAAGCACGGTCCCCTGAGGTAGGCGAAGAGCTGACAGCTTTCAGATGAGTTTGCATAGTAGTGGACTGACATGAGCTTCCACCTTTAATTTCTGATCAGTAACCATTGGTTGGATACCCAACTGTTTTGGTATCTTTATTTTGTTGTTGTTGTTTCCTATTTACTGTCAGCAATGATCTGGAGAAGCTCACCAGGGAAATAAAACTACCCATCACTGACCGAAATGCTGACAGATATCATTTAGCAAAAGCACTGCAAGAAGTTCAAATCCCTTTGCTTCTCCTGGCTTGAGGTCCTGCTCAGCATCGTTGCATCTTAATACAGTACACTAGAAAAATGTATTTGTTTCTCTGATCTTACCTTAGGAATAGAAATGTTTGCACCACACAGAGTTAAAACCGGATAATGTTGGGGAATTTGAGCAAACGTATGCACCACACAATGTTAAGATAACGTTGCGCAACGCAAGAGTTTGCCTCAAATTCCCCAATGTTGATCTTGGCCCCAAAAGCCTGCAGGTGATAAAATGTTTCTGTACTTTGCCCAGGTGGGTCAAGGACACTACTTTCGGAAGGTAGCAGGATCCAGAGATAGAACTGCAGCGTCAGCAAATTATAGTGCCAATAAAAAGCTTCCCAAAGAGAAAATACAGTCTCCATAGTTTGTTTCTGTGGAGATAACATAGGAATCATTCATCACCCATGACTACATGCTGGTTAGAGCCACCAGGGTGGAAAGTTTAAACCAGGAGTCCCCAACCTTTTCAAGCTGGGGGCCAGGTCACACTCAGTCAGCTTTGAGGGCCAGATGGCCTTAAGGCGTGTTATTAATCAATTGTGTCCATTCCTGGACTGGGAGGCCCTGCTCATGGTCACCCATGCCCTGGTCATTTCCCACCAGAGACTATTGATTGCGGTGGTATATAACTCTACTGTAAATAAATAAATAATTTTTGCCCTGCAGCTTAAAATGGTAGCCATTTTGTTTCTCAAATGCTTTTGGAGGGGTGGGGTGGCCACATGAAATGGCACCATGGGCCAGATCCAGCCTGCAAGTCTTAGGTTGGGAACCCCTGGTTTAAACCAGAGGTGGCAAACCTTCAGTTTTTGGACTTCAGTTCTCAGAATCCTAAGTCAGTACAGTGGCTCATCAGTGTTTTGGGGAATTGACTTAGGCTTCTGGGAACTGAAGTCCAAAAGCCAGAGCTTGGCCATCCCTAGTTTAACCCATTCATAAGCAAGAGTAAATGAAATATTCCAATCTACACTTATTCTTAGTCATATGGCTGTGTTAACAATTGTCTGCATCAAACTTCTCTCCTTCCCCGCTCTAGATTTCTTGGACTAATTCAGCTCCAACTAGCATTGACAACCGTCAGAAGCAATGAGTTTTGTAGTCTGTGACATATGAAACATCAGAAAATTAACAACTAGGTTTGCCTTCGGTACTGAAATTCTGCTGAGTCCATTTATTAAATAAGCCCACTTTAGTTGGGACTTAAGTATGCTAAGCAATAGGATTTCAGCCAATAAATCCCAGTATTGTATCTAAGGTACATGTCATTATATATCTAACCAGAAGACTGTTTCTATATTGCAAGAAATGGGTAAACCATGTGTATGAATCTTACTTGTAATTACCAATCCATGGTTATAAAATTCCTGTAAAGAGAACATTTCTGCTTCAAAACTAATGCCTGGAGCACTTTTAAGTGTAAACAAACTATTTTTAAAAAATAATTTTTGTTAAAATGTTAAAATAAAATTTATTAAAAGCCATCTGCCTACAGTGTTTTTTCTCTTCTTTATTTATTACTGCTAAATGTTTTAACAACTGATAGTATATTTAATATACACAATTATTCTGTTTACAGACACAAAATAGCAACCTCTGTATTGGTGTTTGTGGAGGGGGAGGAAAAGATTACTCATTTGTAGGCCTGACACACTATTTCAGTGGCAACTCTTCAAAAACTTTGAACAGCTAAATTAAAATATGGCTTTCCCCTACTTCATTCAACACCGATTAATGTACACTATTTCCCAAACATCTGTTCAGCTGCTGCCCTATTAAATCTTGCTTCCCACCAATGACTGAACATTAAAAGATGGATATGCATTTGAAATATTCTAATTGAGTTTAAGTATTATTTCATCGTTCAGCTCATAGGATGACAAACAGCCTATAATACTTTGTGGAACCCTCAAGTCAAACTCTACTATGCAGTTTGCATTTTGTGTAAATTGCACCTTGTGTACACTCCACCTTTTTAGACATGTTATGTGAAAATTGTATACACTAATTAAGCTGCACAGGTATAACACAATGATAGGACTATGATAATTGTATATATTACTAATCATTGCTGATCATGGAGTGTAGTTGTTGGCTGCAACTCATATCCAAGAATGCATTTTTCTTGAAGCAGGAAAAATGACATTGGTGTGAATTTCTTTAAGGTGGATCCCAGTGGTGTGCTGCTCCCGGTACACCCCGGTACATGTGTACCGGTAGCAAAATGTCCGGAAGGGCACACCCACATGCCAACAGGTCACCTGGCTGTGCCTGCCACTGAAAACCTCCTGGCCAGCTTCGATTTGCGTACAGAGATCTGTATCATGCATGCACACAGAGATCTGCTTCAGCATGTGCATGAGAGCATGGGGAGGCCCCCTCCCTGTGCTTTCACGCATGCATGGCTGCAGATCTCCACATGCAAGCACTGAGGCAGATCTCAGTGGAAACTGCAGAAACCCAAGCTGGCTGGGGTTTGGGGGGGGGGCTGGGCTCCCTGTTGCCCACCACCACCACCACCACCCGTCTGGCTTGGGTTTGTGCAGTGCATGCAGAGATCTGCCTCAGCACCTGCGTGAGAGCATGGGGAGGCTCCTCTCCATGCTCTCACTCATGCACAGCTGTAGATCTCCCACAGGTGCTGAGGTAGATCTCCACATGCACTACACAAACCCAAGCCAACCATTTTTTTTTTATTTTTATTTTTATTCTGGTGGCACGGGTGCCTGTGAGCCGAAAAACCCTGAGAGACGGAAAAACCCTGGCAGGCTTGGGTTTGCACAGTGCGTGCTGAGATCTACATCAGCACCTATACGAGGAGATCTGCAGCTGTGCATGCGTGACAGCATGGAGAGGGGCCTCCCCATGCTCTTGTGCAGGTTCTGAGGCAGAATTTGATGCACATCACACAAACCCAAGCCGGTGTGGAGGGGGTTCAGTGCCAGTCTCACCAGGTGAGCTTAGCACCAGACGGCGGCTGATGCTGAAGTGGCGGCAAGCAGAGCATGGGAGGCAGGTGCTGCCACCAGATCGGTGCAGCAGGGTGTCCGTTCTGCCTGGCCCCCGGGGGGGGGGCACTTGAGTGACTGCTGTGTTTTAATGTTAGTTTTAAAGGGGTTCATCTGTTCTTAGCTGTTGGCCACTTTAGGTAGTCAGGTTATTTACCGCTGCCCAACACTCAGCATACTGTCTATTCCATTACCGTAGAGAGAGCACAGTTTAATAATCCAAGGATGTCATACTTTAAACCCATGCACCATCCCAGTGTTCTCATTTTGATTCATTACTGAATAAACATCCATACTATTTGACTGCAAATTGGCAAGGATTTGTTTATTTGATGCGCTTGTTCTTCCAGAGTGCTGTTGGAAAGGGAAAAGAAAACTCAATTTATTTTTGTAGAAGGGTTGTGCAAAGGGTTGATTACATTAAACGCTAGCTATAGGAAAGATACATAAAATTTACATCCATAAGAATGGGCACAGTAGTTCTGTTGGCATCTTTTAGCTGTGTGAGATAAAAATGAAAGGCACATTCACACAGTCAATGTGCTTCTGATCAACGGATGTGAAAGTTGAAAAACAAGGCATAACTATTTCTTTTTCATCCTCCTTCTCAACTGGTGGTGGGAAAATCTTCCTGTCAAAGGTACACTACTGATGTAGGTGGATTTTTGATAAAAGTAAGGGATTTTTGATCACGAGTCCCTCAGAGGTCTTCTTCTTCTGCCGTATCCAAATCCAAATATTGGCGACCCTCATGACTTTCCTGAGAATATAATGCAGTGGCCTTTCATCTGCCTTCTGCATCACATCATGACACCCATACCACCAAACTATTATCCATACGATACAATGCACACAATGCCCCTCAATGTGCACTGAGAAGGATCTTATGTTGGCAAGAAAAAATGCTGATGATGTCACTTTCTGGTCCCTAGCCCTTTTGACACACCAAGTCCTCCTCAGCCCCAGGCCAGTATTGATGAAGCTTCTGCCCTCCATCAAGATGGATTCCAGTGGGATTTATTCCACTTGGGGAACATCACTCTTCCCTGTGGACTTCAACACCCAAGCTGTTACTCTTCAACACTCGGCGTTGAGTCGCTGGCAGTATGGTCTACTCTATTACCATAGCAGGATAACCTGGCCAAAAACTACTCAGGCACCAGTTTTGTTCTAGAGTTTTTAGCCTCACAGTCTTTTCCTCTATGCAAGAATACAATATTACTTTTTAAAAGAGAAAATAAACTTTTTACAGCATTGGGGTTCTCCAATGGGAGTCATTTTTTCGCAGGTGAGACACCAGTCTGTGCAGAATTATTACAATTCCTCTTTAGGGCAACATCTTTTCTGTATGTATTCTCCCAGAAATGTTTCTGGAAGATAGCATCTTTCTGCCATCCATTCCCCAGACTCCAACATTGGATTCTCCAGAAAGGGGACTGAGTTGCTCAAAATTTGGCAGTTTCTGTGAAGAATGGCAAAGATTTCCTTAGAATTTGTACATAGTTCCCCCAAAAGGGCTCCAAGCTGAGCACAATAGACAATAAAGTTTCCAAGTATTTACCAAACCTCTGCTTTGTTCAAGCTATGGCTATTTCATTGTCATTTATATCTGATAGCATTTTGCATAGGCTACCATATAATTTGCATATTGTTTTGCATACTCTCTGAATAATTGCTTATTTTACTTCCCTTTTCTGTGGCTAATGACTTGGGCACACAACAGGTTACTTTCAGCAATTAAGTTAATGGAAATTCCCCTAAACACACACATCAGCGCTAGTCATTCCGCATTGCCCCCTGAATTTCTGTAAAGCAAAAGAGAGAGAGTATACAGTGTGCAAGTGTATGTATAATAGCTTTCTTAATGCAGCATGTTATCTTAGGTGTGCAGCCAGCAGCATGTCTCAAATTGCCACATCTGCATTTACTTATGAAAAAATGGCACTGGAGTGTAACAGCTATCTCTCTACACAATGTTTGCTTTTTGATGACATTTTAAATGCTACTAGCATGCACAAATATAAATAACAACATGCTGCCTTTCCAATGCCTTGACCTCAGTGCCCATCCTTGCCAAAGGCAGGTCAGGGAGTGACCATGTTGAAATAACCATGTACCAGCCTAGTTCAGATATTACTTTCTTCCTGTGATTAAGGAGCAGACAGGGCAGGCAGCTAGATAGAAGTCTGAGACCTCTTTTGACTTGCAATGTCTTGTTACAGCACACATCCCGTATATATTGACTCAGAATAAACGGCTAATGTGTACTTTGGTCTTAATGAATGTGTTTAGAATGGCAGGTTCGGTAATGTTTGAACAGACTCTCAGTCATCTGCATTGTTTTCTAATTACTGCCACTTTTGCATGGTTTTATGAACAGCAAAAGGTCTTCTGCCACCAACATGGGAATATTAGATGTAGGCTTTTGTGAGTTGCAGTTCATTTCAGATGCATTGGCTGAAACAAGCGGCCCTCCACCAAAGCTTATGTCAAGTAAAATGTGTTAAAGAAAATCCTCTTGCCTTATTACACTAGCAGAAAGAAAGTGTTGTAAGTCACACTGGCAAAATGCCACTAATTAGTCAGTAACCACTTGGATTCCTCTTTATGCATGGGCTATGTTGTTTGCTGTGCATGTGAGAATCCAAATCAGGATTCCTAATTAGGGGCAACTCAGCATGGTAAGTTGCACCATTTCCCTTCTGCCAACATAATTACTCAACAGGATTTTGATTATAAGGGCTAAAAAAATGTCCAAAGTAGAGCAGACCTTCTGAAGGAGCAGGACTCATTAAGTTGTCACTTGTGTAAGACCCATTTATTCAATGG
The DNA here is from genome assembly GCA_030440675.1 of Furcifer pardalis. Lineage (NCBI taxonomy): Eukaryota > Metazoa > Chordata > Lepidosauria > Squamata > Chamaeleonidae > Furcifer > Furcifer pardalis. The sequence continues at coordinate 260,322,710 of CP126891.1, forward strand.
TTGGACTGTAAGTATAGGATCTATTTTGTAAACTTCAGAGTCTCATAAAGCTATTCATAGAATCATAGAATAACTGACTTAGAAGCTTCCTTTCAGGTCATCGAGTCTGCTCAGTGCAAGAATCTGAATCAAAGCAGATATAATAGATTTGCTCTTGAATGATTTTGATGTTGGAGCGTTCTGCCTCTCAAGGCAGTTGGTTCCACTGTCATACTGCTCTAACCATTAAGTTGTATTTCTTTTTTTAGCTTCAGACAATTATGGCTCCTTCCTCCATCACCCTGTTCATGTATTTACTTTCTAAAAGCCAGGAGCAGAATGAATATGTGCAAGGAAAATGGAGCTGCTCCTGAAAATGTCAGGTTTCCTATTCTGCTCTGTATTAAGCACATTCAGATATTATTATACACTAGATCTCCAAGGAAAGCTTGGTGTATCTTGACTGAAGTAGTGTGTTGGTTACCAAGGCCCAATCACTCTCACTGCAAATGTGGGATACAGTATTTGTAATTATTGATAAAGGAGGTTGGTAACTGGTGGGGGGGGGGGGTGGTGGTGTTGCCCAAACATTATAAGAATTAACCGAGATGCTGAACCTTATCCCCAAAGAAGATTCACCATCTCCGATACGTCATGTTTCACAACTATAGCCTTGCAGTTTATGTGTCGTCGTCGCCGTCACCGAAGTCACCGTCGTCGCCATCGCCGTCATCGCCGTCGTCATCGTCATCATCATCATCATCATCATCATCATCATCATCATCATCTTATAATTGCAGTTTGATTCCCAATTGTGCCTCTGCCAAGAAAATCCAGGCTATGTAGTCACAGGAAAAACTGCACACTCCACGGATGACCCCAGAATAAGGGAATGGTAAACTTTTTCTCCATTTTACCTAGAGAACCCTGGAAAACATTGCCATACATCAGAATTAACTTGATGGCACACAGTACATAAAGTAAGCAGGCAGCAGTGGGTCAAGACAAAACATGAAGACTGAGCTTGGGCAAGCTCAGAGTATAATGAATTTTAGTTTGCCACGATGTCTGAAGCTAAACAGTAGTATCTAAATCAGCAGTGATCCACACTGACCCTCCAGATGCTGGCTAAACCTCAGCTCCTATCAACCCATGCTGGGCCACTATAATCTAACAACCTGGCGGGCTCTTGACTACTTGAGCTTACCCCTTCTTCTAACCTATGTCATCAAGTCACTTCTAACGTCAAATTATGTATTCTGGGAGTAGATTATCATTCTCTCTCTCACACACACACACAGACACACAGGAGGACACACACAGACACACAGACACAGACACACAGACAGACACACACACACACACACACACACACACACACACACACACACACACACACACACACACACAGGAGGCGGGTGAGTAGCCAAATAGGAGGAGGGTTTTTAACAGCCAGTCTCTCCCCCCCCCCCCCCCCGGCAAAGTAATGCCTGGTGGCAGGGTATAATGGGAGGTGGTTTTAGTGAGTAAAAACCCAACACACTATGAAGCTACAGCAAGGGCTCCACCGTGTCTATTCTCCACCTGCAGCAACACTCTACATCTTTAGCTGTTCTGACAGTCGGGAGATGCTCTGCATGATTACATCAGGAAAAGGGCTAAGTTGTATTGAGTATTCCAGAGAAGGACAAGGGACAGGGCTGTTGACTCCACCCACAGCCTCTCTGTTTTTGATAATCATTGGTGGAGGAATCAAAATTGGCAGGTTTATGGGCTGTTTCTGTTTGCTGCTGGCAGACTTTACCAGGTCAGCATTCCTCCTACCTAGTGATTACCACCCGATAATGTTTTACAACATGACTATCAATGTGTCACCTGCCATCCTCAGACACATAAGTGTGTAACTTTTGAAGGCTGTACTATTTTGTTCCTCTCTCGTTGCATCTATCCTGTTGCCTTTATCAGCATCTGAAGGCATGCCCATTTATGCCAGAATGACCACAAGTGAGCTGAACCGTACACCAGGCGGTGCGTACATGTGTGTTCCATTATACAAGCATGGCTATATTTCATGCTTGTCAGAGTCTTATAGAGGCTGTAAACTCCTAGAATGTAAGACCTAGGTAATTCTTAAAGCATTGAAAAAGGAATGAGTAAACTACAGGGGTAGCCTGCTTTATCTGAACAGAAGGGGGTGGACAGCTTGACAATCAGAACAAAACCCTAGAGCAGAAGTCAGACATCACCTTAGGGATTAGGAAATTGTGACAATAAGTTAACCAGAAAGAAGAGGTTAACAAAATGAAATAGAAGAGCCCTGAGATAAGAGGGAAGGTTGACAGTATTTGGAAGACATCTTAACAAACACATGATATCTGCAGAGGTGCAGCTGATGCTTCATAAAAATTACAATGTTGGCTATCCTAGGGGCACTATGTCTCAGCTCCAGCATTTTGCCCGTAAAATGGGACTATTTATGGTTATGCTTTGTCCTTATAAAGAGGCTGAAAAATATGAAAGCTGTGCATCTAGTTTTCAATGATATCTGTAACAAAAGTGATCTTTAAGTGTGAGCAAATGTAGAAGAGCATCCCACTGAACAGAGAGGACAGAGTATTCCTGAGATTTATTAAAAGATGTGAGTTTCAATTCACCATGAAGAAGAGTGCATCTATACAATAAAAACATTATAGTATGTAAGTATTTGATATTTCTTAATGGAAGTGCTATAGCTTTAAAAAGATCTTCTGACCAGTCAGCTTTCTGTCAACCACACCGGTTAAACCAGGTAGCAATATTTCAAGAAGATTATAACAGGATACTCTGTGCACATATTCTGCTATTGAATGCTGGTTAATTAGCCTATTCTGCATCAGGAATTTGCAACCTTTTTTTAGACCACGCCCCCTCAAACAGCTGTGCATGCCAGAGGTGTGGTTCCTCCTCCTGCTTCTGCCACTTCCTGTGGCAGTGGGAGCAGTAAATTTTGCTGTTTTACAGTGGGTTTTTTGGTGCTTCCAGTGGTGGGGTTCTCAGGGCCAGATTAATTGGTGCCACAGGCTGGATCTGGCCCACAGGCCATAGGTTGTGAATCCCTGTTCTACATAAAACTGAGGCTACTGCAAACCACAAGGAATTGTAGCTCACCCAAATATTCAGACTGGATGTGATAAACCAAACCTGGCAACTAGGAATGGGATTTCGGGATTATAAATCCAATTGTTCTCTATTTTGAGAGTTCTACTTGGCAAACAGCCACCTTCTAAACACCTAAATGCACTTCATCTGGGATAAAGGTGTAAATTAGAAGGCTTTGCTGCCTAGCTGGGCCTAGCTCTATTCACAGTTGTATTTTGGAGCTTTGCTTCAGAGCAGGGATCTAGGAAGAGCTAGGCATAGTTAGGCCTCAAAGCCTTCTCGTTTAAGCCTTTCTCCCCAGTGAGTCATATTTAGGTGCCTATAAAGTGGCCATTTGTCATATAGAACTCTCAAGAATGGAGAATTTTTTTAAAAATCCCATCCTGATTAGCCACCTCCTCTGTGCAATGAGGAGGAATAATTTGGAATCACTTAAAGTGAGTAGTCAGCTTTGCAACATCTAGTTGTCTTAAGATTTCAGGGACACAGCCTGAAACCAATGTGTGAGTGCTTACAGTGTTGGGCAGAGATGGCGAACCTTGGCACTCCAGGTGTTCTACAACTTCAATTCCCAGAAGCCCTGATTAGCAGGAGTGCTGACCTGGGCTTCTGGGAATTGCAGTCCAAGAACACCTGGAGTGCCAAGGTTCACCATCACTGGTTTAGGGTATCAGAGTCTAGGGCCCTGGAGGCTAACCTCAACATTCCAGCTGTTCTTGAACTTCCATTACCAGAAGCCCAAGTCAGCATACCTGTAACCTGCTGAACAGGGCTTCTGGGAGTTGAAGTTCCAGAACAGCTGGAGTATAGACGTTAGCCATCACTGGTCTAGGGTATGGGCAGCTGGCAAGTAACATAAATACCAGGACCTAGTACAACCAAGTAACAAGCCAAACAGTAACTGAATTTCAGTCCAACTCAAACCAAAGATGCAGAATTAGTCCAGACGATGAAACAAGGCAAGAGATCCAGGAGCCAAGCAACTAGCATCTGGCCTGTTTTTAATCTGTTTTTAATCTTTTTCAGATTTTAATTTTAAATTTTAAAAGTTTTAAGGTTTTTAGATAGAAGCTCCCACTTCCGAATCCTGGGCCCTATCTGCCCAGGGAAGGAAAAGACTATTGTCCTCTGGCCGGAAGGAGGAATGGATTTCAGCTGTTTGTGTTGTGTGTGTGTTGGTGTTGGTGTTGTTTTGTTTGTTTGTTTGTTTCCTGATTGTAAACCGCCCTGAGTCGCCACGGCGAGTGGACGGTGATATAAATCTAAATAAATAAATAAACTACCAAGTCTACTGACTTTCCTTGCTGAGGCAGCTTCTGGGAGGAAGGGTCAGTTCCTATATCACCATGGCAACCAGGATCTCCAGGTGGAGCCTATGAAGGTCCAGAACCTTCCTCAGGGCTCTCATGTGGGGCTTACCAGCTCCAGCAGGGTGAGGGTCCAGTCCTGTAGTAGGGCCTAAAGGAGTAGCTGCAAATCCTGACATAGAGGAAGGACATTTTCATAACAAAGGTTCCTTCTTCTCCAGTGCCACTTGCCCTAAAACTTGCCTCCTTTCTTCAAAACCCAAAGAAACATAGCAGTTGAAATGGTGCCCTCAGACCTGCTTACCCAGAACCATGAACAGAAGTGGGGACACGCAGTCTGCGTGTAAAATCAAGATATGGAACTATATGGTGAATGATAATTAGATTTGTCTTGATTTGGATTTTTCATAGTCTGTTACATCTGATATCCCTTTCTTCAGTGTGTGTAGATAGACCTTAAAATAGCTCTTTCTTGGTTCAAGCCTGTTGGTAAAGTGAATGGCAAAGTGCCCATTGATTTTAATGGAGTAGGATTTCCAGTCTGAAATGACTAAATGAGACATATTGATTGTGGTGAGTCATATACTGAGTCCCAAGAAGCCATGTGCTTTCCCTGCTCTGAATATTTCCAATAATGAGATTAAGTATTGCACATGTAATTGCAACCTGTAACACCTAGAAGGAAGCCTTGGACTAATACATATCTACCATGTTTTAATACTTTGAAACTGGACACAATGAATCTAGGGACATGATTATATGTTACTTGATTTCTTTCCTATGAGATTGCAGTCCTTGTAATTTATTTATTTATTTATTTAAATTTGTTTATCGCCCTCCTCCCAAAAGGGACCCAGCGCAATTTACAACAATTATAAAATCATTTTAAAAATTAAAAACTCTAAAAACTTTTAAAAACTTAGTATTAAAAGCCAAAAATTGCAAATGCTTCAGCTGCATTTGTGTTCACCTAAATTTTGGTTGCCATTTTATGAGGTTTAGCACTTCATGCTGAAGTAAGAATTATGTTTTCTCACCTTTCCAACCTATAAGCAAAGATAGACAACCTCTTAATTTACTCACATCTTCTTTTCTTAGCTAATTTGAACCTGACACACATACTCATTTGCCCTGACTAGCACTCACTAACCTCTCCCAGATCTATCCATTCTTTTTTTACATCCACCATTATCCAGAGCTCCAGGGAAACATTAAAAAGGAGGAAATGTTCAGTGCCCCCCACCCCCAAATTCTTCATCAGGCTGTGCATTACTATTGTGCATCTCACTGACTCTTCAAGCCTTGAGGTTCCGTTCTATGATTTCTGGGACTGAATATGCCTTAACAAAAACTTCTAATCAGGATAATGTTTAGTCTTCATCCATTTCCCCAACATCCCAATTTTTGAAATGCTTGTCTTGCTAAACTGTTTTACAAGGATTCATACCCTTACTTTTTTATAATATGCTATTGGAGGAATAAGCATATTACCCAAGTTTGTTTTCTATATTACATTTTAGATTTATTTCTCAACTAGCCTCCTCTGATGCTCCGAAAATAAGTACCAAGAAGAAGTGACCTTTGAGAAGAGCTTTCCTCCCTTCGTAAATGAGCAAACATGTCCCATGCTCTTTTAGGAAAATGACAATAGCAGTGACTCAAGTGCTGACTGAGTGTGCTGACCCACCCAAGCGGGCATGGTCCCCACACAGCAGCACTACACAGAGAGTCTGTTCAAGGAGCGTCCAGATATCAAATTCCAAAAGGCAAGCTGAGGTCTGTTTACTGGTAGTCCAAGCAAGCATCTAATCCAAAGGGTGTCCAGGGGCATCATCAGGGTTGGCAGAGAAGTCAGGGTCTAGTCAGGCAGCCTGGTGTTGAGCACGGTGTCAGTCTTCACATGAGAGTTATGCTGACACTGGCAGGCTGCAACAAGCTTGCTTATAAGCCTCCCAGCTAATCGGTATCAGCTGGGAGCCTTCTTTGGTACTTCGTTCTAGCCCAGGGGCCCAATTAGGCCTCTGCATATCATGAATGTGGCCTGCAGCGAGCGCCCGGGCTCACCATGGACCACCCCACTTGCCCCCACTGCCTGACGTCAGCAGGTAGTGGCAGAAGCAGCGACCGTGTTTTGTCCAGGCTGCTCCGAGCAGCCTCTTGCTCAGTCCCATCCCCTCAGCAGCCTTTGCTAAAGCTGACTGCTGCTTCTGGGAAATTTTCAGAGCCTCCTGTGTTTCAAAATTTGTGGTGCTAAGAGAGGCTCCTGGCACACTCGGGATGATGTCACCGCATCATGCCAGGTTTACCCTTCCAGCACCGCGAACTTTGAAACCTGACTGAGGGCTGATCACTGTTAGAGCCGGACCCCCTGATCTGACTTGGGCCAGGTACAGGCTGAGGTCCCTGGCTCAGGACATCCTCAGGCTCGGGTGCAGGGAGATCTGGGCTGGTCATAGGGAGCGCCCCCTCCTGATCCAGGTCATCCTCAGAGTCCAACAAGGACTGGATCACAACACTTTGGAGGCGGAAGGTCAGCAGTTCAAAAACCATGTACTGCAAGATGGAATGAGTGCCAGTCTCGGTCCCAGCTCCTTGCCACCAAGCAGTTTGAAAGCAAGACATTGCAAGTAGATAAATTGGTACCACTTTGGTGGGAAGATAAATAGCATTCCTGCACCGCGGTGTGTAGGCATGCCTGCCACATGTCCATGGAAACGTCTACAAACACAGACAGTGCTGGCTCTTTGGCTACAAACAGAGATGACAACTGAACCTTAGAGTCGGATACAACTGGCTTTCAAACGAGTGACCTTACCACCCCCTAGTGCTTAGTGCACTCTCTGGCAGTTCACAAGGTAATTAGCATTTTGCCTCTAACATGTTGGGTTAACATGTTGAAGTTTGAGTCAATTTTGAGCCCAGTTAGGATGAAACTTACGAAGTCAGCAGTTTTGGCTGCAATACAGCTGTTTAACTACTGCACCACCAGGTCCAAGCCACAAACATGTTCAAGCAGCAATTGAACCAATGAGTTTTGAAACAAACCTGCACTCATATCACCTTCTGTGTAAATAGCTGATGAAGCTCCATCCCTGTTCCATGAGTGGGAGAAACCTGAAAATTATTGTTTAATTAACATTTTGGGATTTGTGGTACAGTGTGTTCTTTAAATATTTTGCAAACCCCCCCTTTTTTTTTAAATTAACATTTGCATGTATAGGTAGTTAAGTGAGCTTTGTCCCAGTTGGAAAATAATGAGGCATGGAAAGGCTCAACCACGGTTGAGTGGTGGGTAGTTGTTCACATCCATGAAAGCAACCAAGGAGTTGCTTGGCTCAGAATTTGTTGCACACTCCACTAACCAGCTAGTTTGACCATGGACACTTTTTTTCGTAGCAAGCTCCACATCCAGAAAAATCTTGACTCTTCAACCCCAAGGGGAAAGAGCAACTCCCATTCTTTGACCATCAAATCTTCTGGTTTTTATGGGATTTATTAATTTTCAAATGTTCTTTCATCATTTACATTCTGTTTCTACTTCCAGGCTCAGCTAGTTGGTCACAGAGCTCAGCTGGTCATTCATGCAGCACCTCTAAAGTCCACTGGTATGGAACAGATCATGGTCTTTGGATGTTATTTCAGAGGCTCCCATGCCCTGCTCCATTAATATGAGACTAGGGCTGGCTGACAGGCATCTGTTGATACACAAAACTCCCCCTGACAATAAATAGATCTTTTGGATGGAGCAGGCAAGCATGTCTGTATGTTTGATCAAGCAGACACAAGCTCAGGATACTCTTCAAAGGCAGTTCGTGCTAAAACAAAATCATGACCAGAGAAAGAAAGAGTTTTCTTTCAGTGGTGCAATTTAAAATACTGTAAGTTTATGTGTACTTTTATCTGCCTCGGAATTGCCTGCAGCTATTTTTGAATCAGTTTGTTGGTATTTGAATTAGGTTCCCCCCCTCCTTTTTAAAGATACATGGAACTCCTGGTTTTACAAGGACAGCGTCCTCCTTTAACGTACACTGTTATATGCACCAGTGATTTTTGAACTTTATTGTACTGTTTGTTCCTTCTTTAAGAGCCAAAAGGTTTTCTTATGCTACAGACATTTAAATTATGTCATAGCGATCTTAAACAGAAAAAGTGAGTAGAAACTATTGGGGTTGTAAACCACCTGCGTCACAGAGATGTTATAAAGTAAAATGCATACTTTGTCCTGTGTATATTCATTATAGATCCATCAGACGGCAACAGGAATTCAATATAATGTGTGTTTGTTTTTTAGTGTTTATTCTGAGATAAGATCTTTACTGTATTCCTGTGGTTTATTTTGTTGTGATCTCATGACCCTGTGGTAGCATTATTAGGGCTTAGAAGACCTAGGTATAGACTCCTGGTTGGTTGTGGAAATCCATCAGGGGTGCTGGCAATTGTACATGAAAGTCAAACATGACTCAAAAAATCCTGTTACTGTTGTCAAAAGTCAGAAGGAACCTGGTGGCATATAACAGCAACATATCCATTTGAAAGAACAGTAACATGATTCATTTATTGTGATGAATTCACATGATAGATAAGTGGGAATCCTCTAACCCCATGGTTCCCAATGTGGGGCACGTGCCCCATGGGAGGAATATTTTATTTTTAAGGGGGGCAATTCAAAAATGAGTTATTAACAGTGAATGGCCTTTTAGGCTTCCTCCATCTGAATAGAAGTTCACTTTTTAAATAATAAGTATTATATGTCATGGAGTGAGTGGCATCAGGATTTTAGAGATTCTTATGTAGGGCATGGCCAAAAAAAGGTTGGGAACCACTGCTCCAACCACTCTTCTTTCTGTCATTCTTTTTATGACACTAAATGAGTGTCTGAAAACTGGGAGAAAGAGTTATCTGTGTAGGATCTCTAGATCAATTATTGTGAATTTTATTGTTGTTCAGTCACACAGTCGATTCCGACCCTTTGCGACCCCATGGACCATCATCTGCCAGACACTTCTGACTTCTACCATCCTCCTCAACTCACTCAGCTTTGTGCCCATTGCGGCCACAATACCATCTAGCCATCTCAGTTATACATCTCGGCCCGTGGGGACCCAAGCGGTGCGGTGGAAGTTCTTTCCAGGTGTCTGAAGGCTGTTAAGGTCTGGATGGGGGCAAACGGGCTACAGCTGAATCCCGGCAAGACTGAGTGGCTGTGGGTAAGGGGCCCTGTGTTATCTCGGGAGTTACCAGCTTTGGTTCTGGATGGGGCAGTTCTGCCCCAAACAGATCCGGTGCGTAACCTGGGGGTCCTCCTGGACTCACGACTACTGTTCAAAGAGCAGGTGGCAGCCGTGGCCAGGAGGGCTTTTGCACAACTTCGTGTAATCCGCCAGTTACACCCCCTCCTAGACCGGGACGCCTTGCTCATGGTCACACATGCTTTGGTCACCTCCAGACTTGACTACTGTAATGCGCTCTACATGGGGCTGCCCTTGGTGACCATTCGGAGACTGCAACTGGTCCAAAATGCAGCAGCCAGGGTAGTGATGGGGCGCGGGCGATATGCTCGTGCCACACCGCTGCTTTGGGAGCTGCACTGGTTGCCAGTATGTCTCCGGGTGCAATTCAAGGTGCTGGTTATTACCTTTAAAGCCCTATATGGTAGTGGGCCAGGATACCTAAGAGACCGCGTCACCCTAATAACGTCTGTCCATCCCACCAGGGCGGACCGGAGGGGCTCTCTTGTTATTCCATCAGCTAGGGAGGCTCGCCTCACTAGCACTAGGAAGAGGGCCTTCTCTGTGTTCGCCCCGGCCCTGTGGAACCTTCTCCCAACTGAGCTGCGCCTACAGGTAGAGCTCCTGTCTTTCCGTCGAGGCTTAAAGACCTGGCTGGCGGAGCATGTATGGGGACCCAGTAATGTGGGATCCCATGCAGGTTGGTTGGTTTAGGGGACCTACACCTCTTCCTGCTCCGGTTTTTACCTGTGTGTTGTTTTAATTTTCTTAGGAATTTTTATGGTTTTAAACATAATTATTATACTAGTTTTAACCTGTGATTTTGATCCAAGCTGTAAGCCGCCCAGAGTCGGGTTTACCCGATTGGGGCTGGATAGTAAATATAAGTAAATACATAAATAAATAAATAAATAAATAATCTCATTTTTGGCCACCCCCTTCTTCTTTTACCCTCCACCCTTCCCAGCATCAAGGCTTTACATTCTAAATATATTTTCTGTATAGATATCAATGTGCATGCATGGTAAGTGACGAGGTTTGATTGACAGTTGTAGGTTTGATATGTACCAATGGTGACTGTTAAAACAATTGAGAGATAAAGAAGAATGTTTATAAATGGAACTGTGATATGATTGGTTAGCTTTATTTCTGGATGGAGATACAGTAATACCTCAGATAACGTTTACCTCGGATAACGCTAAAATCGCATAATGTTAAGTAATGGGGGGAGAATTGCATCGAATAACGTTAAGATCCTATGGGATGCATCAGATAACAACCGCTAAAGCCTGTGCGGTTACAATGTATCTCTATGGAGCTTTAATGTTATCCGATCCATTCCACAGGATTTTAACATGCATCGGGTAACATTAAAAATCGGATAACACCAAGACTTGTGGAACCAAGTTTTAGCGTTATCCGAGGTTTTACTGTATTCTGGTTGTATGTAAAGGAGATGCTTCATTGTTTATGCATATAGCAAAACCACTGTACATCCTGTGAGTAAAGCCAGCCTGTGCACTCATGGGCATATTGCACAGTCCTTGTGTGCCCCCACAAGAAGGCAAAGGTAAACCACTTCTGCATAGTCAGTACCCAGAAAAATGCTGAAAAGGATCACCATATTTTGGAAATGACTTGATGTCATGAAGTAGTAGCAGCAGCAGCAACAACAACAGCAGCAGCAGCAGTAGTAGTAAAAATCTAGTTGGGTTCACAGCTGAAAGAATGAATGAATGTTGAATTAATCTTCAGCAATAGCAATTCTCATTTTAAGTAAGTCACAGTGTTCCCTTGCAGCATGTGACAACGTCAAATATATATTTTCAAAAATGTCAAATGGACTTTGGTTCATGTCTAGTTTCATCTGGGGGCCACGGTGGCTTAGTGGTTAAGACACAGCTTAATGGTTGGCAGGTCAGCAGTTTGAGATCCGGGTGTCTGTCCCAGCTCCTGCCAAACTAGCAGTTTGAAAGCAAGCAATCACAAGTAGATAGGTATCTCTTCATCAGGAAAGGTAACAGTGTTCTCTGTGCTCTGGTATTTAGGCGTGCCTGTCACATGACCATGGAAAAGTTTGCAGATGCAGACAGCGCTGGCTCTTTGGCTGTAAACCCAGATGAGCACTGCCCCCTAGTGGCACGGCTGGCTTTTGAGCAAGGGAGGCCTTTACTATGCATATCAGAAAACAAAATAAAAAACACTGTAGCACTTTAAAGACTAACTGCTATATTTTTATTGTTAGCTTTCATGAATCAAGTCCACTTCTTCAGACAAGGAGTAAAACATACAGGCATGATTTATATACACCAAATATTAATTAATTAATTAATTAACTATGCATTAATCTAATTCAGAGGCTAGGGCAGTACATGGGGCCTGGAAGGATCTTGTAAACAGAAAATTGGCCCTTTGACCCATTACAGTTCCCAACCTGTGTTGTGTAATATTATTATTCTTTTAAAGGGGTAAGAGCAGTGGCTTTTAAGTTGTCTATAATAGATCATTCAGAAGTCCCCAAAGACAGAGGCTTCAGATGAAATAAAATACATTAATTCTTCTAGCTAGCATTTCTTGGAGTTTAGTAGAGCTTAATTAAAATTTGTCCTCTTAATTCTAAAAACTGTGCTTTCCTGTACTTTTAGCCTCCTGCTGCTCTCACAATATGAGATGTCAGTAGAAAGATGCAGTTCTTACATAATTTCTAACTCAGCTGGAAGGTGAAATGCCAGGAAGAAATAGGAAAAACACTGAGAAAAAGAAAAGCCCCTTAGATCAAGAAAGAACTCAATTTTCATTGTAATTTTTGTACCTACTGGCTGACTTTGTGAATGATTCCCACGAATACATACTTGCAAAAACATCATGTCCAATGTGAGTCATCATGGCAATAGCTTGAAGACATGACTGCAAATTGGTTTTGGTCTTTGGTTGGTAATTTTAATCTTCTCTTGACAGAATTGCGTTTGATCTAGTTCTGGAGCCAACCGATCAAAATGAAATATTTTCATTTACTGAAACCTTTTCTAAAAAAATCCCAGACACTGAATGAATGAATGAATGAATGAATGAATGAATGAATGAATGAGCAACTGTGGATCTGTGTGAAACTTTTACCTTTAAAAATAATGAAAAAGAAGAAAAAGAAAAACATGACTGGGGAAAAACCAAACAACTTTCATGTAGATAATGAAGAAATTTAAATAGTGAGAGATGTTATATATCATCCTAAATGGGGACCACAGCCAAGAAATCAGATGATTGAGACTCAGAAAGGCACAATGAAGAAATTAGAAAAGATAATGAACTGCAAGGATGTGTCTCTGGTGACAAAGCCAAGATTGTTCATACTATTGTATTCCTGATCACCATGTACAGGTGCAGAAGCTAGACAACAAAGAAAGCTGATTTGGAGGAGGGGAAATTGATTTGTTGAAATGGTCCTGGAGGAGAGCTGGATACCTTGAACTGTCAGAAAGACAAACAAGTGGGTCATAGAGCAAATCATGCCTGAACTGTCTCTAGAGGCAAAAAAGTGGCAGGTAGAGTCTAAGGACACTACCGTCAGAGATTTAGTGTGTGAATTCGATGTGTTGAATTATGCTCATTAGTTCATTTATTTCTTAATGTTTCATTCATTAGTTAAGGGTGATGTTTCAAATGGGGGAAAATAAAGACATCATGTTCATAAAATTAAGGTTTTCATAAAATGTTCATAAAATCTAAGGTTTTCTGAGCTAAGGTAAAAGTCACCCTTGATTGAAAGCCAGTCATATCCAACTCTAGGTTTCAGTGCTCATCTTTGTTTATAGCCAAAGAGCCAGCACTGCTTGTGTCTGCAGACATTTCCATGGACATGTGGCAGGTATGGAACACTGTTTACCTTCCCACCAAAGTGATCCCTATTTATCTTATTGCAATTTCTTGCTTTTGAACTGCTACATTGTGTTAACCCAAAACTAAAAATCCCAATTTCATTTGTGTTTATTTTTTTTATATTTTATTTTTCAATAAAGATGCTTTTAACCTTTATTTTCCATTCTCCCCAACTCTACCCAATATGCACACATGTCCATAAGCAGCCCACTGTATACACAATAATTCACCACAGGTGAATAACTGCAAAGGATCTATTTTTAATAAATATTTCAATAGTCAAACCGCAAAGAAAAAGAGTTTTTCCTTCACTATTCCTTGAAAGCAGTTCTTCAATAAGGGGAAAGCCAAAAGGGAAAGTGGTTATGACTTCAAAGGAGAAACTTGCTACAGTATATCCATTCTCATGCCAATGTATCTATTCTGGTGTGGAGAGATACTCTTTTTGAAGGAAAGGTTAGAAAGAAAGTGTGTGTTTTTTGTTTTAAACCTTCATAGAAAATGTTTCTGAAGTCCGATCCAAATTGTATAAGTATCAAAAAGTATTAAAAGAAAAGTTATTCTGTCCTCTTTCAAGCACACTTTGGATCACTTTGATCGGTTGGTCGTTTTGTTTTGTTTTTCGTTGTTATTTTGCAGAAATGTCATTTTAACAAGCCATGTTTTTCCTCAATATCTTTTTTGTGGATTCCTGCTTTGGTGTCATTTTTCTCCACAAGTTGTATGCAGACTGTATCCACCTCAGGATGTTGTCATATTCAGTTTGACCAGTTCTATGAAGACCTAGAACACCTCATAGAACAGACACCAAGAAATGATGTACACATTATCATTGGAGACTGGAATGCCAAAGTAGGAAATCAAAAAGTAAATGGAATAACAGGCAAGTTTGGTCTTGGAACACAGAATGAAGCAGGCCAAAGAATGATAGAGTTCTGCCAAGATAACACACTGGTCATAGCAAACACTCTCTTCCAGCAACACAAAAGGAGACTTTACACATGGACATCACCAGATGGCCAACATCGAAACCAGATTGATTACATACTCTGCAGTCTAAGATGGAGAACTTCCATACAGTCAGCAAAAACAAGACCAGGAGCAGATTGTGGCTCAGATCACAACCTACTGATTGCAAAATTCAGGCTTAAACTAAAGAAAATAGGAAAAACAATTAGGCCAGAAAGATATGACCTAGAAAACATGCCTTGGGAATACACAGAGGTGTGGAACAGATCTAATGGCTTGGACCAGATAGACCGAGTGCCAGAAGAACTATGGACAGAGATGCAGGACATCATGCAGGAGGCAGCAAGGAAAACCATACCAAAAGAAAAGAAGCGTAAGAAAGCTAAGTGGTTGTCCGATGAGGCTCTTAAAATAGCAGAGGACAGAAGGAAGGCAAAATGCCAAGGAGAAAAGAAAAAATACACTCACTTGAACACAGAATTTCAAAGAAAAGCAAGGAGAGATAAGGAAACCTACCTGAATGAACAGTGCAAAGAAATAGAGGAAAACAATATCAGGGGTAGGACTAGAGATCTTTTCAAAAAAAATTGGGGAACTCAAGGGAACATTTAAAGCAAAAATGACCATGATAAAAGACAGAGATGGCAAGAAGTTAGCAGATGCAGAAGAGATTAAGAAAAGTTGGAAAGAGTACACAGAGGAGCTCTACAAAAAGGACCTCAACACCCCTGATAATCACAATGATGAGAACATTGAACATGAGCCACACATTCTAGAGAGTGAAGTCAGAAAGGCCCTAAAAAACACTGCAAACAACAAAGCCAGTGGAGTTGATGGTATCCACGTTGAACTTTTCAAAGCCCTACAAGATGATGGAATCAAATTATTGCATTCTATATGCCAGCAGATTTGGAAAACAAACCAATGGCCACAGGATTGGAAAAGATCTGTATATGTCCCACTCCCCAAAAAGGGTAATGCCAAAGAATGTTCAAATTATTGAACAATTGTGCTCATCCCTCACACTACCAAGGTGATGCTCAAGATAATACAGGATAGATTGCAACAGTATGTGGAGAGAGAATTACCAGAAGTGCAGGCGGGTTTCAGAAGAGGCAGGGGGACTAGAGACCACATCGCCAACATAAGATGGATCATGGAAAAAACAAAGGAATATCAGAAACAAGTCTACTTCTGTTTCATTGATTACACTAAGGCTTTTTACTGTGTCGACCATAACAAACTGTGGCAAGTAATTAAAGAGATGGGAATACCGGAACACCTTATAGGCCTCATGAGAAATCTGTACATGAATCAAGAGGCAACAGTTAGGACAGAAAATGAAATGACGGAGTGGTTTGGAATAGGAAAAGGAGTAAGACAAGGCTGCATTTTGTCACCCTGCTTATTCAACTTATACACAGAACACATAATGCGCAATGCAGGGATGGAGGAATCACAATTTGGGATCAAAATTGCTGGAAGAAACATCAATAATTTGAGATATGCAGATGATACCACCCTAATGGCAGAAAGTGAGGAGGACCTAAAGAAGCTCCTGATTAGGTTGAAAGAAGAAAGTGAAAAAGCTGGCTTGAGACTCAATATCAAGAAAACCAAGATAATGGCAACAGGCCCTATCAGTCCCTGGAAAATAGATGGGGAAGAAGTAGAAGCAGTGACAGATTTTACTTTCCTAGGATCTAAGCTCACTGCAGATGGTGATTGCAGTCATGAAATAAAAAGGCGACTGATTCTTGGGAGGCAAGCGATGAGAAACCTGGGGAACATAGTGAAAAGTAGAGACATCACATTGAAAACAAAAATTCGTATAGTCAAAGCAATGGTATTCCCTGTGGCAATGTATGGTTGTGAGAGCTGGACCATTAGGAAGGCTGAGCGCAGAAGAATAGATGCCTTTGAGATGTGGTGTTGGAGAAGGGTTTTGAGAGTCCCCTGGACAGCGAGGAGAACAAATAGGTCAATCTTAGAAGAAATCAACCCTGACTGCTCCCTTGAAGGTCAAATAATAAAGATGAAGCTAAAGTACTTTGGACATCAAATGAGAAGAGAGGATTCACTTGAGAAAGCCTTGATGCTTGGAAGGGTTGAGGGCAAAAGAAGAAGGGGACGGCCCAAGATGAGATGGCTAGATGGTATTGTAGAGGCAATGGGCACAGAGCTGGGGGAGTTGAGGGGGATGGTGGAGGACAGGAGTGCCTGGCAGACAGCGGTCCATGGGGTCGCAGAGGGTCGGAATCGACTGTGCGACTGAACAACAAAAAAATTCGTTTTCCCTCCTTTTATTGGGTTTTTGTGACCTCGTTTGAGTGGTTTTTTGTAAAACGCTTCATAGCTTATTTTTCCAAAGTCCAATTCCAAATCTGAAAGTGTCCCCACAAAGGGTAATCTTTCGTCTTTCAAACACATTTTGTATCATCTGAATTGGCTGGGTAATGTTTTGTTTTTTTTTTTGCTGCTCCTCTGACAACCAACCTCCCCAGCAAAACTATCCCTTTTCCAATGCTTCTTCCGAAAGTGATTATGTCATCGCTTTGCATTTTTGGCTTTTGGGTTCTACCAATTCTTAAAGTCACCAAGACAATCTTTCAAATGACATAACTCTTATTTTCATGGGTGTTTTAGTTTTGCAAAAGCTGCCAGACTACCCAACCGAAACATAAGACGTTCAAAGAATTCACATTAAAATGATAAAATTTGGGCACAGCATGAGAAGGTGAGGTACACAGAAAGCGCCTCCTTAAAGATTGTGGATACAATTGGGCATACCCTGGTAATGGCAACCTTGTGTTGCCAGCTAATCTTTCTCACACTAGATTCTGGGTATGAAAGAAGAAGAAGAAGAGAAGGCGAGACTCTCAGGAAAAGACAATAGTGCTGTGAAAAGTGGAAGGCAACAGGAAATAGGGAAAGCCAAGAATAAGATGTTATTACCTAAATTGAATTTTTTGTTCGATGTTTTGCCATTAAAACATACAGATAAAGAATTAAAAGAGTATCAAAACATTATGAATAAATTTTGTAATGGGACCCGAGGAGCTAGAATAGTTAAATCGCTGTGGTATTTATCACAAAAGGAAGGTGGATTGGGTATTCCAAATATTAGTAAATATTATAGGGCTTTTCAAATAAGAAACGGTATTAAGTTATTAAGTAGAGAAAAAATGGTGTGGGAGAGAATTGAAAGAAAGGAATTTTTAGGGGTTGGAAATGTTCTGTTTATGGGTTTAGAAAAAGATAAAAAATTCAGGGAATATTGTTAAAGTCCAGGGAATATTGTTAAATTCAGGGAATATTGTTAAAGTCCACTATAGAGGAATGGAATAAAATGAGGAAAGACTTTATGTTAGGAATTTCTCCAGTTCTAGAACTAGAGGACTTTAATAACTTCCCATTAAAAATAGATAGCAGGATTAGGGATATCTTATTAGAGAATGGGGTTTTAATGCTGAAAGATTGGGTAAAAACCTGGAGAGACCAGGAAAAAAGAAATGAGTTATATTTGCAACTGGAGTTGAGTTGGTTTAAGATCCTTCAGATGAATAACTGGAGTAAAAGATTTCTACTAGAAGGGGATTTAGATAGGGAATATACTGAAATTGAGACACTTCTGGTCAAAATAAGAAAAGGGGATATAGGAATAAAGGGAATAGTAAGTAAAATTTATAAAATTTTGAATAAAGGAGGCAAAATACAAGAGATACTAAGACAAAAGTGGGAGCAAGAACTTAATGTTACAATTACAGAAAAAAAGTGGCAGAAAATGTGGAGGAGAAGAATTATGAAAACTACATCAGTGAAGGTTAAAGAGCATAATTATAAGTTGATTTGGAGGTGGTATAGAACTCCAATGGGGTTGCATCAAATGTATGATAATCTGAGTGAAATTTGTTGGAGATGTAAAAAAGAAAAAGGTTCCTATGAGCACATGTGGTGGAGTTGTGACTGTGTAAAAGGATTCTGGGGGAATATAGAAAATGAGATTAAGAAAATACTGGATACGCAACTTGAATTGGAGTCGGAGACAATTCTGTTAATGGAAGTAGATAAATATAGAATTACTAATGATAATAAGGAATTGGTGTCTATTATGTTAACAGTGGCCAGACAGTGTCTAGCAAAAAACTGGAAGAGCAATGAAAATGTAAAAATGCAAGAATGGTATGAACGAATGTGGGATTTGGCCCTAAACGAGAAACTTACATGGGAATTAAAACTTAGAAAAGGTAAACAGCAAGGAAATAGCTTCTGGAGGATCTGGAAACCATTTATTGATTACACATTAGTGAAGAAAAAAGGCTTGGCCCCCGCCCCAGAACAAAATGCTTTTTGGAAAATATGACGATACAGATTGCCCCGGACATTGTATATAGCACATGGGTGATATTAATGATGTATAATGTAATAGTGTAAGAGAATATAATGTAGTAGGGAAAATAAGGTTGGATTTGGTATTGTTAGATTTGAAATTGCGGATGTTTTACGCGGCATCAGAAAATATGCGATCTTACCTTACATTAATTTTATGAGGTATTTCTTATAAAATATTGTTATTTTATTTGTTTCATTTAATGTTTCTATGTTTATGTATTAGTTTGTTGCTGTCTTTTTTCTTTGTATACCTAATAAAAATATTAAAAAAAAAAAGAATAAGATAGATTGATTCTATAAAGGAAGATACAGACTATGACTATAACTTGCAGGAGTTGAGCAGGACTGTTGAGAACAGGACATTTTAAAGATTTCTCATTCATATGGTTGCCATAAGTCAGTGATGATTTGATGGCACATAACAACAGCTAGGATTGGGCAACCCTGATAGTATGCATTACTATTATGCTATCATTTCCATTTTAAAAAATCTGTGCCAACATGATTCCAGTAGCTTTTAACAGAGTTTAAGACATCTCTCAGAGATTTATGTTTTTAATTACAGTGTTGCATTTTAATTAAAATCATAGGCCTCTTCTAACTCTATTATTCTGTGTTTCTAGGATTCAATGAAAATCATGTCATAGTATTTTAACTTAATAATGGAATATATGCTTTGCTTACTTATTAAACACAAACAGGCTACAAATATTGTAGAATATTTGGATTTTAAAAAAAATGCATTTTGCCCTCCCATGTTCCAAGAATTTTGTGTGGTCAAAGTGAGATTATGTCTTGTTATTCTCACAATAGCTCTGCAAAATATCTGAGTGAGGTAATCATCTTAAGACAGTGGTGGCGAACCTACGACCAGAGGTGGCACTCGGAGCCATCTCTGTGGGCACCTGTGCAGTCACCCCATCACAGTGATCGCCCGTCCCTCTGCCCAACAGACCAATGGGAGCACTTCCTTCATCCCCCCAGCACAGAGATTGCCATGCCCCTCTGCCAAGCAACTCAAAGGGAGTGTTTTATTCTTCCCCTGTTGCTGTGTTGGCACTTAGTGATAAATAACTGGGTTTCTCCTTCGTGTTGTTTGGGGATGCACACTGATGGGTTCTGCGCCTGCGCTGAATCCTGAGCAGAGCTGGAAAGCTGATTGGATAAAGAGTTTTGAATGTGGGACCGCCCACCATGCCCAACCCCTTTAGGCACCATTTCGCGCTTTCCCCTCAGTTTGCTTTTTTCCGCTGCGCAAGCAGGAGCCTGGAAAAAAAGCTGTGAGTACTTTAACTGAGATTGTCTCAGAATCTTCCAATTTTTTATAACCTACAATTTTTCTCGGACCAGGGGACTTGATCCCTTGGTCCTCGTGTGGCTGGGGCTCGCCCTCAGCCGCCGGTAAAAAAAAAACAAAAAAAAACCAAGAGAGGGAAACCGTTCTTTCCTGCAATCTCGTGCCGGGGCCTCCCGGCCGGGATAATTTTTTCTCTTCGGCCATCTACCTCGGTGGATGGCCTCAGCGGCAGCGTTCAAGCAGTGTCCGTCCTGCAAGAGAAAGTTCCCTAGTTCGGACGGACACGTGCGCTGCCTCCGCTGCCTCGGGGAGAGCCACCAGGTCCAGACCTGCGGGGTGTGTAGAGGCTTCTCGAAGGCCGCTATCAAGAACCGCCAGTACCGCCTCCAAGCCTACCTCATGGAGGCCGCACTCGCACCACCGCCTCCCCCAGCTCCAGAGCAGGCCGCTGCCTCAACGTCTGCTCCTTCGACCTCTGCTCCTTCTTCACGGCCGTCGGCCTCCGAACTGTTTAAACGGAAGAAGGAGCAGGAGAAGAAGAAAAAAGATAAGAAAGAGAAGAAGAAGCGTCGTAGCTCTACGTCTTCTCTCCCACCGACCCCGGGACCGGCTCACCCCTCGCCGCCACGCTCCCTAGCATCCGCCCCGGTTGCAGCCCCACCTACGCCGGGCAGGATGCCGGTCGATGTCCGGGAAACCACACCGGAGAGGGCCCCCAGCCCTCCGCCGTCGCCAGAGGCCCTTCCACCTCCACCACCGCGACGATCTACCTCTCTTCGCGACCATTCCGTGGCTCCTGGTCTGGCTTCCGAAGCGCCACCCCAGTTGAGCCTCATCGCCCCGTTTATCGAGGCGATGGTGCGGAAGCTGCATGCCGAGCTCCAAGGCCCTCGACCGACACCATCCGAGTTCGTGGAGCACCCTCTGCCTCCCGAACCAGCCACGGAGGCACCACCGCTCCGTGACGAGGGTCCGGCACCGAAGAGGCAACGAGTGGAACAGGCGCGGTCGGAGGCCTCTCTCCCTCCGTACCAGCTGCCTTTGCCGGGGAGCGATCCGAGATCCGCCAGGCCGTACTGGTCGGACTCGGACCCCGAGGCCTACCTGCCACCGCCCAGCGTCTCGGAGCGGTCAGGAGGCTCCGACGACTCGTCGGACCAGGAGGAGGAGGATCGGCCACCACCGGTTGCGGTAGACAAATCCCCGGACGATAACATCGGCTCCGTCCATGGCTCCCAACCGGAGGACCAGAAAACATACACGGCCCTCATCACCCGCCTTGGATCCACGCTGGGGATCCGGGCGGAGGCTCCCCTGGACGAATGCGAAGATGTCGTCTGCGGCCTGGCCGACCGGAAGGAGCTAGTCCCCGTCCGTCTGGGACTGCTCCCGAAGATCGCCAAGGCGGCCAAGGAAATCTGGAAGAGACCCGTCTCTTCCCATTCGGTGTCCAACAGGGTGGACTCCATGTACAGACTGCTGGAAGACTCCGACTTCCTACACGTCCACCCGGCGCCGAACTCCCGAGTGGTGAAAGGCTCCCAACACCGGACACCGATTAGTAGCACCCCCGTTCCGTCGACCCAAGAAGGGAAGAAACTGGACGCACTGGGCAGGAGGGTCTACGCCAATGCCTCCTTGTCCTTCCGTGTGTCCAACTACGCGACGGCCATGGGGGGCTACCAGTGCCGACTGTGGGAACAGGCGGAGTCCTTCAAGTCGCTGCTACCACCGGACAAGCGAGCGGACTTCGAGCGGGTCTGCATGGAGGGAAACCAACTCGCTCTCCAGCAGATCCGTACGGGCCGCCACGTCACGGAGTCGGAGGCGAAGAACCTGGTCTCCGCCATCCAGCTTCGTCGCCACGCCTGGCTCCGCTCCGCTGACCTGCAAGACGACGTCAAGCGGCTGGTGGAAGAGCTCCCCTTCGACGGTGAGGGCCTCTTCGCCAAGGAGACCGACACCTCCTTGGGAGAGCTGAAGGGGGACTACGCCACCATCAAACAGCTCCGCCCTCCACGCCGTGGGTCCAACCGTTACCAGCAGGACCAACCGTCGACGTCCCAGGCGGGTCCGTCCTACCAACCTCGCCCACCACAGAGGCAAGGCGACTACTCCCGGTACCAGCCCTACCGGCCACGACCACAACCCAGCCGTCCACGCTACCAGCAGCGTCACCAGACTGGTAAACGCACGGAACGGAAGGGCAAACAACGTGTTTGACTCTTCCGTGACCGAGACTCTACCCTACCGTCCCCTCGCCAACTACCTATCGGCCTGGTCTGCCATCACCACAGACCGATGGGTTTTAACCATCTTAGACTCTGGCTACGCGATCGAGTTCAGGAAATGCCCTACTGTCGGACGGGTCCGCGTCACCGATCCGTCCCCACCGCTCCAGGAAGAACTATCAGCTCTCCTAGAGAAGGGCACCATAGAACCGGTTGCAGCGTCGGAGTCTCACGAAGGGTTCTTCTCCCGCTACTTCCTCGTGGACAAAAAAGACGGGGGGACACGTCCAATCCTGGACCTCCGTCTCCTCAACAAGCACATCGACGCGAGGAAGTTCCGGATGGTGACTCTTCATTCCATCCTCCCACTGATCAACCACGGGGACTGGTTCACCGTCATCGACCTGAAGGATGCCTACTTCCACGTATCCATCAGACGGGAACACCGCCGATTCCTACGCTTCCAGATCGGCGGTGACGTCTACCAGTACACCTGCCTACCCTTCGGCCTCTCCACCGCTCCGAGGGTATTCACGAAGTGCATGGCGCCGGTGGCTGCTCATCTTCGGCTGCAAGGCGTCCAAGTGTTCCCGTACATAGACGACTGGTTGGTCTGCTCCCCAACCCAACAGAAAGCCAAGGACGATGTTGCCCATTGCCTGGCCCTTATGCAGAGTCTCGGTCTACGGGTCAACAACAAGAAGTCTCAGTTGACCCCCACTCAACGAATAGACTACATCGGAGCCGTATTGGACTCTCTGGCTCTAAGAGCCTACGCTCCCCCCAAACGTCTGCTCGACATCCGCACGGTAGTGGCTCGGATCCAAGGCAGTCGTCGCATCCGTGCCAGGGACGCTCTCCGCTTACTAGGACTCATGGCGTCGACCACAGCAGTGATCTCGCACACCAAGCTCAAAACGCGGTCGCTCCAGTCGTGGCTCCTAGCCTCCTTCGACAGCACCCACGACAACCTCGGGAAGTGGCTCACACCGACCCCCGAACTGCGGGACCAGCTGAACTGGTGGACAACGGACCGCAATGTGACCGCCGGGAAGCTCTTCACCCTCCCCGCGCCATCCGTCCAGGTCACCACCGACGCGAGCACACACGGATGGGGTGCGTGCTGCCTCGGGTTACGGGTCCACGGCATCTGGACGCCCACGGAAGCCGACCGCCACATCAACTTCCTCGAGCTGTTAGCGGTATGGAAGGCGATGAGGTCCTTCAGACTGTCACTAGCAGGCCGCGTGGTGCAGATCGCTTCGGACAACACCACGACCCTAGCCTACCTCAACCGGCAAGGAGGGACCAAGTCCCTCTCCCTCCTTCACCTGACGGTCCAGATCTGGGAGTGGTGCCTGAAGGTACATGTGTTCCCCATAGGTGTCCACATCCAGGGCACGCTGAACTTAGAGGCGGACTCCCTGAGCCGCAAAGGGACAGCGATGCACGAATGGGAACTGGACGGATCGGTGTTCGACCGCCTGTGCCGACGGTGGGGCACACCGAGCCTAGACGTGTTCGCGACACAGATCAACACCAAGTGCCGCCGTTACTGCTCCCGGGCGGGGATCGGCCACGGATCGGAGGGCGATGCCTTCATGGTGCCGTGGCACCAGGAACTGCTGTACATGTTTCCTCCGATCCCTCTCATCCAACGGGTCCTGGTACGGATCCGTGCGGAGAATGCCTGGGCGATCCTGATTGCCCCGTCCTGGCCGCGCCAGCCGTGGTTCCCACTACTCCAAACCCTGGCTTGCGACCGCCTCCGCCTACCCACCGATCCGAACCTCCTCCGCATGGAGGACGGTCGGATCCTCCACTCGGATCTGCCGAGCCTACACCTGACGGCCTGGCTTATCCGCCCGACATAACGCGGATCCTTGAACTTTCAAGGAAACCTTCCACGCGAAAGTCCTATGATGCCAAGTACCGTCGCTTCATAGACTTTCTAGCATCCAGTGACCATACCGTGGACTCGGCATCCCTGCAGGACGTCATGTCCTACCTCCTGCACCTGGCCGAGTCAGGATCTGCACACTCATCCTTAAAGGTCCACTTGGCTGCGGTGGTAGCCAAGGCCCCACCCTCATCAGTATTGTTCTCCGCTTTCAGAGACAAGATTGTTAAAAGATTCCTCCAGGGACTGCGTAATGCCTACCCTCCAGTGAAGATACCACCTCCTCAGTGGTCCCTCACTGCTGTGCTCACCGCGCTCACGAAGGCGCCCTTTGAGCCCATGGCTACAGTGGACATTAAGTTTGTTTCTTACAAAACTGCCTTCCTCGTAGCCATCACCTCTGCCCGGAGGGCAGGAGAACTGGCAGCCCTGCGGTCTGACCCTCCCTTTCTCAAGTTCTACCCCGATAGGGTAGTATTGCACCCGGACCTGGCTTTTCTGCCCAAAGTCCTGACTGAATTCCACCTGGCCCAGTCCATCACGCTTCCAGCATTCTTCCTGAATCCTTCGTCTGCACAAGAGAGAGTGTGGCATTCGCTGGATGTCAGGAGGGCCTTGCTGTTCTACACACAAAGGACTGCGTCCTTCAGGAGAGCCAAGCAACTGTTTGTGGCCTATGGTGGCAAGTCCAAGGGACACTCTCTGTCTGCCCAGAGACTTTCCAAATGGATCTCAAGCACCATCTACCTGGCTTATGAGATGTCATCTCTGCCACCCCCGCCTCATGTCCGGGCTCACTCCACCAGGACATTGGCTTCCTCCACTGCGTTCCTCGAAGGCATCCCGATGGAGGACATCTGCAAGGCCGCTACTTGGTCCAGGTCCTCCACCTTCATCACCCACTACCGGGTTGACACAAGGTCTGCTTCCGATGTCAGACGAGGCAGATCCATCCTGACGGCTGGTCTCCGATCCTCTTCGCTGATGACCGCCCATCCATGATGCCATCGCGCTCTCCTACATCTCAGGACGCCGGCTGCCCACCATCCAAGTAAGTGAGCTTGCTAGTCACCCATCAGTGTGCATCCCCAAACAACACGAAGGAGAAGGACAGGTTTCACTTACCAGTAACTGTCGTTCTCCGAGTATGTTGTTTGGGGATTCACACAACCCAACCCTGCCTCCCCTCAGGGCTGCCGGCCTGAGATGGCCTTATGCTTAGCGGGCAGCTGTAATATCAAACTGAGGGGAAAGCGCGAAATGGCGCCTAAAGGGGTTGGGCATGGTGGGTGGTCCCACATTCAAAACTCTTTATCCAATCAGCTTTCCAGCTCCGCTCAGGATTCAGCGCAGGCGCAGAACCCATCAGTGTGAATCCCCAAACAACATACTCGGAGAACGACAGTTACTGGTAAGTGAAACCTGTCCTTCAGGGTTGCAGTTTGGACACTCAGTCTCTAAAAGGTTTGCCATCACTGATCTAAGAACTAATGGCATTGTCATAACTCTATCTATTCCACCCACTATATCAGAAAACTGAATCTAACCATTAGTCTTGAATATACTCGTGGGGATGATATGTTAATGATATCTTGTGTAACATAAGGTGGGAATTAATTTGCTTTGTATGAGATGATTCTTTGTACTGGTCATTACTGTCTTGTGATGTAAGAGCAAAGTTAACTGTTACAATATTTGGATTGCCTTACTACACTGTATGTTACAGATAACTGGATGGAAAATCTAGCATCCATAATTGCCAGGAGTCGTAGAATATATTAAGTGAATAACAATCTGATCCAGCAAGGTGCTTTTGCTCTAAGGAAGAGCATATCTCTGGAATCACTTGACGTGGATCCATTAACACCTTGGTAATGAAGAGAGAAGAAGAAATGCCTTTGAATTGTGTAATGAATGCAGAAGAATAGGTGCCTTTGAACTGTGGTGCTGGAGAAGACTCTTGAGAGTCCCCTGGACTGCAAGGAGATAAAATCAGTCTAATCCTATAGGAAATCAACCTTGACTGCTCCTTGGAAGGACAAATACTGAAGCTGAAGCTGAAGTACTTTGGCCACCAAATGAGAAGAGATGACTCACTGGAGAAGGTCCTGATTCTGGGATAGATCAAAGGAAAAAGGAGAAGTGAACGGCAGAAGATGAGATGGCTAGATAGCATCATTGATGCAGTGGCCATAGATCTAGGCAGACTATGGAGGATGCTTCCTCTGGCTTTTCAATTCCATTCCATGTAATTTGATATATTGAATTATTTTTACCTACTGGTGCACCTGGGGTGTTGTTACATCTTATTTCTGATTTTTGCTGCAATTTTTGGCCTTCTTGTATTGATACCAATCTTTGTTAGTTGTTAGGTGGTTTGATATGAATTCCAGGCTCCACATATGTTACATTGCTTAGGTGGCAGTTAGCAATGTATGGTTCCCCGTCTGTTACCACCATTTGGCACTTTTCAGGTGGACATCTCGGCTCTAAAATGTTATGACACTGATTTTCTACATGTTGAGTGCCAGGTGGAAAGAAGCCATTCTTCAAAGGATGCCATGAGCTATGGAAGAGGCACTAAATAATGCAGAATGGGTTGAAATATTGGCTTTTAAAGACTTGGTATGTCATTTGTCAGTTATGGGTAATCATTCGTATGTAGGCAAATTGATATTGATCTTTATGGAAATCTGTTTGGCTGCTGTCCTGTATGATTATGCACCTTTAATTCCGATAAATAGAGCACATTTCTTTTTATTAGGCACGTTTTTCTGAGTTCACCATTTATCCCATGAGAACATGTGTCTGTTTCTGTAGGCCAACTTGTCAGTCTGTTTATGCATTTATTTCCCCATTTCTTCAACATGCATTATGGTCTCTGGATACAGTTTATAACCGTCATATTCTTCCATTATATGACCAGTGTTTCCCAAACTTTGGTTTTTGGACTTCAATTCCCAGAAGCCTAAGTAAGTCAGTTACTCAAAGCAATGATCTACTAGTGTACTGACTTAGGCTTCTGGGAACTGAAGTCCCCCTGTGGGTAGTGGATCTCAGGTTGGGAACCACTGGCTTAGACCAAAATAAAATTTTTCCACCTCACATAGATTAATCTGCTCATCTATGTTTAGATATATTTATTATTTAGTCATGATGCTTGAATGACTCTTGATAGCTATCATGGCACACCAGCTGTTAATCATCCTTAGCAACCACTAATAAGACCATCAAATGTGAGATCTTCTGCACTTCCATTACAGATCACCTTCTCTTCCTCCACATTGGATGTATAAACGTCTCTCTGTGAAAGCTGGAATCCATAAATCTGAAGGAGCTGGCTTTTGTCTATGAAATGTTATGCCACATAAAAGAAACATGGCACTTTTTAAGGTGTTACAGGACATTCTCTTGGGTTTGCTCCAACTCATTACAAACTAACATGGTTACCCTTTTGGAAATACAGTATAGTACTTTTCATCATTGGTTCTCCATTTTGTACAAACACTTCAAATATTTTGGCTGGGGCTTCTCCAGTTCCAGCAGTTAAGTCAGCAGGTTTGCTGATATTTCAGTACAGTAGTCTCAAAATCAGTCATGGAAATTCTGGAGCTTAGAATAGTAGGTTGCAACTAGAGTAGGCCCACTGAATCACTGGTGACTTGGAGAATAAACTGCTCCCTAAGTTTTATTGATTCAAGGGGGTGCACTCTAGTTGCTGGGAAAGGTGGAAGGCAGCAAGAAATGAGAAAGACCAAATATATGAGAAGGATTGATTCCCCAGCTAAACCAAAGCCAAAGCTTACAGGATCTGAGTGTTGAGGATGGGACATTTTGGAAACAACAACAACAACAGAGTTGGCATAAAGGTGGATTGTACATTCATTGGGTTTGTGGAAAGTCTAGAGGTTGCATTAGTAGTTGTTGGAACTCTTCACATGGTGGAGAGTCTTGTTGTTGTTGTTGTTGTTGTTGTTGTTGTTTAGTCACATAGTCAAGTCCAACCCTTTGCAACCCCATGGACCACTGCACGCCAGGCACCCCTATCCTCTACCATCCTCCTCAAACCATCCAGTTTTATGCCCACTGTGTCAACAATACCACATAGAGGGGGACCTGGCCCTGGGTCAGCTGTAGATTTAGCTGATTACCTGGCAGAGAAAATTGTTCAGATTCACTCAAAGTTTGATCCTAGCTTGGTTGCTATGGATCTGGGGTTGGCTGGAGTGCAGTCTGGCCAAGTTATCTGGGATCAGTTCGATCCAGTTATCCCTGAGGAAGTGGACAGGCTCCTTGTATCTGTTCATGCCACCTGTCTATTAGATCCTTGTCCTGCCTGGCTAGTCAAGGCATCCAAGGCGGTCACAAGTACAGTAGTTGGGTCACAGCAATAGTCAACACTTCCTTGTGGGAGGGGTTGTTTCCTGCACCATTAAAACATGCTTTGGTGTGCCTCCTCCTGAAGAAGCCAGCCCTTGACCCAATGATATTGGCCAACTACCAGCATGTCTCCAAACTCCCCTTTTTAGGGAAGGTCTTAGAGAAGGCAATGGTGCAACAGTTGCAGGGTGTTCTGGATGAAGCAGATTATCTGGACCCCATTCAGTCAGGATTCAGGTCCAGATATGGTATCGAGACTGCATTGGTCACACTGCTGGATGATCTCTGGTGGGATCAAGACGGGGGCCATCCATCCATCCTTGTTCTTCACCTCTCAGCGGCATTCGATACCATTGACCACAGTATTCTTCTAGGATGGCTCCAAGGTTTGGGGAACCAGGGCACTGTTTTGTCTGGGTTTGCCTCATTTCTGAGGGGCCAGACCCAGTCGGTGTGTTTAGAGGATGAGATGTCCAGCTCTAGGCCTCTCCAGTATGGGGTGCCTGAGAGCTCAGTTCTCTCCCCTCTTCTATTTAATATTTACATGAAGCCACTGGGGGAGATCATCCGTTCCCATGGGGTGAGGTATCATCAGTATGCTGATGATACTCAGATATACATCTCAGCCCATGGTGATCCCCGTGATGCACTCGGAGTCCTTTCCAGGTGTCTGGAGGCTGTTGGGGCCTGGATGGGGGACACGCGGCTACAACTGAATTCTGGCAAGACTGAGTGGCTATGGGTTAGAGGCCCCGTGTTATCCTGGGAGCTACCATCTTTGGTTCCCACTTTGACAGGATTTAACTTAGAGCTTTTACTCACTTGTGCCTACTCATAGAAAAAACCAAGAGCGTAAGAAATGACTTTTAAATATTAAATATATAATGACATTGGATGGATAGATATAACCAACAAGCAAACAAACAAACAATCATAATCAGGTTTTACAATGACAGCTGTTACCCTGTGTCAGATGGGAATATCTTTTGGGCAATGCAGTTGTCTGTTCTGGGGATAACTTGACAGTTTATTTGTTTTGGATGATACTGAGATTGCTAAAGTCCTTTGATTCCAACAATAAATGTATTGTCTATAGATAACCTCATGTGGAAAACAGATACAAGCTGTGATTGCATATAAAGTGTGTTTTTCCACTGGGATCCACTGCAATAGAAATGTGATTCAATTGCCCATTTTGGTGCTTTTGATGACATCTACAGCTGTGGTTGTCTGCTGCTCTCAATGACTTTCAAAGACAGTTATGGCCTCTGGAAATCAGGATTTCTGAGGTCCTGTATGTCATTTTCAGGAAAATAATTACAAAACAAGAAGAAACAATTATACCTATACCTGTCTGAGTATGCATCTTGCTACATCATCTATACTACTTTACTTTTGCAACCAGTAAGCTAGACTGTAGTGTCGAGTATATGTTTTCTACACAGTTCCATTTAGAACTGTAATGCCTAGTTTCTGAGTTTTTAAAAATTATCTTCAATTTAGTAAAGGTAAAAGTCTCCCTTGCTCAAAATCCAGTCATGTCCAACCTTAGGGGACAGTTCATCTCCATTTATTGTCAGCAGGTATCAGCTCATGCCAGTTAGATCCCAGTGCTGTTGGCACTGGTATGGGAAAACCTGTTTTAAAAAATCAGCAAGAATCTGCATTTATCATAAGCAGATCATTGACTTGCTTAACAAAAATGTTCCTTTTTAAAAATGCTAGCTTTAGTATATTTCTTCTTCTTCTTCTTCTTCTTCTTCTCCTCCTCTTCTCCTCGTCCTTCTCGACCGCTGGTGTGTCCTAAATCCAAGAGCGCATGTCACAAGCTGTCCACACTGCCAAACCTAATATTTCCATTCATTATGCTGTGCTAAGCATCAGCAGAAATGGCAAATACTTTTTTATTGGCATTTCTTACTGTTTTGGGATTGTTTTTCAGAATCTACTGTCTTAAAAGTAGCTGTCTTCTGCAGCATCAGGTAGAGGCTCAGCTTAATCCAGCACCACTGATCCTCAGTAGAAAAGGCATGTGGAGACCTCCAGCTGAGGCCTTTTCTTCACCACAGAGGCAGAAGAGACTGAAATTGGAAACAATTTTTCTTCCATGAGAACTGCCATAATCCCCCGGCCAGCATGGCTGGCTGTAAAATCCTAATTTTGTTTCTACATAAAGGGCAGTAAAAATGTAGGTCTTTAAATGTTACTGAGCTGCATCTGTCTTCATCTCTAGCCAACATAAGCACTGGTGTGAAATATGAGGGTGCAGTTCAACAAAATGTGTGTATGTTTGTGTTTGTGTGCATATGCACACAGAATGAAGGCTAGATTTAGCCACTTAGATCCACCAAAATCAATGTAACTCATTGATTTTTAGAGATCTTTTCTGGAGCACTGCTTCCATCAATTCATCCTTCATATGGCAAATTCTGGCTCCAACATAAAGGATGTGCTCTACTGCATTGGGAACACATTCTCAATGAAGAACCCTGGTGGTGCAGTGGTTAAACTATTGTGATGCAGCCCAAACT
Organism: Furcifer pardalis; assembly: GCA_030440675.1. NCBI lineage: Eukaryota > Metazoa > Chordata > Lepidosauria > Squamata > Chamaeleonidae > Furcifer > Furcifer pardalis. The sequence goes on from CP126891.1 coordinate 260,353,938, forward strand.
GCTGACATAGTGAGTTCGATCCTGACTGGGATCAAGGCTGTCTCAGCCTTCCATCCTTCCAAGGTCGGTAAAATGAGTACTCAGCATGTTGGGTGCAAATGCTAATTGCCTTGTGAACCACCCAGAGAGTGCACTAAGTGCTATGGGGTGGTATATAAGTGTAATTGCTACTGCCAATTGATATTGCTTGCTTGATCTTCCCCAAGCCATGCTTTATTCCTAAACCTATTGTGACACATAGTCTTCCTTTTGCCAGATGTACAGAAGTGTACAACCCAAAGAAACACTGTGGATCACAGACAAAGTGTTAACTTTTCCAGTTAACTGAAATTGCCAATGTGGTGCTCTCTTTTAAGCTGCCTCCCAGCTGCCTCCCCTCCCCTCCCATGCCAGAGTGCAAACTGCTTTTAAAACTCCCTTTCAGTTTTGAAAGCAATTTGCTATACAGCTGCTGTAAACAGAATGCTTATATGATTCTTTGAATCCTAGCCAAGCAATGGTAAATGTAATTATACTGGCTGGATAAAAGAAGCTTATTTATTAAAGATGCCTGCCCCTTAGCCTTTGGAGAAGGAAGGAACTCTAAGGCCCTTCCACCTCCAGCCCAGAAGCTAGTACTCCCTTTTACAATTTATTTGACCACTGACTCCCTAGCCAATATATAGTTGAGCATGCATTAAAATGTGCTGTCTGTAGTTATTAAAAAGAGGTGCAAAAGCCGTGTACCTATCAGAAGCTTCTGGTCTCCAGCTCCCATCAGCCCCAACTGTCAAAGCCTATGGTTAGGGACTATAAGACTTGGAGACCAACATCTGAAGAATTATGAGCGCACCATCCATGATATAATGAATAATAATATCAGGTACCACTCAAGTCCACATTGTCAAGATGTAACAGTGAGAATTCATGGCATCAGTTTATACACATCATGTACAGAGGCACAGAATGGTTAGCATAAGAGTGAAGTCTATTTGAAGAAGTGGACTTGATCCATGAAAGCGAAGATTAAAATACAGCAGTTAGTCTTTAAAGTCCCACAACATTTTTTGTCATTTTGTTTTGTTTACTCTCTGATATGCTTGAAACATAGACTAAGACAGCTACCATTTCAAAAATTTCAACTATGAATAATAATAATAATGTGCCATTAAATCAACTCTGAATTGTGGCACCCTTTCCAGAGTTTTCCAGGTACAGACTTTCTTATTTTTTAAAAAAGAAATAATTCCATTTGTTTAGCTCAATTGGTTTTTAGTGACTTGGTGGTTACAATGTTTGGTTAACATAAAGTAGTTATGCCATTGGGCACTTGAAATACTCTCAATTAGCTTATGGAAATCATTCAGTTTACAGGGATTGGCAGCTGGTGCCACAAATGGGCATGTGGCAATTGATGCAAATGGAAGCACCAATCTTTTGAGTAAAATCTGAAGGCCATCTGCTGAGATTGGAAGCATGTTCTATCATAAGTAGATGACAACCTTTGGGTCATAATGAGGTTTCTTTCCCTGTGCCACTCACTGTTTCATTCCCTGTGATACTGCAGTTTTCAGTGTACTTTGTGGAATCTCCATACCCTGCTGCAGAGCAGGAACATGACTGCTGGCTTGTCTCATTGTATCTCTTCCATGATATACATGTCTTCTGATATTCAAATGGCCAAGCAAACAGAGATGACTCTTATCACCTGTTCAGTGTTTGAATCTGAAAGCAATACTCATAATGGTTTCTGCACAATGAAAGTCATAGGTAGCATTGGAAAAGAAATACAGTAATACCTCAGATAACGTTTACCTCGGATAGCGCTAAAATCGCATAACGTTAAGTAATCTGGGGAAGAGAATTGGATCGAATAACGTTAAGGTCCTATGGGATGGATCGGATAACAACCGCTAAAGCCTGTGCGGTTACAATGTATCTCTATGGAGCTTTAACATTATCCAATACATCCCATAGGATTTGAACATGCATCGGATAACACTAAAAATCGGATAACACCAAGACTTGTGGAACCAAGTCTTAGCGTTATCCGAGGTATTACTGTAGAAGTATTTTGACAATTTCAGTGAAACTAGCATATTTGTACTTAATAACACAAATGTTAAAATAAATAAAATACAGAGCTAAATGTGTACATTAGGTAAAATTTGTAAGGTTCATATTAGGCAAAACTGCACAAATGTGCATTTATCTGTTGCAGTGTTTTGAACTCCCAGTAAAATTTCCTTTAGCTGTGCAGTAGAAGTACAGATCCCCACAGTAGAAAATAACTACAAGTCTCCAAGAGTCCACCCCTTTCTTATTAACTAGCACTCAAAGTCTCAGTAACTCACTTTGAGACATTTGTAGGAGAAAGAAAGGCACTAAGGAAAGCCCAATTGGTGACCCCACTACTATGTGTGGCTTACCAACAAAATTGTAATCAATTTACAAGAAACAAACACAATAAAAATCAAACATGAACTTACAAAAATAATTAATAATAATACATGAACAGTAAAATGAGAATATAACCTACTGGTGCCCCTTCAATCTGGACAGCTCCACAATAATGGTGATAACTCTGAGGTTCCTTCTGACAATGCTTGTTGGAATAGAAATGTTTTCAAGGATTTACAGAAAGCCAACAAAGTGAGGATAGCTCTGGTTTCAGTTAGTAAATCATTCCAGAGCCTGGGGGCCACAGCAGAAAATGCACAATTTATGGTAGAAACTTTATTTACCCCTTTCAGCATGGCCACCCTCAGCTACTTTCCTGACTGTTATTAAGATTCTCAGCAATCCTCTGTTAAAGGAATTACACCAAGGAGTGGAGAGAAGTTGATGATCACTGCCTCTCTCCTGCTGGATATAATGTTGGGGTTACTGATGGCCATTGATGACTGCCCAGTAAAGCAACTCACAGTTGACTTCCAGGCTGACATGAATGCATTTTTTTCAGAAAAGAAAGACAGGTTTTCTTTGCCAACCATACAGCTGTCCTTTTCTTTTCGTAATGGCTAGATGCCCCCCAATGGCAGACTAAGCATTAAGGGAATAATAGATCAAACATACTGGACTGGTGCTGGATAAAAGCAAAAGAAGAGATAGAAGCTCGTTTTCTGAAGACTTCACACAGCGACAAGCTAGAGTGAATGTATTTCTCAGTGTGTTAGCGGTAATAAGAGCATTTAGTTATTTATACATGAGCTGAAAGTTGTTCACAAAAAAATGAGGGATGGACACTCAAATTACCATAATGCTTTTAGCTTTCTTTACACAATTTTTTTTTGGGGGGAGAAAGATTTAAAAGGGCCCAAGGGGTAAAAATCAGAACACGTTTTAGCTAAAATTGATATACTTTTCTTTCTCCCTCAAAGGAAAGCTTTCATTTAATGTTTGGTTCTGCAAAGTGTTCTCCAAAGCTAATGCATTCATTGGAAGAAAAAAGTATTGGATTCGAATTAATGAAAATATTGAGGATGACACTAGAGCTTTAACTTGTGCTTCTTTAAAGAAATCTCTGATCGTTAGGTCTTATGCAATGTAGAGATGCTATCATATGATAGAAATAGACTAGCCCCGGGGTTGTCCAGTTCAGAAGTTTAATTTCTATGTCCAGTTCAGAAGTTTAATTACTATGTCCAGTTCAGAAGTTTGATTTCTGTTGGTTTCTGCTATGAAATAATAACATCCTGGACTGGATTATAATATAAGAATTACTCCATACCTGCCCTCCCAAAAAATGTAGAAAAGTGGACAGGTTCATAATCCCCTTCATGAGTTATTTTACAATCCTCTCTATTCTAAGGTACCAAATTTACACAAACAAAGGGCACTGATATGTTTTTGAACTGTATTAATTTCCCTTGATTCACAAGGGATATCTGAGCAATTTAGAAAATATTTTAAAAGAAAATATGTAAAAATAAAGTATTTATTCCTCTTATGTCATTGAACAGCAACCTGATTTTAAAAAAACACCAGCAATTTAAACAACTTACCGTAAGTCTAATTTCAATTATATTTTCTTTAAGAATGATTACTGGCCTGTGAAAGTGATCTGACTTAATTTGGTGCTGAAGAGGAAGCAATGGCAAAATATCTTTTTAAAAGACATCATTGAGGTACATCCACCACAAGAAAGACTATCTCTCTTTTATGAGGAATGGTCAGAAGCCTATTGCACAATTTACATCTGTACAGTTGTACCTCGCTTAAAGAGCATAATGCGTTCCACAGGATTGCTCTATAAGCGAGTTTGCTCTTTAAGTGAAACACCATTGTAAATGACCAGTTGTGGGGGGATTGCAAATCCCGATTTATTTGTTAAGTGAGTTTTTGGTTGGTTTTATTTGTTAAGTGAAGCGAATGTTCAGAGAAAATTCTGCTCTTTAAGCGAGTTACTCTTTAAGCGAGGTGCTCTTTATGTGAGGTTTGACTGTATAAGGACAATTTCATAATTCTTGAAAACAAATACCTGAAAGGAGTTGCTTGCATTCCTAAGCACTTGTCCAGAAATACAACCAGTGCCTCATTAATTATTGGCAATTTGCCACCATGATTTAGTCAACTTTGTTTCTGGAAGAGTAAAAGAGCAATAGGTTTCTGATTATTCTATATTTCTCCAAGTGAGCATATTTAGAGAAAGATAGCTGAAAACTGTAAAGTTTAGGCAGGGGGATATGAGAGATGTTACTTCAGTTCATTAGTAAACAAAAGGTCCAACTCTAGGGTTCAGTACTCATATCTGCTTATAGCCAAAGAGCCAGTGCTGTCTGCAGACATTTTTGTAGACATGTGTCAGGTATGACTAGACTAGGTATGCACGGAATGTTGTTTACCTTACCACCGAAGTGGTCCCTATTTATCTACTTGCAATTTCTTGCTTTCAAACTGCTAGGTTGGCAGCAACTAGGACAAAGATGGGAGGTCACTCTGTCATGCAGTACTCAGATCTCTAACTGCTGACCTGCCAACCTTTCAGTTGTCAAGTTCAGTGTCTTAACCACTAGGAGCAAAGCAGCCTGATCTTCTTTCTACTCATAAGCACCTATGTTGATATAAGATACTAATTTTATTAGGTTTACCTGGTTCTGTTAACTTAAATGCATAACCTATTAAATGACTTCCAAGTAACCAGGCTCTCCCTGTGACAGGGAGCTAGACTCTCCCTGGGTTCCATCTGTTTTAAGACATGGGTAGTTCTTTCCTTTCACATTATACTTCTAGCATTCTCCATTGCTACAGAGAAAGTGTAGTCTTCATGGATTTAGCAACCTTTCTACCCAAGATAGTGAGAACATAATAGTGCCTTGGCTGAAATCTGGTGAGGATGATCTTTCAGGTCTCCTGGTTCCAAACCATTTAGGGTCAAACATGTCAAAGGCAGAGGCTATGTATTGCATTGCATTATTTTATTTCACTTTTTTGCAAGGTGAGAATTCAGTTCAAGCCTTTGGTTACTTCAGGGGTAGCCAACCTTTTTATGCCACAAGCCTGACCACACCCCTAAATAGCTGAGCAGGCCAACCCATGCCCCCCAGAAGCAGAAGTGGGCACATTTACAGCTGTTGTAAATGCACCCACTTCTGCGTTTATGACAGCTGTGCATCCATTTGTCCATGTGTGGGTGCATTTTACAGCTGACATAAATGTTCCTGCTTCCAATTCTGGGTGCAACAGAGGCAGCGATGCGCCAGATGGAATAGTGTTGCATGCCGGGGCTGGCCTATGGGCCATAGGTTGGAAACCCCTGGGTTACTTGGTAACTTGGTTGATCTGTACTTGACATGTATAGTTTGACGTGGCAGATTGAAGCATCATCTCCCACAAGATTTTAGCAGCCTCTCACCATCAGGAATGTCTTACCGCTACCATAGCAGGGTCTGATGGCACACAGGGAACTGAGGCCAGTGTTTTCAATGCTCCTTTAGCCATTTTAAATACAATAACACAGCTGGCTGGGGGCATGTCGAAGTTGGCCATGTTAGAGCAGTGCACTGGCCAGGTGCATTGCCCAATTACCCAACCCCATTTACCTGACCTGCAGTTCCAGAACAGAGGACTGTTCCCGACAGCTAGCCAAAACCTTTGTGGCATGGTTGAACCTGCCAGCGGAATATATCTCTGCCACCATAGTTGTCAGATGGCCAAGGTTGCCACTGCACCATGTTGAGGTGTGAGGTGGGATTTGCAGCAGCGTCTGGTATATCCTAGATTTCTAGCTTAACAAGAATATCTAACATAGTTCATATACAAAAGTTTTAAAAGACATGTGTACACAGACCACTGTAATCAGATATAGTACCTACACATGATAATAGTCTCTGGGGAAAATAATCATGGTCAGGTAGCAATACTGTCAGAATAAACATATCTTTTTAATTGGTAAGATGTGATCATTATTGTAATTTGGCAATCTTTTAAATTTTTTAAGATTTAATTTTTTTTAATCCTTATTAGTGTCAAATTTGAGTTTTTTTGGGGGGAATGTTTTTATTTCTTTGTAGTTATTTTTTTTTTAAATGATGTGTAAACTGCCCTGAGTCACCTCGGTGAGGAGGGTGGTAGATAAATATGAATAAATAAATAAATTAATTAATAAATAATAAATAATCTTAACTCAGAGTCACAAGTCACATTATGAGTATGGTAAATAAAGCAGAGTTTTGAAAAAGTTACTTTTTAAAATTGCAACTCCCCACACACCCCATCTTGCATATTGGCCAGTGGTGGGCTGCAAGCATTTTTACTACCACACTGTGGGCATGGTATGGTGGGTGTGGCCAGGAGAAAAGCCCTGTGTTGCACCCAAATTAGGACTAATTTATTTCAAAACTTGGATGGGCAGGGCCAGCCAGAATTTTTGCTACCGGTTCTGATGGCCTGGTGCGAACCTGCTGATGCCCACCACTGATACTGGCCAGGAGGTTCTGGGCCTGAACTCACCCCCTTTTCCTCCCAGGCCTGGAGCGATATATCTACTCCCTATAGCAGTGATAACAAACCTTTTGGAGACCAAGTGCCCAAACTGCAAGCCCAAACCCACTTACTGTATTTATCACAAACTGCCAACACAGCAGTAGGGAGGGAGGAAGTGCTCCCATTGGGCTGCTGGGCAGAGGGGCAGAGCAAACTCTGTGCTCGGGGAGGGAGGGAGTGTAGGTACTCCCATTGGGCTGCTGGGCAGAAGGATGGGACAAACTCTGTACCACATAGGTGCCCACATAGAGGGCTCCAAGTGCCACCTCTGGCATGCATCCCATAGGTTCGCCACCACTGCCCTATAGTGCAGGAGCCATTATTTTGCACGATAACCCTAAATATATTGCAACCCTATGAAGGTTTTCTAAATGGAAATCCAACAGTTGCACAGGGGTATGGGGTAGAATAAAGAAACAATGATACAAATAAGGTAATTATGGATGAATGTCTGCCAATCAGTAGTGCTCATTCTAAACAAGCAATTTGCATTCCAGGCAGGAGGTATCTTGGTATAAAAAATGAAACCAAGGTGGGAAAGTGGGAAGCCACACAAGGTCAGAATAAAACACACACTACAAAGTCTACAAAAGAAATAATTGGGCACACTACTAAAAATGTGCGTTTTCATTACTTTTGTAAATGTGTGATAGGCTTCACATATTTAGCTGAGTCTTTTAATCATAAGGGATTGTCAGGAGAAACCATGGTGAAAAACAACATTGATGACTGGTTTTAAATGTCAAGGGAAGGATGGGAGGAGTTTTTAAGAAATATTGGCTGAAATCTTGTTGCTTACCATAATAAATTTCATTAGAGTGATGGTGCAGTGGTTAAACTGCTGCTGGTTGTTGTTGTTGTTGTTGTTGTTGATGATGATGATGAGTCACACCCTTTGCGACCCTGTGGACCAGTGATGGGATGCAACAGGCTCGCACCAGTTTGCCAGAACCGGTAGCAACTTTTCCCAGTCTCCCGGAGAACCGTTAGCAGCTTTTGGGGGGAACCACCTTCAGGGCTTACCTTTTCACTGGTTCCCCCACTGCACATGTACACCAAGCACTTGGTGTGCATGCATGCCTACAGTGCTTGGCGCGTATCCACGGCCTCCATGCTGTCCTCCCAAGCGGAGAGGAGGAAGAGAAGCTGCTAGCCTGAAGCTCCCTGTAGCCTGCTCCCCAGGGTAAGTGACTCACCTTTCGATGTGGTGTGTCTGTGTGTATTTTAATGTGTATTTAATACCTTTATCTATATTGATGTACTACCACAGTTCCTGGCTTGGGGGTTTTAAGCAAAGTCTTGGAGTTACCTCATCAATAAGCTACACCTGTGCTGTTCCAATTGCTGTTCCAATTGAAGAACCTTTAAGGAGGCACAGCTGTTTTACATTAAGGCACATTATCCTAGAGAACCAGTACGATGACCATACCCATCTTGTAACATGGTGCTGCCCAGGCACTTATACTAACAGGCAAGTGACGGGTTTGTGTTTGGGGTGGGTGGGTGTTTGGGTAGGTGGGTGTATTTTAATGTAATTTTATTTTATTTATTTATTTATTTATTTATTTATTTTATGGGTTTGTGGTGTGTGTGTGCGCGCGCGTGCGTGCTTATTTTTACTTTATTTTATTATTTTATTCATTATTTTTATTTCTTTGGCCCCTCCCATGACATCATGAAGTCATGACGTTAGCTCTGCCCACACTGTGATGACATCATGGTGGGGTAGTAAAAATTTTGACATCCCACAACTGCTGTGGACCATCGTACGCCAGGCTCCTCTATCTTCCACCATCCTCCTCAGCCCACTCAGGTCTGCACCCTTTGCATTGACAATGCCATCTATCTACCTTATCCTCTGGCATCCCCTTCTCCTTTTTCCTTCTATCTTTCCCAGCATCAAGGCCTTCTCTAGTGAGTCCTCTCTTCTCATTAAATGGTCAAAATACTTGAACTTCATCTTCAGTATTTGTCCCTCCAATGAGCAGTCAGGATTGATTTCCTTCAGGATCAACTGATTTGTTCTCGCAGTCCAGGGGACTCTTAAGAGTCTCCTCTAGCACCACAACTCAAAGGTGTCTATTCTTCTGCACTCAGCCTTCCTTATGATCCATCTTTCACAGCCGTACATTAGTACTGGGAATACTGTAGCCAAATCATTGAGAGAGCAGTCCTGACGGGACTCAAGGTTGACTCAGCCTTCCACCCTTCTGAAGTCAATAAAATGAGTACCCAGCATGTTGGGGGTAAAATTCTAATAACATGTAAACCACCCAGAGAGTGCACTAAGTGCTATGGGGAGGTATATAAGTGTAATTGCTATTGCTGTTGCTATACACTCGACCCATTGAACTGGTGTAGATTTGATGAATCAACTCATCTGTAAGTTCCATTGATTTGAATACACTTCTTCTAGTTGTGACTTACTTGGGCACAGCAAGTCACAACTAGAGTATGTCCACTGGAATCAATGGAATTTGTGGAAGAGTTGATTCACCACATCCCAGTTGATTCAACGGGCCTACTCTTGTGAGACTTACTATGCTCTGCAACAAGATTCCACCCATTCTCTTTTCTCTTTAGGGAGAACCGATAACAGTCAAATTAGGAAGTCATCTGGACAGATGTCTAATTTATTATTTTACTGTGTTCAAGGTAGAAGGAGGTTGTAGGAATAGGCAGGGCTAACTGGTACTTGTACAGCTTTCCTGGTAGCAGGAAGAACTGGAAAATATTTTAAAGTTCAATTGTGATCCTAGAGTTAGATGATTTATAGGTAAAGATAAAGGTTTCCCTTCCTTGAAAGCCAGTCGTATCTGACTCTAGGGTTCTATGCTCATCTCCATTTATACCCAAATGTTTCTATGGAAATGTGGCAGGCATGACTAGACACCAGAATGCATGAAATGCTATTACCTTCCCACCAAAGTGGTCCCTACTTATCTACTTGCATTGTCTTGCTTTCAAACTGCTAGGTTGGCAGAAGCTGGGACAGAGATGGAAGCTCATTCCATCGTGCAGTACTTGGGTCTTGAACTACTGACCTGCCAACCTTCCAGTCATCAAGTTTAGTTTTAACCACTCACTAAGCCACCACAGTCCCTGATTTATACCAGTCTGACAAAGTGGCTCAGTGTTGAAGCAAATTGAGAGTTTGTTGGTGACAAGGGAAATGGTTTCTAGATTTTGTCCCCTTCTTTCTTTTTCAACAGCAGCCCCTTAATTTTGGGATACCTTCGGCAGAATACTCCTCCTATCACCTGTGTTGTAATTTCAGCATGAAGTAGAGATATGCTTGTCTCTCAGGCCATTTAAATGATTTTCCTGTGTCTTAACTCTTTCTTTTAGAACTTTCAGTCCCTTTTCAATTATCTGTTTTAGCCTTTGATGCTTTTAATTGATCGTTTTATTATGCTGCAGCAATTTTCACACTAATTTTCATGCCAATTGCAGTTAGTAGTTTGTTGTGTTTCCTAAAATGAACAAATTAATGTGACCCTGCAGTTGATCACTCATCAGGTAAGAGCCCTAAGCTGTGGGGTGACTGATGAATTTTTGAAATAAAACAACAGTATATCTGTTTAACGAAATATCTTCGTCAATTCAGATGTGTTTGATATTAATTGAACAGAACTTAGTGCACATAAAGATAAATAGGAGAAAAGCATAGACTCATAGAACAACATCGAGTCCAACTCCCTGCTCAATGCAGGAATCTGAATCAAAGCAGATCTGTCAGATTGCTGTCCAATGCTCTCTTCAATGCTTCCATTGTTAGAATGCTCACACTGTCATACTGCTATAACCGTTAGATGCTTTTTTTCTCATATTCAGTCTATATCTGACTTCCTTTAGCTTGAACCTATTATTACGCATCCTGCACTCTTGGATAACTAAGAACAGATTCTGCCCCTCCTTTTTATGATCATCTTTCAGATATTTGAAGAGTGCTATCATGTCCCCTCTCAGTCTCCAGCCATGGCTAAACATGACCAGTTCCTTCAATCTTTCATCACATGGCTTGGTTTCCAGTCTTCTTGGAAACCAAGAGGTATTGAAAAGATTTTAAAGATTTCCCCTACTGAACTCCTGGTATCAGTTGGACATCCCATTCAAGAAATGATCCTTGATAAGCTTTGATCACCTATGAACTAATCCAGGAAGGAGAAAGCAGTTTCTATGGGTCATTGACAGTCTTTGGAGGTGACAGATGGAGATCTAGGTGGTACTTGTAAGGATTCTTGCAAAGATGGGTGGCGTTCAACTTAGATATGAAGATCAACACACCTAAGCAGTGTTAATTCCAGTAAAATGAAAGAGTTTTATTGGACTTGGGTTACAATGATGGTGACGGGACAAAATTAAATAAATCATGGGAAATGGCATCCAGCAAGTATACAACTAAGCAACTCAGCAGCTTCAATTGACTGCCAAAACTTTCTCATTCTCTCTTGCATATAGAGTACATTTAAGAAATAGAATTCTGGTGAAAGAGATTGGTGCTGTGAAACTGCTAGTTTTTGCTGGGTGGATTCTGGGAATTATACTCTAAAAGCCTAATTTTCCCCAGCCCTGGTTTGGACATTTGATTTCTGGAGTTACAACTATACGTATGAATACATGATCAGGATTGTAGCTTTGGAAATTCAGTTATAATAGAACAATGTTTTTCTTTAGCTATGTAACAATCTCCATGGTGGGGGAACACCCCCATTCTCTTTGGGATCATTTTCCTTCCTCATCTGACATATTTTAACACTTTATTGCAGTTTTTCAGCAAAAATAAAAAGGGGAGGGTGAGCCTTACATTGCATTGTCTCAGACATGTTGAGTATTTTCTTCATTGAGTTCATTATTTGACTACATTTGAGAAAAATAGAGTGTATGTATGGTCCAGATGCTCATATATAAACCCCCCTCAATCTCTCTATATATCAACAGATGAATGCCCTCAGAACTGTTAAAGGCAACATTTTGTATGAAGCAAGTTGTTAAGCCTCTGGGAATATTGACCAAATGGCAGGATGGGTAATTACATGTTTGCCTTACCTAAATTTCCTTTGTTGTTTCATTGGGAAACAAGGCTGTTCTCTGATTTCTGCCCCGAACTGTTGTTCAAGCTTAGTAGTTGAGATCAAACAGCTGCTGCCTGGATGTTTTTGAAGTATGTTGTGATCCTCTGGGATGCAAAGCAACATAAATATACAATTGTATTATTAACATGTTGCAAATGAGATTCAATGTAACAAACACTTGTTTCTGCATTAATTGCCCATCATAATTAGTGTGACAGAGACACTCATGACATAAACAGAGACCAGACAGGAAAGGAGTGATCATGCCACATTTTCACTGGGTAGGATGAAGTGGTAGATAGATACCAAGAATGGGCAACTTGGAAGTTTAGGTCTGACTTCAGTTGGCCCTTTTTCAAAAGGCCTCTACAAGTGATTAGTTCAAGCCTCTTGAAAGAAAAGTCTCTGACATGCTTAACAGCTTGTTAGGGGAGCGGGTGGATCAAGAGGTACAGAAAGGGATGTGACTCAATTTCACGTCTAGCCCATTGATGACATTGGCACAGCCATGAAGGCATGTGGCCATTGATGGATAAAATATTGCCACTACCAGTTGATCTTCATGGTATGGCCTTTCAATCTACTAGCAAGCATAGAGACATCTGTAGGCAACACTTTGTGTGTAGCTTCATCTGCTTCAACATGATTTTTTTTCCTAAGATTGTGTTTGATAGCAAACTGAGTACAAAAGTCTCTCATTTCTCTTTGTAAAGAGGTTATTGCACACTGTGTCTGCTTTACACTGCTTTACCCAATCTACCTAAGGCTCCCATTCCATGGATGGAATTACTTCTGTCTACAGAACTAGAAGGAAATTTCTTCTCTACCCTGCAGAACAACACCCTCCATTCTCTCAATATCTCCTTTGGAGGGCTGGGATATTTACATGGGACAGAGAGGGAGAGGAAGACCACTGCAAATAAGCTGAAATGTTGTACATTGTTACTTCCAGCTTATCTAAAACAACTTTCTCTTAGCCTAGTGCCTTCCTCATTTTGTACACACAGGCCCCACCATCTATGATCATTCCCTCTGCTTTTGGTTGGCCCTTTTGAATGCTGAAGTCCCACACATGAAAAAAAATATTAAACAACATGAATCCAACATCTAGTCCACTAGTAGAAAACTAGGAGCCATCCCTTCCCTTCTCTGCTGGATGTCTTTGTTTTTCCTGCCTACAGAACTAGTCAGTGCTTACAAGTATTTTGCAATGCAATTCACTGACCATGAAGGATGACAGATTCTGTAATTGTAGTATAAAAAGAAATAAAGACAGGTATGTGATCCATACACAAAATAAATCCAGGAGAAAGGTGATACATTTATTGAATCACTTAAAAAGTCAAACATTCTGCAAGATTTGGTGATCCAACCACACTTCTTTTGGCATGTATCAATTTCTTGTGGATAAGATAGGAAAATTATAAATGAAAGTCCCAAAGTTCATGTCATGGCAAGATCTTCTGCAAGGCATTGGTGCTTAAGGGTGAATTGAGAAAAACAGCAGGCTGTTTCTGGTGCTATCCCTATGGTTTCCTGTGTTTTCTAAATGAGGGAATCACACCAGAAGCAGCCTGCTGTTTTTCTCAATTCATCTCTAAGGAGCAAAGCCTGGCAGAAGATCTTGCTGTGAACTTTGGGACTTTCATTTATAATTTTCTTCCCTTATCCACAAGAAATTGATGTATGCCTGAAGAAGTTATTTTGACTGACCAAATCTTGCACAATGTTTGATAATATAAAAAGGTAGTTTTCCCAATTGTGGCTGCAATATACATTTTCCTGGCCAAACAGTTGGCACATCAAAGGTCAAATCTAAGCAACTCATCAAAGAATGTGTAAAAATCTGCTCTTGATCTGGCATGTGCAACATTCTTTTCCATTTAGGATCTCAAACAGCTTTCCTTGTTTTGGAATTTGAGTCTGGAAATGCAGCCATGCAAAATATACAGCATGCAACACCATATGTGCATTATCTCTACTTAAAATTTTGTGTGTTTATTTAGTAGCCCTGTCTGAGTCATGATCAGAGCTTTCAAATGTTACGTCTGGGACTACAGTTCATACAGTATCTAAGCCAGTGTGGCTAATGTCCATGTTGGCAAGGAGGTGTTAGCAACTCCTTGGACACATTCCAATGTTACTTTAATGTAACTCCCTCTGGCTCAGTCCTCTCCTTGCCCACTCCTGGGGCTCCCATACACAGGCAGTTCCAATTTGGGACTACTGAGAATCCAAGCCATTTTCCATGGAATGCTGGTCCAGCAAAATATTACCTTTTTGCTGCAATCTGGAAAATACACTCAAAAAGTGATCCCCAGAAAATGTTAAAATGAGAGAATGGTAGCAGTGTGGCCTCTCCTGGCTTAAGATGGCTTTACTTTGTCCCCTCCCTTCAATAAACATACAAGTCATCAAAGGAATTGTGATTTATTTTTCATAAGGGATGTTAAAGATACATTGTTCACACAATATAGATAACTATACAATATATACGTCACTACTCAAAAAGATTCAGGAAAATCAATGCCTTGATTTCCCCCATGAATATAAATTAATCTAACTCACTAATTTATTCTGATAGCTTAGAAGAGAGCAGGATTTGTTTCCTCCTGTTCTTCTCTGGCTTATTCTCTTCAGATTCTCCTCTGAATTTCTTCATAAAGTTCCTCAGAATCTCTTCAGAATCTCTTCTGAAAGTTCCCAGAATCTCTTCAGATTTACCTCAGAATCTCTTCAAGATTCTCCTCAGAAAGTTATTCTCAGCCTCTCTGAAAGTTTACCTCAGCCAGTGTCCCTCAAGTTTCTCTCTCTCTCTCTCAAGTTCTCTTTCTCTCCAGTTTCCCTTTTTCATTTTTGTACCATGCCATCCCCCTCCTGCCTTATCTCATTTACATGAGCCAATCATATACATCCCTGCATCCTTGATTTCTACTGCCCAGCAACAGGGTATTAGACTCCAGTATCTGTTATATACATATAGAGAGATAACAACGCCCAACTAATATATAGACTTTTAACTACTTTTGGTGTAACTTGTGAGCCCATGGTACATTTTCAGGTTGTGGGCAAGACCACTCAGATAGCTGAGCGGGTCAGTCACATGGTTCTGTGCATATTCTTGTCTGTTTTTATGAGTTATCTTGCTTATTCTCACAAGATTTCATGAATTCTCGCATGTATTCTTGTGAGATTTTGTGTAATCTTGTGAGATTTCACTATATCAGAAAACAAAATAAAAATTATAAAAAAACAAAAACACTGCAGCACTTTAAAGACTAACTGCTATATTTTTACTGTTAGCTTTTGTGGATCAAGTCCACTTCTTCAGACAAGGAGTAAAACTTCCAGGCATGGTTTATATACACCAGATGCAGGAGTGAAGATGTCACAAGGCAAAAGGATCACAAATCAATGAGGTAAAGAGTAATCAATACAGCTTCCCACAGCTAGCAGTAACAATTTATTATTCAAATTAGTTTTAAATGTCTCCCTTTCAGTCTCAAAAGTGTGAAGTTGCTAAGCAAGCTAATGAGTTTGACCTCTTTCTGGTTTACCTTCTTACTTGGTTACTTCCTGTTGCACTCATGTTGTAAGAGAGAATTTGCAGGAAGGTTAATGAAGGTGGTATAATACACCAAAATATAATGTATAAAATATCTAGCAACATATAGCAACCTGTGTATTAAATTTGATAATGTCCCAGAAACCCTTGGCTAATATTTAAGCCTCTGTGATGGGTGTCCAACAGATGAATGTATTTTATTTCTGCTGTCTCACTTTGGATCCTAGTCTTGTAATTTCTCTTTTCCAGAATTGTAACTTTCAGGTCTTGGATAAAGATTTCACTAGTTTTCACAAGATTTCACTCGTTTTCACGAGATTTTGTGCATTTTTTGCACATTTTTGGTGCTTCTGCCGCTTGCAGCAGCAGTAACAGGAACAAGGGTGGCAGGCCACATTAAATGGTGCCACAGGGCAGGTCCGGCCCATGGGCCATAGGGTGTAAATCCCTGCTCCAAGGCCACATAAATCCTTCAGAGAAAAATGTCTTTCACATGACAGTGGGGTGGAAACCTGTAGGAACAAAAAACGAGCCCCATTTTCCTCTTCAGCTAGTGATACCAGCCCTGTAACTGAATTCTGGTCAATCAAAGAACTGCCCTTGAAACTTGAGAGATATTTAATCTTCTCTAAAAGTTATACAGTACTAAACTTTTTTGGTACAAAATGAGGTACCCCATTTGTATGCAAGCACATGCTGCTACCAGCATCACTGATAGAATCTCTCCGTACTCGAGAACAGCATTCAACTTCAAGAGAGCCTACAAATGTATTGTTTGCTTTCAAATTTGTTCGCTATCAAAACTGCGTTAAGGCTGACGATTTCTGCTTCCAACTCTGAACCAAGAGCAAACTTTGCCAGCTGCGAAGTTTAAAAATAGGAGTGGGCTAACGCCAAAGGAATGTGCTGCTGTAATGTGAATGCTGATGCTATAATCAAATTACAGGAGGGGAGTCATCCAGTGAATGCTAATGCCATAATCAAATTATATAGTAGAAGGGTAATTAAAAACATCTGACTGTTCTGAGCATCTAGTAGAAAGAAATAACTGAAAAGCTGGCTGACACCCTCCCTGTCTACATATACACTCCTAGTTGAAGGTTGAGAGGGTCATTTGAGGTCATGTCATCATTGCATGAAATGGGCCATAGAGCGTTCTGGATTAATGATGACCCAAGCTTATTCAGCTCATTTTGCAATAAACTAAGTAATCTGGTACTAAAGATCCTAAAATTGATTGATTACTTGGCTTGCTTTTCTGGTACATCTTGACTGCTCACAGCAGATAACAAGAGCTAATGCAGTTGGCCAAATATCATTGATGCATTACATCTGTTTCACGTTTCAGATACCGGAGACTTAAGCGGAGCAAGGTAACTGAATGCTATGAATGGCAATAGTAAAGGTAAAGGTTTCCCTTGCTTGAAAGCCAGTCGTATTGGACTCTAGGGTTCAGTGCTCATCTCTGTTTCAAAGCTGAAGAGCCAGCACTGTCTGCTTCTGCAGATGTTTCCGTGGTCATGTGGCAGGCATGACTAGATACCGGAGTGCATGGAATGCTGCTGCCTCCCACCAAAGTGGTCCCTATTTATCTACTTCCAATTTCTTGCTTTCAATCTGCTAGGTTGGCAGGAGCTGGGACAAAGACGGGAGCTCATTCCGTCCTGCAGTACTCGGGAATCGAACTGCTGCCCTTCCACCTCCCAGTCAGAGTCTTAGCCACTTGAGCCACTGGCAATACTGTATAGTATAATGTATATTTATTGGAGTAGGGCATTTCCTAAATTCTTTTGATTACATTTCCTAAAAGCTCATAGCTGTTAAGCCACCATAGCCTAGTCATGTTACCTCCAGATATACAGTGTTTGAATATGCTTAAAACTTAAAAGTGCATGTGCTAGCCTTGATTTTGTGGTGAGATAATGGGAAAATTGAGTTCGCCTCAAGCTCCATGCTGGAACTAAAGAGACGGAAAACAAATATCTGGATGCAAACCTGTCACACACAAGGAACCACTTAGAGATTTGCCATTTGTATGCACTCAACTGATCACAAACATGGTAAGAGGAGGAGTCAGCAATATAGGAAATAAGCAATATGGTAACTACATTGTCCTCATGATCTCTAATCTTCAGTTTGATGAACCACTAACAGTTGTGATTCTTTGTTCTATGGAAAACCACAAAAAAAAACCTAGTAGGAAAGGGGAATACAAAATAGAGGAATCCGTCCGAGCCTTCTCTGATATTGTGTTATGATGTTAGTAAAGAATTTGAAAATGCATGTCCCTGCTTGAATGAACATACTGTTGCTATAGGTCAACATCTCACTTTATAAGTGGAAACAACCAGATATCAAATTCAGTCACTCTAGTGCAGCTATGAAACAGAACCTAATTGTGATGGTGAACCTTAGCACTTCTGCTGATCAGGGCTTCTGGGAATTTAAGTTCAAGAACAACTGGAGTGCCAAGGTTCACCACCACTGAGCATTACTATACAGATTCAAGAGTGGGCTAAGAAAACAAAAGACACCATGGCCTGGCAGGTGGCTGAGTACCTTGTCCCCACCTCCAGGCCCCTACCAATGGCCAGAGGGGAGTTAGTCTGTGTTCTGCTTTGTTTTGTGAGGTTGTATTTTATGATTGTTACTGTACTGTTGCTGTTTTGACTGTAAGCGGCCCTGAGTTACCCCGGCGAGTGGGCAGCAATATAAATCTGAACAAATAAATAAATAAATACATAAATAAATAAAAGAGCCCTTGATTATCAATATAGGGTCAGTAGAGTCACTACAGTGACAAACTTACTACACTGACTAGAGCTGATGGAAACTGGAGTGCAGTATCTGGTCGGCCACATTTTGCCTGTCCCCACGCATAGGTAAATAAAATGCTGCTCTTTCAAAGCATCTGTGAAGCAAAACTTTCTTCCTCATTGCTGACCAAAGATATTACATAATATTGTACTATAGCAGAATAACCAGAAGCCCAAGTCAGCACTCCTGCTGATCAGGGCTTCTGGGAATTGAAATTCAAGAACATCTGGAGTGCCAAGGTTCTCCATCACTGTACTATAGTCTTCTGATGTTCTTCAAAAATGTAAGTTCCTTTCCCCATGCAATTTCATTTTAGAAGGAGTTCTACATTTTATTTGATTTAGTGGAGGAGAGAGCAGAACTTTCCTCAACGTTTTGTTAGAATAGCTCCTGTGAAACACTGCCACTGGGCTGGCTGGCTAGGGTTGATGGGACTCATGGTTCCTTAACAGTTTCTCTACATGTGATTTGATAAATGATGAGAAGGGACAACATTCTTTAAGAAGGAAGAATATTCCTGCAGTAGAACTCTTGTTTTGCAAATTTAGTCCACGTTTAGTTCCATAATCTACCAGGGTTGTGGAACCTTCAGCCTTAAGGCTACATGTGGCCTTCTAGGTCCTTAAGTGCAGTGTTTTGACAAAATCCAGATTTTACAGAACAAAACCTTTTATTTTTATTAATACATTTTTGTTTGTCTTTTATATTTATATTTTATTTTAGTAACTTGAAAATTAACAAATAGTTAATTTGTCAATTAAAAAATTAATTAACATATTAGCCAATGAGGACTTAGGTTTGGGCAATGACAAAGTGAAGAAAGTGGCTCCATTTTGGCAGTCCAGGGTTTGATCAGGAAAGAACAACAACAGCAGTGGCGGCGGCAGCAGTTAGATCTATACAAAATAATACACATTTTAAGTACAGTACAGTATATCTAATTGAATTTTCTTGAATGCAGCCTTATTTGATTACAGCTAAATTAATGCAGCCTTCCCATGTGGCTTTGTTTGCTTGCATGTACATTAATGTGGCCCAAAAGAAAAAGGTTCCCCACCCCTGCTCTAGAGAAAACCATATAAGGTCTGGAAAAGGCCAATGGTATAAGATATTTTCATATGCCCAGGTAGTAATCACTATAGCAACCTCACAAACATATTTCACATGGTTGTTTCCTTTTTTCTTCTTTTCTGAGTCGGCTAATAATCTTTGCCCTTTTCCTCCCCAGCTTCCATTTGGAGCATTTGAACCTGTGCAATGAAACTTGTCCCTGTTTTAATTATCCCAGTGAGCTGAGAAAGCAGTGTAGTTATAAACCGGCTTTCTCTGCTTGCTTGTAGCATCGTGTCTATCCAAGCAGCTTCATTGCCTTGCTCCAACACCTGTTTCAATTAACCTGTTTTTAAGTTCAGGAAACCTCATCCCTGAAATGAACAGAAACCGTTTGACATGGAAAGCTGATCTATAATCATGGTTTCATGAGCCCGGGCAACAAAAGGAATTGATTCACTCAGTCAGTTAGCCATCTGCCTATTTTTCCTGGGTTTATAGCTAAGCTTTGACAGGCCCAATGCAGTATTTGTGTAGCCTTCATGAACTTATAAACATCCTTTCCTTTTAGGATGGTCAGCTGTTGGTAACTCCTGCTGGTCCATTTAGGACAAGCATATCCAGTTGGTTTTGGGCTGCAGTGGTTTTGTGGTTAAGATGCTGAGCTTGAAGACTGGAAGGTTGTCATGTCCACAGTTTGAGACCCGAGTGCTGTGCGATGGAGTGAGCTCCCATCATCTGTCCCAGCTCTTGCCAACCTAGCAGTTTGAAAGCAAGAAATTGCAAGTAGATAATAATAATAATTTTGTGTCAGAAATTTTTCTGGGTTGAAAGGATTTTTGTGGGAGAAACTCCACTCAGAGAATGCCCAAATGAGGCTCCTTTCCTGCCCCCAAGAGCTGGGACAGAAACAGGTGCTCCATCTGTCATGCAGTACCCAGTTTTGAACTGCTGACTTCCCGGCCTTCCAGTTAACAAGGCGAGCTTCTTAACCACTGAACCATTGCAGCCCCTTGCAAGTAAATAAATAGGTACCACTTCAGCAGGGAAGGTCACAACATTCAATGTGCTTTGGTGTCTAATCATGTCTGCCACATGACCATGGTTGTGTCTGCAGACACACACAGTATCTGCTCTTTGGCTGAAAACGGAGACGAGCCCCACCTCCTAGAGTTGGATAAGACTGGCATTTGAGCAAGGGGGATCTTTACTGCTTTCCAGCACTTAAGAAAGTTATTTAGATGCAAACTCACATCTGTGGATTATATCAGTACTGTATCTTCAACAAGGAGCTACGGCCAGTTCTTGCTATCTGACAAATATCACCTACATGTTTAGCAATTGCAGAGTTAAACTAGAGGTGTGGCAATTTTGGGTATCTGGCCTGCAACTCCCAGAATTTGTGAGAGAAAACCACAAATTTGCACATTTCTAGTTTAAATGTATCTTTGGGTTTGGACCTATGTCTGTCAAAAACCCGAGATGTAACCTTCTGAGGCCCCTCCTGAGTCATGTAGTGTATTAATTTTAAAATGATGATGGATGAGATGATAGGCTCTACTGCAAAAGCATTTCCAATCTAGAAAATGACACATGGGATGCATCAGAGGAAGGGGGTGAGGAATGAGAATAGGGTAAAGAAGGTTAAAATATGTAATTATTGAAGATAAATTACTTAGCTGTGCTAATATAAGCAAGGAGGACTAGGGATTTTGAGTCTTAGGTTTTGCATGAGAAATATTCCTGAAGGCGGCTTATGTAACCCTCCTTTTCCTGATAGCCCTATTTGACTAGGGATGTAAATCTTCTATTTTGTGAGGATAAAAACGTTGGCATGTGTTTTCCCAACTGGACAAGCTCAGAAGAGATTTGGCGCATTGTTTAACTTTTTGGAACATTTTTTTTAACAAAACAGTAACGTATGTGCAAAACCAAAGCAAAATATAATGCAGGGGAGTGGAGTGGGGAGATAGAAACACATTTTGTTCAAAACTATTATATCTAGTTCAGGATTCATAGAAAATGGACAGAAAGGACAAGATTTTTTTTTGATGCAAAATGCTTTTCTTGGCCAATTCTGTCAATGATAAATAAATAAAAAGACCCTGAATTCTCCTGGAATGAGAAATCTCATAACCGTTGACAGGTGTTTTTTCTTAATGGGGTGTTTTGATGCATCAAGACGTGTGTGTTTTTGCCAAAACTGTAAATGTTGGCTACATCCCTGCCTATGACAATCAATCTTGGAATGCTGTAAACTTTAAGAGCAGCCTCTGATGATGCTTTGAAGGGAAGGAGAAAAAATGAAAAAGCTCTGAAGCAGCTGTGACAAGCATATGCGCCTGCCATGTGCTCATGATGCCATTGCATCCCAGAGTAGGCATGTGGTAAACCTTTCTGCACAACTGTCCTGAGATAATTCAAGCCAGTTTGACCAGAACATGTCAACCCCGTGTGAAATGAGCTCCCTAGAGTCCTCTAAATGTGTCTCTAAACATAGTTCATTTGAAGGTAAATATTAAGTTTTTTGATGTTTTTACAGCTTGAAGTTTCCTTGAACATTTTTTTCTTTCCCTAAAGGACTCCTTTTAAACTTCAACAATTAGTCTTGGGCTTTATTAACACCACAGGGGGTTAAAGATTTTAAAATCCCTTCAGAAGCTGAAGACAATCCCTCACAAAGTCCATTAAGTTAATACCCTGTTTTCATTTCTGTTTGTGCATGTGTGTGTTAAAGGAACATTTCCAATCCATATGTGACAAGCATGAGGTTGTTCTAGGTCCCTGGAGGAAGATTTAAGGTTAAATATTTTATTATGAAGGAAGCAAATTGCAATCTTATTGTAGCATCCTTGTATTCTCTTCCAAGATTAAGTACAGTCATACCGCGCATAGCGAATTTAAATCATTCTGCGAGGTTGCTCGCTATGTGAAAAATTCACTATGCGAGTCTGACTCACATAACAAATTTTTCACTATGCGAGTCGGACTTTTTCCTGTTGAAAACTCGCATAATGAGTGTTTCTATGGGGAAAACTCGCATAGCGATTTTTTTCACTATGCGAGTTTTCCCCATAGAAACGCTCTTTATGCGAGTTTTTCCATAGGGAAAAGTCCAAGTTGCATAGTGAAAAATTCATTATGAGAGTCAGATCACTTCGCGAAAAACTTGCTCATTATGCAAGTTTTTCGCTAAGCAAAACGCTCGTTATGCGAGGTTGGACTGTACTCAGTTATACATACCTGGAATGCAAAAATTACACCACCAGAACCCAAAAATCAAGGGAATGCTATATAATTATGTCAAATAATATATGTTCTTCCACTTTCAAATCAGTTAAGTAAGTAGCAAAGTAACAATTGTTTGGAGATAATAATTGTAGCAGAATTTTATTTTGGAATGTGTGTGGATGTGTAAAGTCTGTTGTTAATGGAGGAGGAGGGGGGAGGAAAGGAAAGCAAGTTTCCAGTTATGCAAAACACAATACCGTAGATTGAATTAGTTGAGGAGGACAGAAGTGCCTGGCGGATAGTGGTCCATAGAGTCGCAAAGGGTTGGAATCAACTGTGTGACTGAACAACAAAAAAACATTCATTTGAGGGGATTAATGAAAACAGCCTTTTGTCTAATTCTAGCTGTGGTGGTGAACCTTGGTATCATTTCAGGATTCATAGGAAGCAATGTTTCTCCACACAGAAATAAAAAGAAGTATTTTTCACATGCAAATTAGATGTTTAAATGTTTTCTCCAACCAGGTTAGCTGTTTATAGCAGGGGTGCCCAAACTTTTTGCACCACTGGTTTATAGGAAGCAAGTCTTACTTCTCTGGGGGAACGTACATTTTGTGAGCTTCAGACTGGATTCTGAAGCACATAAATAAACACAGACATGGATTTATCACTAGATTGTATAAACATTGGTGTATTAGAGTGAGTGCTTACAGGGAGGGTTGAAACCCCAAGAATTGCTGAGCAGTAGAAGACATAATTTGCACTCCTTCAAGTTTCCCTGATTTCTCTGAGGGTGGGTTGGTTTTGAACGGACAGTTAAGAATCATGACCTTTACAAGAGACCTGCTCGTCAATTATTAATAGGGACTGATTCAGCTGAATTAACCTTTGCCATTGGGATCAAACTCAGATCATGAGCAGAATTTTGACTGCAATACTGCAGTTTAGCCACTGCACCATGGTGGTGGTGGTGGTGGTGGTGGTGATGGTGGTGGTGGTGATGGTGATGGTGATGGTGATTATTATTATTATTATTATTATTATTATTATTATTATTATTATTATTATTATTATTATTATTATTATTATTATTATTATTATGCTGCCCACTCGACAACGCGACTCTTATATGCAATCATTTATATGCTATCATTTAATGTAATGATTTGTCTGTATGGGAAGCACTGTTTCCCATTTTACTTTTGCATCAAATGATGACCATTAAGTGGCCTTAATCTAGTAACATAGAATAGATAGACTGTCTTCAGTGACATTTAACTAGAGACACAATCAACAAGAATAATTGGGGCAACACTATAGACAGCAATCTCCATGTGTAGTAATTTACTAATGTTTGTCAACTCGCCCACTTCTTCTGGTTGACTGTAGTGTGATAGTCAGTAAATCATAGGGTTGGGTTTATACAGGTCTCCCCACATATCTGCAGGTTCTGTTTCCATGGTTTCAGTTATCACAGGGAGTACACTGAAAGAGCCTTCTCGAAGATTGTGGTATTTTTGAACCACAATTGGGCATACCTTGGTAACATCAACCTTGTGTTGCCAGCTAATCTTTCTCACACTAGGCCAGGCGAAAGGAACTGCAGAATGGACTCACCAAAGGATGCCTTCATTTTGGCATTTTCACTTCTGGCCTAATTCAGAAGAAGTTACCACAGGTCTAAAATAAAACATCCTTAATGTTGTAATTAAATAGACGTGAGACTTTTATGTAGGGTAGAAGCAAAAGCCAAAAAAGCCCCCAGTAGGCTCCTATTTTATTCCTGCATTTGAGGACTGGCATGACGTGTATCTCTAAGACAATCAATCAATGTCATACATGCTAATTGCAAGAAAACTGCGTGATTAAGGCAGTATATAATTGCCAACTGACAGAGTGCCAAACCAAGACTAACCACGAGCTCATATGCAATTTAGATTGGAACCTGGCAGATCTTTTTATCTTTATCTATACTTCCTTTGAAACCATGCCGTTTGATGTTTAGTAGGGCCGCTAATTGGCTAATCAATCATTCCTCACCATAGGCTGTCCAGAAGCTGTCGCCTCTCCGAATCCACCCATCAGTGGGGAAGAATCTCTTAACCCTTACCCACCAGGTTAGGCCCAAAATCTTACCACACCTTAAAATGTATAATATATATTACAGTATTTCTATGACCCATTACTGTCTCACTCTGCAATATTATCTTTAGAAGGAACTGCTGGTTACTACAGCCATTTTCCTCAGCCCTAAACAGAGTGATGGACAATTTGGGCACACACCTCACTATAATAACAGAGGTATGTGTAACATGGAATTTGCTGTTTGCAACATTTTCAGGTATCTACAGAAGGACATGGATACCGGGAGTTGGGTGGGAATGGGAACATTCCATTTGGAATTTGGTTATTCCTTTTTAATTAGTTCTAACTAACATTTGCACAGAGAAAAATGTAAGAGTAGTGCAAATGGGCAGCACCACCCTATTCCCTTTAACAGTAACTAGCACTTTAAACAGCAAAATAACTCTAGAAGCAGCTCAGATTTTTAAAAAAGACATCTTACTTACAATAAACATCAGCATTTACAAACTAAAGAGGAGAAAGGGTATTTAAAAAATAGCCACGTAGAGAGACTTTCCATGCTTTTGCTCCATACCACAGGATAGCAGGTGGAAGAAAGCAAGTTTAAATTGAGGAAAGAAAAGCAGAACAAATTAAAAGAGGAGGCATGGTTTGCTACAGGCTAGTGGAAAAGGCAATTCCTCTGGATCCTAAAATCACCCCTCCCACTGATACTCTGCAGCTGTTTACTCCTGCAACTGGAGTGGGCGTTACCGGCATATAACACGAAGTTGTGCTAAAGCCTTCCTGGCCATGACTGCCACCTGCTCTTTGAGCAGGAGTTGTGAGTCCAGGAGGACCCGCAGGTTATGCACCGAGGCTGTTTGGGGCAAAACAGCCCCATCCAGAACCAAAGATGGTAGCTCCAAATATAACGCAGGATTCAGTTGTAGCCCGTTGTCCCCCATCCAGACCCTAACAGCCTCCAGGCACCTGGAAAGGACTTCCAGTGCATCACTTGGGTCCCCACAGGCCGAGATATACAGCTGGGTATCATCTGCATATTGATGATACTTCACCCCGTGGGAATGGATGATCTCACCCAGCAGTTTCATGTAGACGTTACATAGGAGAGGTGAAAGCACCGAGCCCTGAAGCACTCCATATTGGAGCAGCCTAGGGCTGGATTTCTCACTCTCCAACCACACCGACTGGGTCCGGCCCCTCAGAAATGAAGAATACCAGGACCACACAGTACCCTAGATCCCCAATCCTCAAAGCCTTTCCAGAAGGATACCGTGGTCGACTGTATCGAAAGCTGCTGAGAGGTCAGGAAGAGCCAGAATGGACAGATGTCCATCATCCCGCTCTCTCCAGAGATCATCCACCAGCACAACCAATTTTGTCTATCGCTTGCCTGGTCATTGCAACTTTCTGCATATTTAGGATTGCAACCTTACTTTAACCATCTGATGCCTACTTGAAATCATGTCCATTTTCTGTCGCTCTGACTTGGCTGAGGAACAAGTCATTACTCATAAGCCAGCAGTTATTTGTGAGGAGGGGTGTCTCTAGGCACCCTGCTAGGATTATTCTGAATATGCTTCAAATGCTACAAATAAGTAGCATAGTACCATGATGGTGAACCTTGGCACTCCACCTGTTCTTGGACTTTACTTACCAGAAGCCCAAGTCAACACTCCTGCTGATCAGGGCTTCTGGCAATTGAAGTTCAAGAACAGCTGGAGGGACAAGTTTTGCCATTACTGATATAGCATATAATAGCTGGAATCCTATTGCTTAACATAGTAAGTTACACTAGAGTAGGTTCATTGAATCAATGGGAATTTGGTGAGTCACTCCTCTGGAGATTTAGTCTATTGGGACTAGAGTAGTCCCATTTGAATAAATAACAGTTATGGAGGAGCTGACTCGCCAAATCCCCAATGATTCAGTGGGCTTACTCTAGTGCAACTTACTGTGTAAAACAACAGGATTTCTACCATTATTGTGTTCTAGAGATCCAACCCATGCCCCATGCTGCCTTTGCTTGGGTATTCAATATTTACTTATATTTCAGACATCAAAACCTATTTAAAATTCTCTAACGTTTCTTCAAACAACAGCTTGCCTCCTTCCCTGACAGAGAGCATGACTGGAATAAAAGTTCATTAGTCTATTGAAATGTTTCAGTTAATTGCTGAGCTAGTAGCCGAGACTGTCAAGTTCACATTTCCATCTGTGTTCAAACATAGTAATAAAGAATGGTTGTGGACAGGTTAATTTGCCTAAACACTGCACAGTCAATCAAAGCAACCAAGTTGTTGAAGGAAGCATCTGTCAAATAGTAGCTTTTCTCTGGGCTGTCCTTCCATGTAATGCTACCACCTCTGACTTCCCCGAGTTGGAGAGTGGGGTTTGGAGTAACAGCTAATGAAAACAGCAGCTGCAGTTCAGAATATTATTATTCAGATCCAGAGCTTCAACTACAATGGAGGACGGTTCATTCAGAAGAATAATTTGTAATAACACCCTTCTTAAGTTAGATTTTGCTCATTCAGCTATGATATTGATTCATAAATTTAGTTGAGGGTTTCTATTGCACTTACTTTCTCTGAGGTTCTGTTAGCCGCTGCTGCTTCTTTTGTGTCTAGATCAAACGTTGAACTGCCCAGATGAATCCACCTTCTTGGCTTTGTCGTCAGCCAAAATTAAATCTTCATTGGTACATTTTCTGGTAGTAATTGGTAGACCAGCAAATGAGCTGGAATCTGTATCTCTCCACATTCACACAGCATGTCGTTGTCCACCAGGAATCCCCACTTAAGCATGTTACCCTTACAATTTAGGTATTCCAACCCTCGGCTTATTCAGGGTCCTCCAAGTGACAGATTCAGTCATACTCTCCTTTAATATTATTCTTTGTCCAGTGAGCTGCTTCCTCCATCTTCTAATTTTGTTTTGCTCTTGCATACCCTCAAGAATGTTTGTTCTTGCCATAAAGCTCTTCCTGGATCTGAGCAGATTTGAGACACATAGCAGTTTAGAGCAGGGATTCTCAACCAGAATGGAAATATTAGCTTTGGTAGTGTGACAGCTTGTGATATGTCCTCTTGGATTTAGGACACACTAGAACAGTTATTCTCAACCTGTGGCCTGTGGGTCGGATGCAGCCCATGGCACCATTTCATGTGGCCCCCCACTGCCTCCACCACACCAGGAACTGCCATGTGGTGGAGGAAGGGCAAAATGTCTGTCCAACCCCCAAAGCTGTCTGAGGGAGCGTGACCTGGCCCCCAGCTTTAAAAGGTTGAGAATTCCTGGTTTAGAGGGTACTCAGGGTCATTCTCTTGCTTAGTTCTCTTAGTGCCCAATACTACTTCTCTCCTTATCTTAGGTGGAGTGATATCAACAAGATGATTTTTTTTTCAACTGGTATATGTTTGTGGCATTCCCCTGCTGGGAAAAAAGCATCGCATACAATTTTTTTAAATCACAAGTCAGGACTTTCCTGTTAAAACGTAATCAGTTACAATTTTATTACCAAGGCCCTGAGAGTAGTCAGTTGCCATTACATAGTTGATCATTTTTAAAAAATAATACCTCACTTTTGAATAAGAACTGAAAAAATATTTGAGAAACAGAAAAATAGGCATAAAAGTTTTTTAAGTCTCAATATGATACATTGTTGTTCTGTTATATCAGGGGTTGCACAACTATAGCCTGAGGGCCAAATCTGGCCCATGGCACCAAATCATTCACCCCACACTGCCATACCACTACCAGAAGTGGACGCACACCACACATGTGCAAATGCTGCCATAAATCCATCTGCAGCTGTCATAAATGCATTTACAACAGCCACAGACACATTTTACAGCAGTGTTTGCACATGTGCGGGTGTGTTTTACTTCTGCTTCCAGTGGGAGGAACCATGCGACCTGCCTGATCAGCTGTCTAGGGGGGCATGGTCAGCCCCATGGCATGAAAAGTTTTGCCACCCTTATTATATGGTACATTCTCATTTACCTTGTTGCTTCAACACCAAGAACATAACACAAAACAGCAACGTAAGACAGCATTTGAAAAACATGATATTCGTCCTCTCTTGCATATTGAGGCCACATCCCAAAACTGTGGCAATAACTAAAAAGTAACTAAAAGTTATCCCACAAAAGAAATGAAGCTATTCATAGTTAAACTAGAACCATAATGCAATCAGCTCCCATTTACTTATTAGGAAAAGAAGGAATTGTTATAATTTACTAGTTCTGAATAATCTTGCCTTGTTATTAACTTCAATTATCTCAAAAGGAAGGACATATACTAAACAATATATTGAGTTGTGACTAGTTCTGAACACCATAGTTTTAAAAGAATAGTGACAAACTGGAATGTGTCCAGAGGTGGGCTACCAGCATTGAAAAAACTTCTGGAAACAGCTTTATGAAGAAGAGTTGAGAGAGCTGGTTATGTTTAGCCCGGAATAGAGAAAATTGTTAAAATAGCTGAAGGGCTGTTTTGTAGAAGATGAGGCAAACTTCTTTTCTGTAGAGTAGGCCTCAAAGTAATAGATTCAAATTATGAGAAATGAGAGTTTGCCTAAATAATAGGAAGAACTTCCTGGCTTGAATTGCAGTTTGACCATTTCAATTTGTAGTATTTGTATTTATAAACTTCTCATGAGGATCTGGTTGATTCTGATGAGAAATAAGACTTTGGAAATTTGATTTGATTAGGTTGGGCTGGGCTGTACATTGTACTATCTGAAAGAAGTCCTTTAACTGCATTTTTATTTTATTTTATTTGCCCATCAAGAAGTCAAAATAATTTCTTGAAACTTGGAATGTTTGTAGATGGGTGAAGTTCAACAACGAGAACATTGCTTACTTCCATGTAAGTAATAATTGCAAAAGCAAAGAAAATACTAACAAGTTGAAAGCATCAGTAAGTTTACGCACACACATACACACCCAAAAAACCCAAACTCATCTGATCAAGTGTGTTTAAGTGCTACTTGGGAGATGTGACATTTCAGAATCCTGACCTGTTATTTTCAAGTAATAAAAATTCCCAGGCTAAGTGCTAATGGATTTGGTTTGTAAGTCACAGTTCAGCATGCCCAGGTACCTATTCTTAGATCAGAGAAGTCAACTGCTGTAAAGATGATGACTCAGTATTGAAATGGGTTCAGAGATTAATTGAACATTGTAGTTCATAGACAGATTTATGGATAACTGTGGTTTGAAGCCATGGACTCCACTGATTTCTCTTTTCCAACCATGATGGAACTTTTATTGAATTTGTAATGAGATTACACATCCTTCTTCTCCACTGGCTTATGAGGTGACCTCAAAGATTAATTCTCAGACAGCAGGAGTATGTACTTTTTATTTCTCTGTTAATGATTTTGTGCTATGGTTGAGAACAGAAAATTAGGAAACTGGTGCATTGCTGTAGTTGCTTCTTTATTTAGCCTTCATCTAAGATGCATTTTTAAAAAAGCAAAAGCTTATGGTGGATTAATTCTTGGATATTTACTGACCCTGTAGACATTTCGTACTGCAAATTATTACTTTTATACCTGACTTAGTGATGAACTCTATCATAGGCTTCTTGGCGACATGGTTCATGGAGAAATGGCACAGAACTCTCCTTCCATCACCCTTTAGGCTTCATTGTGATATGAAATACAAAAGTAGCCCAAAGACAAAATTCAACAGACCTGTTGTGATAATTCTCATTCCCCTCTGTTTTTCCCATGTTAAAGACAAAAACTATACATTGGGTGTGGCTGCATCTGAGTACATTACTTACGCCTCTTAAAATGTGTGCCTTGTAGGTCTAGTTCTACAATGAAAAATGACTGCCAACTCATCTTTCACCAACTTATTTTATCTCATATCTATTTTACTTTGTAGTACTGTGGATTATGTTATATGGGAGTGACAGATTAATTTGCTTTTTCTTGTCCATTGTGGAAAACAGTGTAATTTTGGATTTAAATTAATCTTTATGGTGTTTTAAATTTCATAATATTCATTGAGAATGTTTGCTGTCTTGGACTTTGCTGTGTTGGCTACAATCAATGTATTATTCATAAATTCTCTCTTTTGACAACCGTAGGCCGAATTCAATTATTACTAAAAGGGCCAAGTTATACTAGGCTACACTGATAGAAAATGAGCTATTCAATGATATGATCTGCTGAAGCACACCGTATGGTTTATTTGATAATTATTTATACATATGTACAGAGAACACACAAAGTTTTTTGTTTCCTATGCAACCAGGAAGAGAGGGAAAGTTGAACATGAAACCCTAATGGGAGATTAGGATTTAAAGGAATTAAACAATTTATTTAAAATGATTGATGCCCCATTGACCACATGAGTTTTACACCCACAAATTCACCAGTGCAGCCAAAGTGGCAACCCAGAGCTTGAACATAACATAGTGACATGAGTGTAATAACATTAAAGGGGTTACTTTTGGGGGTGGGGGCAACACCAGAAAAAGGCCCTTAAAATCCAGTACTTAAAAATAATGGCAAGAATCCTGCTGGTTTTATAGCAGGGGTTCCCAACCTTTTTACGCCGCAGGCCTAACCATGCCTCCCAGGCAGCTGAGTGGGCCTGACCACGTCCCTCCAGAAGTGGAAGTGGGCATATTTATGGCTGTCGTAAATGTGCCCACTTCCACGTTTCCGACAGTTGCAGACACGTTTTACAGCTAATGTAAATGTGTCTGCTTCTACTTCCAGGTATGGCAGAGGTGGCGACGGGCTGGATGAAATGGTGCTGTTGGCCTAGCCCGGCCTGGCCCACAGGCTGTAGGTTGAGAACATCTGCTTTATAGAGTACAAATCCCAAAATATGTAACTTGTGTGTGTGGTTATTTTGACTGACTATGCTGCATGAAATGAACCCATGTCTGCTGTATATTAGTCATACACTAAGTCATACACTCAGATGCACGACAGACAGAAAATTGCAAAAAACCACTGGAATGATTTCCCATACCCACTTAACATTTAACAATAGGATTTGTGTCCAGCATGTTAAGAAAACACACTAATGGGAGTTTTCCATGATCAAACATTGGTTGTATGGCCTTCTGTGAATTGGAGCATTGCAGAACATGTTATCTTTCTTTAGATGGAAAAGGGTCCATAATTTTCTATAAAAGTGACATTAATATTAATTAGGCCAAATTGGCTGTATCTATGTTTTACAAATATAACACCCAGAAATCTTAGTTAACACAGCCAGAAGTCTATGGTATTTCTCTGAGATTTTTCAGCTTGCAGTATAAGACTACTGGGAACCCCCCAAAGTTGGTAACTGTTACAATATAAAAATCCAATTAGCCGTTTTTGCTTTACTTACACAGAGGTGGTTTGTACAAATTTGACAGTAAAATATAAAGTTCCTTGCCCCATATGCCTGGAGGTGGGAAATCTCTGGTGACTTGGAAACTTCACATTCAGGTTTCTCATCAAATTGAGACAGCTTAAATGGATGAGAACAAAGAAATTAGCAAGTATGCCTCCAATTCATCCTGCTGGTAGTCTGGGTCATGAAAAGTTCAAAGCTATATGAGAGGGCATCTGCCCTGGTTTATCTGTTTAGTTATCCAGCCAGAAGGTCAAACCAGAGCTCAGAGTTAATTACTTAAATCAAGGGTTCTCAACCTATGGCCTGTGGGACAGATTCAGCCCACAGTGGCAAATAATTTGGCACCCGCCCTCTAGTAAACACATTTACAACAGCCGTAAATGAGTCCACAGCTGATTCTGGCAGCAGCAGGTGGAGCACCAGTCCGGCCTGCCAACTGTTTGAGGGATCATGATCCAGCCAGTGTTGGGCATCAGCAGGTTTGCACCAGTTCGCCAGAACCAGTAGCAGAAATTCTGGCTGGACTCGTCCATCCAAGTTTTGAAATAAAGTAGTCCTAATTCGGGTGCAACACAGGGGTTTCCCCCTGGCCACACCCACCATACCACGCCCACAGTGTGGTAGTAATTTTTTTGGGAGCCCACCACTGGACCCAGCCCCCAACTTGAAAAGGTTGAGAACCCCTGAGTTAAATGTTAAAACGGGGGGGGGGGGGAGAGACTTGTTGATGTCCATGTTTAAAATGGAAAATATCTAACTCATTAAAGATAAAGTTCTCCCTTGCTTGAAAGATAGTTGTGTCCAATTCTAGGGGGTGGTGCTCACCTCAATTTTCAGCCAAAGAGTCAGCACTGACTGGGTCTGCAGATGCTTCCATGGTCATGTGGCAGGCATCACTAGACACCAAAGCACACAGAACACTGTTACCTTTTCTGCCAAAGTGGTACCTATTTATCTACTTGCAATTTCCTCCTTAGGAGGAGCTGGGACAGGAATGGGCATTCACTCTGTCACACAGCACTAGGGTCTCAAGCTGCTGACCTGCCAACCTTCTGGTCATCAAGCTCAGAGTCTTAACCAGTAAGCCACCAAGGCCCTATCATCTAACTCATTAGATTGGTATTATTATAATATAAACTGGTACCCAGTGTAGTGTAGTGGATAGAGTGATGGACTAGGACATAGGAGGCCTGAGTTCAAATCTCCACTCAGCCATGGAAACTCACTGGAGCTTTTTGAACTAGTAAAACCACTCCTTAAATATCTCACTTGCCTTGAAATTCCTATTAAGATCACTGTAAATTGGTTCTGACTTGACAGCACATGACAAATTAACTAAACTTTAGTTTACTAGATACTCTGGAGAGATTATATGTGATTCATTCCAAAGGGCTCTTTTTCATATTGCTGCTATTGTGTTGTTGACTCAGACACAGCCGGCTACATCATTCTTTCCTTAATCTTACTGTTGGCTGCAAATGAAAAAGAGTACTTCTTTCTTTCAAAAACAATTTTGTTACTTTCCTTTTTTGCCTTCATTAATTAATTATTTCATTATCTCTTTTCTGCAAGTAAATATATTTGCAAGCACTGATGGGAGAAATAGTTTAAACAGACACTTAGCAGTAGGTTGGGCCATTTTGTATACACAAGCTTTTAGAGGATGAGTTGCAGAAATTGTCCCGACTTCATCAGGCATAGAAACTGCTGGGTTACTGTTTTGCTCTAACAACATGGTTTTTCAAACATTATGCATGGAATACTTGTAGCCATCAGAAAGAAGCAAAAGAGGCATTTGCTCAGGTCCACAAAGATGTGGAGTTTAGATAAGTAAAATAGAATAGTATCAAGTACCCCATGCCCATAATGTATAGAATCAATATCCTGAAGAAATATGTAGAAAAGGAGTGGCAGATTCAGCTAGAGAGAAAGCTTTAATGAAGACCTAGCAATTTTAGAAAGTGTAGCAATGGCTGCTTTCAAAACACTTGAAATAAATAATCCCATCTACTTTTAAATAGGATACCAATAGAGCAATTTCCAGGTTACAGATACAGAATCTATCAATATGTACATAGGGGAAACAAAGTAGTGTCCCACAGATTGAAAATGGTCAATGCACATTCAGTTCTAAAGAAAGGAGATGCCAAAGAATAAAATAACTATTGTTAATTTCCCATAAAACCACCAATGCCCAGATTTTACAACAAAGACTTGCTATATATGGAGTAAGAAAGGCAAGTGTTTAGGCAAGATGCAAAAAAGGAAGAGGCATTAGAGCTCATATTGTAAATACACATTGGTTTATGAAGCATACTCCAAAATTTCAGAAGGAAATCCACCTGAGCTTTAGAATTTATCATAAAGCCTTTGATTATATGGATCATAAAATGCTATGGTTCATTTTAAAATAAAAGGATATACCATGAGCTTTTACTGCCATGAAGTGAAATATTTAGTCTGGATAAAAATCTAGTGTTAGGATAGAATATGGACCAGTTCCCATTTTTATCTCCTCTGTTCAATCTATATGCAGTAAGTATCAAAAATAAAGCTTCTGGCTGTAGATCAAAAGGTGCCTGTTTCATATCCAGGTGCCCCCTTTTTGGGAGAGGCCAATTCAATTCCTCCATGTTAGGGTAGGAAAGAATCCTGTATAAAACTCTGAAAGTACTGGGCTAGTTATGCCAAGCCATCTGTCTCAGCAGAAGACACACCTTCATATGTGGATCTTATGGTAGTCTAAATGTGGAACAACCAGGGTGTGATAATCAAACAATTTGAACACATATTTAATATAACAGGTATTCAGTAGAAGAAGGTCTACAATGTCAAAAATACTGTTATTGTTGACATCAGCTGCTATTTCTCAATATTAAAATCACAGAGTGGTGTAAATCCCAATCAATGCCTGAAATCCTTATTTACTTACTTAAACACCTCCTCTTCTACCTTACGGTGTAGAGGATTCCACAAAGAATCTCCAGTATCTCTCCTTAGACAGCTCCATGGCTCACCTCAGGTCACTACCGTGAACATAGAAGGCCTTCTTGATGTTGTCAATCCATTTGACGTGAGGCCTGCCTCAGAATCTTGCACCCTGCACTCAGACCTCCCTTCCCATGCCTGCCGCAGAATCTTGGTATCAGCCATTCAGTTGACGTGAGCAAACCAATGCATTTGACCCTTCTTGATTGTGCTCCTCAATGGTTGAACATTCAGGTTCTGTCTGATGGTCATGCCTGGTCTTCTTCTTGAGCTTTAGCAGATATCTCATTTCCATTGCTTGCAGTTGGCTGTAATGCCAAGAGGTGAGTGGCCATGACTCGCTGCTATACATGAATGCAAGAACAAAGGCCAATTTGTAGACTGCCATCTTAGTGTCAGCAGCTGCCACCCTCTGATTGATCTCTAGACTCATCTGTCCCCTTTAATTAACTATGGCATCAAGGAATTTGAAGTCTTCTACCTGCTCTAGGACTTGCCCCTTCAGCCAGATGGTATGCTGTTTCTTGCTCCTGGAGATCACCATGGTCTTCTTCTTTGCCGTGTTAATGGGCATCCCTCTTTTCTCTATCTTCCTGTTCCACAGGTTTAGATTGAATTGGAGTTGGGAACTGGTCCTAGGAATGAAATCCTGAAATCTTGCTAGTGTAGAAAGTTGTAACTACAGTTGGCCCATTGAATCAGAAACATTTATAGAGGTTTTGTCTCACTAAACTTCCTTCAGTTCAATGGATCTACTCTAGTTGTGACTTGTTATGCTAAGCAACAGGACTTTGACCAATGCACTGACATTTTGTTTAGTCTGGTGGACTGGTTCAATAAACTGAGTGTCTATATCTTTAGAATCACCTACACAAATGCCAGACTTTCTGAATATTACCATCACCATGTAGTCCACATCTACCCATGTGCATAGCTGGGCCAATGCCTTTTTATTTTTAGTACCAGGGGAGTAAACAACATCTGTATAGAGAATAAATATGACAGTTGTATGCTGGTTTGAGAGAGCAGCAAAAAAATAATCAGGAAAAATGCAGAACACAGTGCAATAAAGCAACTTTTATAAATGAAACAGGAATCTAACTTTATCATTGGGATCAGACTTTTTAAAAGTGGGGGGGGGGGTCTGGTTCCATTTCAAATGTGTAATTTCTTTGAAATGTGCAGCTACGGTGCTCTTTGTCAAGGACTTATTTATAAGCTTTTTGGGAAACATCCTATTGCTACTTGATGACAAACTATTCACCATTTGTGTCATCTTTTCACATTTCCTTCCCCCCTTTCCCCAGAATTGAAAAAATAAAACACACAGTAAATGGGAGAGGAGCACAGTGGTGTCAATTTAAAATGTTACAAGTTTATGAGTACAGTATATCTAGCAAACAGGTGTAAAGGCAGGAAAACTAAGAAACAAACAGAAGGTGCATTGAAATGTTTTCAGTTGAGTATTTGGGGGTGCTATTTATTCATATTCAAGGAACAGGTGCTAAACTGTATAAAGAGAATCACTGGGAACAATATATTTTTGCAATTATCTGTGAGTTTTTTCAATGATGAGTGTCTCTCACACTCTGTCACCCTTGTCACTATTGATTGAAAGTGCTTTCTTTTCTTCTGCTTTGTTTCATCAAGTAGTACTTCCAGGCAACCAACAGCTACACAATTCAATTTGCTTTTATACAGATTTTTCTCCCCTTCTATTTTTTTTTTCAAATCTATGGGGGTATTATGTTTGTACAACCTTTCCCCTTTATTTTCATTGGCCCACATCCTGTTTTAGGCTAGTAAATGGCAGTAAAATAGGCCAATTTAATCAATTGTGATTTAGTAGGTCACTTGCTGGGTTTGTTCCAGAGATGAGCCTACTCTAACAACAACTTACTTATGCATAATTGCAATTAGAGTAAAGGTAAAGATCTCCTTTGCTCGAAAGCCAGGTGGTGGTACTCTTCTCTGTTTACAACCAAGGAGCCAGCAGTATCTACATCTGCAGTCATTCCTGTGGTCAGGTAGCAGGCATGACTAGACAGAGTGCATGGAATGCTGTTACCTTTACTAAGGAAATGGTACCTATTTACCTACCTGCTAAGGTAGAAGAACAGATGAGAGGCACTGCACATTTGTGCAGTACTTGGGTCTTGAACTACTAACCTGTCAACCTTCCAGTCATCAAACTCAGCATCTTAATCATGAAGCCAGAGTAAGCCTACTTGAATCAATGGGTATGCAGGCACTGAATCACCCAATTCCCATTGATTTGAGGTGCCTGCTGTTGTTTAATTTGCTATGCTAAGCAACAGGATTTTAACTTTTGAGTTATTTTCCTGCCTTCTCTTCATAATGTACTAACAAAGCTAGGTCATTTCCTCTCTGCAGTTTTTTTTTTTAAATCAAGGCATGGATTTGGCAGTACAGGTCTAAAGGGTAGAATTCAAAATCTTGTCTATTAAAAATATACATGTGAGAGCAAATCACACAATATTTTTCTCCCTCCACTGGACTGCCATTCCCAGGATCAGTTGCATGACTGCTTATGTGATGGATTTCACAGGAACTTGGTGACCTGTCATGCAATGGACAGTCTGCCAGGGGAGAAGGATGGCATTTTCATAATTTCCTTTTTGCATAAGTAATGCAATTTGGGCCCTATTTTTTTAAGACCACAAAAGCAATGGTCCATCTCCAAGAAAACTGTCCAGCTATAGCTGGACCTAATCATAATCAGAATTGTAAATGTTTTCACGTTTAATGTACTCACCTGAATTGTGAATAACGTTCCCCTCTAGCACAGTCATCTCTGCATAGTGTGACCACAGCTCATATTTTCAAATCTAGTATTTCTTGGGGACCCATAAGAAACACTAAATGTTTGGTCTCTACTTTGTGAACAGGAAATTAAACATATTTGTGGTATTGTTCCTCTCAGGCTTGCTTTTCCATGGCATTTGTATTGCTGGTTGAAATCCGTGAAAAACTTCACTGGATTCTTTGTTCTTTTTATGTCTTAATCAGTTAATTCCAACAGATGGTGATCCTATGAACGAAAGTCCTCCTCAGGCCCTGCAGACTCAAACCTGTGGCTTGCTTTGCTGAGTCAACCTGTTATTTGTTTTTTTTTTCCAATTGCCTTCCATTTCCCCAGCATTGTCATTTGATTTTTCAAATTGCCTTCCATTTCCCCAGCATTGACATTTGATTTTTTTCCTGAGAATGTTGTCTTCTCGTGATGTGCCCAAAGAAAAAAGAAAGGTACTGTGCAGGCAGTGTAATGCCCACTCTTGCGCCTTGTCCAGTACCTCCCCTGCAATTTTGTTGATTGACTATGACAGCTACTGTTAGTCTGAGCTGTGCTCAGTTGAAGTACCATATTTGCTGGCATTTAAGACGCATCAGAGTATAAGATGCACCCTGCTTTTAGACACATGTTAAAGGGAATTTCCCCCCTATATTTTACCTCCAGGAGGCAGGATTGGCTGGGCAAGAGAGCTCCTTTGGAAGCCTCTTGCCAGGCTGATCCCACCACCACTGGCCATCAGCAGTCAGCAGAGGCTGCAAAACCACACCAGGAGGGGTTGAGGGTGGCTTTAAAATAGCCCATTCCTGTCTCAAGTTGCTAATCCTCTCTAGCCACCAAACCACACCAGCCCGGGGTGTATGTGTTTCTGGTGTATAAGACGCACTCAATTTTTCCATTTTCCATTGTATTTTAAGGGGTGGTGGTGGAAATGTGTCTTATATGCTGTCAAATACAGTATACATTCTCTAATCAGCTCCTGTTGGTTTACCATATGGACTGTTCCTCTTCCTACTTTTGGATTGTCATTACCTGAAACACCTACTCACTTTGTCCGCTGAGATTCTGGACTGTTTGGCTCTTGCCTTTGGAATCCAGCTAGCCAGAAATAGCACACGTCTGCCTGAATGTGGGCAGGCCACCTATTCAGAAACAGGACATGTAATGGTCCTCTGGGAAATGCCAGAAATCCTCAGTCTGCTGCAAAATCTCCAACCAGACTATGATCTGAAAGTAAGCTTCTTCCATTTCTTTCAAGATAAATCAGAACCCATATTTCACAAGGAATATATATTATTCCACACTTGCACTATTAATAACACTCTCTGCAATATGCCTGTGGCATTAAAAAGACCATCACTTAACATTTTGTTTCTGAATAATCCAGCCCTTTATGCTGCTTCTGTTGTGCTCATTTCTGCTCTGAGGATTCCACTTCAGCCTCACATGGGAACTTGCCTTGCCTATAAATAGGATAGTCCAACATTGCATAAGCGCACACGTTTGCATCTTTTTTGGCTACAGATTAACAGGTACAGTATTTAAAATTCCTCTGGCATATCATATTTTTGGCCTTTTCTTCCCTCCTTCATTTTGAATTGGTTCTCCCAGAAATTCTGGGGGACTCTCAGATATGCTAAAACAGCACAATGTAGAATGAACAAGTCATTTAAAGAAACAATGGGCAAGGACCGGTGACACACTGCTCCCTCCCCCTGGGGGGAAAAAGGGTTTTCTTCTTAATAGTTGGTATTCTGATCCTGGAAAAGCTTTATGGCAAGAACAAACATTCTTGAGAGTATACAAGAGCAAAATCAAATTAGAAGATGGAGGAATGAGCTCATTGGACAAGGAACAAAATTAAAGGAGAACATGGCTGAAGAACTAAACATTTTCTACATCACTTGGAGGACCCTGAATAAGCTGAGGGTCAGAGTGCCTAAATGTAAGACCAACATGCTCAGGTGGGGGCTGCTGGTGGACAATAACACACTGTGTGAATGTGGAGAGATACAGAATCTGGCTCATTTGCTGGTCTGCTGATTACTACCGGAATTTTAAGTTTGGCCAATGAGAAAGCCAAGAAGATGTCTTCATTTTGGCAGGTTAAAGTCTGACTTGGACATGAAAGAAGAAGAATTCTTTTCCTAATTCCACTAGGACATCAGGAGTCATGTCAAACTGCCACTAATTACTTTGATTTAAGGTTGCACGCAACTTTGTCTTCTTGCATACATGCAACTCAAACTCTAAGCAGAAATTCTTCATTAGCCACAGTCTGCCAGTAGCAATTATGTCACTCCTGCTATGCCTACAGAACTATGGAACAGAGTATTGGTCACTTTTTAGACATCTAATGTGCAGGAATCAGAAGATGCAGGATGTACTTTTAAAGGCAGATTATCAGTGATATATAGGTTCTGTCTTACCTTTTAAGAAGGAAAGAGCATGTACACAGCAAGTATAGAAAGAGTATCTGATTGTTCAAAGAGACATAAGCAACCTACCTACTGCTTCTGATTCTTAAAAGTCCATTAAACAAAATAGTAGGTATGAACAATTTGTGCTATTCATGCAAAAATAAAATTTCAAAAACTCAAGTTGAGACTGACAGAAACAATATTTCTTTCTTGCAAAGAAGGAGAAAAGAAATATGTTTTTTCTCCCATTCTGATGCACAAGAATGAGAAAAGCATGGATTTACATCCTGGGGCCAGTGGAGTTTTGGGAGAAGACTGTTTTTTTGTGTGGCTTGCTAATAAATTAAACTGGCCCCTGCTTCAGAGTGGATTGCCATCGGGGAGCGTGATATATATGTCCATGCATTGCTTCCCGGGTAGTTCTAGCCCTATATATAAAACTTGGCAACTCATTGTGGAGTTCATCAAAAGTGATGAATTGAATATGCTAGATCGACATTAAATTATAGCACTGCTCGCTGACCCCCTGCCGCCAATGTGTAATCAATAGAATTATAGTACTGTCTGGAAAGTGTCTAAAATATATAACAGGCCTTGTGTTGTCCTCTAACAGTAGCAAAGGCAATTACTCAACAGGCTATTGATGATAACCACTAGCTACATATACTGGTATAATAATTTAACATCTTATGTCTCATTGAATTAATCGATTATTATTTTTTTTGCTCTGGCTATATATAATTTGTTCTGTTTTATTATTTTCTTTCCATCATGGTAAGAAGCTTTTTGTCTTGTGGTTTTACAAGGGACTAGGGTTTTGAAAAGGCCACCCATTAGAATAATGGGCATGTAAACTCATGAACAGAAGTGAAATAATATTGTGTTATAGGAGGTTAGAGTGCACTCTTGGAAGTGGTAGCAAAGTGCTTAGAAATACACTTTAATTCCTAAGTGACGGCTGTGTGTTCAGGGCTTACTTGGCTTCAAGCTGAATTATGCTTCCTATGGAGAGAGAGAGAGATTTATTAGGGCAGGTGGAAATCTTCAAAAGCCCCGCCACCGCGCAGAACCATCGTCAGACATTACTTCACCGGGGGGGGGGGGGGGGCAGACTGACTGTTAAAAATCCTCCTCTAATTTGGCTACTCCCCCTCCTCCTCTATGCCACTGGCTGCCCTATTCTCAGTTTCTCCACACATCTAAGTTCCAAGATGACCCTGTTGGCATAATTGGGCACCACAACCTAGGTAGTCTCCCTGCTCAACATCTCATCGATGATGTCTTCCGGAGACAACCGTCATTGAAGATGCTTCTATATAATTTCCCGTTCTGCATCAAAGTGTGGACAGTGAAAAAACACATGATTTGCACCTTCCTGCACAGGCTGGCAGACAGGGCACAAAACATCATCATCCAGCCTAAAGCAGTGTTGGTAGGCCCTGAAACAGCCATGTCCCATGAACAACTGCATGAGATAATAATCCACCTCTCCATCCCTTGTTCTATGTATCTGTTGCCATTGTGCTGTCCTCTCTATCCTGGCTTCCATAGCAATTGTGCGTAGTTCCATCACCTGATTTTCTCACCTTCACCGATAAATCTCTGCCCATTCCTGTGCCATCAAATGGATCAGCATCATTTTGGCAATGACACACACGGCATTGTGCAAGACCATTTGAAATCCCCGAGCCACCTGGAGGGCACACCTACAGCATTTCATGGAGAAAATTATACCCCAATAGCTATGTGGCCAGATACATAATCTGAGAGCTAGCAAAAAGTGGAAGTAAATGCATGCGGAGCGCATTTGAACCCCCCCCCCCCCGGACAACCTGCTCTACTGAACTAGAGGAGCTAAATAGCACAGATGGCATTGTTCTGCATAATCTGAAATTTAATTGTTGCCCCTAAATTTCTGGAACTGGTATCCTAAATAAATCCTTGAAAGGGCAGGAGACAGTCTTTTCCTCTGTCAGAAGCAACCCCCCTCCAGAACTTTGTTCCTTCTCTGCAACAGAAATCCTTCATAAACCGGTCTCTGAAGTCAGTACTAATCTATCTTTTCTTCCATGGTAGAGAGTAAGAGAAAGAAAGAGGTCGGGTGTAAATAAGGCTGATGAATGGAAAACATACTTTCGAAAAAAAGCACACAGAATTAGAATTAGAAAGTACCCAGATGTGTATGAAGACGACAACTGTGAAAACAGGCAAATGCCTGTCTTGCTGATACCATTTACACAAACAGCATGGTCTAATAACAACATCTGGTAGCTTTTGAAAACCTCATTCAAGAGAGTTAGATTGGTTATGCGAATTGAGGCTTCTAAATCCTATATGCCCAGGTTTTAGTAGTTTAAGTGGAAATAATCCTTTGCAGCTTTTTTTGTGCCCCCAGATTCCTGTGGCTGTTAACTGACTGCAAAATGATATAGACACACAGTTTCATCTCTGAAATAATAAAGCTGACAGAGAGGAGAGAGCCAGAGGACAAATCCTTGGAAAATATATGTGATGGATACTATTTCACTCTTGAAAGCTCACTTCTCAGCCAATGGGCTTATGATGATCTATAGACTTTCCAATTCTTAAGAAGATGTTTCCTTGTTTTCTGAGAAATAAGAGCTTAGTTGTTTGAGAGATTTTGATAAAACAGCCCTTCAGTGGGAAACTGTTGACTTCTATGTGCATTCTCTTTGTGGTGCCTCCCCTTTCTTCTGTCATTTGATGGAGAATATTTTTGGTCTTTTTCTTGGGGTAGGGGGTAGGTTGCCTTTTGTTTTGGTGAGGAGCCAAAAACACCTATCAGGAACTGACAAAGAT
Organism: Furcifer pardalis; assembly: GCA_030440675.1. NCBI lineage: Eukaryota > Metazoa > Chordata > Lepidosauria > Squamata > Chamaeleonidae > Furcifer > Furcifer pardalis. Next base: position 260,397,140 of record CP126891.1, read on the forward strand.
GGCTATGTCCAACCTCAAATTGAACAGCTGTTAGAGAAACATCCTCTAGTTCAGTGATGGCTAACCTTTTAGAGACCAAGTGGCCAAGCTGCAACCCAAAACCCACTGATTTATCACAAAGTGCCTAAACAGCAATTTAACCTGAAATACCATCATGCTGCATGTGAGCCACCAGCCAGACAGGAGTGGGAGAAAATGCTCCCATTGGGCTGCTGGGCAGAGGGGAGGGAGGAAGCACTCCCATTGGGCTGCTGGGCAGAGGGGCAGGAAGAAGTGCTCCCAGAACTCTGGTGAACTCTGTGCTGGGTTGATGGCGCAGATGCCCACAGAGATGGCTCTGAATGCCCCCTCAGTGGGTCAGCACCACTGCTCTAGTCTATTTGCAGCTCATTCATCCTATGAGATTTCACCATTCCAGACATCTTGATCTTCTCTGTTTCTGAGAGGGACCTCAACAAACTGTTTTCTCCTACACAGCAGCCCAAGGATATTTTGCCCTAACCCTGGCTTGTTAGACACTACAAATGCAGTTTGGGACCACAGCACCACAGCAGCAGCAGCAACAAGACTGCATGGACTGAAATATCTCATGCTGCAGAGAAGAAACTGTTTCTTCTAATGCAAAAGGCCTGGTTGGCGATTGTGTAATAGACTGGGCTGAATTGAACTGTTACTTTCTAATGGGAAATTGCTGTTATTCTTCAAATTGTACCAGCCTATAAGCCCCCCACCCCATCCCACCTAGCAAATGTTCCCATGAAAGACTAATTTGCAGAACATGCTTTGGAACAAGGATTGCACATTAAAAAAAGATCTCAGCTGCAATGCTGGTCTAAATGCTAGCAAAATGTAAGCAATTCATATGTTATTAAAAAGATATAGAATGCCTAGTTCTGCTTTGCTTTGTTTTTCCTATAAGCTTGAAGAAGCATTTTTTGGTCTCCTAAAATCATCAGCAAGTCACACTTGGGTGTTTCGTTTAACTGGTTCACATTAATGTACAGTAATACCTCAGATAACGTTTACCTCGGATAACGCTAAAATCGGATAACGTTAAGCAATCTGGGGTGGAAAATTGGATCGAATAACGTTAAGGTCCTATGGGATGGATTGGATAACAACCGCTAACGCCTGTGCAGTTACAATGTATCTCTATGGAGCTTTAACATTATCCGATCCATCCCATAGGATTTTAACATGCATCGGATAACACTAAAAATCGGATAACACCAAGACTTGTGGAACCAAGTCTTAGTGTTAGCCGAGGTATTACTGTACTCAACTTTCTGCCTTCTAAGACTTCAGTTTCTAGTAAGTTTCATGCGACCTCAATGTGTATGGACATAAATCTGTCTCTTCTTTACTTCCTCTTTAGTGACTGTTGTTTCTATCTGAGGATGTTGGCTAATGGGTTTCAAATTCAGTAAGTTGTTTTTAATGGATGTGTTCAGACCACTAATGGCATAGTCTTGAGTTTCTCAACAGTGGTCCCCCAGATGTTCTTGTACTTCAATTCCCAGAAGCACAAGTCAATTCCCCAAAGCACTGATCAGCCAATGTACTGACTTAGGCTTCTGGGAATTGAAGTGAACTAGTGTTCCGCGGAACATAGTTTGGGAAACAGTGTTCTATTCTCAATCCAGAATGTCTATTCTCCAACCCAAAAGGATCTGAGTTCAAAGTGACTGGACATGAGGGCTTGAGAATGGAAAAATGCCTAACAGCTACTCTATTGGCAGAAGGCTTGGTCAAGAGGCTCCTTATTTCCTGCTAAACAGACCTGGATTCAGACCTCCACTTGGCTGTCAAACTCAATAGGTATTCCTGGATCAGTCACATTCTCTCCATTGGACCTACCTCACAAGGTTTTTAGGAGGAAAAACCCATGTATGACATTTTGAGTAATTTGGAAGAAAGGCATGATGGAAAGGTAACCAATATATTTTTAAAAGTAGTCAAACTGAGAATAGTAAATACATTTCAACATGGAAAACACATTTAAAACCAGCAGCATATCATAAATACAAGGATGCAAAATGCCTGTGAGAGTAAAATGGTTTCACCTGTTTAAACACCTGGAAGAATAACAAGGTGTGCTTTTTGTTAATAACAAAGGCCAATATTGAGGCTGGTGGGTCTGATTTTATTTTTATTCTTTGCAAGGTTGTGAACCAACCTTTGGCCTTTGGTTTGTTCAAGTGGCTGAACCGATTTCAGGGGCAGAGTTTAGCAGCTTTGATTGCACCTGAAAAATCTGGGCTATCATCGCCCAACCTCCAAAAAGAAATACAATTTGCCAGCTCCTGTTGAGGGCTTACAATTAATTAATTTGTTTGTTTGTTTGTGGAGCATATGCTACTAGTGGAAGGACCCTTTTTTACCTGATGAGGACATAAACAGCCACCATGATAGGTAGCTACATTTTCTGTGCATTCTATATGTATGTGTTACATGCCATCAAGTAACATCTGATGTATAGCAACTCTAATAGCGATTTCAAGGTAGCTGAGTTATTGGGGTGGGGGTGGGGGTGTCTTGCCCTTCCTAGTAGTTTCCATGGCCAAGCAGGAACTTGAACCCAAGTCTCCTGTGTCATAAATCATCATTCTTTCCACTAGAGCAAAAAAGGTTCATTTTAGGTGTACTTTCCTCTAATAGAAGCATGCCTGCAAGAAGTTTTTCCCTAGTGTTTGCATTTTAATATAAAATTTTCATAGTGTTTCCTAATTTATACATTTGTTTTATGTATTTTGAACCAGGAATGGTACTGCAAAACTTTGGCAAAGTGTGATAGTTAAAAGATACCTAAATTCCAGTCTTTGTTTTAATTCAGGTGAGGTGGATTAGTTTAATCAGGATTTTAAAAAATAAGCAAATAAGATTATCACCCCTTCTGTCTTCAATTTACAATTAAATGCTGAGAAATGGAAGAAATACCAACACCCTTTCCTTTCTGTCAGGAAAAAAATAGGAGTAACAGAATTTCTGAGTGCTTTTGACCATTAAAAAAGATTTCATTACCTTGTCAAGGAAGCACAGAAAAAAATACAATGGAAAGAATTTTTATATTCATTTTTTCTCTGTTCGAAGAAAACCCACTTTCACCACCATGTGAACTTGGTGCTCATTATTTATATATGGACTTTGATAATTAATGTATGAAAAGTCTTGTAGGATTGGGGTACAGTACAGGTTTATTTTCAGAGACTTCCATTTTTTTTAAATAGTAGTGTGTTAATGTTTTATAGTTTGGCACAAGATTAGGGGAAATAAACAAGCCCTATAAAAAGGATGAAAGGCAAGAGGCCGACCAGCGGTCTTTTTGCCTTGCTCAAAAGCAAGAAATCATCACCTCTAATTTTGTTTCCAAGTAATTGCTTTGGGTCTATGGTGGATGTTGCAATGTATGCATTCTAAGTGTATGCATTTTTAAAAGCACACTTTGGTGTTGGGATTTAAAGCTAGTAATGTTTCTCTCCACTGAGTGGTTTTGTCTGGGTAAAGTAAAAGTAAATCTTGTTAATACCTTCCATTATATTAAGTGTTATTTTGTTTGTGGACATTCTCTTGAGCAAGCAATCTTTCTTTCTTTCTTTCTTTCTTTTTCTGTGTGAGTGCCTATGCATGCTAGTTATTCAAATGCATTCATTAATTCATCACTCTACAGTGCTGGATCTTGTGAGAATGAGGATGATGACTGTGTAAGTTATTTATATATTTATCTGGCAGTACCAACTGTTCAGAAAAAGAATTCAATTGCATTTGGTGTGTTCCTTGTTTACTCTAGCATAGATGCACTTTGTGGTTTGTCCAGACATTTCTCATGGAGTACCCACTATGGATAGGGGGCCCCACTGTAGCCCCACCCACTGCATTTCCATATTTGTCCTTCTCCTGTCTATAGAGCAATGACTGAAGTGGAGATCCACTATTGGAGCTCTCCATGTGCATTGGGAACTTAGTAAATTAGTGTGAAGTTCCCCAAGATGTATCATTCCTTCATGTATAAGAGTATAGGAAGTTTCCAAAACTGCAGAGAGAGTGGATGGGACTAGTTTATTCCTCATTGTAGGAATGTCGGGGAATTAAGATTGCTGAAGTAGGTATGCTTGTACGTATGTAGTATATCTTTCTGACTCAAACCATAGGATGGGGTTGTTTTTGCTTATTTTTCCTATTCTTGTTGTCAGGGGACTGTGGTGGCTTATTGGTTAAGACACTAAACTTGAAGGAAACCCTAAAACTCTAGGTCCGTCATGGCAAACCTTGGCACTCCAACTGTTCTTGGACTTCAAATCCCAGAATCCCAAGTCCCTGTGAATCCACATGAATAGGTTTACTGGCACTCCAGCTGTTCTTGGACTTCAATTCTCAGAAACCCATTCATGTGGATTTATAGGAACTTGGGCTTCTGGGAATTGAAGTCCAAGAAAAGCTGGAGTGCCAAGGTTTGCCATCACTCTTCTAGGCACAGGGAGGGAGGGCAGGCCATTGATCAGAGGCCAGATCAGGGCAGGGCAAGCTTCAGATCTCTGAGCAGGAATGCTAGAGCATCCCAGACTACTCCCTACCTCTTCCGCCAGAAGGAGCTAAAAGTCCCTCCTTCATCTAGGCTGCATTGCAGCCAAATGCATAGAGGGAACATTATGTATTTACCAGTCATAACAATCTACATAACAGTTTTTAAGATCATCAGAAGTCTTTTTCCCTTGCAGCAGATTGTATATTTGCTACTAAGACATGCCCTGAAAGCAAGCTGGAATACAGCTGCAGGTTCTAATCTAAAGGGATCTGAGAGAGTGTTTCCAACAGCAACACCTTGTTTCTTTCCCATGTAGAGTTGCCATAATTCTCTCCTGTCAAACCAGGACAGCCATGTGACATCATTGCATTGTTCAAACTGTGCATGCATCGGGCAGGCTGTCAGGGAGACCATGGCTCTAAGACCCCATGGAATCCCCATCCAGGGCAGACAGCCATCAGTTTAAAATAAACGGTAGTCAAGAGGTTTTTTCCTGTGTGATTCTTCTTGCAAAAGACTATTCTTGATGGTTCTATTTCAGTTTTTATTTTTTAAATACAATTTCTTGGCCCACTCTTGAAATAACCCTTCCTCCCCCTGAGGTCACCCCACCCACCCCTTCACACACATACCCCACTGAAATAGACTCACCCTCAGACCACACACAAGAATCCCTTGGAAAAAAGTTCTAAAGAGTGGCCTAGAGTGGCAATTCAGTCCATGGTGCCTCTGTTTCCCTCCAGAAGGAGAAAAGCAGGCAACTGGAAGGGACTTATTTTGTAGGAGGACCTTTGCGATGGAGGGCTCTTCACTTTCTGTCCACCCTGTTCCCTTCCTCTCTAGGAATACTGATCCTATGCAATTAACCCTTTGTGGTCACATGAAGAAAGAATCCTCCGTCCCAGGCTATGGTGGAGGTTTGGCTTCTTAGATATGGGTATTTCTTGCTCCCTCCTGGCTTTCGAGGAAAAAGGCTGAGGACAACTCCTTGTCTCCCAAACATCAAGGTGAGCCAAGTGATTTTAGCAAAGAGTCGTTTCACTGCCTCCATGCCTTTCAGTTATCTCACTTGCAAGTGTCTCCCCTCCACAGGAGGCTTCTCAGGGTGCTATTTTGCCTTCACCGCTTTCAAGCAGGATAATTGAAAGAAAGGCAGGGAAGCAATGAATTAACTCTTTGGAAAAAAATCCCTTGGTGAGGGGTGATCTTGCTTCCTTTGTTCAAATTTAATAATCCAGGACTTTAACGTGTTTTTTTTTCCTTGAACCAGCTGGGATAGCTTGAATCTGGGAAAATCCTGGAACACCGGGACATATGGCAACCCTAAGACTGAAGGAAACTGATTATTTTTTTAGGAATTGTTATGAAAATCCTATTCCTATGCCTTCCTTTTCTGATGCCCTTTAGGAACACAGACACTACCATTTTGCAAGCAGGGCAGCTCTGACCACACCTGTGAAGGCTTCAGTTGCAGTGTACAATTTCGGATGCAAAATATATACACACAACCTGAACAGTCCCTCCTAGCACACTCATATTCTTAGGGATGTCCTTGACTATCATTACTTTTTTTCTTTCCTTTCCTCCTCTTTCCATTTATTTTCTCTTTACCCTTGGCCTTTAACAATCTGCCATGCATGTGAATGCATCTCATAATATGCAGAAATGAACTCACACCTTGCCCATGTCTTCCCTACAATTGTCCTTCAATATGAAGAGTGCCCTTGGCTTTTATACCCAATTAACCTCCGACCGAGTCAATCCCAACTCTGCCTTCCTTTCCACTAGTGTAAATTATTTATATTAGGATAGCCAAGTTATCAGACGGAGGTTACCCAAATGGCTATTTGCCACTGAAGATTAAGCTGTGCCCCCATCATAAGTCTTTTTTTCTCATTTGTCTTTCATTTCAGATACAGAGAATCAAACATAGTCCTGCCATCTGTACCTTTCACACCAGGAGATGGGGTTGCATACTCTATTAAGATTAAATTATGTGGAGGGCATCTAGAAAAGTTGTTGGATTTCTTGGAAGTTTCACCAAGAAAACTAGGACAAGACTGGGTTGACTCAGAAGTCTAAGTATTGTTTTTATATTGTGGATTTCTTTATTAATCACGAGCTGTATAATTACTTGGTGAAAAGAATTCAGACAAATCTTGTTTTTACTCATTCTTATATCTTAATCCACAAATCCATGATGTCAAAACATAGTAAATTGACTTCTACTGGGTCAGACTGTTGGCCTGTGTAATCTGGTTATTATCGGCCCCAGTTGGTAGTAATTCTACAGAACTGTAGGCCAGATTCTTCCCTAGACCTACCTGGATTATAATAATAACTTCATGTCAGAAAATATTCTGGGTTGAAAGTATTTTTGCAGAAGAAACTCCATTCAGGGAACACCCAAATGAAGCTCCTTCCATGTCCCCAAGAGCTGGGACAGAGAAAGGCATTCAGTCCATCATGTAGTACCCAGGTCTCGAACTGCCGACTTGCCAGTCTTTCAGCTAACAAGGTGAGCTTCTTAACCACTGAGCCACTGCAGCCCTTTACTTGGATTATTTGATATTATCTGATGATCTCCCTTCCAAATATTGACCTGATCTGATCCTGTCTAGCAGTTGAGATCTGGCATTTCTATGGTGAGATAGTAGTGGTCGAATTTTCTGCTTTGAGAAGAAATGAAATACATATCATTAGCATAAATACTGATTCAGTCAGTTTCTGCACATAGGCATAAATGTTCTATTGGTAGAACTGAACTCAGGCCACCATCCTAAAATTTGTGGTTCAGTCTCCCTAGCTCAGACCACACACTATTCTTGTAAGGTGGGGAGCAAGTGAATTGGAGTACATAGTATACAGAAGATATTTCATGCACAAAAGTAGATATTTAGATATGTTGCTTTAGGGCAAATGTGTTGTTAATATCTGCATCAGGAGTTCTCAACCTTTTTTAACCCGGAGGCCAGGTAGCATTCCCTCAGACAGCTTTGGGCCCCGGATGGCCATTTTTACCCTTCCTCCACAACATGGCACTTCCTGGTGTGGTGGAGGCAGTGAGGGGCCACATGAAATGTGCCGTGGCCTGTATCTGGCCCATGGGCCACAGGTTGAGAATCACTCATCTACATGAAACACCAATGGTGCTGCACCTGTGAGTTTAAATGCAACATCGGAGTTCACTGTATGTACAGGGGTTTCCTAAATGTTTTTGCTCTATTTAAAATGTTGTACATGTTTGACACTATGTACATCTTTACTGGGGGCTGTGGTGGCTTAGATTTTAAGATGCTGAGCTTGATGACAAAAAGGTCAGCAGATCAGCAGTTCAAGACCCAAGAGCTCTGTGATAGACTGAGCTCCTGTTGTCTGCCCCAGCTCCTGCCAACTTAGCAATTCAAAAGCAAGAATTTACAAGTAGATAAATAGGTAATGCATCTGCAGGATACTGACAGCCCTGGCTCTTTGGCTGAAAATGCCTTAGAGTCAGACACATCTTGCTTTTGAGCAAGGGACAACTTTACCTATATCTTTACTGAAGGGTAACATAATCTGTGTTTCCTTCCAACTACCAGTCTAAATAGAATCACCAGCTCCTGTCTGTCTGTCCGTCTGCACACATGGTCACTGATTCTTTTCCCAGGTCTTTTTTTCCCCTGCTGAGGTTTTAGAGCAAAGCATTCTTCTAAGAAACACTCATTGTGTTCCATCCCAATGTAATCGCTCTTGCTAAATATTTCCTTCTCAATCTCTTTCCCTCTGAGAGGCAGAAGGGCAGCTTGTTCTCCGCTCTCCTCCTTGGCTGATGTGACTTATGCTACTCTGGTATCCAGGGTGCTTTGAAACTGGAGACGTGTCTGAACAATGAGCCGGTATAAAACCACTGCTAGAAATACAAAGTTCCCATATCTAAATCTTCAATTGTGTTTCATTTCTCCTATCTTTTATCTTTTTAAGAGTTTGGAGGGGATTACAAAATTTCCACCCCAATACATTTGTCCCTTTGTGAAGGGACAAATAACAGACTGAAATGGCTAGATGGTATTGTTGATGCAATGGGTACAGAGTTGGGAAGGCTGAGGAGGATGGTGGAGGATAGGGGTGTCTGGTGTACAATGGTCCATGGGGTTGTAGGGGTTCGGAATCGACTGTGTGACTGAACAACAACAACAAATGTTCTAGAATAGCAGAGGGTACACATCATGGCCCACCTAGCCAGTGGATGACATGATATCCAAATGGCTGAAAAACCGCATGCAAGTGGACTTGATTTCTCTAGTCCATTTGCACGTGCAGAATGTCATTGCAGAGACATCTACCAATGTGCAGACTCCTGGTGAATAATGACTCCAAGGTATCCAAGGTATGTTCTAGAAAAATAGAGCTTGACACTAGTTCGCCCATACCCCAATTAGGGCCCAGGTTCATATCCTGCCCAAGTCATGAACTTCACTCTTCAGCCAATTTGTCACCAACCAAATTTATCTTATAAGGAGAAGTAGAAAACAATTTGACTGCATTCACACCTCCAGGCAACACAATAGAATTCTATATGTTTTCAAGGCTTGCAAAGGGGTGGGGGAGGGAAAAACCATGCATGCCTTTCAGGTACTTGCATTCAAATGGGAAGGAGGAAGCATGCCAAACATCGAGGGGGGGAATGCATTTATTTTGTGAAGGAATTAAAGTAAGACTCACAACCCATGTTAGAAACTGGGATAGAATGATAATGTGAATGAGAATGCAAATAAAACTATGAATGACAAGTTGTCTCATTTCCATTAGTAGGAAGCTGTGTGCATGAAATGTATGAATAGGTAAAGAGCTATACACTTGAACTCCTTGAAGGAAGATCAGGATGTGATGGAACCACTATATCCCAAGCTAACAATCTCTCATAGACGTGGCAGCACAGATGACTTCCTCAAACATCCAGATTGTTCACTAGCTCCCCATTCAGTTTTTTGAAAAAAAGGCAGTTAATTATGCACATACAAAATACTGAATGGATAAAGTCTGTTTGTCCACAAATGCTGGATTCTCTTTGAGTCATAGATTGTTACCTGGATCAGCAGTTTCTGGGTTGTGTTACAGCCTTACTGGAGGAACAACCAGGCTTCTTCTGAATACCAGTCTCTGTGGATTGTGAACAGGAGAATGCTGTTGTGCTCACACCCTGCTTGGTTGGTTCCAATTCACAACTGGTCAGACCCTACAGGAATACAGAACTGAACCATGGAAGCTTTTTGTCTATGCTAGCATGGCTCACCCTACAGTGCTATGTGCTCTGATGAAGGAAGGAAGGAAGGAGAGTCATGCAAATGAATGCCAGGTCACAAGCCATGTGCATTTGAAATAATAGTAGTAATAATAGCAATTGGTAGTGATTTAGCAATGTGGCAAATAAGTATGCTGGGGAATAACTGTTTGTATATTTTGAAGGATCTTCTTCAAAACTGCTCTGTGATTGATGTTTACAACAAAATATTTTCTAGTCTTTAAAGCAGCTATCCCCCACCCCTTTTTCAGTGATATATGGCAAAGCAATGACTTAAAGTTGACATCTCTGTCATATTGAGGAGTGTTCAAAGGAAAACTATTAGGTGTGATTTAGGGGAGAGGAGGGGGGAAGAGATTCCCTTCTGCTGTGAAAGATGTATAGGAGATAATTAGTAGAACAGGCACTTCCAGCTCTTTATGAGCTAATTGAGGATTGAGGAGTTCATAAAATTAGGGAAGAGGATTGACTTCATAAAATTGAAATTTTACCAAATGGGTCATCTGCAAATTGCAGTCCTACAAAGGAATTCAGTTAGAACAAGAGGCAGTTAAGGAGTTGTTCACATATTCTAGAAATATCTGCATTATTTATTAGTGGGTGTTATCCCAAGTCAACATCACTGTCTTTTGAGGAGCCCTTGTTAGTGAAACAATGGAATGCATATTAATCTGGAGTTACTGTATGTCCCTGTTGGGGGCTTACCCTGTAATGCAGTGGTGGCAAATTTATGGCATGTGTGCCAGACAGGGCACTTACAGCTCTCTCTGTTGGCATGTGCATGGAGTTCATCCCGTCCCTCTGCCCAGCAACCCAATGGGAGTGCTTCCTCCAGCCCCGTTGCGGGGAGAGAATTTTCTGGGACAGACGGGCACTTGCCGCAGCAAAAAGGCCATTCCTTACACCACCTCTGCATTTTCTGCTTCACTTCCTCTTGCCAGTCATCGCTCTGCTCCGTGGGAGAAAGTCCGAAGATCTTCGGGCAGCTTCGGGAGAAGCTGCCAAAGCTGCCCAAAGAGCAGAGTAGAGATTGGTGAGAGGAACTGAAGTGGAAAATGCCAAGGTGGTGTTTTCCTTTAAGGTATGGGCTTTGAGCAGCAGCCCACGCCCATATGTCCCAGTAAATTTCCTCCACACCATGGCCCTGGCTTCCTTCCTTCCCCCAACACAGAGTTCGCCCCACCTCTATATTTGGGCACTAGGTCTCTAAAAGTTTTGCCATCACTGCTTTAGTGACTATGCAAAGGATTTCTACCTTAGCATGTTTGAGCCCTGACTGACCCACAAAGTGGCCCTGATGTATACTAAATCCTTCATTTCTACCAATGTAAGCAGGTTTTTGGGGAGGTACAATTTGTAGAGAGAAAATACATTAAGGGAGAGTGCTTCGCCATTCCCACTGTTTGATGAGTTCATCCCAGCCTTTTCTGTCTATCTTCCCATAGCTATTATTTTCCCACTAGGTTTTGAAAATATCTGCCATGTATAGGAAAATGTATAGGCCAGAATCTTCTTGAGAAAATATGCATGCAAAAGGGGAATCATATAGTAGATTTTATCTTCTTATAGGCTCTGTTTTGTACCACTGGTTATAGAGCCAGTTTCATAACCCCAGTGCAACTAGTGAGACAAGAGAGAGCCTGCCTTGGGAAGAAATATTTTACAATTGCTCTTTTGCAGTCATGTAAGCCAACAGGATACTGGCCAGTAGTAGCAAGGTCTGAACTTGATAAGCTCTGAATAAAAACCTAGGACTTTTCTTGGTCCTTTTTTTTAACCTGGCAGACCATTTTGTTTCCCACCATCCGGTACACATAAGAAAATCACAGAGTTGATAGCTTTTCCAAGATGGAAATAATCGGGAGGACAGCTCACTAGCACAGCTGGGTCATTCAGCCCCCTCAAACCTGGTGCCAACAATAACAATTACACTTCTATACTGCCCCATAGTGTTTAGTGCACTCTCTGGACGGTTCACGAGCTGATTAGCATTTTAGCCCCAACATGCTAGTTACTCATTTTACCGACCTCAGAAGAGTGGAAGGCTGAGTCAACCTTGAATCCCGTCAGTATTGAACTCACAACATTTTGACTGCAGTACAGCAGTTTAACCACTGGACCACCTGGGCCATAACAAGGCACACTCCTACTAATGTATGGAGTTGAGTCCATCCTAATTCCTTCTTTCAAGATTGAAAGATCCATTCTTGGTTTGCTATTCACCCTGTCTAGTTTGATCCCCCTACTGAACCATACTACAGTAATTTTCATTCATTCAGGTGTGGAATGCTAAACAAAATGCAGTAGTGCCATGATCCTAAGGCCCGTGCCTTTCTAGCTAATGTGTCCTTTCCTGTCTCCCGTTCTCTATCCTCCTCTCATTTTGAGATTCATCTTGCATTGCTTTCAGTTGGCAGTCCCTACGTTTTTAAGCCCTGGGAGCGCCTAACTTGTTTCATGGCTGGGTGGAAGTGGAGAAAAAGCATAATTCTTCCAACTGCTTTATTCTGCACCAAAGAGTTCCAGACTCTGAGTCTGCACTGAACTGCTGCATATAAAGAAACCTGGGATTTCTTGTATGACCAGTGATTTTAAAATCAAAGGTGCTGTCTTGTTGTGAACGGAAAGTTTCTATGTAACATTCTTTTGACCTGGAATTATGCAAAGTGTTCTGGTTCTGGATGGCTTGACCATTGTTACAAAAGAAAATGATTTTATTTAATTAGCTTGTAAAGGTTTCTTAGTATATTGCATGGTCTCATTATTAATGGAGCTCCAGTTTGATTTCACTGTTGGATGCAAATAAAAATAATGCATAACACATATGGTGCTTTTCATAGTCAAAACAGTGCCAGAATATTTACATTAATAACTTCCACATATTTATGAGGTAGGTAAATATACTGCTGAGTGTTGGCAAATGGAATGAAAAATAAAATGTTGATTAAGCTTTTCCTATGGTGAGGATGGCTTAGGATTTTGTTAGATCCACATTTTTCCAGCAAACCAATCTTCACTCTTGCTGGACAAAAAACATGGATTGGAATTGCAGCTCTGTTTCATTTTTTACACTTTGCCAAACATTATGATTGATTTCTTAGTTCAGAAATAAACCATCATGGCTGTTACACATTGTCCACTGCATAACAAGAATGATGCCACTGGCCACAATGATGCCACATTGTCACTAATTAAGTAAAGGTCTTCCTTACTTGAAAGCCAGTCGTGTCCAACTCTGGGGAGTTGTGCTCATGCCCATTTACAGCCAAAGAGCCAGCACTGTATGGATCTGCAGACATTTCTGTGGTCATCTGGCAGGCATGACTAGGCATCAAAGAGCATGGAATGCTGTTAACTTTCCTGCCAAAGCTTCCAAACTGCTGGATTGGCAGAAGCTGGAATAGACAACAGGAACTCAGGTTTTCAACTGTTGACCTGCTGACCTTCCAGTTGTCAAGCTTAACCACTAAGCCACTCTGGCCCTAAATACAGTACAGGCATCCCTTTGCAATATCTGGATGTAGACAACTTCATTACATAGTGTGTGAGCCATGCCTGTCCTAAAATTGTGAAAAGAAGCCTTCAATTGTTGCTGCACAGGGAGACCATGCCCACCATGCCCATATGGCTGCATGGATGGATCTCTGGCTCTTCTTCAAGAGAGCCACCACCTTTTCTTTAACATTTTATTCTTCTGAATATAACTGAACATTGTAACAGTAAGTAAATATGCTTTTTAGCTTACTCAGAATGCTTCTAGAATGAAGTGATAATGGCTATGAGAACTGGAAGCTGAGTTTTTCAGCTGTTCTTCATGTTTTCCTTGAGCTGTGGCTTGTTTCTGTACTTTATGATTTGGTTTTTTTTATTTTATTTGTAAATTTTCAACAAAAAGAAAATACAACGAAAAAGAGAAAAATCTACATAGAAAATCAACACAAAATACATAATATATAAAGAAATACAATAAAGATAAGAACTAATAAGCAAAAATAAAAATAACCATTTACTATTGAAGCTTATACAGTTTAAATTTTCTATCATATTACTCCTTACTAGATTTATATGCTTCTTTCGTACTCTATTAGCAATTTTCTAATATAATTCACCACTGTGCTATGTACATTGTCCGGGAGATTATAACATGTCATATCTTCCAAAAATTAGCTTGATCTGGTACAGGCTTGATACCTTTATTTCTAACCATTACATATTCCACAAATTTTTGTCAAATTCTCCAGAACTATGCCTTTTCTAACATTCAACTCCCATGTTAATTTATCATTGAGTGCTAATTGCCACATTTCTTTATACCAATCCTCTATTTTTAATACTACATCATTTTTCCAATTTTTTGCAATACATTGTCTAGCTGTCGATATCATTACAGGCATTAGTTCTTTATCAACATTACACATTTTAAATTTATGCAGGTCTGTTAACAATACTGTCTCTGGCCCCAGTTCTAGTTGCATTCCAAACATATTTCTAATCTCCTTTTCTACTTTTCCCCAAAATTCTTTCAACACATTACAGTTCCACCACATATGTATGTATGTCCCCGTTAATTGTTTGCACCTCCAACATATATTACTTATCTTGTTATCTATTTGATGCAACCTGACTGGGGTCAGATACCTGCGCCATAAAAGTACTTTATGATTTGTGAAACTAAAGGAATTAACCAACGTTCAAAAATTCTTCCAAAAACAATACATAAAGACAGAACACCATTACAAGGTGAAATCATGCTGGTTTTCTAAACAGGTGGGCATTTTCTAAACAAGTGCCATTTTTAAAATGCTTTTTAAGAAAACCTAAGAAGCCCCTCCCAGTCTGGCTAGGTTATCCTGCTATGGTAATACAGTAGACCAGTGGTTCCCAACAGGGGGTACACAGCCCACAAGTGGACTCCAATTCCCAGAAACCTAAGTCAGTACATTGGCTGATCAGTGCTTTGGGGAAATGACTTAGGCTTCTGGGAATTGAAGTCCACAAACCAGCATTTGGGAAACGCTGCAGTAGACCATACTGCCAGTGACTCAACACCTAGTGTCAGGTGATGGTTAAGTAAGCTGACAACCCTGAGAACTAATGACCTTGGGTGCTGAAGTCCACAGGGAAGGGTGATGGTCCCCAAGTGGATTAAATCCCACTTGATGGAGGGCAGCAGCTTATCAATACTGGTCTTGGGCTGTGGAGGACTTTGTGTGCCAGAAGGACTCAGGACCAGAAAGTAACTTGTGGAGCTAAATCAGTGTTATTGGTGTCACACTGTGGAAGGCAGATGAAAGGCCACTGCATTATATTATCAGGACAGTCTTCATGGCTAATTGCCATGAGGATCACCAATATTTGGATTCAGATATGGCAGAAGAAGAAAAAACCCCAAAGGCCCCCCCCCCTGGACATTTAGATATTTCCTGGTCACTTTTTTAATGGCCTAGAACAGTCATTTGGGGTTTCTTTTTGTTCTGCAAAGAGGGATGGAGTCACAAAGCTGCCACACTGGCCTTCTGAACTTGCCTGCCTCCATGATCAAATTTCATGTCCAAGCAGTCATACTTGCAAGCAAAGGCTATGCTTACTTCCCAGTGATGAATAGTTACAAAGCCAATTAAACTAATTTGTAAACCACAGGAAGTGTGAAATGTCAAATGATTTTTAGGTCTTCAGGAATTCCACGCCCTTCCCTTTTAATGATGTGTGCATTGCATAATTTGACCACACATTTCAAACCAGGAAGCATGTCCCGTCTGAAAGACTTTAAATATGATCAGGGAGTATCACCCGCTCTTCTATGGATAATTAATGGAAGAAGCATTTCCATATTTGCCATTCAGTTTCCTCTTTTGCCAGTGGCTGGATGGTCAGTGATGGGATGACCCCGGTTCTATCCGGTTCCTTGGAACCAGTAGGAACAATCCCGGAGGGTTCTCCGGGAGGGGAGTCAACTTTTGAGGTGTCCGGTTTCGGACGCCTCGCCGAAAGAAAAAAAAGTTTCTGCACAGGCGCGATAAAATTGGAGCCATTTTGGCTCTAATTTTACTGCGCATGCACAGAAACTCAATCTGACACATGCGCAATGCGTCAGATTGAGTTTCTGCACATGCGCAGTAAATCGGAGCCATTTTGGCCCCAATTTAAAAAAAAATTCGGCGGCGACCACAGCAATAGTGGCGGCGGCGGCGGCAATGACGGCGGTGGCAACAACGGCGCCGATGGCAATGGCAGCGGCAATGGTGGTGGCGGCGATAGTGGCGGTGGTGATGGCGGTGGCGATGGCAGCGGCGATGACTGCTGCGATGGCGGCGGCGGCGATGGCGATAATGGCAGCGGCGGTGGCGGAGATGGCGGCAGCGATGACTTCGGCATGGGCAGGCGGCACCAGCCCTCAGAGGAGGGCACCTCCCCCAGGGCCGCCAAGCCCCCACAGGCAAGTTGAGGCCTGGCCTGCCCCGGCCGTCCGCCCCTGCTGAGCCCTCCCAGGGGTAAGTGAGGGGTTTGTGTTTGGGGTTGTATTTTTATTTAATTTTTATTTTATTTATTTATTTATTTAAATCATTTATGGGTTTGTGTGAAGGGTGGGTGGATGGGTGGGTGGGTTGAGGGTGTGTGTGTGTGTGTGTGTTTATTTATTTTATTTTATTTTATTTTTTATTTTAAGGCCCCGCCCACGACGTCGTGATGTCATGACGTCAGATCCGCCCATGATGTCATGACGTCATGACATTGGCTACGCCCATGACGTCGTTTCGTCATGGAGTGGTGGTAACAAATTTGTCATCCCATCACTGTGATGGTGATATACAGACCGAATCCTAACTTGTCGTCCATTGAATCCCCAGATCTAGAGTCATTTGTTAACCACATCATATCTGGAGCAAGCACATTAGTGGGCATGTAGAAATTAGTACTTTGGGAATGTCCTGTGTACATTGCACAGATCTTGGAGGGAAAACAAACTCTTTGTCTTGCTCTGACCCTGAGACACTGATTCTTGAAGTGCCTGAAAATTTCTTGTCAAATTTTCTCAACATTTTGAGTCTAACATGACAAGAACGAGGAAGTAGGCATTATTTCCATACCTGATAAGGACCTACGCCCAAAGACACATTGCTCAAATTCAGAACACTCTGTCATGCATCACTTTGGTTCTCAAACTGCTGATTTGCTGACCTTCCGGACGTCAAGCTCAACATCTTAACCACAAAGCCACTGTGGCCTCCCTAACCATTATATAGAGTCATGCTATTCCTATTGGTTCTTCAGATGTCTTGATCTCTCTAGGCTGAAAAAGGTGTTAGTTGAACCATCTCTAGTCATGAATGGCCTGATGCTGGTAGTCACCAGTTCAAGATTTCTTGGAACCATTCATTTGATCCACCAGGGTCTTGACACCTTCACACCAGTTTCACACTGTGACAGTTTTGAAGCAGAATGATTACATCAATGTGAAAGTGGCATGAAATTAGCATCTTTCTGGGAATGGGGTCTTCAGCAAGGAACCTTAGAGTCATATTACTTAGATAGCTATGTTATGAGCTCATTTAGAGTTTGAATGATATACATGCAGATACAGAAGAAAAATGTGCTGAATAGCTTCCCCTCTTTCATTTTGCAAGATGCAGACCATTTGAACAATCATCATCATCAATAACAATATCACCACCATCATCACCATCTAAAAGTCAATCTTAGGCTGAAACAAACATGACACTATATGTAATATACTGAAATCATTCAACTCTTGAGCTCTTCCTAAACTCTTTTGATTGCTTTAAGTAAATTACTATATATTTCCACTTCACTATATCTGGTCCACAGTATGGCTGACCTAATTTCCAGAGATATTGTCAATATCACTGATTTTTGTCCTGAGAGGCCCTAAGTATTATACATTAATTGCTTTGAAAACAAACTTACTCATGTCATATGTGCATCATTTTCTTTTACTCTTTTCTTGGACAACCTCAGTGAAATGTTTTCAGAAAACTCAAATTCAGATAAGTTGTGCAGCAAGCATAACAAGCTTTCTGTATTTCATATATTACTTTCATGCCTTCCTCCTTTTTGCCATTGTTTTTAGAGGAAGCCAAAAAAACTGAATCACAAAATACTGTACAAGTGTACAAAGGAGCCTCAACCAACAACTAATCTATTTTCCTTTTCAGATTTTGACTGTTTGGTAAGCATTTCTCATTAAGGGCACTGCTCACACTCTAAATATGACAAGCACATTATTGTGACAACGGCTACAATCCAGTTCACAGTTACACACGCTTAAGCTCCATTTAAATAAGTGAGGCATAAGCTTGTTTAGCAGCAGGTTGGAATTCAGCCAAAGACTCATTTACAAATAGGTTTAAGGATGACCACTGATCCTCTGTTCATAGTGTTGTGCATTAAATGTTGCTTTAATAATGACTTCCTTACGTATTTTTGTGGTGAACAAATATTTTTAAAATGTGCAAGCCTGCCATGATTTCACAGTTTTCTATAAATTGTTGGCACAGTACAGTCATGTCTAAATGCTGTTCAAGTGGTTTAGTATTAGACAATAATTGTGGAAGTTTATCAACTTCCATGAGAGACAAAAGAAAAGAAAATTTCTCTGTGCAAACAAGCAGTCTGTATACCGGTTACTCTTAGTTCTCTTTAATGGCAAGCTTTGCTCGCTTTCATTGATCTTTCCATTGGAATATCTTTTAAAATGAGAACTGCAAATTTTAAACCTCACTCTCCACTAAGAAAAAACTTTAGCAGTAATTTAAACACATGTCAAAGTGGATGCTATAGAGATATGGGTCTGTTGCGATCCATACCCATGTGGAAAGATGATAAAACATAAATGCCATCCAAAATATCTCAGAATAATTCTTGACCAATCTCTCACAGTAAAAACAAAACACACAACATGAAGTTACTGGAGAAAAATTGAAAGCAAGGAATAATTTGATCAGGAAATTCATGAGAATAGGTTGGGAGCCACAAGCAAAAAACACTTCACACCAGAAGCGTAGCGTGCCTTGGCGGGGGCCCGTATAAAAATTTGTTTGGGGGCCCTTAGGAAGGGTAAAGATTTCTCACAAAAGAAAAAAATGCATAAAATTACTTAAACGGGGAAATCCCGCAGCCTGCGATAACCGATGTAGGGTGTTGCCAACTTTTGAACGCACGCTTTACAAAGCTGGCTTGAGACTAAATATCAAGAAAACCAAGATCATGGCAACAGGCCCTATCAGTCCCTGGAAAATAGATGGGGAAGAAGTAGAGGCAGTTACAGATTTTACTTTCCTAGGATCAAAGCTCACTGCAGATGGGGATTGCAGCCATGAAATAAAAAGGCGACTGATTCTCGGGAGGCAAGCGATGAGAAACCTGGGGAACATAGTGAAAAGTAGAGACATTAAATTGCAAACAAAGATTCGCATAGTCAGGGCAATGGTATTCCCTGTGGCAATGTATGGTTGTGAGAGCTGGACCATTAGGAAAGTGGAGCGCGGAAAAATAGATGCCTTTGAGATGTGGTGTTGGAGGAGAGTTTTGAGAGTACCCTGGACAGCGAGGAGAACAAATGGGTCAATCTTAGAAGAAATCAAGCCTGACTGCTCCTTAGAAGGTCAAATAATAAAGATGAAGCTAAAGTACTTTGGACATCAAATGAGAAGAGAGGATTCACTTGAGAAAGCCTTGATGCTTGGAAGGGTCGAGGGCAAAAGAAGAAGGGGACGGCCCAAGATGGGATGGCTAGATGGTATTGTGGAGATAATGGGCACAGAGCTGAGTGAGTTGAGGGGGATGGTGGAGGACAGGAATGCCTGGAGGACAGTGGTCCATGGGGTTGCAGAGGGTCGGAATCGACTGTGCGACTGAACAACAACAACATTTGTTTTGATTACGCATGTTGGGGGCCCTGTGGCCCTCCTCCCACCTTTGGTCCAACTTTCCTCCCCTTTGCGTTATCTCTTTGCTTCCCGTTAGAAAACCTGTCCAGGGCGGGCAGGCAGGCGCTGAAGAGCAGCGCCGCCCTTTTGCGGGTAACGGGCAGGAGGAATTGGGGGTTGGGGGGGCACCAAAGGAGACCGTCCCTTCTCAGGCCTTCCCACAATGACGTTGGCTTCGGCAGAAACAGGAGAGGTGGGAACCGCTGCAACCCGCGCTGCTGGCTGCTGCCCGTGGCCTTTGCCACCATTGGCAGGGCGGGTCCACGGCCGGGGAAGCGGGAGAGACCGTCAAAGCCCTCCCAGCCTCTTCCCGGGCCAGAGTGCCCTCCGCTGCTGTTGCTGCGGTCCCGCCGGAGGCGTCGCCAGCGCTCGGCGGCCTCTCCCCGTGCCGCCCCCTCCCCAGTGAAGGTCCCAGAGCGTCCGGCGGTCCGAGTGTCCCTGGTTCATCAGGGGCCGCGCGCGCACCCCCGCTCTCTCGCGTGAGTGGAGGCGATAGAAGCAGCGGAGAAAGGAGAGCCCTGCCCTCCCTTCTTTGTCCTGGGCAGGTGGGAGGGGGCAGCCCAAGGCCTCCCAGAAAGGCACCCGCCCCCAGCCCGCTTCCGGCGCCCTCTCCCAAGGCTCCCTGGCCGTCGCCTCCCTCCCGCTCTGCATTTGTTTTGCTTACGCACTTTGGGGGCCCCCGTGACCCGGGGGCCCCGTATAATTGATACGGCTGATACGGCGGTAGCTACGCCCCTGCTTCACACAGTGGTGTGATCTTTAGTCTATTCTGTCACCAAATAATGTACAGTGGTACCTCACATTAAAAGCATAATGTGTTCCACAGGATTGCTCTTTAAGTGAGTTTACTCTTTAAGTGAAACACAATTGTAAGTGATCAATTGTGACTTCTGGCAAGGTGTGGGAATGTGAACTCTGATTTAGTTGTTAAGTGAGTTTTTTTGTCGGTTTTAGTTGCCAAGCGAGGCAAACATTCAGAGAAAACCTTGCTCTTTAAGCGAGTCAGTCTCTAAGTGAGGTGCTCTTTATACAAGGTTTTACTGTATGTCTGTAAGGGGAAGAAGTTGTCACACTAGAAAGGTTGAATTTCACTTTACTGGCATAATGAGGATAATATCTGGAACCTCAAATCTACACTGCTTTCATGACTCCACGTTCTGTCTAATATTGCTCCTCCAGACCTTAGACTTGGCTGGCGGGACAGGTGTGGGGCAGTGATGGTTCATTGACCCCACCCCGCAGGTTAATTAACATCTCATACTCACTCTCTCTTTTTTTAAATGTTAAGGAATTGTTTTTAGCTTGTTGAGTTGCCATTTTAACAGCTTTTTAGATTTTAGTCTTGTTTTTATGAACTGTGATTTTTTTATGTCTCTTCATGACCCTTTGTAATCCACCCTGAGTCACCTATGCGAGTAGGGTGGAATAGAAATTCAAATAAATAAATAAATAACAAAGACAAACAGTCCAAGGGTATTTCAGAGAGTAAACAAAAGAAAGCAAAACAAGACAAAAATGTTGTTGCACCTTAAATGCTAACTCCTGTATTTTGATGTTAGCTTTTGTAGATCAAGTCCGCTTCATCAGACAAAGGAAGCATGAGCAATGGGTGCTTGCTTTGTAACATATCTTTTATTTTTAATGACTGCACACATTCCATAGTGGTTTGCTTATGGAAGGAATAGAAAAGGGTTTCCAGCGGAAATGGCTTATGCTTAGCACTGTGACTCTGAAAGGGGACATGAACGACCTTAAACAACCTCTTGTACTCCACACTCTGCTATTGCTCTCTTCTGATTTCCATATCATTTGTTGAATGTAAAATACATACATCTGTATAGATCATAATTCCTGGAAGAGCAGCTGCACTAATCTATAAAAAGAGACAAGATGAAAGCATAGCAAGATGTCAAGGCTACTCCAAATGGTTCCGTTTCTTGAACTGAGACTAATTACTCTGCATTTTTTCCAGAAAAAAAAGATATACTGTCTTGATACGTGTGATTGAAACAAGGGGAAGGGAAGTATATGGCATATAATATGCAATGCACATTCATACTATTTTAGGTTTAATCTTAGAGTAAGGTTTTGCAGCATGCATAAGAGAGCTGTTTTCTAGGGATGATCAGAATTCTCTTGCTTTATACAGTAATACCTCATATAACATTAGTATCGAATAACACGAAAATCGCATAACATCAAGGAATCTGGGGGGAAGAATTGCATCAGATAACATTAAGATCCTATGGGATGCTTCAGATAACAACCGCGAAAGCCTGTGTGGTTACAATGTATCTCTATGGATCCCATAGAGGATCAGATAACACTGAAAATGCCCTCTTTTTACTTTCAGATTTAATGTGGAGTGATTACAAAAAAGGCAAATGGATGGCTTGTTGCAATTTCTAGTCTCTTGGGGTGCTTTGCAATTCTTGTTACAGTTACTGCTTCAAGACTATTTATGAATTGTTTCCATAATTTATCAATTCGATATGTATATGGGCTCTTTATACATTAGTAGCTACAGAGAAGATGTAAAGTGCAGCCCATGTGTGCTAATTTGAACAGATCCCAGACTAACATATGCTTTATTGACTCCTTGGAGCCAGGTGATTCTGAGTCCTAAGATCTAGGAGAAACTCTGGATTGCTAAAGTTTCATAGGCATTGCTACCAGGTTTATATTGTGATCTCACTAGTAACATGTCCACCTGCTGGTGTAGACATGCATGGAAAGACAGCCAATACATGTGGTAGTAATGCACTAGGTTAAACACATACAGTGCCTGATTGTTTAAAAACAATGCTGACAATCCGCCTAATGCTTGAGAGAAATCTCAGTGGTTTTGATCAATCTATGCAAATTGTGCAAGATACACAACCTCTACAGTCATTTTGTTTAAAAAGTGCCTGTAAGCTAAGCAGTTCTGTTTATACACGATCTGGCAGATATGTGAGACATATCAGCAAAAGAGGGCTGTACTAGGAGAAAGGATATTTCTTCCTCCAGAAATTGTAGCTAATCCTAGCTCACTACAGCTGGCCCATCTGTGAGTTAAGATTGTATTGCATGTTCATAACTGCACATTAATCCACAAAGGATCAGACAGAAAACCAGTTAATATTAGAATTTAAAAATGCTGAAATATTGAAGCATTCTTACCTGGTATTGCCTATTCTGAGTAGCAGCAATTTATGTCAAGCCTCAGATAGAAGTCTTCTTTGTTGTTATAATGTGCTGTCAAGTCAGAACTAACGTATAGCAGCCCAAGTAGGGATTTCAAGGTAAGTAAGATGTTTAAGGATTGGCTTTACCAGTTAGGTTCCCCTAGTGAGCTTCAGTGGCTAAGGGGGAATTGAATCAACAGCTGCTTCTGTTCAGATATTATTTATTTATTTAACATATTTATTCTTACCTTTTGTCTCTGGAGTGTTGGATAGTCTTTTTAGGGTGGTGCAGCTAATGACTCCCCCAAGGATTAAGGCTGAATATTTTGAAATGCAAGCCTTCCTAAATTCCCCTTTTCCTCCTTGGTTCCTATTTTGCAAATGTCTGGCATAGCTTTAGAAGAAGGAAACTGTTTTACTTACAAGGCTTGTGCTCAAATAAAGTCATCAGGTACATTGAAAAATATGATATAGCAGTTCACTTCATCTCAGTTGCAATAAAACAGGAAGAAATATCTCTCAAGCAAACAATGGCTGCAAGAGGGTACTGAGTTACTAATTTTCTGAGACTCAAACATTTTGAGACAGAAAGATCTAGGCTGAACAACTCGACACTCAAATAAAACAGACAGTACTAAACTAAACTGCAGCACATCCAGACACAGAGCTCAGAGTGGAAATCAGTTACTTTTGGAGGGAAGAAATATTTAGCCTGTTGATGGGCTGTTGAGATTCAAAAACTGGTGGGGACTCTGCTTGTTAAATGCTAACTTCCCATCTCCATGTTAGTGTGCAAAACAAACAGAAACCATGATGAGATTGTCTGCAATAAACTCCACAAGGAGGATCCAAGGTGGCTTACAATCTTAAAAATAAGCAATATACTAAATTGGAAATGGAAAAGAAAAAGAAAACAGAAGCCCAACTAGAAAATGTCTTTCCAGAGAAGGAAATCTTTGTCTGCCTGTGGAAGGCCAGAAGAAGAGGTGGCCTAGGTTAGCATCTCTTGGGAGGGAGTTATTTATCTTGGATGCAGCAACACAGAAGGCCCCGTCTTGTGTCCTCACCAAACACACCTGGGACAGAGAGAAAGGCCTCCCCTGATAATTGTAAGAGCTGATCAGGCTCATTAATGGAAATGAGGACTTTTAAGCAACTTGAAACCAAGTTTTTTGTGGTCACATAACATGAACAACAGTATTTTAGTACAGTAATACCCCGGATAACAATTCTACCGGATAGTGCTAGAATCGGATAACGATGCAAGATTTTTGGAAAAATCTTGCATCAGATAACGATTGTTTTAGCGTTATCCAGTACAATTGTGTCCGCTACAGGGTGTTTTGAAATGCAGATGGGAGCTCCCCGCTGCATTCCAAAACACCTTGCAGGCGTGCGTCTGCACGATGTTTGGAAAGGGTATGGGGAAGATCCCCGTACCCTTTCCAAACACCGTGCAGGCGTGTGCGCGTCAGACGGGGGTTGGGGAGGCTACGGAGATCTTCCCCGTACCCTCCCCAACCCCCGTCTGACGTGCACGTGCACCCCTCTTCCTTCCTCTCCCTCTCTCTTTCTCTCCAGCTCCTTTGCCTCCTCTGCTCTTCACCAAAGCCGCCAAAGCCGCCGCTGCCTCACCAGTTGATCCTAATGTTTCTTAAACTGCCTTCTTTCTTTCTTCGGCGATCCCAAAGAAAGGTGACTTCAGCCCAGCAGCGGCCGCGGCTTCATTGTCTCCTCACCACCACCCGAAATGAACTTTAGCACTTGCCGTGGGTGGTAGTGGTGGGGAGACGACGAAGCCGCAGCCGCTGCTGGGCTGAAGTCACCTTTCTTTGGGATCGCCGAAGAAAGAAAGAAAGAAGGCAGTTTAAGAAACAATAGGATCAACTGGCGAGGCAGCGGCAGGTTTGGCGGTGGCGGCAGCACCCGCTCTTCTTTCTTTCCTTCCTTCCTTCCTCCCCCTCTCTCTTTCTCTCCAGCTCCTTCGCCTCCTCCGCTCTTCGGCTTTCCTTCCCCAGCACAGGAAGCTGCCCGGCTGCTAGCAGAGAGAATGAGAGAGAGAGAGAAAGAAAGAGAGGGAGATGGAGGAGAGAGGAGGAAAGTCAAGGAAACTTTTCGCTCCCCTGCCGCCGGGGGCATTTTGCCGCCAACATACTGGGTACACATTTTACTGACCTCAGAAGGATGGAAGGCTGAGTCAGCCTTGATCCTCATCAGGATCAAACTGAGATTGTGAGCAGAATTTTGTCTGCAATAGTGCAACTTAACCACTGTGCCATGAGGGCTCTATCAATAAATGGTTTTAACATCTTAGGACAGCCCAAAGGCCAGTGTTTTATTTTCTAATTTTTAATGTTTGTCCTTTAATAAAAGTGTTGGAGCTGCAGTGGCTCATTGGTTAAGAAGCTCATCTTGTTAGTTGGAATGGCTGGCAAGTCAGCGGTTCAAGACCTGGGGGGTACTGCATCACGGAGTGAATGCCCATCTCCTTGGGGACATAAAAGGAGTCTCATTTGAGCATTCCATGAGCAGAGTTTCTTCTGCAAAAATCCTTTCAACCCAGAATAATTTTTGACACGAAAATATTATTATTAATAAAAGTGTTCAGTTCATAGCCAGTGATACAGTTGTGTTGGATTAGGTTGTCATGTATGTGGTTGCATAGCTCCTCAAACAACTGCTTAAATAAAAATTCCCAATCATGGATGGCTGCACTAATGAGAATTTTTGTTCTGCTAATTTTGTGTCAGATTTAGGTCTTTGTCTTTAAAGGTGATACAAGACTCTGGTTGTTTTTTGTTGTTCTTTTTTATATTTTTATTTTATTTTATTTTTTTGCTAGAACAGCCTAATATGGCTCTCCAGCTGGAAACTTTCTGGACAGCTCAGTAGTATCTGAGGTTGGGAGTTTGATTCTCCACTTTCTCTCATTGAAAGGCGTTGGACTCAATAAAAGTAGGATCCCTTCTAGCTCACCATTTCTAAGATGTTGATAATGATTATGATTTTTGCTATTGTTGAATTGAATTCTGTTCCTCAATAACTTTGCCTAGTTTAAAATCTCCTCTGTGCCATGATATCAAGTTTCATTGCATTTACTCACAAACTTTCTGAATGCAGTGGATCGATGAGAAATGCTGCGAGCCACAGAACAGTCATGTTGAGTCTAATCACACTATTGGTAATTAATAAGCCAGTTCATAACCATAACAGATGTTGGCATCCAGATAGACTCAACCCTTTCTGGCTCTCCCCTACTGCCTCCCGAAGCTGGAGATTATTAATTTTATGTTTTTGCTTTTCTATAAATACACACAGATGCGGGCTATCACATACATATGCGTACACACAGAAAGTGCTGTTATTTTAGGGTTTTCATGCAAGAAATGTATTCCAAACTTTGGAATAGTTTATCATTGATTTTCTTTAATTAACCCCACAATGTAATGGTTGTTTAAGAGATCTCGGGAGAAGAAGCGGCTTAGTTTGTAGGAAAATGGAATGTTTTTGCTCTTGACTTTTAGCAACTACACAATTTCCTCAAAACTTCTCCTCCCCCTCCCCACAGACTGCCCTAGAACTATGGAAGGCAAGCAAGGAGCTACCAGATAACTGGGCAGAAACACAAGAATCTCTACCACCTGGCCAAGAACAACCATGGCCTGTGTGGAAAGCCTTAGGTAGACTGCGTGCAGGGGTAGGAAGAGCCGAGGCTAATCTGAGAAAGTGGGTTTTCCCTGTAGATGACACCCTGTATGAATCTAGAGAAGAACAAACTATCTCCCATATGATAGGATACACACAATGCCCCTCAACATGAACTGAGGAGGATCTTATATTGGCAAGAGGAAATATTGTTGCTGTGGCCCAATATTGGGCTAGCTTGTTTAATTCTATTTTGTTTTAGATGTGTTAATTTTAGCAATGTATATTATTATGGGCCCAATAGCAAAATGAGCGGAGGAGGAACGTTGATTCCCAACAGACATGGAGGCGGAAGAGGCCATGCTAGATGGACTGGTTGTGAAGGTGCACATTGTCCATATTGCCAGAGCTGTGGCAGTCCATTGCAGTCCAGGTGTTAAACCCTGCACATCACGTATCATACGTGCAGAAGATGACTCCGAGATCACTTCATGGCAAGCTGGGATCCACCTTAAACAAATTAATGCCAGTGACATTTTTCCTGCTTCAGTAAAAAATACATTCTCGAATACAAGTTGCAGTCAACAATGTTATTACGTATATGCTAGTGGCGCATCTGACACGAATAAAGAAAGAAGCAATTGTAAAGTTTCTAGAGCTTCTTCACTTCTCTCTGTCTAGAATATTATTCTAATTTATATGTACAAGGCAGACTGAGCTGGACCCATTCCAGGTGTCCTACTGCCAGAAGGCAAATCACTTTTTATTTAAGGAATAAGATATTTTTAACTGGATGGGCACTGCTGTTTCTTCTTCTTAGCTGATCTTACTCATTCTTTACATCTTTTTTTTTTACTTTTACCATTGCTTAGAAGCTCATCTTATATACTTCTAGAGAAAAGAAGAATCACTTCTACTGTATTGTAGGAACTGTCATAATTTTTCACCATTGTCTTTTAAATATCAGCCAGAATTCTAGCATGAAAGTTTTGTGTAACTTGCTATGGCTAATTGTAGCTGATTGACAAAGTGTGGGGAAACATGTGACTAGGAAGGTCACCAACACAAGATTTCAAGGAATGTTTTATCTCGTGCACATCATGTCAGGAGCTCCAAATGCATAGAAGGTATAAATAATATGATAATAAATAGATAAATAATTTCAATGCATAACATGTGATAAAATGAGGGCCCAAGTTCTTCACATATCCAAAATGGAGTTTAGTAGGTTTTTAGTCTATAGCAGAAATGTGGCTTCTCGTACTAGCCAAAAGGGCCATTTGGTTGTTTTCACACTTTGGGGCCCAGGAAGGGAAGAGATAGACAGAGAGGCGCCCATTGTAAACAAGACAACCAGAGTTGTTTACCTCTGTTGATTGGATGTCTGCTAGTTATGTCACACCTGGAGAGAAGGTTTGAAAGAGGGAGTGGCAAACAGTTGAGCAGAAGCAGAGAGAGAAATTTTGATTCTCAAGCAGAAAAGATGTAGAACTTATCTTCCTAGAGATAAGCCATGAGTACATGGCTTGAGAAGAGTTCGAAAATGGTTGTCAACTAGGTAACATCAACAATACAGAGATGGGCTTTCCAACTAGGCCTATCTCTAGAAATCTTAATTATGGTAACTTAGAATAGCTAGACAGATTCCTTTTTATTTCAGGGGAATACTTGTCTGAAACAGCCTTTCTCCAAAACAAATTAAAGTTAGAAAAGATTTTTTTATGCTGAGATCTGTAACCTGATTCATCAAGAACCATGCTACCAATTTAAATAAAAATTTTCTTCAATCAACGTGTGTTCATTGAAGATGGGATATTGGGTTAAAAGACAGTAAATCCCTCTTTTTTTCTTTCTTTCTTTTTCTTTTCTTTTTTCTTTTTTGCCTCTTGAAAACGCTACTGAAACCTCTAAAGTAATTGGGCTTGTCTCTGTAAAGAGAGAAAGCCAGGTGTGGATCACCCTGGATTGGCTGGAGAACGAATGGTAAACATATTTTTTCTTGTGTGAGTTTGGGAGAGTTCTAGAGGGGATTTTTGTTGAATAATCCGCCTTGGATTGAACGCTGAGAGGTCCCAAGCGAGTGAGGAAGAACGTGCATTCATCATATAACATGTCAAATTTCACTGATTATATTGGATTATACTAATTTATGCTTATCTGATTAGGACTCTCATGGATCACTGAACAGGTCAGGTTGGGTGTTTGACCCCAAAACCTTTAGGATCTCCCCATAAGGGTTGAACTGTGGAGTTCAGGAGAGAGTAGTTTTGCTAGTTAAAGGGAAAAGATTGGCATGCTAGCCTGGCTAAACAGCCACAAGGCAGTTCCAAACTCCATCCTTTTGCTCCTTTCAAATTGGGCAGATTTTTATGAGTGCTGAAAGGTTTGTAACAGCTTTTATTTGGCTTGCAATTCAGCCAGAAGCGTAGCGTGCCTTGGCGGGGCCCCGTATAAAAATTTGTTTGGGGGCCCTTAGGAAGGGTAAAGATTTCTCACAAAAGAAAAAAATGCATAAAATTACTTAAACGGGGAAATCCCGCAGCCTGCGATAACCGATGTAGGGTGTTGCCAACTTTTGAACGCACGCTTAACAAAGCTGGCTTGAGACTAAATATCAAGAAAACCAAGATCATGGCAACAGGCCCTATCAGTCCCTGGAAAATAGATGGGGAAGAAGTAGAGGCAGTGACAGATTTTACTTTCCTAGGATCAAAGCTCACTGCAGATGGAGATTGCAGCCATGAAATAAAAAGGCGACTGATTCTCGGGAGGCAAGCGATGAGAAACCTGGGGAACATAGTGAAAAGTAGAGACATTAAATTGCAAACAAAGATTCGCATAGTCAGGGCAATGGTATTCCCTGTGGCAATGTATGGTTGTGAGAGCTGGACCATTAGGAAAGCGGAGCGCAGAAAAATAGATGCCTTTGAGATGTGGTGTTGGAGGAGAGTTTTGAGAGTACCCTGGACAGCGAGGAGAACAAATGGGTCAATCTTAGAAGAAATCAAGCCTGACTGCTCCTTAGAAGGTCAAATAATAAAGATGAAGCTAAAATACTTTGGACATCAAATGAGAAGAGAGGATTCACTTGAGAAAGCCTTGATGCTTGGAAGGGTCGAGGGCAAAAGAAGAAGGGGACGGCCCAAGATGGGATGGCTAGATGGTATTGTGGAGATAATGGGCACAGAGCTGAGTGAGTTGAGGGGGATGGTGGAGGTCAGGAATGCCTGGAGGACAGTGGTCCATGGGGTTGCAGAGGGTCGGAATCGACTGTGCGACTGAACAACAACAACATTTGTTTTGCTTACGCACGTTGGGGGCCCTGTGGCCCTCCTCCCACCTTTGGTCCAACTTTCCTCCCCTTTGCGTTATCTCTTTGCTTCCTGTTAGAAAACCTGTCCAGGGCGGGCAGGCAGGCGCTGAAGAGCAGCGCCGCCCTTTTGCGGGTAATGGGCAGGAGGAATTGGGGGTTGGGGGGCACCAAAGGAGACCGTCCCTTCTCAGGCCTTCCCACAATGACGTTGGCTTCGGCAGAAACAGGAGAGGTGGGAACCGCTGCAACCCGCGCTGCTGGCTGCTGCCCGTGGCCTTTGCCACCATTGGCAGGGCAGGTCCACGGCCGGGGAAGCGGGAGAGACCGTCAAAGCCCTCCCAGCCTCTTCCCGGGCCAGAGTGCCCTCCGCTGCTGTTGCTGCGGTCCCGCTGGAGGCGTCGCCAGCGCTCGGCGGCCTCTCCCCGTGCCGCCCCCTCCCCAGTGAAGGTCCCAGAGCGTCCGGCAGTCCGAGTGTCCCTGGTTCATCAGGGGCCGCGCGCGCACCCCTGCTCTCTCGCGTGAGTGGAGGCGACAGAAGCAGCGGAGAAAGGAGAGCCCTGCCCTCCCTTCTTTGTCCTGGGCAGGTGGGAGGGGGCAGCCCAAGGCCTCCCAGAAAGGCACCCGCCCCCAGCCCGCTTCCGGCGCCCTCTCCCAAGGCTCCCTGGCCGTCGCCTCCCTCCCGCTCTGCATTTGTTTTGCTTACGCACGTTGGGGGCCCCCGTGGCCCGGGGCCCCCGTATAATTGATACGGCTGATACGGCGGTAGCTACGCCCCTGAATTCAGCAGTTTTACGTCCTAAACCCTGAGCCTTTGTGTGATTGAAGGTCCTTTTATTTTGTGTGGGTTTGCAGCATCCTGGTCAAGCCTTGTTTTTTCCATCCTGTTTTGTTTTTGTAATAAAGTTTTATTTTTTCAATCTAAGTTTAGAGCCAAGAAATTCACCGGGGGGGGGGGAGTTTTGGGATGCTAAGTCCAGTAGCCTGGTTCTCAGCTATCTGTCTACAACAGGGGTTCCTAACCTTTTCAAGCTGGGGTCTGGGTCATGCTCTCTCAGTCAGCTTTGAAGGCTGGATGGCCATTTTGCCCTGCCTGCACAATGGGGAGTGGCCATTTTGTCCCAACAGCTTCAAAGAGGTAGCCATTTGGTTTCTCAAATGCCCTTGGAAGGATGGGAGCACATGAAATGATGCTGTGGGTTGGATCCAGCCCATGGGCCTTAGGTTGGGAACCCATGGTCTACAAACAGAGAATGGCAACCAATCAGGTCATCTAGTGAAAAGAAAGAACAGATGTATCAAGATCTAGCCTGTTTTGGATTCCCTTTTGTTAGGGGCCTAGCCCAGAAGAAAGTGGTGTGTGCTTTCCCCCCTGTCTGGAGTGTGAGGGCAGCCCAAAGTGCTTTTGAGTGTACAAGAGTGGCACTGCCAAGGACTATAGAGGATCCTCCTTGCAACCCCCAGGGTCCATCTTTTTGCACCTGTGTTGGGACAGATGTGAATTGAAACATCTAGCTTGCTTTTTGCAGTGATGGAAAGTTTCTGAATGCTTGCATTATGTGTGCTTTGTGCATAAGAGAGAGAGAATTCAAGATACAGTATATCAAACATTTTATTGATTTCTGCAAGGGAAAGGGAGAAGAGTAAAGCATAGTAAAGGCCTGTTTAAATATCTTTTGTTTTATGATATTTGCCACAGGAAAATTACACTGGGTGATATCAGCCATGCTACTGTGTGAGATAAATTAAACTGGTTTATTCCACCCTGTCCCAGTTGATTTTATTGCTAGAGAAAGAGAGAGAGAAGAGTGAGAAAGAGATTATATTCTTATGAAACACAACAGGTTTTTATTCACTGGTTTCATTTTTCAAAAATATCTAAGAAGAAGCCTTATTTTTTGAGTACAGTTGACTGCCAGGCTGTGAACTCCAACAAACAGCTGTTCTTCCTCCCAGCAGATGACCTTGCACATGCATAGATGTGGCAGAGACAGCCACACGCTTATGCTAGAGATAAAATTTGATGTCTGATACTGTTCAATTTCATTTCAAATTAAACCCAGGCTGTGACATAGGGTAGGGGGATCTTCATATTAATTATGTTTGTAAGATGTTGTCTCCATAGACTTTCAATTTTACTTTATAACCCGACAGCATTCAGTAGCTGGGAATATCAGAACTAAAATATTGCTGATGTTGAGTTGATATTGACATTGGATGATAGGTGTTCCTTCAAGTGTGGAAAACCACCTGTCCCTTCTGACCCTTCTTTCAGTGGTGGGATGTCAAAAATTTTACTACCCCACCGTGATGTCAACACAGTGTGGGCGGAGGTAATGTCATGATGTCATGATGTCATGGGCGGGGCCAAAGAAAAAATAAAATAAATAAAAATAAGCACACACAGCATACGCCGACTCAGGGTGGCTCACAAAAATCACAACATATCAAACATTATAGTACAATAAAATAAAATATAACAATACAATGAAATGTAACAGTGCAATAAAATGTAAAAGACCAACACATACATTGACAACTGTGGAAAAAGGACCAGCATCTCCTGAATCAGCCACCAGCCAAATCTTTGGCGATTGAACAAGGAGTCCTTCTTCCACCATAGTTTTCTTAAAATCCAAACTCCCAGAGCTGCTTGAACGTAACTTTATTAACACTGAGGAATGGAGTACAAGGAAAGGAAAGGTGTTGGCTTCACCTTATGGCACCAGCACACCAGAGGAGCTGAGTTGGCTTCTGTAGCGCCCCCGCTGCCCCCGCCACCACCACCGGCGCCGGCGGCGGTGCCGCTGCCCCGCCCATCAAATCCAATCTCTGCCTGATCCCAACTTCCAATCACTGAGGTTGGGCTACTCACAGTCTGTTGGGGATGTTGGGTCTTGAGCATAGCTTCAAGCCACTACACATCCTTCAAAGTAAACTTGTGGTACTGGCTGCTCAAGGGTGCCCCAATTTTCCTTGGTTTCTTCTTTTGCTACCTCTGGGATCTTATTTGGTATTTGCATCTCAAGCATCTCTGTTGGTTGAAGTGGAGGCTAGATGCCCTGCAAGTCACCAGGTTTTCCCAGGTCTCCACAAGGTGGGTGCCAGACAGAGACAAGGTGGTAGCAAGACAAATATTGGAGTTCTTATCTCACATAAGTGATATATTTCTGAATGGCACGTATCTGGAGAAGCGGTGAACCTTCACACTCCAGCTGTTCTTGGACTTCAATTACCAGAAGCCCATGTCAGTACACCTTCTGATCAGGATTTCTTGGAATTGAAGTCCAAGATCAGTTGGAGTGCCAAGGTTCACCACCACAGCATAGGGTGTCCATGGATCTGGTAGAGAATTTTGTAGGTCCACACTGTTTTTCTGGAGCCTCTTTCAACAGTTTTTATAGCAATTTCTTTCCATGCTCTGTGTGATCTAAACATAACTCCGTCATGCAGTACCTGGGTCTTGAACTGCTAACTTTGCCAGCCTTCCAACTAACAAGGCAAGCTTCATAACCACTGAGCCACCACAGCCCTGGTAATTTTTAAGTTAGAATAAATAATATAACCACACACCATCCAGTCCAGTCTGACTTATGGTGACCATTTCCATGGGTTTCTAGATATAGAATACTGAGAAGTAGTTTACCATTCCCTGACCCAAGAATTAAACTCTCAGCCTCTGCAGCCAGATACTCAAGTTACTGAGCTATACAGCCAGCTAATAATAGCTCAAATACTTCTCTCTGTTCTGTGTGAAATACTTTATTAACACAAGAATTAATTTTATCCTGTATATTAAAGCATTGTGCCAAGTGACAGAATGGGAAAGAATGTGTCAGCCTCCTCATTACAAAAGCCTAGTTTCAACCATAAAAAGTATCCCTTGGGCAGAAACATGATGGCATACAAGCAAAAGTTGAAAGAAATGGATTCTGTAGGGTTTGAATTATGAGTGCAAAGAAAATTGATTTAAAATGTTTCAGAGAATTTTTTGTGTTTATTCTTGTGTAAATGTACAAAATGAGATTCACATTTAACCCTCCCTGTAATCAATTATTCCTCAGCCCACCACCCCCATGTCTAATTAAAATATAGGAACATTATCAGGACTGAAAGAGATCCAACATTATGGAAGCTGTGGTGTTTTCCCAGGTAATGCCCTATTTGATGTCTAGTGAGGCAGATAGAGAAAGCCCTGCAAAGCTTACCACAGCAAACAACCAGGCAAGGCAATCCAAAGCCATAGTGCACATTTTAAAAAATCTGACAATTGTCTCATAAGTTGTTTCTACCAGCTTGCACCTCCAACTAATAATAATTATTCTGGTTTGACAGGATTTTTGTTGGTGAAACTTTGCTAATGGGACACCCAAATGAGGCTCCTTTCGTATCCCCAAGGTTTTCCCCACACACACCAAAAAGGATCCCTCTTTATCTACTTGCAATTTCTTGCTTTTGAATTGCTAGGTTGGCAGAATCTAAGACAGAGACAGGTGCTCAATCCGTCAACCCAGGTCTCGAACTGCCGACTTGCCAGCCTTCCAGCTAACAAGGGGAGCTTCTTAACCACTGAACCACCGCAGCTCCAGCAGCTCCAACTGAAAGTTGTTTTATAGACAAGCTCCTGGAGCTCCACCTGGTATACTGCTACAGGTCCTTGGTTAGAAAAGGGATAATTCTGCCACAGGATGATGCTTTGAGTCTCCCTGGGAAGATGCACCCACTTGTCTGGATACTGCTTCTTCAGAGTCTCCACCTTCCACAAGCTCAAGGTCATGGTTCCTCAAAGACTCCAGAATCTACAGGCCATGCACCTTCTCCCCCTTACTAGGATCTAGATCAGTGGTTCCCAACATGGGACCCACACCCCACAAAGGGGGGGGGGGCTACAATTCCTAGAAGCCTAGGTCAGTACATTGACTGATCAGTGCTTTGGGGAAATTGACTTAGTCTTTTGGAAATTGAAGTCCAAAAAACAAAGGTTGGGAACACACTGGTCTAGAGTTACAGGATTGTCAGGCTTATCCTCAATGGAGGTCACATCTTCTGACATTTTGAGATGTAGCCACCATATTTCACTCACATATTTAGTTAGCTCTCCTTAGGGAGTCTGGGATAATTAAATTTGGGACCAGAAATTTTATGGGATGGTCTTCTGAACTCAGAATCAAACTCTATGTGATGTGACCCCTGCTGCTTAGGGAATTTTGAAAACTAGTCTAAAAAATGGAACTTTCTCAACTGCTATGTGCCTAGCACTGGACAGTATATTTATTTATTTATTTATTTAATTTGTAGGCTGTTTTTCCCCTAGGAGAATACTCAAGGCAGTTCACAAAGTTAAATCAAAAAAAATTTAAAATACAATAAAATGACACATTAAAAACAATTAAACTATAATAACAATTAAAACATAAAGTTTAAAATCTTAACCAAAATAGGATTATTTACATACTTTATTATTATGGTCAAATGGCCAGCAATAAATAAATACAGAATACAACAGAAATTGGCAATACAAGTAATACCTCATATAACATTAGTATCGAATAACACTAAAATCGCATAACATTAAGGAATCTGGGGGGAAGAATTGCATCAGATAACATTAAGATTGTCAGGAAATGGACCTATTTCCTAATGTCTCCCAAGGCTTGAAATTGCCAATTTTCAAATAGGCCTCAGAAAAATCCTTTGTCTTCTCTGAGCCTCAAGGCTGTGTTACAGACAACCTGTTTTTCAGTATTTCTTATCTTTTTTTAAGTTAGCAGAGCCGTGTTATGGCTAGCCCCAGTGCATTCTGTGTGCACGTGTATAAACAATGTACTGTTGTTTTGAGAAAGTTCTCTTTGTTACGTGATTGGCTAAGCTGTCCCACCTGACTGCAAATTCTCCATTTTGGAGAGAAGAAAGAGTTCGTCTCTGATTCTTCATGGATTAAGACCTGTTTTTGATTAGACCTGCTTTGGTTTCTGAATCTCTGTGGGCTAATATCTTTAGCCTAGGAGCTATGCATTTTTGCTCCTTAAAAATGGTTACCTAGATTTGCCTGTGGACTTTATTGGACTGACCTGTGCTACTGACTTTTATGCTTTATGAACCTGATCAATAAATCTTCATCATTTTTTCTGAACAACGTGTCTTCATTGGACTCAAAAGGGTAAGAGCAGCATTGCATTTCACACACCAACATTTGAATGCTACCAAATTAAAAACCCCTTAAGAGCTGATAAGCAGCTGAGAGTTGTCTCTCTGTTCTAATTAGCCGTCCAGCCCGCGTCGGTTGTTTTGATTTTGGTTTCCAGGGGTTTTCCAGAAGTGTGGGGGCCGGCTGGTTCGTGACAAAGATCCTATGGGATGCTTCAGATAACAACCGCTAAAGCCTGTGTGGTTACAATGTATCTCTATGGATCCCATAGGATTTTAACATGCATCAGATAACACTAAAAATCATATAACACCAAGACTTGTGGAACCAGGTTTTAGTGTTATATGAGGTTTTACTGTATATGCAAAGCACTGTAGCTGTGTAGTGAATAGAAGCTTGCCTTGCAATTATTTAAGAAAAAAAGAAAAATAACTTCATTAACAGAGTGAACTATGTTAACTGCACAAACTCTAGTCACTTTTTTTGGTAATCCATGTGTGTGAGCCTGATTACAAAGGAGAAATGGAATATAAAATTCCTCTTATCTGCCTGGGGATTTTTGAAGAATGGATAAAAGGAACACTTGATGAAGATTGTGATATGATATCAACTCTATGGAAACACAAAAGGTAAAACATTAAATCTGACTAAAGTAAGTTTATTTGTTAGATAGTCTAGGGCAAATCACGTTTCAAGGTGACAGTGAATCTGGTCTGGATTTTATTCTAAACTTTAACCGGAGCTGTCCAAAATGCTGTCCAAAATGCTGAATCCTATCCTCCCAAATGACCTCAGAACATGGATAGTTCCTTTCAAATCCTAAAGCAGATTGTTTGTTTCAGAAAATCATAGTCACCTCCCTGAAGACCTGACTGGTACAGTGGGTGTGGGGTGCCACAATGGGAATCCCCCCCACACACACTGGCTTATATAGGACCACTCTAAATAACCCATTAGCTGAGGACTGTCTGGGATTTGCTTGAAGATGTTTTTAACTAAGCTATATTTTATGTTGATTGTAAGCCACCCTGAGTCTCTGTGGTGAGTAGGAAGTGATATAAATCAAATAAATAAATAAATAAATAAAATGTCACTTGGAGGACCCTGAATAGGCTGAGTGTTGGAGTCCCTAAACGTTAGACTAAAACACTCAAGTGGGGAATGCTGGAAGACAACACACTATGTAAATATGGAGAGATACAGACTCCAGCTCACTTACTGATCTGCCAATTAAAACCAGAAACAAATACCCATGAAAATTTAATTTTGGCCAATGACAAAGTCTAATGCACTTTAACACCGTGTCCCATTTTGAATGTGCAAACATCTGCAGTAACGTCTCTTTGTGAGAGTTAATTTTAGCTCAGAAGGGCCCTAGTATGTGTACAGGGTAAAATAGGAATACTGTACTTCACTATGGATTCTAATATTCTTGCACCAATTAGATTTTCCATTGGTTTTGCTTTGACTCCCTCCTTCTGCTTTAGAAATTACATCAAGCATCTCATCACAAATAGTAAAAGCCCATCTACTGAGTCTTTGGGAAACTCAGTACCTGAAGTAGAAACAACTTAGGGTTGTACTCTGTCCCTCTCTTTACTTTATTTAAGGTAGAATTGATGGGAAACAATCTGTATTTTAGAGGAATGACTAACCCAGGGATGCCCAAATTATGCCCCAGAGGTCGGAACTGGCCCCTGATGCCAATTCTTCTGGCCTGCAAAACCCTCATCGCTCCCAGAAGAGGAAATAAAAGTATGGGTGCATTTTACTTCTGCTTCTGGGAGTGACAAGGGCTTTGTGGGCCAGATGAATTGGTGTCAGGACCGGATCCAACCAGCCCCCTGAACCACATGACCGGCCCATGGCCCAAAAAGTTTGGGCACCCCTGGACTAACCAGATGTTTTATCTAAAGACATTCACAACTCAGCTCCCCACCCCACCCTCACTTTCTTCAGAAAGATTCATTAAAAATAAATAAATCAGTATGTTATATTGGAACTAGTAGTCCATATATTCTTTACAACCCAATACCTATCTAGCTGGAGTTCTTTTGCTATACATATCTGCTTTTCCACCACTGTGCCACTCATTTTGTGGGTTTCGTCTGCAGCTCTCTTATCATGCTTTTTGTCACTTGCTTTTTGTCACTTTTCTCCAGGCCCATAAAACCCTTCTCAGTGGGGGAGAACCATAGCTGCTGTTGAGCCTCTTTTTTCTACTTTTTCCATCTGACTGCGACTCTGCATGTCCTCGCTTTCCCCTCTTCCTCTTTCAGCTCTCACAACTTCTCTCTGTTGCAAAGATATCTAGAGGGTTTTGTGTTTCTTTCTTGCTTTTATGTTAATTTTGCTGCCGTCACTACATTTCCCTCTTTTTATGATTTTTCTTTCTTTCATCCAGGGGTTATTCTTGAGGAAGGGCAACATAAGGCTTTGATTGTCTCCTGCAGGCCTGTCTTTTTTCCGTCTCTCTCAGGAGAGCTGCCTCTCTCAAAATTCACTAACTTCCTAGTCTCAGAAAGACTCCAGCTTGCAAACTAAGGCAGTCAGTGATGTTATGAGAGTGCCCTTAACCAATGAGCAAGAAAATGCATGAAATCTAATATACATTCTATGCCAAATGTCAGATTTAAAACCTTCCTCACATTGATCTACCCACTACTGTCCATACTTTGATTTCAATCAAAGCAGCAATGGCAACCCGTGATCCAAATTTGCCAATGGCATGTACTACTGGAGCTCTGGCAGTAAAATAATATTTCTTGAACTGTTTCATTACAGTTGGGGTTTTTGTGTGTGTGTGTGTGTCACTCCTTGTGCAGCCAACTGGCCTTTATTTTCTTCCTTATATTGGCTGTGTTTTCTATTCAAGAGTTAAAAACTAAGCAGGGGTCATGTAGCAGTTTAGAGCCTAATTTGTCATAAGGTGTTTTTTTTTTTAGTTTTTTTGCATCTGATGAAATGGGCCACATTCCATTGAAGCTTGTGCCAGATAAACTTTGTTATTCTACAGCAGTGATGGCAAACCTTGACGCTCCAGGTGTTCTTGGACTTCAGTTCCCAGAAGACCAAGTCAGTGCTCCTGCTGATCAGGGTTTCTGGGAATTGAAGTTCAGGAACAGCTGGAATGACAAGGTTTATCATCACTGATCTGTAAAATGCCACAGGACACTTGGTTGTGTTTGGATGTGCTCTATGACTGGATTGGTCTGGGCCCAAGTAGTAATAAGCTTAACTGTCCAGTTATAATTGCATTAAGCTTGGACAGGGGAAGTGAGCTTCCAAGAAATGTGACCTGGCTTGAACATGAGTAGAGGTTCCTCTTCAGTCCTTGTAGCTCAAAATAAGTGGAAGTTCAAAAATGGAGACGATAGGCAGGACCATAGCCAGAATTCTAGATGTGGGTGGGCAAATATTTTTTCAGGTTGGGCAACAAAGTCCCTTTGCAATGCATACCTATGGGAAACCGTGCTTGGCCAGAGAGGTCAAACTGCTAACTTAGGGTGGGCCAAGCCTACCCTGGCCGCCCCCTGGCTATGGCCCTGCAGATAGGTACACCACGTCACAGGACATGAGGGGTCCAGAAGGCACAGCTCCATGCATCTACCCAAACATGAATGTTTCATTAAACAAAACCATGAGATTACAGCTTTAACAGCTACATTTGTTAAGGGGATAAACTAAAACTCCTAAATGGGAGCTGGATCTTTCCCTATTTATATGAAAGCTCTTGATGCAGATTATGCAATTCTGTTATTACAGAGCTGAGGGACAAATGATTCTTGTCTCCTCCTCCTTCCCCTCTAGGTACCAAATTCTTAAAAGGTCAAACAGAAAATGAACATCTTTCTCACAAAGATCCATGCTGTCATTTAGTTCCCACCCATGCTTGTCCATCCTTTGTTTCCTCACTCCACTTTGAATTTTAAAGCAGGTTGTGCTGCTTTTTTTCAGGGTCACTCAGAGCTGTGTCCCCCCCCCCTCCTTTATTTCCTTTTGTTACCTGACATGAGCTGTTCATGGGCAATGTTTGTTTTTAATGTTGCCATGGCACAAGCAATCTCCTTGTGGTAAAACACAACAGTGACCTCTCTCTCATTTGCCATGGTCAAAAGTTGCCTCATCTTGTCTTCTACATTCTAAAAATTCTCTGTTTAGACACATACTGTCTCTACTTCATGGGCTACTAGTCTGAAAGCTCGTCTCTTGAAGAACCACCACAGTATTTTAATTGCTTTTTAAAAAATATTAAATAGTTACATCTCACCTCTGAAGAGCTTGAATAAGCTTGTGAACTGGTAAAATTAAAAAAGATGACAAAATGCTAGTTAAAAATAAAAATGAGATTTCTCACATTTAAAAAAGTCTAATTAGAATGTATGCCTGAACACAGCTGGGGGGGAAGAGGGAACTCATAATTGGCCAGCGTTAATATCTGCCTCCCTGCTTTCTTCCTGCCAAGATGGTTTTTGCATAGTTTATGGAAGGTTGAAATCAGTTGTTTGCAAAATCTCAGACTCCTTTCAAGACAAAATGGGAGTGTGCTGCTGCTGCTGCTGTTGTTAAATTAACAGTTCAAGACCAAACTAAGGCCCTAAGAGCTCTTAAGGTAACATCTAAGTATATAGGCAGTCCTAGTAATGTTGTTTCTTGTAAAGTTAGAATATTCAAGTACAATAAATGCAAAATTTCCAAATATTTAGGAAGTCCTTTGTGTATTTCCTCAAATGCTGTAATCACTATGGGTACAACAACAGATTTCATCCTCCATAAACACTATACTTCAGTTTGCAAACTGAATTTGTTTGTCCTCCATTGGTGTATCTCCTGGAACAGCAATATCAATAAACCAGGCCTTCTTCTTTTTCATAACAGTTAAATCAGGTGTTTTGTGAGTCAGATATCTATCTGTTTAAATTTTAGAGTTCTGCTTCTATATAGAGAAACCTGGGGAGCATAGTGAAAAGTAGAGACATTAAATTGCAAACAAAGATTCGCATAGTCAAATCAATGGTATTCCCTGTGGCAATGTATGGTTGTGAGAGCTGGACCATTAGGAAAGCTGAGCGCAGAAAAATAGATTCCTTTGAGATGTGGTGTTGGAGAAGGGTTTTGAGAGTCCCATGGACAGCAAGGAGAACAAATAGGTCGATCTTAGAAGAAATCAACCCTGACTGCTCCTTAGAAGGTCAAATAGTAAAGATGAAGCTAAAGTACTTTGGACATCAAATGAGAAGGGATGATTCACTTGAGAAAGCCTTGATGCTTGGAAGGGTCGAGGGCAAAAGCAGAAGGGGATGGCCCAAGATGAGATGGCTAGATGGTATTGTAGAGATAATGGGCACAGAGCTAAGTGAGTTGAGGGGGATGGTGGAGGACAGGAGTGCCTGGCGGACAGTGGTCCATGGAGTCGCAAAGGGTCAGAATCGACTGTGTGACTGAACAACAACAAAAAATAGAGAAAAGTAAATTCAAACATATGAAAGAAATAGGGCAGTAGCAGAAAAGAAAGTTCTGTTTGGCCATGTTCTTCAGAGCAGTTTGAGGACAGAGTGTTGCTAAAAGAATAGAGGTTGCTCCTATTTTCTTGCATCATTAACAGGAGCTTCAGCTGTAGAAAGTTGTAAAAACCGCTTGAAACAGGAAGGTGAGCACGATAGCCTCCTAAAGGCTGCTGTTTTAAAATGCAAATGGAAAATTTGAAAAATTGAGAAACTGTCACTAACGATCCATTCTCCTGCTGAGTTGTCTGTTCTAAGACAAGTATTTTCTTTCTCCTCCACCACCAATTTACATCTCCTATTTGATCCAGTCTTTCAGAAGGGGGTCCTTTTAACATCATCTCTCCTACATTAGCCCTCATTCATCTGCCCAATTCAGATCCTTGGAACAATTTCCCAAGCTTTCTGTGCATTCTCCGTTCAGCACAACACTGTTGATTCACTGAGGTTATACCATGTAATTCCCATCAGCAGATGACTCTGAATGTCCAGGTTTTGCTTTTCAATTAATAACAAAACAATCTGTTGTCAGCCTTCCCTGAGGACAGAGAGAGATGGCCTTTCAGAGCTCACGTGATGGATGTAGACCTGTAAAGACACTTGAAGAGAAAAGCTGTAATGAAATTCAAGCTGAACTGAACTGGATAAAAAGGGTAGGGGTGGGGTGAAAGAATGGATGCATTCAGATTGTGGATGAATAAAAGCGGGCTTGATGAATCATTTAATTTAAGGCTGGCTATTGAGTTCTGAGGGATTTTGCACTGAGGGGGAATAATGTAGCATCCCTAAGTACAAACCTCCATAAATTAGTTAATAGAAGTCTTCTTTTATATATGTGCAAATGGTAATGTGTTTGTGCACAATATAAACTGTATTGGGATTATAAGTATACTGGATTCTGGGATTGTTTCTTTTCATATTTCTTCTGTAAATCTCTTTGGAAATTGTCTAGGTATATGGAGAGAAAATCCTCCCAAGACCTACAAAAAAGAGACAGGGACATCTAAGGCAGTGGCTTCCAAATTTGGGTTCTCAAATGCTGTTGGCACAATAGTTACTCTATAAAGGTTGTATTTGATCATGGGGAACTGAACTCCAACAGCATATTTCTAGAAGCTAACAAGGATTAAGCAATGCCAGTGGTAACGAACCTGTAGCATGCATGTAACAGGGGCACTTAGAGCCCTCTCTGTGAGCATGTGTGCAGTTGCCCCAGCACACAGTCTCTAAAAGGTTCACCATCACTGGCCTGGGGAAATATTTCTTTTAAAATCCTCGGATAAAACCAGGAAGTGAGCTATGGAGCATTTCAAATGATACTTTCTACACTTTTTGAAATTCTTGTACACATTCCCCTCAGAAATATGAAGAACAGACAAGTCCACAAACAGCACATGACTCTTGGGTTGCCATATGTCCCAGTTTTCCAGGATTCTCCTGGATTCAAGCTGTCCCGGCCAGTTCAAGAAAAAACATGTAAAACTCCCAGATTTTTAAATTTGAACAAAGGAAGCAAGATCACCCCTCACCAAGGGATTTCTGCAAAGAGTTATTTGGAATAGTAGCTGTGTTAGTCTGTGGTTCAGGCATATCAGAAAACAGTGTTTTTGTTAGTTTTCTGACATGCAGGTCAAAGTTTGAGACCAGAATGGGCTTTCTCAACAACCTTGAGATTGAAAGAGAGTAATTTAGAGCTAATTTGAATAATCTATTGTTGATAATGGCTGTGTGAAGCTGTATTGTTGTGCTTGCTTGTCTGTCATCTTGCTTGACCACATCCATCTC
This sequence comes from Furcifer pardalis, assembly GCA_030440675.1. Lineage (NCBI taxonomy): Eukaryota > Metazoa > Chordata > Lepidosauria > Squamata > Chamaeleonidae > Furcifer > Furcifer pardalis. The sequence goes on from CP126891.1 coordinate 260,440,452, forward strand.
CCTTTGACCCCCTGAATTTTTTGTATAAAACCATGCTTGTAAGTTTCATTCTTTGTCTGAAGAAGCAGACTTGATCCACGAAAGCTAACAATAAAAAGATAGCAGTTAGTCTTTAACGTGCTACAGTGTTTTTTATTTTATTTTTGTTTTGTTTATTTTCTTTTGTTTTCTGATATGCAAAGAGTTAATTCACTGCCTCCCTGCCTTTCTTTCAATTATCCTGCTTGAAAGCGGGAAAACAGCACCCTGAGAAGCCTGCTGGGGAGGGGAGACACTTGCAAGTGAGATAATTGAAAGAAAGGTAGTGGAATAACTCTTTGGAAAAATCTGTTGTCTCATCTTGAAGTTTGGGGGACAAGGAGTCATCCTCAGCTCTTTTCCTCGAAAGCCGGGAGGGAGCAAGAAATACCCATCATATCTAAGAAGCCAAACCTCCACCATAGCCTGGGATGGAGGATTCCTTCTTCACATGACCACAAAGGGTTAATTGCATAGGGTCAGTATTCCTAGAAAGGAAGGGAACAGGGTGGATAGAAAGTGAAGAGTCCTCCATCGCAAAGGTCCTCCTACAAAATAAGTCCCTTCCTGTCTCCTGCTTTTCTCCTTCTGGAGGGAAACAGAGGTGCCATGGACTGCATTGCCGTTCCAGACTCCTCTTTAGAACTTTTTTCCAAGAGTTCCTCGTGTGGGATTTGAGGGTGGGGTGACCTCAGGGGTGTGTGTGTGTGTGTGTGTGTGTGTGTGTGTGAAGGGGAGGGTGGAGTGACCTAAGAGGGAGGAAGGATGCTTTCAAGAGTGGCCTTAGAGCTGCGGGGCCTTAGCGCAGTTTGAACAATGCAATGACATCATGTGGCTGTCCCGGTTTGGCAGGAGAAAATTATGGCAACCCTACGTGACTCTCTAGGTCAGTGGTGGTGAATCTTGGCACTCCAGATGTTCTTGAGCTTCAATTCCCAGAAGCCCTGACCAGCAGGAGTGCTGACTTGGACTTCTGATAATTGAAGTCCAAAAACATCTGGAGTGCCAAGGTTCACCATCACTGCTCTAGGTTTTCCCCTCTCACCTCACTCAATGATCAAACCCTTCCCAATTTCTGCTCTCCCCCTCCCCCAACCATCAGACAAGGCAGCTGTTTGTTATAATTTGGCAGCCTTCCACCCCACGTGGCCCTGATGTCCAATGACAAGTGTAATGAATTTGAAGGTTTAATTAAGCAACAAAACCCACAAGAAGGTAGTACCATGGTTTAATTAATCACAGCAGGTTCCGTTTATGAGGAACAAAGCCTTAAAGGAACAGTGTAACATCAAAGCTTTATTTGTGAAGCATTACATCACTGGGATTAGTGCTCTTGGAGGCCTTCTTGGTCTTAAAAGGGAAGATTTCCCTTAAACCAATACACCTGTATACACTTTGAGCTTCAAGTTAACATACTTTGAAACTTGCAAGGTCATTCACCCACATAAGAAAGGGGGTGAAGTTCAACCTTAGGCACTTTGCCAGGTAATTATGACCTTGGGAGATCTTGAAGAGATAACAGAAATCTTATCTCTCAGATCTATGCTCAAGGACACCCACAAATTCCTTAGGTGGGAGAGAGGGACCTTTTTTTAAGATAAAAGGACCCACTTTTGCTCAGTTAGAGAGTCCTTTTACCAGTGTAATTGGGAGCTTTTTGAAGTTCAGAGTTTGGACCATTACCAGAAGAAGATCAGAATTGGGCCTCTGAAAAATGCAGCATGACTAAACGAGAAAGAGTTTGAATGTAGACTTTCCCAGAGCTTAGAACCATTATCTTGAAGAAGTCTAAGGTCTGGAAAATTAACTTGAGAAGATACATATTTCAAGCATCCATGCAAATCAGTGCAAGGTAGGAATCATGCTAGTAAGGGTTATGTATTATTATTAAGAGTTATATATTATTATTATGCCCCTCCCCCTGTGCCCACATGAACTGCCGGGGGGAGATGAAGCCAGGGAAGGTTGAGGACTTCGCCACCCCTACCCCTGTGCCCACACCAACTGCCAGGGGATGAAGAAGCCAGGGCAGGTTGAGGACTGCACCGCCCCTTCCCCTGAACCCCATCAACCTATTGTAATGTAATGTATTGTTTGTAAGCCTTCCTGAGTTGCTATGGCGGGTGGGCGGCAATATAAATTTAAACTAGTAAATAAATAAATAAATATCAACCCTAGGATTGTAAACAGATGGTTTTTTCCCCTATAGCTTTTCCCTCTTCACATTCACTGCATTACAGGAAAAAAATTGGCTGCTACTTGGTCTAGTCCATGTGTCCTATACTAAATCAAGTGCATTGAATCGAAATCTGAAGTCTGATTCTGCCTAGGAAGTCCAGATCTTAAATAAACAAATCTCACCCTCTTGGTTAGGTTCTCGTGTTGACCACATGGGGTATATTTGCCACAAATGTATCAAAAATTGTCTGGATTATTAACACCGCTGCACCTACTCATCTTTAGCTCAAAACAGACTCGCTATGGCCTAGTTGTACTATCCAGTAAGATGGTTTCACACTAAAGATAAGCCCTTTGTCCATCTTGCCTTATATACCTATTTCTGACATCAGTTTACCAACTTGCCCAGATATGCCCGGCCGCTGCTGGAACATGCATGCTACCAGGGGAAATGATTCAGCTGAGGCAGCAGCAGGCATGTGGTATCTGCAACTGTTATAATGTTTCCATTTAAAAATACATTACCCAATAACCGACCATTTGAACAACTATAGCACGCCTTAAAATCTGTATGTGATAGGCAAATTCTGATTTCAGATTTGGAATCAGCACACTCAATATCATGTAAATTGCATGTGTTATTCCCAGTACAAAATTGTTGTCGTGCAGTGTAATGTGAGAACAAGGTTACTAGCTATTTGCAAAATGAGCGTAGAAGTAATAAAATGAATTAAGGAAACAACCATGGGTAGCTTTTTCTGGAAAGATTCTTTTTGCCTTTAAAATCAAGTTTGCTACAAGACAAACAGTTTGTGTCATTTTCATTATTATTTTTCAAATGATAGAGCAGTTATACACCTGATGATAAATTAAAAATCTGTATGTAAGACCATGACTTTTAAATCACCACATGGATGGGAAACTCAGTAGAGACTTGGCTATTTAAATTAAATTTATAAATGAAATAACATTAGAAGAAAAAAGTCTAATTGTACAACAGAGACATAATTAATTAAAATTAATTATGTGAAGCTTGCTAGCCTTTTTGCTGTGATTACTTGCTCATATATCAATATTACTGTTCATTGGAACCATATTTGAATCTGACAAATAATCCCTTCATAATAATGAGTGAAATATAGATAGACTACTAGGAAGTTCACAAACTGCATCATGCAGTGGGAAAGGGTAGAATACAACTGGATGACTCTGTCACTGAGATCATAGCCTTTACAGTGAGAGTTTAGATAAAGGTAAAGGTTGCCCTTGCTTGAAAACCAGTCATATCCGATTCTTGAGTTCAGTGCTCATCTTTGTTTATAACTAAAGAGTCAGCGCTGTCTGTATCTGCAGACATGTGGCAGGCATGACTAGACACCGGAGTGCATGGAACACTGTTTACCTTCCCACTTAAGTAGTACCTATTTATCTACTTGCAATTTCTTGCTTTCAAACTGCTAGGTTGGCAGGAGCTGCAACAGAGATGGAAGCTCCCTCTATCATGCAGCACTCGGGTCTCAAACTGCTGACCTGCCAACCTTCCAGTCTTCACGTTCAGCATCTTAACCACTAAGCCACCACAGTCCCGTATTAAAGGTTTACATCCTATTTAACATCATGCTAAAATGTACACACACACACACCCTTTAAAGCTCATTCACCTTCCTTCTATATGCAGTAAGGAAAGAAAAGTTCCAGCTATTTTCAGCTTGGAAGTTATGCCAGATATATTATTCTCCATGAACTTCTGCATCTTTCCTAAGATCTCATTGCCATGAGAACACGGCTGAATCCAAGGGAATTCTATTTTAATACTTGTCTATAGGTTTTGAATCCCCACTGACTTTATTCTAGCTTCTGGAAGAGTTAGGGGGAGTCTGAGAAGAAGAAAGACTCTACTTCATTAGTTTGATACAACATGTCTCATGTGTGCAGTTCTTTCAAAGAGACATTGTGAGATAAATTTACACAATGTGTTATGAAGATGTCCATAGAGCAAAGGACTTGAGGAAAAGCAACACACATTTTGACAATAAAAATTGGGTGGGGGGGGGAGAAAGTTTAACGGCTGGAAAGGGGGAACAATAAACACAGAACACACAATTTTATATTAAACCTGCAAGAAACACTTGAAATAAAAAAAGTTTGCCAAGAAACAAGTTCAAGTGGGCTAAAGGCTAACGAAGAAGAAATAGAGACCCTGGCTCTCCTTTTTTAAAGTGAGCATTCGCAAGAAATACAGATATGCATATATCTTGCCTGCTGGTTCTTAATTAAAGTTCATACCCTGATGGATATCAGACTTGTAAACTTGTGAATATGCTGATGTGTACAAGTGGTGCCATTTTCGCACAGATGGAGTGCTTCAAGCCATATTAAATGCCCAGAAATACAAGTATGTAGACAATGCTTGTTTCATTTCTGAGATGTGTGCTGGGGCTCTAAAATGCTTCAAGGCTTCTTCAAATGCTGGGAATTCGAGACAATTATCTCAGGAGATGGGAAAACAGAAGCTGCCTGAGACTCAGTCAAACCAGTTGTTCCATCTAAGACTTTATTGTTGACAGTGTGAGGCAATGCCTTTTCAAAGTTTCAGGCAAGGCACACTTTCTTGCTCTGTCTGTAGACTATAGGTGTTGCTTTTGTGGGTGTGGTGAATCAGCTGCAGGGTTTTGGTTTAGAAATGTAAGGAATCTTTCCTGAACTTAATTCAGGTGTTCCAACTGCTACATCTATTTTAATTCAGTACATTGGAGAGGTCCTATAAAAGGTTCTGGGTGGAAAAAATCAGAACAACATTGAAATCTCAAGCCAGTTCTGCCTGCAGATGCTTGGAATGGAACCTGGGACACACACAGCTTGTGTTTCATTCCTGAGTATGGGCCAATATCACTCTACAGTGCTGTGGTAATAAATGCTGGTATAGAGAGACTTACAATTTTCACTGGATGTCTAAAATTTAGCTACCCTGCTGAAGACAGCACTGTTGAGTGATGACATGAACAGTGGTGGGCATCAACAGGTTCGCACCAGTTTGCCAGAACCGGTTGCAGAAATTCTGGCTGGCCTCTCCCATCCAAGTTTTGAAATAAAGTACTGTAGTCCTAATTCAGGTTTAACACAGGGCTTTCCCCTGGCCACACCCACCATACCACACCCACAGTGTGGTAGTAATTTTTTTTTAGCCCACCACTGGACACGAGCCTGTGGTACCCTTCAAATCACCCCAAGCCCAGTGTATTTTGCTGGAGTCAGGTTTCTGCATTTGGCAGTCAGTTAGGGTCAGTATCCAATGTGTTTTCAATGTCTACAGATGAAAGCTGGCAATCCTCTCCCTTCTACAGCCCCCTCCATTCAAGATGCCACCAATTGTGTTCCATCAAAGGGACACCCATTCTCAGGCAGCAGGACAAGGAACCAAGTCTGGCCAGGTTATCCTGCTATGGTCATAGAGTAGACCATGCTGCCAATGACTCATCACTGATCATCAGGTGGCAGTTACCTAACCAGGCAACTCTGAGGACAAATAGCCTTGGGTGGTGAAGCCCATAGGGAAGGGTGATGCCCCCCAAGTGGGTTAAATCCCATTTGAATCCATCTTGATGGAGGGCATCAGCTTTATCAATACTGGCCTGGAGCTGATGAGGATCTTGCATGCCAAAAGTGCTCAGGACCAGAAAGTGACTCGCAGAACTGGATTACTGGTATCGGTGTCATGCTGCAGTGCAGAAGGCAAATGGAAGGCCACTACATTATATTCTCAGGACAATCTTTGTGGCTTATCACCATGATGATAGCCAATATTTGGAATTAGATACAGCACAAGAAGAAGAAGGACAAGGAACAGCAACATTGCTCTCTTTGGCTTGCAAAAGGGTGTGGTACGTAGTTTACGCCTTGACAGGGGTATGATAATTTTATTTGTGAGTGTAAATCAAGCAAGATTACACAGCAAATGCAAAATGGTGGTGCTTTATTGGGCGGGTCTATGAGGATGAAGTAGAATGGAAAGGTTATTCACATGCATCAGCAGTCTTTTTCACATGCCTGAAATGTGCATATTTTTCTGTACACAGTTTCCAAATGTACCTTTCCCCATTCCTCCCTCCAATATATCTACAAATAAGATCAAGATTCTGGACTGTGGTTACCCCATGTCCTATGATCAGTCAAGGAATTATTCATGAAGACCACCAATTGAAAAACATGAAAAAAGCTGCAGTCCTCACACAATCCTGTACTTTTGGTTTCCAGATGCTTTTGTGGTTTCTAGTACTTTCGAGAAGGAAAAGGAACCTACCGTAGATTGAACCCTTCATGGATATATTCATTTTATTTCAACTTGCTGAGAAGTATTGCTGATGTAGAAAGCTGTAATTTCTTAATCTCCTTTCCTGCCTGTCTTCTGAGAAACATGGGGAAACTGTTGTTCTTGCTCTACTTTGTCTCTAGTCATATACGGGCGAAGCAAGCGACATAATTTAATACAAATTACCTTCAAATTGTATGCAATCTGCTTAAGTGTCTCTTAAGAATATTGAATAGATTCTCCTCTCCCTCCAGTGCCATCCACCAGTCAAAACCATAACAGCAAAATCTCATTGAGTAGCTAGGATAGAGTGTGATGCCTTTTTAAGAAAGTAAATTGCTGTGCAGGTGACAAAGAAAGGTTAGGTAATTGCTGATTTTTCATAAATGTTACTCTTACACGTTCTCTCTCTTTTGAAGAGAATTATTTACCTCAAAAGATGCTATCCTTTTTGGGGTGGAGATGGAGGAAGGAATAAGGATATGCTATTTTACACAGCCATAAATGCCTCTTCCACATGAAAAGGCTTTATATCATGAGTTCTCAACCTTTTAAACCCGGGGGCCAGGTCACGCTCCCTCAGATACTTTCAGGGCCTGGACTACCATTTTGTTCTTCCTCCACCACATGGCACTTCCTTGTGTGGTGGAGGTGGTGGTGGGGTACATGAAATGGTGCAGTGGGCTGCATTCGGTCCATGGGTCTCAGGTTGAGAATCCCTGCTTTATATGTTTCATTCTACGGCCAGTACCATCAAAGTACTGTATAGTCATTATTTTTAAAGTGTAAGTCTTACCCTCTGATACTTGCAGATGAGCATTGCCCGAACTGTTATGCTTGTTCATGAATACATAGTAGCCATCTTCAAAAAGATCCTCATCTTAATGCTTTGCAGGCAGAATTGAATCCATTAAAGTGGAGGAAATGGTTATTTTAGACAAAGTAAATCATTCTTTTCTTAAACTGCATGTTAATATTCTGGGGAAATGCGTTAGAGAAAATGGAGGTGGTAGCAGGCTGTAATATAATCATATTAAAGCAACAAAGGAGAGTAAGAATAGAAAATGGTCTTGTTGAACTATATCATTCTTAATAACATGTGCTTGCTGATGATTGGCTGATTTTATTTTATAGGAGGTTTTTTTGTCTTTGGTCACTCCAAAATTAGCATCTCTTGGCACAACTTGAACGCAACTTACAAAGAAAGATTGTTAAGTCATAAAGATCAGGTTGGCTGAGATATTTTGGGAAGCAAATGCAATGTTTTCAACCTCTAGTTTACTGTGAGAATTTAGTTGATAGAATCCAAGCTGGTTTGCTTTGGTGGAGCAGTTTTACATTAGGTCTGCCTTACTTAAAAACCAGTCATATCCAACTCTAGGGTGCTGTACTCATCTTGGTTTACAGCCAAAGAGCCAGTGCTGTCTGAGTGTGCAGACATGTCCGTGGTTATGTGGCAGGCATGACTAGATGCCAGAATGTATGGAACACTGTTACTTTTCCTGCTAAAGCAGTACCTATTTACTTGCAATTTCTTACTTTTGAGCTGTTAGGTTGGCAGGAGCTGGGACAGAGATAGGAGCTCACTCCATCTTGCAGCACTCAGGTCTCAAACTGCTGACCTGCCGACCTTCCTGTCATCACATTCAGCATCTTAACCACTAAGCACAGCAGTCCCCTAGTTTTACACTAGCACTTTATAAAAGCAGCAGCATTAACTGCCTCTTTGCAGTTAAAGTTCTGATCCTTTTCTTTAATGCCCTAGATCAAGGTTTCTCAACCTTGGGGCCCCAAATGTTCTTGGACTTCAATTACCAAAAGCCTTGATCAGCAGGTTACTGACTTGAGCTTCTGGTAATTGAAGTCCAAGAACATCTGGGGGTCCAAGGTTCACCACCACTGTCCTAGTTGAATAGTAAGATCATCAAAGCTTGTCCTCAGTCTTTATTTTAGAAGCAGATAATATTTAACAAAAAGCCTTCTCTCTGTTTGTTATAAAATGTTATCTGGTGGCAGACAGAATCTTAGGGGTTTATTATTATTATTATTATTATTATTATTATTATTATTATTATTATTATTATTATTATTATTATTATTATTATTATTATTATTATTAGTCATACTCATCAACTGCTCTTCTCACCAAGGTGACCCAGGGAAGCTCACAATTCATTAAAAACAAACAAACAATAAAACACTCTTAAAAACATTCATAAAAAACCCTCAATTTAAAACTTTAAAATCAAAATCTAAAAACTAATTGAGGGCAAGCAGGGCTTACATCAACCAGCGGACTGGGGTCATAGTCCCTCCCACACCCCAAACCTGCCCTGTCAGCCATGTTTTTAAATTTTTCCTAAAGGGCAGCAATTCTATCTGGAGACGTAACTCCGTTGGCAGGAGATTCCTTAGGGCCGGGGCGGACACCGAGAAGGCCCTCCATCTTGTGCCAGAGAGACGTGCCTCTCTGGCAGATGGAACAACTAGAGAGCCTCTCTGATCCACTGTAGTGGGACAGGCAGATGTTCTTGTCATACTTAAGATGCCTAGCTTGATGCGTAGAAGGCTGGCAGATCAGCAGTTCAAGACCCAAGTGCTTATGACAAACTGAGCTACCCCAGTTCCTGCCAACCTAGCAGTTTCAAAAGCAAGAAATTGCAAGTAGATAAATAGGTACTGCATTGTCAGGAAAGGTAACAGCATTCCATACACTCTAGTGTCTAGTCATGTCTGCCACATGACCACAGCAACATCTGCAGTCACAGACAGTGGTGGCTATTTGGCTGTAAATGAAGATTAGCACCACCACCTAGACTGGCTTTTGGGCAGAGTAGACCTTTACCTTTAGAGCTCACTTAGAATTCACTGGCAGGAACTCATGATCCTTTAAAACAATGTAGGCAAACCTATGGCAAGCCTCACCCCGCGCCATTGGTACCAATTCCAGTGCTTCTTCCCCACCCAACCCTCTCCCTCTCCCAATGGGGAGTCGAGAGAGGATGCTGAAATCCCACCCAAGAGGTGGCAGTGGGGACAAGGTGAGACCACCAGACACCCCCACCCTCCTAGGAGGCAAAGGAGGAGGCAGCAGCACCCGCATGGGGTTTGGGCGCACCCAAGTGGGGGTAGGTCACACCTGCGGAGGGGTCAGGCATACCCATGGAGGGATCAGGCACAATCGTAGGAGGGCGCACTCATGGGGGAGGCATGTTCACACACCCAAGTGATGTCACCAGCATACCTCATGCATTCACACACACACACCTGATGTTGCTGGTGGCATGCCAGCAACATCACATGGGTGCATGGACACATGCAGTGCCTGCGTGTGCACCTCTTCCTTGGGCACTCGCTCTCTAAAAGGTTTGCCATCATTGCCTTATAATATAGATTACCCTAGTTCACAGGTTTGACTCTGGGGTTGTATGAGATTACAAAGAGCTGGTAAATATACCTGCCACAGCACTGATTTTGTAGGGCAACTCTATACATCTGGCAGTGTAATTCTTTACAAGTTTACATGGAAGTACAGTATGTTTTAAGCTTGGCAGAGACCCAGTCTGATAGACTTCCATGCATTTAACTCAATGGAATGGAATCCTGTTGTATATTTTTCTTAGTATAAAACTATAGACAAAATGTCAGTGGCAAATTGCCATAAATTGAGAAAATAGGTGTTTGCTCTTACACACTGAGTCATATGACTCATGCAATGGGGAATGCCAAAGCAACCTTCTTAAAATGTGAACATTTGCCATTGAATATTTCACGACTGGCATTACAAAAAAATTAGCTAATAGGATTCTGGCAAACAGGGCTTTCTCCTGAGATAGCTACTTTGCTCTATTTTTTTTTGTTGTTCAGTCGCACAGTCGATATAAATCAATCAAATCCAAAGCCAGTTGGTTCAGAAGGCAATACCAGTTGCAGCATGCACACATTTTGCAATAATGAAAGGAATTGTCCTGCACCACAGTGCTTTTAGTGGCTTTTAAAAATCTCTATACTATCCATCTTTCCGTTTAAACATTATTCCCTGTGTATATATTTTTGTGTCATGTGTATTTTAATTTGTCAATGGCAGCCATTTGGGAGAGTGGGTGTTTGTTTTTTACCCTCCACTTTAATTGTCAGTTGTGATTGAATGCTAATAAATACACAATGGGATTCTTGTAGGTTTCAGTGTGCTCCTTAAGGATTTTTCAAATTGTTTCTATCCTTTTCCCCCCACTCTTATTTTATCCCAGATAATGTGAGCGAGATGAGATGCTGTCAACTATTAAACTGAGCCCTAACGAAAGGGTGGTCTATATATAAATATTTCATGAATGTGTAATTGGTTTTAGTAACTAATGCCTGGAAATATCTTATTTATGAAATGCAGTTGAGCACCTCCTGTCTATGTGAGAACAGACTGCTATATGTTACTGCATGCTGTTGCCTTATGAATGAGCAATCTCCAAAAAGGTTCTGTCTTTAACAGTCCGGATAAGCTTTTCTAAACTCAAGGCTTTGGCTTCCTTTAGGACTGTGATGGAGAACCTTGGCACTCCAGATGTTCTTGAACTTTAATTCCCAGAAGCCCAAGTACCCTGTGAATCCACATGAATGGGTTTACTGTGAGCCATCTGGCCTGCACTGCCCTCATTGCTCCCAGAAGCGGAAGTAAAACCGCCCACACGAATGGATTAACAGCATGCTTGGCTTCTGGGAATTGCAGTCCAAGAACATCTAGAGTACCAAGGTTCGCCATCACAGCTTTAGGTGTTCAATCCATCTCATATCTAGTCTTCCTCTTTTCCTAATGTCTTCAGCCTTACCCAGCATTATTATTTTTCCAGAGAATTTTGCCAGAAGCCTAAGCCAATTCCCCAAAGCACTGATCAGCCAATGTACTGACTTAGGCTTCTGGTTCCGAATGTGGAGTGTGGGCCCCACATTAGGAACCACTGTTCTAGGACCTACTTGTTTGTCTTTCTGTCAGTCCCTGAGATCTTGTCCAAACAAATAATTTTTTCCCCCAATTACCTTTGTTTACTGTCTAGTTATCACATCTGCACATGATGATCTGGACTACAAGAGCGGATGTGATTCTTTCACGTAATGATCTTTTCTAATCTTTCATCGCTGCCCTTGCAAGTCACATTCTTCTTCCAATTTCTTATCTGCAGTCTTCATTTTCACTAAAAGTCATTTCAGGTCTTTGCTGCTTTCTGCCAGTAAAGTGGTGTCAGCTGCATATCTTAAATTATTGATAACTGCAGCTGCCACAATGCTTTCTGGCAGTGGCAACAACCTTCTGTAGACCGCGAAGGCCAACTAGACTACTGCTCCTAGAAAACATGGCTACACGAAATGAAAACCTAGAACAGTGATGGCAAACATTGGCACTCCAGCTGTTCTTGAATTTCAATTCCCAGAAGCCCTGATCAGCAGGAATGCTGACTTAGGCTTCTGGGAATTGAAGTCCAAGAACACCTGGAGTTTCGAGGTTTGCCATCACTGGCCTAGAGGAAGACCTAGAACAATGATGGTGAACCTCGGCACTCCAACTGTTCTTGAACCTTAATTCCCAGAAGCCCTGATCAGCAGGAGTGCTGACTTGGTCTTTTGGTAATTGAAGTCCAAGAACACCTAGAGTGCCAAGGTTTGCCATCATGGAGCTAGAAGGAAGCCTCAACCTTTTCCAGGTGAGTGAAATAAAGATGTCTGCCTTTTGTATCCACGGGCTGAATTCTAGGTGTTGGTTGGAGTTAAAACAGCAACAACAAAGGAAACTAACATCTTCGCTGGTCTTTATATATGCAGCCGAGATGGAAAGGCAATTCAAAAAATTCTGTTGTCACCTCACGTTTTTGTGTCATTGCAGAAACTGATCCTTGCCAGAGCCATAAAATGTCTCCTCTTGGAGCCTGCTACAGCTTGAAAGTTACCTGATCCTCTCCACCCCTTCCTAGCCTGATCCCTCTTGGTTGAAAGGTTCCTCAGCTAAGCCTGAGTTCTGACTGATTACACATCTCTCAGTGGCTTGCCAAAAGGGATTTACGTGGGGACAGCTTTCCGCTCTTTTGTGTTGGAAGTCATATGAAACTTGTCAGTTTTGGCGGGGCTCCCTGTTTTGCTTTTGGACTTCTCCCAAAAAGGAGATATTGTTGAACTCTAGGAAGCTGTCTTCTCCTCTGGTAAAACAGATGCAACTCAGCTGAGAACAGAGTTTGCAGCATTCTGGAAGCTGAGAGCATTCTGCTGGTTGTTCAAGTGCTGGGCGTTGCTCATTCAACTCATTCCTTCTCCCTATGTGTTCAAGTTTCTACTCTACAGCACAGCGTCTTGCTAAAATATGCCATGCTGCAACTCTGCACTTCCTTTTTAATTGCATGTGATATTAGCAATCATGCTGTGGAAGATGAAGAGCAATTAGGCTTGCTGGGAAATTTCATACGTCTCCGGTCTTCCCAAGGCAGGAACAGGTGCCTTGCCTAGGGACTGAATACTAGGTTGGTCAACCGGGAACTCACCACCACAACAGACACTCTCTGTTCACTGCTGAACTGTCATGCCAGTCTGACAGGTACAATCTTTCTTCCCTCTACTCTCTTCTTCCCCTTTCTCAGCTCAGACAGCAAAGCGGGAATAGCTCAGTGTGTCTGAACATCATGAATGCTTTGACACCCAGGGCAGCTATTACAGCAGGTTTGCATGATTTGTGAGCTGTGAATTAGTCAAACCTTGTCATTCCTAGGATTACCAGGTCTTGGGAGCCAAATAATAGCTCAAGGTACTGCAGAAGCGTAGCATGCCTTAACGGGGCCCCGTATAAAAATTTGTTTGGGGGGCCCTTGTGAAATAAAAAAAATTGGGAAGTTTTTATTAATTTTTGCTGTAGGGGGCCCCCGTGGCCCGGGGGCCCCGTATAATTGATACGGCAGATACGGCGGTAGCTACGCCCCTGAGGTACTGCTACATTACCACAGGTTTCCAGGTGAGGAACCAAATCCCTAGCAAAGAAGAAAGTTTGATTTTATTGCCCATGATGGGTTTAAAACTGAACAGACATCTCATCACATCCAGCTGCCCCTAGGCTTGTCACAAAGGTTTAGGAGGCAGGTCATGAAAATCACATTGTGTGTTTCAGAGCTTGATTGCATGGGGGTGGGGAAATGCAGGAGATTCTATGGGGTTGGGGCAGGCTGATTCACGTTTTTATTCTCATTGATCACATGACACAATGGGAAATGCTAATCAGCCTGAAGTCCCACACTCAGTCCATAGTTTTTACTCCCCACCAGAGACCTTTAAAAGTCAAATCCTTTCCATAAGAGTGGTTTGAACCAATGGATAGAAGAATGACCAGCCAAGCACATGTGCATACCCACAATGTGGTGCTTTGGCAAAGCACCTTCCCCCCCTACCTCTTGCTTCATGAGGAAGAACAAGGTAAGTACATACACACAGTGGTGGGCAGCCAAAAATTTTACTACCACACTGTGGGTGGAGCCTATGTCATGGGCGGAGCCAACATCATGATGCCATTACATTGTGGGAGGAGCCAATGATGTGGGCAGAGCCAAAGTAAAAAAATAAAAATATAGTCAGTACACATAAAAGTAGAAATAAAAACACATAAAAATACAAATTAGACATTAAATAGAAATAAAAAGCATAAAAATACAAATTAAAATAGACATTAAATACACATAAAAGCACACTACATAAAACACCCACCTACCTCATGGTCATGTGGCAGGCATGACTAGACACTGGAGAACACAAAATGTTGTTTATTATCCCACCAAAGTGGTCCCTATTTATCTACTTGCAATTTCTTGCTTTTGAACTGCTTAGGTTGGCAGGAGCTGGAACAAAGACAGGAGCTAATTCCGTCCTGCAGTATTCAGGAATTGAACTGCTGACCTCCCACCTTCCAGTCAGCGTCTAGCCTTAGTCAGCTTTTATGTCTGGATATGGATGGACACAGCAGCCCCACCACTTGTTCCCTACCCAAATTTAAGGCAGACTTTTGTGTCCAGTGCCAAAGCCTACAGGGATACTTGTAAGAAATGTTCAAACTTCCATGTGACTGGGGGCATACATTTGACCTTTCACACCTGAATAGGGCTGTTCTCTTGCAGAGGTATCAGCTGCTCTTCTTTCTCAACCTGCCTCTTTGGCATAATAAGAGCTCCCATCTTAGCAATTTAAATTGTTAGCTTTCATAAACTTATCTAATCTTAGAGTTGAAGGTTATTGTTGCCATTATCCTCCAGTTAAATTGCTCCATTTGAACATCTATGTGACAGCCTCTCTTAAAGGAAACACAAGGAGAGTAGGGTGGAGTGAAGATAAAAGAAAAACATGGTAAAAAATAATTCAGATTCATACCATTGTCTCTTTGTAATCATACTTGGTCCAGAAATTTCTGCTCCCAGCATGGAAAAGAACACATCGCAGCATGTTTTAAAAAATGTATGGGGGGGGGGGGAAGCAAAGTTGAAAATCCCTTTTAGCAAGATTATGCATACAAGAGCCAGGGAAATTAATACAAACAAAAATAGTAAATGTAAAAGGAGCAGCTCTTGGATATGCATTTTTAATGCAGGCAGAAATTCAAGGATAGTTTCATTATTAGGCGCCTTCTTTTTTTTAACAATCAGGAATAAATAAAGTTAGTGCAAACTCTAGGTAAATCCATTTTAATGACAACCCAAACAGCACTTCAGATGGGAAAGGTGTTGAGCAGGCGTTGTGCAGAAGATTCTGATGAGTGGAAACATAGGTACAGGTAATGGGTGATGTAGCCATCTGGTATCTTATCTAAAGTGTGTTCTCCAACCCTTGACATTTTGACACATTTCTTAAGGAGGTTAATGGAAGTTTACTTCTGTTGTTCTGGTTAGGGGAGATTTTGTTTTTTTCTAAAATGATTCTGCTGAGACTGCAGCTTGAAAAGGGAAATTGGTGAGAAAGATGACAGTTGTCTTAATCCTCTCCTCTTAAACTGTATCCCAAGGGTGGGGGGATTTACCCCTACTACTGCTAGGAATGACTACTGATTAAAACCCTTTTGCCCCATCATTAAGTTCTTCTTTACTTTCTCCTTTGGGTGTCAAGTGTGATACTGTGCACGGTTCTGGTTCTGGTACTTCTAGCAGCCACCACCTGCATTACTTGGTATTCTTGTATGTCTTTGATGTTATCTCCGCACCTTCTTCTGGGTTTGCCTCATGCTCTTTGTTCTTCTCTCTTTGCATATGCCTTGTATGGTATGGAGAAACTGTACAAGACATTCTCTCCAAATAGGCAAATCACTCTATTTGTTGTCTCTGTATGTAGTTTAAGATTAGTTCTATTCCAATTTCTTCCTTTATAATCTCATTTCTGATTTTATTCCTCCTAGTCACTCCAGCAGCTATCCTCAGACATCTCATTTCCGTGGTGACCAACTATCATTTATGTTTTGTTATAAGTGTCTATAATTCTACTAAATGTGATTTTCTTAATATAAACTGGCCACTTCACACATCCCCCCCACCCCTGAACCAAACACTTTGACAGTTCATTGTCAAAAAATGCACTCATCTCCTTCTTACAAATGTTTTGATTTTCTTCCTTTTGCTTTCTTGCCTTTCCTTCAACTTTCCTGCAGACCTACAAACTGCTCATAAATTTATTGACAGTTGGCAGGCTTGTTGCCAAAGCTCTAACATTAGATAACAACCTCCTTCACATCTGTTTTGTTCAGCAGTCAGGCTTCTAGTGAAAGTAGCTTAAGGTTTCAAGAAGGCTTACATGTGTCTGTAAATAAAAAGAAGAGAAGGAAAGCCATTCCTGAATCTCTCCGTATTTCCTCCCCATGTCTCTATTCTTCCCAGAGTCTTTTCTCCATATATTTTAATCAGATCCTTGATTTCTTGGGCAAAGAATTCAAAACATGAGTTATATACTCCAAAAGGTCCCTAGAATGGAGAAGCAAAATGACAGTTTCTGGATTCCTGCCACCAGGATAAATGCCAAACATTGAACAGAAATGAAGAATGTAAATTAATCCAATCAACATAATTCAACTCCATCTGCAGTTTAGTCTCCTCTCATATCCAAAGACTGCTCCAAATGAGGAGCTTGAGACAACCATACAAAGAGGCCTTGCAGATGTTTCTAAGTCATAAATTTGGGAGTCACCAGCCTGCTTATTCAAACATCTCTCTTAGTAATTTAGTTCTGGTCTTTTGACTTGGTAGGTTGTTATTATCTACAGCTGAGCTGTGGTTGCACTAATGACATCACCACAGTTTGGAGAAAGAGAGAGAGGATCAGAAAAAATCTTTCTAGAAGGTGTAAAAAAAGAACTTATATAGGTTGGTGATGATCCCAATAGCCTTAATCACCTGATTATAAATATGAATGTATCTGTCATGGAATAGCTTGGGTGCCGTGTGATTTAAATGCTATTTCATTCAAAGTGTCATTGCTATTTGGAAATTTAGAAAGTATTTCCAGCATTTTCACGGAATGGTTACCTCAAAGCAATATACAGTATCAGTAAATCCTCAGGCAATCCTAAGCAAATACCCTCATGGACTATAGGTGTCAATAGAAAGTCCCAGTGTTAGTCCTAAACCAAGGAAAAGGAAAATCGCTTTATTACTTATTTGTCTCATTTATAGGCTACCTTTCTCCTGATGAGGGGACTCGAGGTGGTTCACTGTCTTAAAAAATAAAATTAAAAACAACATGAATTATATTTTTAAATGAACTAGAAGAGCAATTCAAATACAGTGAAACCTTGCATAAAGAGCACCTCGCTTAGATAGTAACTCACTTAAAGAGCAGAATTTTCTGTGAATTGTTACCTCGCTTAACAAATAAAACCAACCAAAAACTCGCTTAACAAATAAATTGGGTTTCACAATTCCCCCCCCCCCTTGCTGTTTCGCTTAAAAAGCAAACTCACTTAAAGAGCAATCCCATGGAACACTTTATGCTCTTTAAGCGAGGTACCACTGTTACCTGAATTTCAGACTCCATGACCTTAGAGCTGCAGACATCCAGGCCAAAAAGTCTGAAATCATTTTATTTTTAATATTTAAGAACGTTTTCACAGGCGGAAGCTTTAAAAATGAGTCATAGACCAATTGTTTGATACATATTAGAGAAGTTTACTTGAAAATCAAATTAAAATTTAAAAAAATAATTAATACAGATTTAAACAGGCAACGAGCCTGTGGTTTTTGACCTATCTCTAGGCAGATGGTAAAGCCAGGAAAATAGGTAAAATCTACTGACTTCAGAGTTCAATTTTATATGTTTCAGGGGCCCCAAACTAATTCTTACAATTTCAGTAAAACAAAGAAAGGAAGCTCATGACTATTCAAATAAAATAAGTGCACAGATTAAAGAGTAAATGTTACAGTTTTACAATCACAAAAGAAACAACAACTTTTGGAATTTCCCAGATCTCTGCATTCTTCTCTTGATGAGTTCTCATAGAAGAGTGTTAATCCAAAAGACATCAGCAAACATCAGGAGAGGACGTATACAGCTCCTTTCCTTAGGCAAGATTATCAGCTGTTCTCCTTAGCAGTGCAGGGAGACTTCCTTTTAATACAGTACAGTAATACCCCAGATAACGATTGTACCGTATAGCACTAAAACCGCATAACGTTACAAGATTTTTGGAAAAATCTTGTATCGAATAACGCGATTTTTAGCGTTATCCGGAACAATCGTGTGGGGGAGGGGTTGGATTGTGTAGAACATCTACCCAATCCAACCCCCCCAGGGCCCGCCCGCACGATGTTTGGAAAGGGTATGGGGCCCCATACCCTTTCCAAACATCGTGCAGGCGTGCGCCTGTCAAGCGTGCCTTGGGGAGGATACGGAGAAAATCTCTGTATCCTCCCCAAACCGCATTTGGCGCGGGCACGCCAACGTGCCCAATGTTTGGAAAGGGTATGGTCCCCTATACCCTTTCCAAACATCGTGCAAGCGCGCGCCTGTCAAGCGCGGCTTGGGGAGCATACGGAGAAAATCTCCGTATCCTCCCCAAACCGCATTTGGTGCGGGTGCGCCAACGCGCCCAATGTTTGGAAAGGGTATGGTCCCCCATACCCTTTCCAAACATCGGGCAAGCGCATGCCTGTCAAGCGTGGCTTGGGGAGGATACGGAGAAAATCTCCGTATCCTCCCCAAACCGTGTTTGGCGTGTGCGCGCCAACGCGCCTGATGTTTGGAAAGGGTATGGTCCCCCATACCCTTTCCAAACATCGGGCAAGCATGTGCCTGTCAAACGCGGCTTTGGGAGGATACGGAGAAAATCTCCATATCCTCCCCAAACCGTGTTTGGCGCGCGTGCGCCAACTCGCCCGATGTTTTTTAGTATTGTTCGGTGGAACCAAGTCATAACGTTATCCGGGGTACTAGTGTATTGTATTCTGCATTGATTTAATATCAAAATTATCCTGTTAGTTGTAATTTTTCCATCTGACTATCTCTTGGAATGAGGAGACACAAAATCCAGCATTAATATCATTGTCAAATACAAACAGAAATTATTCCATAGAGGTTCCCTATATATTCTTATCTTAAAGAAATCAAACTTCAGTGGACCAAAAGTCTTAAGCTTTAAGTCAAACATTTGCATTGGCTAGCAGGAAAGATGAGATTAACATTTTAGCATTATCTCAAAGGTGAGTAACTCCATGTCATCACCTGGTCAATTCCACTAATTTCCAGGCTCCATTTGAGTGTATTGTGTGAAGCTTAGGTTTACCATGGTCCATGAAGGGGGTGGGGGTATAAAGGAAATATTTATTGATTGAAAGGAAATTTCTATTGATGTTACATTAAAGTATGACCTAGGACATGGGTGTTAATTGATGCAGGCATTGTCTGCCATCAAGGTCTGTGTTCTGGGGCAATATGACCATGTGATAACCACTTCAGGGGCCATCTCAAGGGAAACCAAAGGGGATCAAACAACTTTATTTAAAAATAAATGAATATGTCTTAAACTAAAGGGTGAATTTCAAATTTTATGCAACACCACGGTATATCGAGTGGTTAGAAATGTTTTAACTTGTAAAACAACGTTACTGAATTAAAAACAGCATTCAGGGACTCGGATATAGTTATTAGAAGTCTTCCAGAAGAAGTGGATCTTCAGCTGCCAGTGGAAGGATAAAAGAGAGGAGCCTACCTTACTTCCCAAAGGAGAATATCCCACAACCTGGGAGCCATAACACAGAAGGCCTTCTCTCTTATCTTCATCAAACATGCCTGTAATGGCAATTAAACCAAGAGGAGGACCTCCTTTGAATATCTGAAAGACTGGGAAGGCTCATGTGGGGAGATGTGGTCCTTCACATAGTCTGGACCCAAACTGTAGAGAGCTTATAGGGAATAAACACCACTTTAAATAGGGCCCGGAAATGGACTTGTAGCCAGTGCAGTTATTGTAGCAGGCCTTTATGTTTCTGTTGAAATTATATGTGAATAAGAATTAGTGATTAGGGCTGAACTTGATATATAGCGGCCAAAACTGATGAGGAAGCAGCCAGTGGTCACTGCTAGCTGAAGTGTTAGAACAGGGGTTCCCAGCCTAAGGCCGATGGGCTGGATCCAGCCTCTGGCACCATTTCATGTGGCTCCTCACCACTGCAATGGCATTTGAGAAACAAAATGGCCACCCCTTTGAAACTGTTGGGACATAATGGCCAGCCCCCCCTGCCCTGTGCAGGTAGGGCAAAATAGCTGTCCGGCTCTTGAAGGTGACTGAGAGAGCATGACCCGGCCCCTGTCTTGAAAAGGTTGGGAACCCCTGTTTTAGAAGCAGTGAGATCAGCTTGTTCTTGTTGTGTGTAGCAGACCAGTTTTTAGGAGTCTGCCATTGTTCTCATTTCATGGTGATTGGGAAGGTCAAATAAGAGCCTGAACATGTCATCATGCATTCTTTAAAGAAAAAGTAAGCCCCTGATAGAATGATTAAATGAGTTTAATAAAACAATAGATGATCAAGCATTGATAGCAAGTACAACTAATGAATTACAGCAACACCTTATGTTCATGAATCAAGAATGCAAGATGAGTAATATGAGCAGGGGCCCCCCAACCCTCCTGAGCTAACAGCCCACCCCCAACCCACCCCGTGATGCCAATGTTATATATGTGAGTGTGACATGTTATATATGTGAGTGTGACAATTTTTTTGCCTCTCCTGAAAACCACACACACACACACACACACACCCTAGAATTCTGGCTACGGCCCTGAATATGAGAATCAGAAAAAGAGAAGACTGAAGTAATGGCAATTGGAAGGAAATAGCATACTTTAAATATAATAATAGAGGAAACAAATATTTTTAAAGTGGCAATTTCAAATATTTAAGGACAACATTTATTGAAGATAGCAAAATGGACAAAGAGATTAACATGTGATGCAGTAAGGCAAACCAAATATTGGGATGGTTAGTTCGGTTATTCCAACATAAGGCAATGCCAACCAGCACAAAGAAACACCTCATAAAAACACAGACACTTACAACAAACATAAATGAAAGTTGGTCACCATGGAAATGAAATGTCTGAAGAGGGCTGCTGGAGTGACTAGAAGGGATAAAATCAGGAATGAGATTATAGGGGAAAGAATCGAAATAGAACCAATCTTGAATTATATACAGAAACAACAAATAAAGTGACTTACCAATTTGCAGAGAACACCTTGGAATTTTATACCATACACGGCATATAGAAAAAGAGGAGGACAAAGAACAGGAGAGAGGTCCAGAGGAAGGTGCAGAGATAACTTCAAGTAAATATTACAAGACCACCAAATAATGCTGATGGAGGCTGCTAGAAGGGCAAGAACCAGAACCTTGTATCTCCCTCAAGAACCAAAGGGGTGAAAGAGGAGGAAGAAGAATAGAGTAACAATATGTTTCTGTCTTTTTAAAAAACTGTTTTTGTGACCATTAAAGGTTCATGGAAATCTCATTGACCATCATGGGAAGAATGAATGCATATCATATTAAGTGGAACAAGGCAGGGCATGGAACATCAGCAGGAGCCTTCTTCGTGTACTTAAGCTCCCGTGATACTGGAGCTGACCCTGAGGAAAAAGACATCTCCCAGTGGGGTTGGTCATAAATGTTCTATTGGCCTCCCAAATACCTGGTTAGCTAGCTTTCACCCAGAGTTGGCTTTCTTCACCCAAATTGCCTTCATATTTATCTCTACACTGGGTTGACCTGGAAACAGTCCTGGTCCTCTTCTCAGGCTCTGCCAGTCCTGCCTCTGTGCTATCACAATGCCTCAGGTTTTAATCTCAGAGAATTGACTTCCGATTGTTCCCTGTTTGATTTGAAGAGTCTAGGACCGGACATTTTGTGACTTGTCATGTAAGGCCATTGGGCCCCTGCATCCAACCAACCCATCACAATCAGGAGTCAGTAAAGGGGAGTTTGAGATGCATGCTGTCATGTCATACATCTTCCTTTTATATATAAGTGATTTCCTCCTAATACTGTATATGGTTTGCTCCTCAGACTGCATCAGGGGAAAGGGAAGTTTCCCCTCTATGATGTGTGATTCACTTTGATCCTTGTTGGTGGCATGAAAAATGATGGAATTAGCTAGATGTTTTTAATTGGGGCAAATGGAGCATTCAGACAGACTTCTGCTTCCTGTACCCAGTGGATAAATAATATGCCAGGAAGTTGCTGGTGCAGGTGATAGTTTGAAAAACATCTCTCCCATTTTAATTTTACAAAATGAGCCTAAGAAGTATTTTTAGGGGGAAGCTTTAAAGTACAAAGGAGAACTTTGTTTAAAAATAGAGTTGACAACATAAAATAGGTTAGTGCTTCCCTTTGAGGCAAATAAACAACCCACTTAAGAATTAAAAATTTCCAACCAAATGATTTATAAACTCTTCTTCCTCTGCCCTCCCCACTTTCAAATATGATCAAAAGAAAAGCTTTGACAGGTAGCACTTATCACAGGTAGTAGTACCTTCTGCTCAGTGAGTATGCAGTGCTGCAAGGGGGGATAATAGGAAACAGTTTGGAACTTCAGTGTTCAATGTTATATTTAGAGAAGAAAAATATATATTTTGGGGGTCCCTAGAAATTGTTTCTAAGCATTGGCTTAGTGGTTAAATGCTGAGCTTGAGGAATGGAAGATTGGCAGGACAGCAGTTCAAGACCTGAATGCCGCGCAACAGAGTGAATGCCCATGATTTGTCCCACCAACTGCCAACCTAGCAGTTCAAAAGCAAGAAATTTCAATCAGATGAAAAGTTCTGCTTTGGTGGGAAAGGTAACAGCGTTCTGTGCATTTTGGTGTCTAGTCATGCCTGCCACATGACCACAGAAACATCTGCAGATGCAGACAGTGCTGGCTCTTTGTCTGCAAACGGAGATGAGACTCATCCCCTAAAGTAAGGCATGATTGACGTTTGAGCAAGAGAGACCTTTACTAGAAATTGTTTCACAGATTTGAAATATAGGGTACAGTATTTGTTTTAAGATAAGAGTAAAGAAGCACTTGAGTGCAGAATAATAATATTACAAATTCTGTATAATTAATCAACACATATTTCCAACTGTTAGATGTTTACCCCAAATATCTTATGAACATGCTATGGAATAAAGTGGGTGTAAGAACCTTTGTGGACAGGTTGCATTGACAGAAAAGTTCAGGGGCTCCAAATCAGAGGTTCTGTGTCCCCAGAAAACTACAAAATAGGAGGTACCCAGAAGGGCTGTGGCTATATTCCCATGGGAAGGAGACAATGTGTCCAACTTTGACCTTTCCAAAATGTTGCTTCAGTCCTTTCATATGGAACACTGGCAGACATATTGCAAAACTCAAGACTTTTACCAGTCTGTGGATATAACTGTTTGAGCAATCAAATGGAGCCATCTTGTCCAAAAAGATGGCAAGAACCCTCTCTAAAGAGAATCCCTAAATTGTTTCTCATACAGATATGAGGACCTTCTTATTATGCCACATTTCCGTCTTCTGAAAAAGAAAGGAAGGATGCCTTCTGCTGTGGAAATACTGTAACTTTACCCCTATGCAAATTAAATGATGATCCTTAGAGTTAGATCTAATTCACCACAAAAGTAGATGAGCTGAAATGAATGTTACTTGTTAGTCTGAAGTTAATGCTGATTCCTTGGTTTCTATGGTTGTCTATAGCTGAGATTATATATGGATTTAGCCCCTGTTTTGGGAGTGAGCCAAGCCACACCTCAGAGTGGAGGCCATGATTTAGATTGCAAAATTCTAAGTTCCCTCAGAGCATGAAAAATTCATTTTAAAAGTAATGTTATTCCTGTGACTAATTACAGTGTTTGAAAAATAATGTGTTCTTACTAGCTATGATAGAGTGTGGGGAAAATAACTTACAAAGTCAATTGTGGTGTCACTTGTTATTTTATGTACCTTGTAGTACAAGGGTTTAGTATTGATAATGGCCTAGAACAGTGATGGCAAAACCTTTTACAGACCAATGGCCCAAACAGAGAGGTAGGGCAAACTCTGCCCTGGTGGGAGGAAGGAAGCGCTCCCATTGGGTTGCTGGGCAGAGGGACAGGGTGAACTATGTGCTTTGGGATGGGAGGAAGCACTCCCATTGGGCAGAGGGGTGGGGCGAACTATGTGATGGGGTGGGAGAAAGTGCTCCCATTGGGCTGCTGGACGAAGGGGCAGGGTGAACTCTGTGCTTGGGAAACAGCGAGCGTCCCCACAGAGAGGGCTGTGAATGCCCCATCTGGCACATGTGCTGTAGGTTCTCCACCACTGGCTTAGAACTTGAAAAAAATCCCATCAAAAATCCCTGGAAATACCTTGTTAATGTACCTTTTGAAAATAACTAGAAAACATGACACTGAGAAATTACATTTGCTACTCAATACTTTACCTTTGAAATCTCACTCAGTTAAATTCTTGTCCCTTATTTCCCCCCCCCCCTTAAAAAAAACCTTAGTAAAAACTTATAGGTTGTTGTGTTTCTAACTTGTTACTTCCAAGCTCTAAATCAGTCTACAATTTTCTTTTTAAAAGAAAAATAACTGTAATTTTGAAGTTTTTTAACAATGGGTTTGGGTTGGGTTTTATTATGCTTTTATGATGTTGTACACCGCCCTGGGTCGCCCTGGCGAGAAGGGCGGTATAGAAATGTAAATAAATAAATAAATAAATAAAAGATCTCAGGTAGGTTTGTTGATAAATCCTATGATCCCGGATAGCAACTATTGGCCACAGAAAGCAATTGTGGATGAGATGGTGTAATGCTCCTACTGAGTATGAGGCAGTTTCATTTGTTTATGAAGCTTCTTGGTCAACCAATTCCAGATTCCTATCCAAAGAATTAACTTTTCCAGGCTGTGTTGGTGAAAGGTACCAAGATGTTTGCTCAGAGCGCAGTTGGGTATAGAAACAGAAACATAAGCTTCCAGTATGGAGGAATGTGGGCCAGTACTATACTGCATCATCTGAATGGAGTTTCTCATTATTTACAAGCTGTAGCATGTGAAGGCATACCTCAAGACAGAACTTAATTTTATTCTGATGCAAGCCATGGTTGCACATAGATAAAGAGAAGAAATGTTGCAATGTAGCACACCAAGCTATGGAACCACCAACAAGTTGGAGAGTTTGCCTTCACCATGGGGAAGTGCTCTCTCTCACACACAGGCACGCACGCACGCACGCACGCACAGACTCATATATGCGCAGAAACTTATTTTGTGATTAAAACAATGGGTGAACATCATCTGTCTCAAGTAAGGTCATTAGGAAGCCAAACCTCACTGGTTGTGTGGCACCATCAATCTCTGACTGAGTGGGACCACAAGAACAGTGTCACCAGATGTATGCAAAGCTTGAGTACAAGTGAGCATACAGAAACTGTTTTGCAGTTTAAAGCAGGGGTGTCCAAACTTTTTGGGCAATGGGCCGGCCACGTGGTTCAGGGGGTTGGTCACTATGGCCCAGGGGTTGGATATGGCCCCCAACACCAATTCATCTGGTTCACAAAGCCCTCGTCACTCCTGGAAGCGGAAGTAATGTGTGCCTACAGGTGCCCCGGTTTAAAGGAATGCTTTGCACATCTTAGACCCCCACTTTTGTATTTCTGATGAAGTTCACTGCAAGGATACTGCAGAAATTAAGCTGTGGTACAAATGCTTATTCTTCTGCTAAACTGTTTACATTGCATTTTCTTCTGGTATAACAAGCTTCTTCTTCTGCAGACCCTAATTGCTGTTAAAGCTGCAGTAAAAACAGGGCAGTTTTTACCTGATTATTTGGCAATCGTGTCTTGGAAAGAAACCACCTGAATCTTTGCACAATCCTCTCTGCCCTCTGTTTTTTTTCAGTGTGCTTTTGGAGGGAGGTGTATTTGTCAAATTGCACCTTTTTTAATATAGAAGAGGAATTCTGTGTTGTAGGTCATGGTTAGTAGCAGGGACAGGGGACTTTCAGGATTAAGAAAGGTTAACACCCAATCTCTGGTTATTACGGTGGGTCATAAAATATAGACACAATATACAGAAGGAATCAAAAGGACATTTCTGCTCTTGGGCTTTTAGAATAAAGACTAATGGCTGCTACCTTCCATGCATGAAGGACAAGATCAGGTTGTTATGGAGGAACAAGGGTTCTACCTCCTTGCTGAGGAGTGTGATTTCTCTGCATGTCAGAAAGCCATCGTGGTCTCAAAACAATTTCAGTCTTCAATGTATTTTGGAGTTGTGTCACTTAGTATTAGTTTAGGAAGAAAGTTGTTCAAAAACTTACAAATATATGACGGCTATAGGCAACAATGTGAGATTACACTATTTGGGGGAAGGAAGGGACAGTTTTAAGCACACAAGTTTGGTGAAATATTATAGTATCACATCTGTAAGTCAGTTGGTCTAATATCATAGGCAGAAAACAAGGGTTTTCACCTACCAGCTATCAAGTACATTGTAAGTAAGCACAGAAAAGTCAAGCAATCACTGTTAGAAGAGGTGTGGCCATAAAAATTGATCACATATACTGAGGGTTGCTTTTTTTTTTAACCTGGGCTCAAGTCAGACAAATCTGATCTGCTTTAAACTTAATGTAAGCCAGTCTGAAGTACCTGGGTGCAGAGTCAGAGGTTGGGAGTTTGAATCCTCACTGTACACAATCCCAGGGTGCCCCCTGAAGAAGGGAATGTTAAACCACTTTTGAGTACTCTCTGCCTCTGGAAAGGTTCACCATAAATCAGAATTGACTTGATGGCGTTACCTGAAACATTGTAACCTTTTTAAATTTAAGGGAACGTTCCACAGGCAGGGTTGAAGCAGGAACCAAAGACAAAATTTAGAGTAGAGTTGGCTTCCTGTTCTCCCCCTTTTGTCAGACTGCTCCCATTACCCATAGATGTGCACCTCCATGGGCAAGAGGACCCAGTCAACCTGTGGAAAATCCCACTTCTGACACCAAAACTGTTACTTAAAAATCGCTATCCCTTTTTAATGTGGAGATGCGTTTTAAAATTAAAAAGTTCATCTGCTGGTGGAGCTCCCCAAGAACCACAGAGATTTTAATTTCAGACAAAAACATGACCATTTTATTGACAAACATAGCATTTAAGCAACAGAGGGCCCCCACTGCTGGGCAAAGAAACAGGTCTAACCCATTTTTGTCTGCTAGAAAAATCTAATGAGCTTCCCTGTGCAATTTGGTGGGAGAGCTACCTTGCCCTCCAACGCAGGACCAGTTATACTCTTCTGCTAATCCAAATACCTATTGCTACATTGAAGATTAAACAATGGAACAAAAAGCCAGCAGTGGGGGGTTTCTTTCTCAAGTAAAAATTCAAACTTTTGTTACAATGGTTTGTTAGCACCTCAGATTTCAGGATACAATGATGCAAATAATGTTCATAGGAAATAATTACAAAGTCCAGAAAAAGGTAGAGGGAAAGGGGTGGGGATACATGTCTTTTTCTTCTCACAGTGATCAAGAAGGTGACAGTCATTTTCCATAGACAAACAAGAGATGATAGTCCTTTTGTTTCGTGTTAATGGTGGGCCAGACAGGATGGATGTTATCAAGGAAATCTCTAGGCAGTTCCCTCAGGGTGTGAAATGGATTATGCTTAATTGGTTTCTAGGTGAGAGGTGCTCAATGTCCTACTTGAAAATACAAACAGAACATGTTAAGAATCAAAATATTACAGAGCAAGGGAAATACCAAAATAAAAGACCATTTTATTAACATTTATACAAAGGGCAATTTAAGAACCCCCATTCATGATCAGGACATGTCAATAGCTTACTCCTGAAGCAATTAACACATTTGCCTCAGAATTCCAGGACAGTATCAATGAATAGGGTTTCTTGTTTGCCCATTTGATCTGAGAGGAAATCAGTTTGAGGTCTTTGTAAATTTATTAAACATCAACTCTTGCAGCCCTTTTTCCTGCAAGTAATCATTGCACAGTGTGGTGCTTGTGAACATGGAAGACTAAACTTGAAGTGGATGGCAAATTAAAATAATGAGAGAAGCATATTTTATTGAAAAGAAATATATATATATATTACTAAACATATTAATTTAAAAATTATGGTTACAATGGCACACAGCAATTATTATTAGTTTAGGATTTGGCCAAATCTATTGCAAAATCCTATTCATTATACCAGAAAAATAACTTTATGACTACTTTTTATTAGTTTTGAAATGTAACTTAATTGTAGCCTCATTGTATCAGAAAAATAACTAGGACTACTTTTTATTAGTTCTGAACTGTAACTTCATCGTGGCCTCATTTTCTTTCTGTTGATAACTGTATTTGCTTGTAAGTACAGTAGTTACTTCCAAACTCTTTTCAGAGAACTCAGTTCTTGCTTTCAGCTGTCTTTCCACAAGTGCAAATAAATCAGCTGGAATATAGATGTAGATATATTTGTAAACTGTTCTTTAATATAGCCAAGCAGGATTAAGCACATAATCAAATCTCTTTCTTTGCCTCTTTTTTCTTTCCTTTAAGAAAACTGTCTTTGCTGTACTGTATATTCAGAAGATTATCTTACCTTCACTAGAAACTCTTCTTGTTGTCATGACAAAATGCTCTGTCAGTTACTGATATTATTAGAAAACAAATCTCTGAAGGCAGCAGATGGCAACAACCTGCCCTATCTTTGTGAAGCTGGATCAAAGTCCTTCAGGATGAGTGAAGCCCCTGGAGTTGTGTACCTGATGGGCATTTTGCCTTGCCAGGCAGCTGGCATCTTATTTAGCTCCTTGAATAAATTCACGATAGACTTTATCAGGAACACACAAAACAACCTCATTTCTCTGACAAAAATCTATAGCAGGCCAGGCATCCTCAGAATATGGGATTTCCAGATTTATACTTACACTATCTGACACTTCATCTCCAACCCATTATGAACTGGTGTTCATTTATGATGTGATTACATTCCTTCATGGTCCATGATAAAGAAGGATTTAGCTGTTTGCACTACTGCTTTTTTTAAACCCCCAAAGGTGTTGTAATGTGTTCTTGACAAGGAAGCAGTGGGTCTTTTTACTGAGTAAGTGAATCTAATGCCTAAGAGCAGTATATAAATCAAATACATTTGTTTCCACAACCTATGCATATGGTATCGTTTCATACTGGATAGCATGTATCTATTATCCTAAGGATGTTTTGGGACACTATCTTTATGGAGGAACACTGGGTAGGAGCTCCACAATTATCATTAAAAACTTCTTACTGTGGCATTTTAATTCAGGCCATTTTATGGGCATGAACTGGAGTTTACACTTTGCAGATGGAGTAGAGTATTGCAAAGCAAGAAAAACTCAAATATGTCTTCAAAGCATAGAAATCCAAGTGTGGAAATCAAATGGATTGAATTGACTAGTTCAAATGCTTTGTTAAGAAGCCTTTGAGATAAAAACAAGATAACTGCCATATTAACGTCCATAAGGATAACATTCCAACTAAGGAGGCACTGGCTGAAATCCTGTTTGGCTTGGCATAGTTTAAAGGCATGCTTGTGTAAGTTCATGGGGAGTTATGGCCAGGGAGATAACATATCCAGTTGCACAAAGGACAGCACAATTGACTGCACAACAAAATACACACTAACTATAACTGGCCATCTAACTGACTGCAACACTGCACATTCTTGGGCAAAATGTCCATACTGTTGCAAATTTTACAATGGTTTCTACAATATAAAGTAGCACAGTCATAGCTATGCAATAGGATTATGGCCAATGTCTCTTGCTGACCTACAGTACACTAAATGTATGTGGTGATGGTGGGGAGCCTATGCTGATTTTCTTACTTCAAAATGTGAAACCTCTGAGAGTGAGGCCAGGCACAGCAGTTTCTTAAGTGGGCCTTATTTCTGCTATGAAATACCCTGTGAGAATGTATTGGTTGGTTGATCAGATGGGTGGATCGATGGCTTTTATACTACCCAACTAACTTGAATAGTTACTGACTAGCTGAGTATAACAATGATTCACATATATACTTAAAGTAAACAGCAATGGTGAAAATAAAACAACAGTACAATAATAAACAGCAGTGATGGGATGTCCCCGGTTCTAGACGGTTCCCTGGAACTGGTAGGACCAATTCCGGAGGGTTCTCCGGGAGGGGAGTCCACTTTTGGGGCGTCCGGTTCCGGACGCCTCACCGAAAGAATTTTTTTTAAAAAAATCGGAGCTAAAATGGCTCCAATTGACTGCGCATGCGCAGAAACTCAATCTGACGCATTGCGCATGTGTCAGATTGAGTTTCTGCGCATGCGCAGTCAATTGGAGCCATTTTAGCTCCAATTTTTTAAAAAAATTGTTTAAAGCTTTCAGGACGGCGGCGGCGGCACTAGCCCTCTGAGAAGGGCACCTCCCCCGCGGTACGTTGAGGGCTGCCTGGGCTGTCCGCTGCCGACAAGCCCCATGCCCTGGGGACGCCCGGCGCGGCGCACCGCTGACGCCTCCTCCTCCGCCGGGCGGCTGTGGGCTGGGTGCCTGCAACCGCCGCTGGCGGAGCTGCCGCTGGCTGCATTCCTGTGGCCTCCTCCTTGGGCCGGTCCCTTTTTAGCCCGGCTGCGGCGCCTAGCGCAGGAGGAAGTTGCAGGCGGCGGCGGTGCGGCATGGGGACGGCCCAGGAAGGCTCGGCAGCTGCAGCTGGAGCCACCGCCAGAGCCACTGCTGCCCGCCGCCCCTGGCCGTGGCCGGAGCTGGGCTAAAAAGGTACCGGCCCGAGGAGGAGGCCACAGGGGTGCAGGCAGCTGCGGCGGCGGCGGCTGTGGACGCAGTCGGGGTGCCGGGTCCCAAGAAAGGTAAGTGAGGGGTAATTTATTTGTGTTTTGGGTGGGTGGTTGTTTTTATTTTATTTATTTATTTATTTGTGTCTGGGTGGGTGGGCTGAGAGGGAGGGGTGTGTGTGTGTATGTTTATTTTTATTTTTTATTTATTTTTATTTTTGGCCACGCCCACAACGTCATGATGTCATGACGTCGGCTTCGGCCATGATGTCATGATGTCATGACATTGGCCACGCCCATGACGTCCGTGACGTCATGGCGTGGTAGTAGAATTTTTGTCATCCCATCACTGGTAAACAGTAATAGTAAACAACCCAAAAACATCTGAATTGATGGTACCTATAAACCAGGAATAATTCTAATGGAGGACAGAATCATTCTGGAGCAAGATATTGTGAAAATCCTCCTTGAACTGCTCCACTTTTAATAGTATCTAGAAAACATGTAGTTCTGGGGCATGACAAACATGAGTAGGTAAGCTGTTCCATAGGCTCTTCATGATCAACACAGAAAAGGGATGCACTCTTGTTAAGGATTTTCGTGCTTCTCTTGGTGTGGGCAGTCTCAGTACACTTTCCAGAGAGAAACAGGTTGTCTGCTTTTCTCTGGTGAAACACCGTTTAAGCTGCTGTACTGCAACCAAAAGGTAGTGAGTTCAATCCTGACCAGGGATCAAGCCTTCCATCTTTCTGAGTTTGGTAAAATGAGTACACAGCATGTTGTGGGCAAAATGTTAATTAACATGTGAACCACCCAGAGAGTGCCCTAAGCACCATTACCAGGGTACACCAAATTGTGGTTCAGAAATAACACAATCTTTGAGGAGGCTCTTTCTGTGTACATGTACCATGAAGACTGTCCTGAGAATATAATGCAATGACCTTTCATCTGCTTTCCTCATTGCAGCATGACCCCCATACTACTTATCCAGTTCTGTGAGTCCCTTTCTGATCCTGAGCCCTTTTGGCACACAAAGTCCTCCTGAGCCCCAGGCCAATATTGATGAAGCTGCTGTCCTTCATCAAGATGGATTCAAGTGGTATTTAATCCATTTGGGGATGATCACCCTTCCCTGTGAACTTTGGCACCCAAGGCCGTTAGTCCTCAGGTTTGTCAGGTTAGTTAACTGCCACCTGACACTCAGTGTTGAGTCACTGGCAGTATGGTCTACTCTATTACCATAGCAGGATAACCTGGCCAGTCAGTCAAGGAAAGCACCATGATGTGAAGTTGGGCTGAAAAAGTCTGTTGGAGGGATTGGGATGGAATGGATGTTATCCTGAAAAGCGGGTGTGGCCACCTGGATGGAATTCTGACCAGGAGCACTCAATAATGCAGTATTTTGTTCCAGGTCTCACTTGTTGTTTTGAAAGCCATGCAACTGATCATCTTCACCATGTCTGGCAATGGCAAGTTACAAATGCTAATGATATATCCTGTGAATAACAGTTTTGAAACTCTTTGTTTTATTTCTCTGGTATTGTTCACACAGAATTGCAGTGCTGTGCCTTATCAATATGTTACATCAACATTTTAGTTGTCAGCTCATAATAGTTTGATGGGGCTTAATTGGCCAGGTTTACATGGGCATACATAGTTGCTCATTAGATGCTTCTACCTCAAATGTTTCAAAATTGCAAAGCCTACTGCTCTTCGCTCAGTATGTGGGACAAAGATAATGAAGCCCTGTTGTTTCTTCAGTTAGATACCTCCTCCCAACATTTTCAACACCAAAGAATACTTCAAATAACTCTGTTCAGCTTCACACTATTAATTGCACACTAATGTAAGACTTAGTGGTTCAGACACTGAGCTTGACGACTGGAATGTCGGCAGGTCAGCAATTGAAGACCCAAATACAGTACTGTACAACCGAGTAATAATAATTTTGCGTCAGGAATTATTCTGGGTTGAAAGGATTTTTATGGGAGAAACTCTGCTCAGGGAATGCCCAAATGAGGCTCCTTTCAGAATTTCACTGGGTACACAAAACTAATAGGACTTTGGACAACAGGTTTGTGTATATACAGTGCTGTGCAAAAGTCTTAGGCCACCACCAGCTTGTTTGGGGAAAATTCAGTGAGTGATTGGGGAGGGCATGACTCAGCCCCTGAGCCACCAAGACACATCACAAGTGGAAAGAGTTTTCTGCTATCTCTCCTCTCCACGCTCCCCAAACTTGGTGACATTTTAAGTTAGGGGGTCCAAGTTATTGCCCCCCAAATCACTCATTGAGTTTCCCCCAAACCAGTTGGTGGTGATGAAAGACAATACTATATGTGCATGCTTGATTGTGTGTGTGTGATTGTAGGTAATATCAGAGCCAGCATGGCCACTGGGAGTTGTGTACCATAAAAAAAAATCCCCCTCATTTCTGGTTATAGTTTTGTAAAACAAACAATATTTCCCATTATCTGCCTGGCAAAAGTACTCATTGAAGGCAGACAAGCAATCTATGTTGGTAGGTGACAGCTTCTGGTGTGCTTCAAATATATCTGCCCATTGTGGTCTTCCTATATTTTTTTTCCTCTCATGAGGCAGCTTTAAAGAGGACATGGTGTTTATATTCCTTTGCAATGTGGTTAAGATGATGCTGTTGACTTGTGCCCCCAATTCCTGTCCTTACTTCAGATGGACTGAAACATAGGTTGAAAAGGACATTGTGTAGTTATTTCATGGCACTTTACAGAGAGGAATCTTAAAGTGGCTGGCAGCATAAGCCGCTTTCCCCATAAGTGTGTTGGTTCTGCTTCAATGAGAGTGACTTAGGTAGAGAAGAAGTACAAGTTCATAGTCTGAATTGGCAGATTATGGAATTGCTTGTTTTGTGTTGTGCAGCCAATTTGGCCATGGCCTATTTAGATTCCTCCCAGTTCATAAATTCCACTTGGAATATGCCAGTCTAATGACTGTTTAAAACAAAATGAAATAGACCTGAGGTTTTCTTTTAATCATGGTGGTCTTTAGTCATGCCATGAGGAGGTATCCACTAAATTCTGGGTGAGATAAAGTTCCTATATCCTTTTACTAGATCAGTGTTTCCCGATCTATGGTTTTTGGACTTCAATTCCCTGAAGCCTAAATCAATTCCCAAAAGCACTTATCAGCACTTACTGACTTAGGCTTCTGGGAATTGAAGTCCATCAGTGCTCCTCAGAACATAGTTTGGGAAAGGCTGTTCTAGATCATCCTTTGATTCGGTTCAGCCAAAGTGAACTCAGCACTTGCATGTCCAGACTGGGCAAAAATAAATAAGCCTGATTAACATGTGCAATAATGTGGAGAGTGAAGTGTTTTCCCTTGTTGATGAGAAAGACTAGATCTCATGTCATCATCAGGCTGAACTCTGTTGTGGCTTAAAACGTATATTTAGCATATATTTGGCCTTCCAGCTGTGCTTTGACTCAATTTTTCATCAGCTCCAGCCTATCAATCAATAGTGAGAGATGAAGGGAACTGGAGATGAGTAACACCTGGAAAGCCACATGTTCCCTAGCCCTCGGTTAAAATCTACAAAGTGGGGATCTAGAGAGAGGAGCCTACACTTCAGCACAACACTGTCCCATTCTAAGAGACCTGGAGATCATGTCCCATGTAGCTCTGTGGCTTGAATGCAAGTTAGATGAACGCTTCCAAGTTTTGTAACAAGAGTTTAGCCATTCGTTTTAAAAGCAAGAGATTAATGAACATTTTATCCAGCACGTTCAAGCTGCCAATCAAGAATATTTTCAGCTGCATGCCCATGATATGCTGAAGATAGTGCTGACAGAAGCTAAAGTGAAATGTCATACTTTTCAGATCTGATGCTCTGTGGAGTTGGAATTGGGCCTGCAGTGCCTTCAGAGGCTGACAGATAAATCCTTCACTTGCTTGGCTCCCAACATATGGCATGAGGCAGGGTGTGAAAGATAAATTTCTTTGCATAGGTACAGAAAAATATGGTCAAGTTTTTCTTGATTGCTTGGCTTCAGTGAACAATCAAACATGGGCCCATGTTGTCTAGGAGCAAAATATGAGATCTTTGAAAATCTAGTGCCAGATTGCCAAAGTTAATGATATTCAGTAGAGATTCACTGGGAATGATTAGGACTGCTTTATGCAAACCTTCACTCTTGCTGGATGGAAGAAAAGATGATTAGGTCAATAAGGCTTGTTTTAGAAGCCAGCCTTCCTTATGAACATTGAGAAACATTCCCAATGAAAATATTTTGCTGTTTTCACATACAAACAAAGCTGTTAATGGATATTATGAGAATGGGAGAGAGTTTCAGAGTGAAGGTGTATTACTGGCTCTATCACCAGTAAATGCTAGATTTGAGAGAGTGGATGGAGGTGTGTGTGTATGTGCTTATTTTTATTTTATTTTATTTTTATTATTATTATTTTCCTTGGGCCCCGTCCACAACATCATGATGTTGGCTCTGCCCACATCATGATGTCAGGATGTTGGCTCCGCCCACATCATGATGTCATGATGTTAGCTCTGCCCACACTATGATGATATCATGGTGGGGTAGTAAATTTTTTGACATCCCACCACTGAGTACAGCAGTAAAACCACTGTGCCACAAGGGCTCTTTAGCACAGCACATATCAGAACACTGTGTGTTTGGCATTTTTGGCATCCATCAGTTATGGAACACACACAGGTACTCATAGCAGGAAAACAACATAGTTCTACAAATGATGGAAGCAGCAAGCATTAAAAATATAAAAAAGATAGTGCAAGAGAGAAATAGGTAATGTCCAATCTTTTATCTGTTGAGCCAAACCCTACACAAGAGAACCAGGCATTTGTTGTGTTGGAACTGACTGGGTGCAACTCAGCTTACACTCAAGCAGATGCATGTCTTTGCAGTGGGAGAAGGATCTTCTTTAATTTCCTTGAATGTCCTTTATCTGCTCTGACCTGTTCTGACCTTCCTTCAGTTTTAGACTGCTATTCTTAGAGAGGCTGATGTCAATTCTTTTCTTCCAACACTTCCCCCTTATCCCTTCAAGAAAGAGATATCTTGCCTTTGTTTTTCACTGGTGAAAGGGGAAGCCATGGCTTCTGCCATCTCCAACAGAGATAACTAGAACCAGGACTTCTGTCACTTTCTCTGTCACAAGTGTATTACTCTAGAAAACACAAGCTTTCTTATTCTCTTATAAAGAAGTGTGGGTGTAATTTCTTTTTTTCTTAAGGGAAAACGGGCTGAGGTAATCATTTCATGTTTGCTCTTGAACTGCTGCCTGCTTTCTCCACTGTCAGGTCAGAGAGTCTGATGTCTGATCATTGGCCCATGAGCTCTACAGAACTTTATTAGACATCTAGGGGGAAATCAGAAGCCTGTGTTCATCATTTCTGGCATTTATTCCAATAAAAGGTTAATTCCAAAATGAAATCAGGCAATTGTTCCCAAGCACATCAAACTTCATCTGTGTATAAAAGTAAAAGTCTTTTAATAGTTACAACAATCATTCTAGGCAAAATCAGCTTGTCTAATTCTATAAACTTCATTTATCTACGTTGCTTCTTTATTCCACAGAACATACTTCAAAGTATAAACAAATAATCTGTCAAGTACAAAGACAAGATATCTTCTCCTTGAAGGAACAAGAGGGAAGGAAGGAACTAATATACACATCCCTAAGAATGTGGGGTGCTGGCCAGACAGTCAGTTCGGCCGTCTGGCTCTTTTGACCCCCACCTCTCTCCTTGTTATCTGTTTAACTTTTTATTCTGTTTAACTTTTAAATTTTTAACCTTTTAATGTGTTTAAATGTGTTATTGAATAAATAAATAAATAGCAGTCTGAATGTGAAGGAAGGTCAGTACAGGTGTGAGCAGGTTGAGAACAATCTAGAAAACAGAGAAGGTCCTTCTCTCCATTAAATACATACTTGAAAATTATGAAAACATCAAAAAAATTGTACAGTCATGAAACACTGTAGGCACAGATGCTTAACAATATATGTGAACTAAACTTAAGCCACAAGCCAATAAAATGTCGACAGCTGTGGGCGGTTTGAGGGCCCATCATCTTGCCTGGAGGAAGACAAAATACTGCAGGTGGTTCGAGGACCCCTCCCACTCATATAAAGAACACCGATAAAAACTATGTTGCTGCTGCTGTATGATACTCAATTGTATTGTTACTTTTTATGGTAATATCTTACTGTATGATATTCTATTTCATTGTATTGTTGTATTTTATTGCTATATTTTATTGTATCATATTGTTGATGTGTTGAGATTTCTGTGAGCTGCCCTGAGTCGCGTGTGGCTAGTGGGCAGCATACAAATCCAATAAATGAATGAGATAAATGAAATTAAGCCAATAATTAAATTAGAATCCAGTCCAAAATACAGGAACATAAGTACAACAAAATGATAAAATTGCTTTAATTATATTCTAAAAATGTAGGGGCATAAAGTCTTAAAATGCACCATCAAAAAGCATAGAATATATCTCAAAAACATCATTTGAAAGTAAAAAAAGCAATATTTCTTTAGTCTTTCAGCTAATTATTGCAAGTTCTCACTCAGTCAAGCTAATGTAAATCTATAGAGGGAAATCCGTGTCCTCCTTGTTTATTACCATTGTTGTTGCTGTTGCTGGTACTACATGTCTCCAGTATGTGTGACACTGCATCATGGGGAGTTGAGGTGATCCTTATACCATCTTTTCTTACCATTATTTATATCCAGGCAGCTTCAGCACCACAGACACAATGTGCTAGGTACTCATTTTACTGATCCCCATCACGATCGAACTCAGATCATGAGGATAGGGTTGGCTGCAGCACAGCAATTTAACAACTGCATCATGAAGGCTCCTCATTAATTATCTTAGCACTCTATACATGCAAAATTCCATATCTTGACATCCCAATACATCCCACAATCCGACAAACACTATTTCCTAATTGGAATTAACATTTATTATAGTTATTTAAAGGAGAGGGGGAAAGAAAATTCTAGAATACAAATAGAATTCTAAAATCCAGTTATTATATATGCTATTGGATGCAGAAAAGTTGGTAATATAGCTGGGATATAAATAAAGTCTGGCTCTCCCCAGGCCTTAGTGACTATAGTTTTCTGCAGAGGTTTTAGCTTTCACTGAGGCTTCAGGTATCAATCTCCTGTTTTAGTGCTTCCTTCTTTTGCTATAGCAACTGACCCTATGTATTTCGATGATTTGTAGGGGAGGAGTGATGGACCTGAAAGCAAACGAGGGGCTTCTTAAGCAACTCTGTAAGGCAAAAACACCCATTCTTTATTTAGTAGATACTTCCTACAAGGTTAGTGTCCTGAAATTTAGACAATGTGTTAATGATTTATGATGGTTTAGGGGCTGCAATTTTGAATGGCTTGGGTGTTTCAGAAACCCATCCCATCCGTTCCAAACACAACCACCATATGTGACTAAGCACATCTGCTAGTGAGAATTAGCAGCAGCTCCAAGAAGCCATTAATATCTGGATGTATGCAAGACCTACATAATTCTCAGAAAAGACTATGCATTGCTAGATATTCCTCACTGAATAAAAAACCAATGATACTAGGAACATTTGAAGGCAGCAGGAAAATAGGAAGATGAAATACAAGATGTATTTCCTCCATAAAGGAAGCCACAGGCTCATGTTTACAAGAGCTGAGCTGGGCAGTTAAGACATTTTGGAAGTGTCTCATATATATGGTTGCCACAAGTGGGAGATTAGATGGTGGCATGGAACAGTGGTTTAGGTCACTGGCTGCAGAGCCAGAGGTTCCTCACTGTGTCACCAGAGAAAAGAGCCAGCCCATGTAATCAAGGGCAAATTGCACAGTGCCAGGACACCTCCAGAAGAAAAGGAATAGCAAAACCCTTCAGTGTCTTCTGTACTTAGAAAAACCTGGAAAGGATCATCATAAGTTGGAATTGGCTTCACAGCATGCAATGATGATGATGATGAGGATTGTTGTTGTTCAGTTACACAATCAAGTCCGACCCTTTGTGACCCCAAAGACCACAACATGCCAGGCTCCTTTGTCATCTACCATTCTCCTGAGTCTCCCTCGATTCACATCCACCATGTCAACTGTGCTGTCTAACCATCTCATCCTGGGACACTGCCTTCTCCTTTTGCCTTTTACCTTTCTTAGCAACAGGGCCTTCTCCAAGGAGTCTTCTTTTCTCATTTGATTAGCCAAAGGATTTGAGCTTCAGTTGCAGAATCTGTCATTCAAAGGAGCAGTCAGAGTTGATTTCTTTTTAAGGATTGACTGATGTGGTCTTCTTGCCATTCAGGGGACTTTCATGATGATGATTAGCAGTAACAAAAGCCAGAATTTAATCTTTCAATCTGGGCATAAAAAAAGCAGAGAAGATCATAAAGGGAGGGGAAGCCAGAGGAAAATGTGCAAAACCTTTAAGCATTAACACTAAAACAATAATTTCTTTCTAACTGTACATCAAAGCATTGCTTTCCTGTTAAATATGTGTTCATCAGAGACCTTTTTGTCATTCTTCTCCTTCAGGCACCCAGTATCATTTTTCATTGCAATATCATGCTGTCAATTCCAACGGCTCACAAATCACACACCCATAAAATATGTTTCTGTTTCCTGTTTCCTAGTGACCTTGCCAAAGGGACAAGCTACCAACACAGAAAAAAGGAATCCAATTCCCACAGAAAAACAGCTGCTATGAGGAAAGCAATCTATGTAGGAGGATTCTAATGGAAAGTGTGAAGCTCAATAGCTTTTGAATGTGCAATTGTTTGTCACAGGGAAGGCTAGTGTGTTTATTTTTAGTCCTTCTGAATTGGGATCCCCATCAAAAGGAGCCATCAAAGCTGTTAATGTTGTCGGAGCACAATGTTACTCTCTGATTTCAGGCCTGCTCATCTGAGAATCACTCCCTTAAACCAAATCAGATTTATTTTTGTGTAGGTATGCACAATGTCGTTCTTCTAATTAATCAAGGCAATCAGTCTGGCCAGGTTATCCTGCTATGCTAATAGAGTAGACCATACTGCCAGTGACTCGTGCCGATCATCAGCTGGTGGTTAACTAACCTGACAACCCTGAGGACTAATGGCCTTGGGTGGTTAAGTCCACAGGGAAGGATGATGGTCCCCAAGTGGATTAAATCCCACTTGAATCCATCTTGATGTAGGGCAGCAGCAGCAGCTTCATCAATACTGGCTGATGAGGACTTTGTGTGCCAAAAGGGCTCAGGATCAGAAAGTGACTTCCAGACTGGATCAGTGGTATGGGTATCATGCTGTGATACAGAAGGCAGATGAAAGGCCACTGTATTATATTTTCAGGACAGTCTTCATGGCTGATCACCTTGATGATTGCTTATATTTGTATTCAGATATGGAAGAAGAAGAAGAATTTATTTGGAAATGAGTTTCTAGGAGTTGAGAAAAGCTCCTTCTTTCATGTCCTGATCAAACCCTTTAATCATGTTCCTTGCCCAGTGAGCTACTTCCTCAATCTTTTAATTCAGTTTTGCTCTTGTTTACTCTCAAGAATGTTTGTTCTTTCCATAAAGCTGTTCCTGGATCTGAGCCGGTGGACTTGAGGGTCAGATCCATTCAGAGGATGTTGAGGGTCATTCTCTTGCATAGTTCTCTTGGCATCCGCTGCTACTTCTCTCCTGATCTTAGGTGGAGCGATACCAACAAGAGGGTATATTTTCTCAACTGGTGTAGGTTTGAGGCATCCTGTTTGAGGCATATGTGGATGCGCTCCATATTGGAGCAGCATGCTCTGAGTTCAGCAGGAAGTTGTCTCACTTGACAATTCCTCACAGAATGGGACTGAAAGTGTTCTGATCCTTTCGTTTATCTCTCATGATCTCTATGTTGCAAGGTAAGAGTTGGTTGTGCGGGCTGACACCACTGAAAAAGAGACACCCATCCATCTTTTATTCTTCCTATCCTAATCCAGAATAGGGAGATAAAATGGCTGAAATCCCCTTGTTTCATGTACTGAGACACAATAGAACAGGCCCATTAAATCAGTGTAGATTTTGTGAGTCAAATTTTCTGTAGGTTCCATTGAATGAAATGGACTTACTCTGGTTGTAGCTTAGTATACTAAAGGAATTCACCAACTAGAGTTAAATTTGTTTGAATCAATGGAATTCATGGAGGAGGTGGCTCACCAAATCACAATGGATTTGATAGGCTTACCCTAGTGTAATTTACTACACTAAGCAATAGGATTTCACACATACCCTCTCTCTCTTTTTTTTTTTAAATTTTTTATTAGATATATAAAACATTACAAATCAAAAAAAAATACATAAGACAGACAAATATTACATAACTCTGAAGTATATATAGAGAAAAATCAAAAAAGAAGATAAAAATTCACATAATTAACAATACTACATTAGTGTCATCACTCAAATATTATTACCTCATTATAAACCAAAATTTAAAATTTCAAACTATAAACTATATCTCCACACATCACCTCATAACCAATATATTTTGTTCTCTAACTC
The DNA here is from genome assembly GCA_030440675.1 of Furcifer pardalis. NCBI lineage: Eukaryota > Metazoa > Chordata > Lepidosauria > Squamata > Chamaeleonidae > Furcifer > Furcifer pardalis. Next base: position 260,481,781 of record CP126891.1, read on the forward strand.
TACTATCATTCTTAACTTTAGGCACACCCTTGTGATATATACATACCCTCTCTCTGATTTAAAACTGAACAGGGTCAAAAGCATCCCAGTCCTAAAACACACACACAAAAATGAAGAATGGTGGGATACTTGGGATCACATAATGAGAAATGAAAATTACACATTGACACAGCTGATCATTCAAGCTAAAATCAAGGGAAGAAAGAGATGGAAGAAAATCATTGGAGGAGGGATGTTTGAAGGGGAACATGAGATGTTTATGTTTAATAAAAGATGACGGGTTACAAAGGTTGAGAAACAGTATTATCACTAGTACACCTCACTTATCCTATACTTTCTTCATTTGGCTGCCTCCTCCTTCTGCTCCTTATTTCTTAGGGTTCCTGTTGTATGGAACATCTCTAAGAGGTTGAATGTGAAATTCTGTACTATAGAAAATAGTGTACTTCAAACTTTTCAATATTCTATCTTTTAATTGGCTAACAATACGATTTTTCATAAAGGTTATGCAAGCTGTAAAGGGATAACTAGAATGAAGCAGTCCTCACCATGAGCGGCAGAAAGCAGAGGAGGTCAAGACATGTCAAAATACTGCTGTAATTAACAAATAAACAAATCTAGATGCATTGAAAGCCTGGCAGCTTAATTGTGCCATATATATTGCAATGGGTTATATAGGCACTCATCTAATTAACTTATCCATTGTGGGTTTGAACTACAGTGGAAAGGAGCACATTATTAACTTGCCGTCATAACTGCATTTAAGCTTAACTTTATTTATGTAGTAACGTCCTTATTGTTAAAATACAGATCATTTGTTTTTTATAACAAAAACTACTCTGGAAACAGAATGTTTTAAACAGTTCTTATTTATGTGATAAATTCAGGCTTGCTTGTGATCAGGTTTTCCTTTTGTGCTGGCACAGCATTCTTCTTCTTTTTGTTCTGCCGTATCTGAATAAAAATATTGGTGATCCTCATGGCGATCAGTCATAAAGACTGTCCTGATAATATAATGCAGTGAATTTTCATCCGTCTTCCACATTACAGCATGACAACCATACCACTGATCCAGTTTCGTGAGTCACTTTCTGATCCTGAGCCCTTTTAGCACACAGAGTCCTCATCAGCCCCAGGCCAGTATTAATGAAGCTGCTGCCCTCCACCAAGGTGGATTCAAGTGGAATTTAATCCACTTTGGAACCATCACCATTCCCTGTGGTCTTTGGCACCTAAGGCCATTCACCTTCAGGATTGTCAGGTTAGTTAACTGTCACCTGATACTCGGTGTTGAGTTGCTGATAGTATGGTCTACTCTATTACCATGTAACCTGGCCAGACTTTAATGATAACCTGGCACAGCATTACAGTCTACAAATATTTTTACAATTGCATCACTAGTAGCAGAAAAATCTAGTGATGTCCCGTGCCCATAGGATCCAGCAGTGGAAACAGAGGGCTTTGAGCAGAAGGAGAGAAAGATAGCTAGAAATGGTGCAAAGTAGACATGATGAGGTCAAGATTTCAGAATCTTGTTTGGTGTACCTTGTACAGTAATACCTCAGATAACATTTGCATCAGATAACGCTGAAACCACATAACATTAAGCAATCTGTAAAAAAAATTGCATTGTATAACGTTAATTCCTATGGGATGCATCGGATAATGTTCACTAAAGCTTGTGCTGGTTACAATGTATCTCTATGGAGTTTTAACGTTATCTGATGCATCCCATAGGATTTTAACATTATCAGATGCATGCATTGAATAACATCAAAAATCGGATAACACTAAGACTTGTGGAACCAAGTTCTAACGTTATCTGAGGTTTTACTATATCTGGTTTCCCATTTTTCCTATATGGAGAAGAAAAGCATGTTGGTATTCTCAATTATTACTAAGGAGAGAGTATTTTAAGAAATCAAGGTTACTCTGGAGATTCTAAGCACACGTGTTCTAGATCAGAATGGCCGACTTGATATCCATCAACTGTTGCACCAGCTCCAACAAGCTTGACTTATGGTGAGGAATTACAGGAGCTGTAGCACAGATCATCTGGAGTACCTTGGAGTGCTTATGTGTCATTCAAGACAGCAATGAATATCCATTTCTTGATCATTTCATTGTGCATACATCATTCTTACCAAAAATGAGCAGATTCATCTACCATTATGACAGCAAAATTGAACAGCCTGCAGCTCAAAGAGTGGGAGTTTGTTGAAGCAACTGAAGAGTTAGCCAGTCAGGAAGTCAGAGTTAGGGTAGAAGAACCAGTAGCAATTGTGGTATTGCACCAATTGGGCAGGAAGTGAAAGGTTTGGGAATCACTCTAGATTCATAAACAGAGCTCTAATCTTAAGTATGCTTTAGTGCTTTATTATTCCTCCAGTGCAGAATATTCCTTCTCCAGCATTTTGTTGTCGTTCAGACGCACAGTTGATTAAGACCCTTTGTGACCCCACAGACCATTGTTTGCCAGGCACCTCTGTCCTCCACCATCCTCTTCAACTCGCTCAGCTCTGTGCCCATTGTGTCTACAATACCACCTAGCCATCTCATCTTTGGCTGCCCCCTTCTTCTTTTGCCTTCCACCTTTCCCCGCGTCAAGGCTTTCTCAAGTGAATCCTTTCTTCTCATTTGATGTCCAAAGCACTTTAGCTTCATTTTTACTATTTGACCTTCTAAGGAGTAGTCCGGGTTAATTTCTTCCAAGATTGACCTATTTATTTTCATTGCTGTCCAGGGTACTCTCAAAACTCTCCTCCAACACCACATCTCAAAGGAATCTATTCTTCTGCACTCAGCTTTCCTAATGGACTAGCTCTCACAACCATACATTACCACTGGGAAAACCATTGCTTTGACTATGCACATTTTTGTTTGCAAGATTTTAACTATGTCCCCCAGGTTTCTGAGAGCTTGTCTCCCAAGAATCAATCACCTTTTTATTTCATGGCTGCAATCACCATCTGCAGTGTGCTTTGATCCAAAGAAAGTGAAATCTGTCACTGTTTCTACTTCTTCCCCATCTATTCTCCAGGGACTGATAGGGCCTGTTGCCATGATCTTGGTTTTCTTGATGTTGAGTCTCAAGCCAGCTTTTATTTATTTATTTATTTATTTAGATTTAGCTTCTTTAGATCTTCCCCACTTTCTGCCATTGGGGATTGGAACGTATACTGATCTTTTCCAGTCCTGTGGCCATTGTTGTGTTTTCCAAATTTGCTGGCATATAGAATGCAATAATTTGATTCCATCATATTTTAAAGCTTTGAAAAATTCAACTAGGGTACCATCATCTCCATTGACTTTGTTGTTGTTTGCAGTGCTTTTTAGGGCCTTTCTGACATCACTCTCTAGGATGTCTGGCTCAAGTTCAGTTTCCTCATCATTGTTATTACCAGGAGTGTTGAGTTCCTTTTTGTAAAGTTCTTCAGAGTATTCTTTCCATCTTTTCTTAATCTCTTTTGTATCAGCTTGTTGTTGTTGTTCAGTCGCACAGTCAATTCCGACCCTCTGCGACCCCATGGACCACTGTCCGCCAGGCACTCCTGTCCTCCACCATCCCCCTCAACTCGCTCAGCTCTGTGCCCATTGTCTCTACAATACCATCTAGCCATCTCATCTTTGGCCGTCCCCTTCTTCTTTTGCCCTCGACCCTTCCAAGCATCAAGGCTTTCTCAAGTGAATCCTCTCTTCTCATTTGATGTCCAAAGTACTTTAGCTTCATCTTTATTATTTGACCTTCTAAGGAGCAGTCAGAGGTGATTTCTGCTAAGATTGACCTATTTGTTCTCGCTGTCCAGGGGACTCTCAAAACTATATCACCTAACTCTCCTAAATTGAAAGATCTCATGTAATAAGATGTCAGCTAGTAAGGGCTTTAGCTGGAACATATGAACCTCCCGAACACCAGGGCTAATGGTGAAAGGTAAAGATCTTGAGGCTGTGACCCCTCAAAACCTTATGATTCCCATTGTATTGCAGGTGCAACTGGTAGGATAACCTAACAAAGAGGAGCCTCAAGTTGTAGATGATGTGAACTCCCTTGGCTAATGGGGCCAGTAGCCAGATCCTTCTCCTTTGAAGAAGAAGAATCTCATTCAGTTCTGCTTCTGGGTTGATATCAGAGCAGTGATAGATGTGATGCATCCCAAATGGAGACAACCCTCATGCATTCCTCTCTCCAATTATAAATAAAATATTATAAGCTAGGGTTGTGAATGGAAATTTTGCTATGTGTAGAAGGGTTCCCAACATCTCTTGGGGGGAAACATGGTCACTTGGAAGCAGAAGGGACTTTTTCAATTAAAAATATTATTCAGCCTTTTGCTATAACAAACTATAGTAATATTTTATCTACCACACTACTATCCAATGGCAGTTGTAAGAGGGTTCCTTCCAAAATGAAATTACTCCAAATTCTAAAGATAGGTGAGAGCCTTGTCAGGGTGTGGGGTCTTGAGCGGTCTAACTAGACAGCGTTGCCCATCTCTTGTCAATGATGTTAGGCAGGGACTAAAACTCACCAAAGCATTTGCCACCAGATCTCTTGGGCAAGGTAAAAGTGGAGGGTTCATTTCATAGTCCGCCTAGCCAGCGGGTGGCATATTCAAATGGCTAAAAAACCACATGCAGATGGACTTGATATCTCAAATCCATTTGCATGTACAGAATGTCATCATGGAGACATCTATCAATGCTCATACTCCTTTGCTGAATAACAACTCCAAGGTATCCAAGGTATTGGAAATTTAGAACTACAAAAATAATGATTAACTTGGAGATTGCATTTGTAGAAAATTATTGGGATGATCCACTGTATCTTAAGGGTCATTTAAAGTATATCTCTTCTACAGTGCTATTAATAGATTTCAATACAATCTTTCAGTGCTATGTGGAATCTAAATTATCTTGACCTTATAATTGACCTTCATAATTTTTCAAAAGTAGTTCTAGAATTTTGCAGCATTTATTGCAGCTATGTAGTTCATGCTTACAGATAAGAACATAGATAGGTAAAGGTAAAGGATTCCATTACTCAAAAGCCAATTGTATCCAACTCTAGGGTTCAGCCCTCATCTCTATTTCAAAGCTGAAGAACCAGCACTGTCTGCTTCTGCTTCTGTGGTCATGTGGCAGGCATGATTAGACACCGGAGCGCACAGAACACTGTATACCTTCCCACTGAAATGGTCCCTATTTATTTACTTGCAATTTCTTGCTTTCGAACTGCTAGGTTGGCAGGAGCTGGGACAAAGACAGGAGCTGATTCTGTCCTGCAGTACTCAAGAATTGAATTGCTGACCTCCAGCCTTCCAGTCAGCGTCTTTAGCCACTTCAGCCACTGCAGTCCTAAGGACATATATAACATGACATTATTTTGAAGGATGCCATTAAGTATAATAGCATATGCCTCTTAACACTTGGGTATTTACAATGGGCAGTATAGAAATCTATTAAATTAAATTAAATTATCCTGTGTTTAATATTATTACCTTTAAACAGACTTGAAAATTACCTACTGAGGCTAATTTCTAAGTCCATTGCCCCCTTAAACAAAGACAAAAAAATGGATTATTATTTATTTGCCAGTGGTCTCATGTGCTGCTAAATAGCAAATGGGTTAAAAATGTGCACTGTTGCCACTGTTTAAAAAGATGATCAGTCTTTTCAGTGCCAGGAGAGACATCACAGTTCCAGTCCTATCCAAGTGATTATTTTGCAGCCTAAAGAATAGGTTAGGAAGTGACTTTGGCATGCACATAGCAAAGTAGATTTTAATAATTCATCTCGGGATGCTAGTAGAATTCATTAAACTGGCCATCTTCCTGAGATTGCACAGGCAAGCTCTCTCAGGAAGATGATTTCTTCATTTGTTGAGAGATTTGAGTAAAACCAGAAAAATATGTTTATGCTAAGGTCAAGTGCCCTAAGCTCCTGAGAACATTTCACATTTTGTCACTGCTCTTACTAAAGGAAATGACAAAATATAATAGACACATGTATTCTTCTGCTATCAGTCTAATGCCCTAACTCCCAGATCTGTGTAGTCTATTATACAAACTCACCCAAATGGTGGATTCAGTGAAAGGGGTTTTTAGATACACAGCAAAATGTACCCACATTGTCATAAACAATGTATTGGACAATATAAATGAGAGACCTTCTTTTCATTGAAGCTTCTCATCTCATTCAGCTTGCAGTTCAATTTCAATTCTAAGACATTTTAAGGAGGGCTGGGTGTGATGCTATTGGTATGGTGAAACAACATGGTGTGTATGACATCGTATAGGTAAACAAGGTTTTCTGGCATAAGCTTTCATAACTTCAGATGCTAGAATATAGCTCAGGAGTTCTCAGCCTTTTAAAACTCCGGACCGGGTCATGCTCCCTCAGACAGCTTTGGGGAACAGACAGCCATTTTGCCCTTCCCCACCACATGGCACTTCCAGGTGTTTTGGAGGTGGTTGTGGGGCCACATGAAATGGTGCTGCAGGTTACATCCGGCTCCTGGGCTGAAAATCCCAGATATAGCTTCCGTATACTCTGTGTGGCCCTATGGAAATGCAAAAGATCCCCGAGTAAAAATGGTCTTAACAGCAGCTTTTAAGGGGTTTTTAAGTCATTGGGAGAAGATAATTATAGATCTTAACGGAGGTCATAAAATAAAGCACAAAGAAATGGTTTAAGGGACTGGAAGAGAAAACTGCAGATCCTGTGGACCACCAGGAAGACAAATAAGTGCTAGATCAAATCAATCCTGAACTCTCTCTAGAAACAAAATTGATGAAAGTGTGGCTGTCATACTTTGGGTACATTATGAGAAAACAAGACTCACTGAAAAAGACAATAATGATAGGATAAGCCAAAGACAGCATGAAAAAGAAAGGCCAAGGGTGAGATAGATTGACTCTCTAAAGTCTAAAGCAGGGGTTCTCAATCTACAGGCTGTAATGCATAGCCTGTACCCTCTGTGTGGGGCAGCACCCCTTTTGTACTCCCCAGTACTCTGCCTGGTTTATGGCATAGCATGTGTGTATATGACTCCTTTAGAATTACTTCAGATTGTGCACAAAACTGTCTCATAGTGTGCAAGTCTCCCACAGTCTGACATCAAAGGGAGAACTTTTTAATTAGCACCAATCTGATGACATCATTCCCCTTGCTCCAGTAGAGCAAAGTAATAGGATACTGGTCACTGTTCTCTAACAGAGGGAAAAATGGCTGATGGTTCAAGAACAGCTGGGAAACTCTCACATCTGCCTCCATCACCCTAATCTGTTGCACAAAATGATAATCTTGCTCTACCCAATGGTTGGGCTGGCCCTGAGGTTGATACACTTACTTTTTCTTTTTTCCAGTCAAAGTACACAGAACACTAGGACAAAGGAAGTAAAGAAGAATTTCTGCCTGGCATGCATTGTAATACAGAGGTGCCTCTGAAAATCCCTATGGAATGTGGGGGAAATAGGATTCATTTTTATGTGCATTGTTCAATCCAAACCAAGATTAAACTTCAATAACGTCTAAAGGTTAGAACTTCCAAAATGAGGCCAATCTGTTTATCCTCCTTCAGGCACTGAAAGACCATAGTAAATTCTTCCCTCCCAGGAAATATCTTTTTACTCTCCCTTTGAACCTGTCTATATTTGAAATTAAATACAAAAATACAGAGGATGCCAAATATGTATATACATTTTTAAAAAGGAAAAAAAACTGCATTAGAATTGTAATACTCAATATATACCAATAACAAAAGATGAATGCAAGTCACATGTGACTTCTGTAATTGCAAGAGGTGCTAATAGTGGTTACTATCAGTGTCTGGTCACTTCTGATCACAGAAAACAACTGTTTCAGCAACAGTGACCAAAGTGTCCACTTGCATCACTATGCATGCCATTTCAATTCCTTCCTAAAATACCACCAGTTTAGCCTGTTTTCTATGGTACACCGCAATCTTTAAGGTTCCCCATAGGTAAAAGTCAAGTGGTGTTAAGTCAGGAAAATGTGAGGGGAACTCAACTACACATCTTTGTCTTATCCATTGTCCTGGCAAATTCTCATCAAGGTAAAATTTCACATCTGGGTGGAAGTGTGGTGGGGCACTAACTTACTGGAACTAAAATTGATCATTCCATAAAAGACTTCTATAGTGAGCATGTAAACTGTTCCAATATCATAACAGAAGAAGCAGGACTTGTTACATGGCATGGCCTCCCGGATCTTCTCTTGTGCACATCACACACAATACTATATGTCTCAAACTTATCATCAATGCATGCAATTGGTAGGCATGTTGGAGGTCCTGTTGCATACTCTCACCTCCATTGCCATTGTACTTCCATAACATTTTGAATTTCAAAATGGTCCTGCACTCCTCAAACAACAACCATGCTTCCACCATTTTCTTTGTTTCTCCTGCCTGTTGCATAGCATTCATTTTTACGAGCAAACATCATACTTTACTTTGCTACCATAATTCAATTCAGCTTCAAAAAGTAAGACATAGATAATATATCTTAAAATGTGTATACATTTTGCACCCTCTGTATAACCCCCCCTTTCCTAGTGAATACTGTCATGCAACATTGTGTTCAAACCTTAACGATGTCTTCTAGCTGGAGTTTTAATTATATGATTTACAGTTCTAAAATTAACTGTGCATATGCCACTGATTATAAGGGGGAATTTATTTAGCTAATTCTAAAATAATCCAACTATCCCTTTGATTGGCAGATTTCTTTTTACATGTCATACATATAAACAGTGGAACATAATATAAGCAGATTTTCAGCTGTATTTTTGCTTTGGAAGGGGAATTGTGTGTGCGTGAGAGAGAGAGAGAGAAACTCAGCAACTACTAATGTTATAATTCTGCATTTAATAACAAATACAAACATATTTTACAAAAACATAATATTCTTTATTTAGAATCTACTTAGGAAAATTGAAAGTCAGCATCTTTTTTCTTCAATAGAGAGTGCACAGCTGTATATTTTACAGAAGAGAGATTGTGTTCTTCAAGAGCTGGAGTCTGAGTTGTCCCAAGTGGGCGCAGCATGGGACATGGGGCAGTGTGGGTCAGACTCTTGTTGAACCAACCTGTTTCTAGACCAGACAAAAATAGTCCCATGTGGATGTGTGTCACCTTGGGTAAGGACATGATGCTTTATGCCAAGTGAGACCAGTGGAGAGTGACAAAGTCCACTTTTCTGAGGACTGCAAATATGCTTTGGGTTATAGTCCATAATTTATAGGTGATTTCAAAGGTACTGATCACTATTCTCAAGATATATGGAGCATATTGGAAAACTTCTTTAAAGTTTAGATTGAGTCCTGAAGAGGGATTCATTTTATGTTCCATGGAAGCCGCCTTGAGTCAGGTTCGCCTGAGCAAGGCGGGGTATAAAAATAAATTTGAATTGAATTGAATTGAACCTCCTTCTCCCAGGAAATCATAATCACCATCTTCTATGTGAGGAGATGTAAAGATACCACCCTTACCCTCGAGTAGGTTGCAGCTCCCTGGCTGGACAAGCCAGGCATCAGATGTGTAGATAAGGTAGCGTTAAGCCAAATAACCACTCCAAGCTTCTTCGAGAAATATATTGAAAGCATAGTAAGATACAGGATACATAAGATCAAAAGATCAGGAAGCATTTCAAAACAGAAATAAAGCAAGCTGTATGTTTTAGGGAAAGCCCATTGGCTTTCTCAAGTCTCTACATCTAGGCAGATAAAAACACAGCATTCTAGAGAATGACTTTTTGTGTGTGCCTGCATCTCTGAGTTATATCTCCTCCCATAGGGTCAAGCTTTGGCCCTTCCCTGTAGTAATTCAAACCAATGATCTTACAGCAAGATATGTCAATCACACAATAAATTTCATTTCACTAAAACCATGAGGCAAAGATGTTTGTATATCTTCTCTCTCCCCCGATTTGAAATCACTATTTTGAAAGTACTAAAACACAAGGTATTTAGGTGGGTAAAAAGATAATGAAAAAAGCACAGTTTAAAATGGAGCTTATTTCATTACAGAAGACTACTTGTCTTTCTCAGAAACTTGATAAAGTTACTTGTTTGGAGTACAGCTCTCAGGAAACACAGCTTGCATGTCCATGGGCTGAGCTCCTGGGAGATTCTAGAAGCAGCAGCACCAATCAGTATCTTCCCCAAGCTCTTTGTGGATTGCTCCTGATCCTTACAGTAAAAAGATCAGCCTCAAAGTCAAGGAATCATTATTAATCCAGCAGTCTTATTAAAAATGCAAATGATTTCTGTGGCTTGAAGTGCCTTTTATTAGCTTTGGCAGATGTGCTGGTGGCAACCCTACTACGAGGGAGACAACCTAGCCACTGTTAACCAAAATCTAGAAACCTATTACTGCATTAAGATTAACACAAAGCATAACACATTCCTGCTTTAATAACAATTTGGAAAAGGGCCACAAGGTTTTTATGTGGTATTCAGATATTTGACCATACCCTACCCTTTATATTTGCATGAAGATCAGAGTAGCATATGTATCTCCTCACACACACAATCACTTTTTTGTTGTTCAGTCGCACAGTCGATTCCGACCCTTTGCGACCACATGGACCACTGTCCTCCAGGCACTTCTGTCCTCCACCATCCTCCTCAACTCGCTCAGCTTTGTGCCCATTGCGTCTACAATACCATCTAGCCATCTCATTTTTGGCCACCCCCTTCTTCTTTTGCCCTCCACTCTTCCCAGCGTCAAGGCTTTCTCAAGCGAATCCTCTCTTCTCATTTGATGTCCAAAGTACAGAACTTTAGTTTCATATTTACTATTTGACCTTCTAAGGACCAGTCAGGGTTGATTTCTTCTAAGATTGACCTATTTTATTCTTATCACCTTGTATAGAAGTTTAGAATGAAAGATTGGACCTGGGCCTTTATCTCCCATGGTTGAGGAGCAATATTATTTTGGAGGTAAGATCAAAGCAACCACATAGTTTCCACCAACCGTGTGGACTCTCTTGTCTTCTGGGTTTATTTATTTTTATAGGGTGTTCACTTGCTTCATTGTGCTCATGCAGGTATCACTGAGTTGTGTAGATGTTCCATGTGTTATATACCTCTACAAAATTGCTACAGGTGGATAAGAAATTTGGGAGTGGGGTATATTTTAATGTCAAATTACCCAGATTGCATCTCGTTTGAATACAAGTTGAGATTAGAAAAATACCAAGAATTCATCTAACACTTCAGAATCTTAAATAATACAACTATCATTCTAATTTTGTGGCAAACCGCATGATTCATACACTTCACAAATTGCACAGTTTTGTGCAAAACCTGGACAAATTTTGAATAAAAAGGGTCATTTTCTGGCCAAAGCAATGTTCTTGACAGAGGAGGGAGGAAGAACCAGGATGGATATCAAGAGGAGAAAATGGTTAGCTCTACATGAATTTACAGAGTTTCTAACAAATTTACATCATTGTAATTAGATTTGCTGAATGTAGTCCTCTCATAGGATAAGACAAGACATCTATCAAAAATTCCAGGAAATTCCTTACTGTCAGAGAAAACAAGGTTGCAATTCTCCAACCTTGGTGCAAAGATAAGTTTGGTTTTACATTCCTAGACAAAAAAATATGTTTAGGGGGGCCAGTGCTAGATGCTTTACTGTTTATATCTTGAGTAAAACAGGTGAAGTAGCTCCTCAATGGAACAGTAGTCACATACACTGAAATACATGGAGATTTCTTTATTTGGGCATATGCCTTGTTTAACCTTGTTGCATCCTTATTTTCCAGTAATTGTTCTGCTTACATAGAAGGCTGTCACCATCTTGATTTAGCACTGTAGGAATTAAATGTGGGAAGGCAAAACAACTGTTTATAATTACACACATTTCCTACCTCTCCGCCTGTGTCTATCTTTGCTTGCATCTTGTTGCACTCAAAGACATTTTTGTTGTTGTTGCTTTGAGTCCGCTGACTGGGTTGTATTCAGCAGACCTAATTACAATTATGTGATCTTATTAGAAACCCTGCAACTTTGTGTATACTTAACCATTGGTTACTTCTCTCCATCCACCCTGGCTCTTTCTGCTTCCTCCCCAGCCCAAAAGTGCTTTCAAAGACTTTGCAATTTATCTTCAGTTGTTTTTGATTGGAACTTATAATTCTTGTCAGACATCTGTCACTGGCCCATAAAGCAAACAAGAACAATAATATTTAGTGTGTTTTTTGCAGATTTTATTACATCTTCACCCACCCCTCCTTCCTACACATACAAATCTTTTGGTAGTACAGCTAGTTGGCAATTTACATTTAAATCAAATGGAATGAGAGAAGCACAGCTTTCTTAGCCTGTTTTTTTTAAGTCTAGCATGGCAATCATTGTTGATGTGTTTAAGATAAACAGGAAACAAAGCAATCCAATTAAATTAACATTTCTTTTCTACATTTCCATGAGACTGATCATTTTATCAAATAAACACTTCTGTTCATCCTCTACTGTGTGAGGATGGTCTTTCATTTCTGTGGAACATGTTCAAGTGGCAAGATTTTAGATCTCCCAAATCTTGGCTGTGATGTAGCAACATACAACTAGGTAATGTGTTGGGGTGGGCAACTGTGTTTAAAATACATAATGCATATTTTTTTTAAAAAAAACCTCAATGAGAACAAAATAACTCAATGGCAATCACTAGAAAAATTCATAAACACATGGGTAAACAAAAAAAAACCTAGCACATGTGGAGCATATTGGAGAATTTTTCCTTATAAAGCTCTGCTTTCACCAGTTTTCAGGAGATTTGAAGAAGAGAGGTGTGGTGAACCTCCAAAGGAATTGAATTCCATACGGATGGGGTCACCACCAAGAAGACATAGTTCCTCGTTGATATATTCCATGCCTCCTTTGATGTGGCCATTTGTAATTGTACAGATGCATGTATGTATGTGATTTATTTGTGGTGTCTGTATCTGCAAGCACATTCATGTATTCTTGGTTTCTATATGCACACTTCTGCAGACATACTTGGATAACCAGTGTGGTGTAATAGGTAGAGTAATGGACTGGGACTCAGGAAGCCTGAGTTTGAACTGCTGCTCTGTTGTGGAAACTCACTGAGGGTGTAGAACTGGTAAAAGTACTCCTTAGCTATCTCACTTATTCTGAAAGCCCTGTTAAGGTTGCTATGTCAATTCTAACTTGACAGCACACACAAATGCACAAACACACACAATGTAGTAACTGCAAATTGGGAAACAGTCAATATAAATACAGGGAGTCCATGACATCTGTGGGCAAGTTGTCGTATGAACGGGATTTGAGAATAGGTTGCTATGTGCATGGAGATTTAGGAGCCAGAACATTCTTAATCTTGCTTTTGATTTGTGTCTTCAACTACTAGCCTTCACGTCTTGTTTTGAAGTGGGTTGTGAGATGTGGGTCATATGGAAATCCTTATGCATTTTGTTTTCCTATTGTTAGCACTTATGTATTTATTTTGCCGAAGCTAATGCAATGTTTGCATTGTTCTTTACACACTCTTTCTTTAAAAGCCTCATCAATAAATAAATTCTCCAGGGGTCATACACATCTTCTCATGAATTTTGAGTGGTACAAAATGTCTGTCTGTGTTGAATGTATTGAATGGAACAATATTGTTTCTATATAAGGATTTGAAGCTTCCACTATTGTGAAGCATGGGTGTGAAGTTTCTACACTCATCTCACTGAGATAGATGCATGGTGGAAAAATGAGTGTGTAAATGTTCTGTTGTATTTACAAGTTTGATGGGGACTAATTTGTACAGATACACTGGGAGGGTCTCTATGAAGTCATGAGAAGCATCTGTGTTATGCATGACATTCCCAGTATGGTAGAGAGGTGAAAGCAGTGATGGGCAGCCAAAAATTTTACTTCCACACTGTGGGCAGAGCCAATGCCGTAGGCAGAGCCAAAGTCATGATGTCATGACGATGTGGACGGAGCCAACGATGTGGGCAGAACCAAAGTAAAAAAATAAAAATAAAAATACAGTACACATAAAAATAGAAATAAAAACACATAAAAATACAAATTAAATAGACATTAAATAGAAATAAAAACCATGAAAATACAAATTAGACATTAAATAGAAATAAAAACCATGAAAATACAAATTAAAATAGATATTAAATAGAAATAAACACACACTATATAAAACACAGTGTTTTAAAAATAGAAGTGTGCATGCATCAAATTGAGTTTTGATGCATATGCACTTCCGAGCAGCCATTTTGGGCTGCCCAGAAAGGGCGCAGCGGCTGGAGGAGCGGCGGTGGAGGCCTTTCCTCGGTGCACCACTGGGCCTGGCCAGACCGTGCTGCTGGGCTAGGCTGTGCTACACCGCCAGTCTGCTGCTTTGCCGTGCCACTTTGCTGCTGCACAGCTTTGCTGCTGCACCATCGCGCCGTCGCATCACCGCTGTTCCTGCTCTTCCTGCCTGCCTGCCTTCTGCTCCCCAACCCCAGGGTAAGTGACAGGTTTGTGTTTGGGGTGGGTGGGTGGGTTGAGGTGTGTATGTGTGTGTTTTATGTAGTGTGTTTTTATGTGTATTTAATGTCTATTTTAATTTGTTTTTTGTTGTTTATTTCTATTTAATGTCTATTTTAATTTGTATTTTTATGTTTTTATTTCTATTTATTGTCTATTTTAATTTGTATTTTAAAGTGTTATTTCTATTTTTATGTGTAGTGTATTTTTATTTATTTATTTATTTTTACTTTGGCTCCACCCACAATGTCATGACTTCATGATGTTGGCTCCACCCATGATGTCATGACATCATGGTGTTGGGTCCACCCTCGACGTCAGCTCTGCCCACAGTGTGGTAGTAAAATTTTTTGACAGCCCACCACTGAGTGCACCACTTCTACATGGTCTACAGCAGCTGTCTGTAGATCCACATTTCAGATGCTTTAGTTAATGCCCAAGCCTCGACTCCCTATAGCAACAATGGGAACATGTAACATCTCACTATTTGGATCTTTGTAGTGAGAGTTAGACAGTGGTGGGCTCAAAAAATGTTTACTACCACACTGTGGGCGTGGTATGGTGGGTGTGGCCTGGAGGAAAGTCCTGCATTGCACCCAAATTTGGACTACTTTATTTCAAAACTTGGATGGGCAGGACCAGCCAGAATTTCTGCTACCGTTTCTGGTGAACTGGTGCGAACTGGCTGATGCCCACCACTGGAGTTAGATCTCTACTGCATAACAAATGTCACATCTTTATGAAGGTGGATCTTGCTTTTTTCTATTCATATTCCATTCTCTACCTCGGGATCCCAATTTTCATTTAACTTACTTCCCAAATAGACAATTTTATCCAGAATTATAGTCCAGTAAAAATCCCCAAAGCCCATGCTTACCACTGTCAATAATTGTGTGAAATTTCAGATAAGAACGTAAGAAGTATCATTGCTTGACACAAGAAGTGTCAAGTCTATCTAAATCTCATATTCTGTTCATACACTGGCTAACTAGATACCTATTGTTTTTAAAAAAAGGAAAGAGTAACCAAAGTTCCGATCCTTGCAACAAAGCAGTTATGTCAATATTTAGTGCAATTTCTATTACTTTTATTTGCACATTATTTGCACAAATTCAGTAATCTTTGTTCTTGACCTGTTGATATTTTGTTCTCTTGCCTGCTCAAAGGATGGGGAGAATAAATCTATGATTCTTCATCCTTGTGGACAGGCTGAATATAAGTGAGGTTTTATATCCCTACTCATTGTCCTCTTGAAGAAGGACCAGATTCTTATCTCTTCCATTAGTATCTATGGAAACGTAAGACAATCAGAACCTGCAAGTTCTTGTTATCTCGTATATTGAATGGTCATTGATGGTTCTGTTGATGGCTCCATGATCATAGTGTGTGGGTCACTTCATGGCAAGTTGGGATCCACCATAAACAAATTCACACCAATAGCATTTTTTCTGCTTCAGGAAAAAATGCATTCTCGGATATGAGTTGCAAACGACAACAGCCCTGTTTGCATTGATTGTCAGCTTCCAGCACAATTGTTAGACTAAGTGAAGCAGATGGCTCCACTTTGGAGGCACATTTGGTGAGTTCTGGCAAATTGTTGATGGACAGAATGGTATGCATGCCACGTGAACTGGCCTCCTGTCTTTAAACTAGTTTGTTCCCCACCACTGCAATACAAGATTTTATAACATCACCAGTCATGAAGTCAGATTTGAATGCCAATCTACCTACTTCTCTGCATGGAATGAGGAGCAAAGCATGAGATCATCATGTCCTTCATCTCAGAGAACAAAATGATTTGTATCAACTTCCTTCATGGAATGAAAACCCACCTCCCATTCAAGTTGTAGGCACATGTTGATGTATTGCAAATAATTTCTCAATAATGGAAATAACTTTGCAATAGAACGTATTTGCAGATTTGAATAATTGATTGATTGATTATATTTATCTTACAGAAAGCTATGACATGGCCAAGTTGACCTTTGCTGTTTGAATACATTGTGAGGCAAATGCTTATCACTACAAATCTTACAGATGACAGGCGGCATGTATCTGAACAAAACACTAGGCAGCAGAGTGGTGACACTTTAAAAGGAGACTTTGACATATGTCTATCAGTCCTAGAAAGAGAGTAGCTTTTGTAACATGTGAGGAAAAGATGGGAAGTGGTTAGAATGAAGTGGTCATGCTGGGATTTGATCAGTTTTTAGTAGGCAGAATTTTTCTCATCTCTTACTCTTGATTCCATTTTCCCAGGATCATACAGTCCTGTTGAAGTGCAATGTTCAGGTGGTGCTGGGGTGTGGGTGCGATGCCCAAGCCTCACCTCTGCTTCAAGAGCTGGACTGGCTGCCAATATGCCTCCGGGTGCAATTGAAGGTGCTGGTTATAATCTTTAAAGCCCTACATGGCAGTGGGCCAGGATACTTAAGAGACCGCATTGCCCTAAGAACATCTGTCCGTCTCACCAGAGCAGACTGCAGAGGCTCTCTTGTGGTTCCATCTGCCAGAGAGGCATGTCTCTCAAGCACAAGGAAGAGGGCCTTCTCTGTGTCTGCTTCGGCCCAATGGAAACGTCTGCCAATTGAATTATGCCTCCAGACAGAGCTGCTGCCTTTCAGAAAAGGACTAAAGTCATGGCTGGCAGGGCAGGTGTGGGGCACCAGTGGTATAGTGGCCCCAGCCTCCTGGTTAATTAAGTAAATATTCTCTCTTCCTTTTGATCTTTAATTTGTAACCTTTTAAATTTCTAATTCTTGTTGGTTTTAGTTTTAATGAGGCTTTTAAATACTATTTTATGATGTTGAAGTTTTGTACTTCTGTATATTGCCTGATTGTTATGTGAGCCACCCTGAGTCGGGTTTTCTGAGTGGGCAGCATATAAGTATGAAAATTAAATTAAAATTAAATTAATGACTAGTGATATGACTGAAAGATGTAATTTACTGAAACAGACAAACAAAACCCTTGACCTAACTCTACCTAGGACTAACAGACAAAAACATTTGGGGTTTGACCGACACATTAAGAGCTGAGCACTGTGAAATTGTCGAAAGATAAACATGGGAGGTTTGTTGTTATAATTGTGTAACATTTAGCAGTAATTAAAAGAAGTCAGTAGGGAATTTCCTATCATTGTGGAAGATGTGAATTTAATGCAGCTGTGAAAGGGGAATAGTTTTCTTCAGTGAACTGGTCTAGAGAACAAGCTATTTCACACCTGACAGAGAAGCAAACATGGGCCAGCATAACTCTACAACTGGCACAGAATGTCTCGATGAAGTTCTATCTCCCTTATTTAACATAACAGTCTTCACAGTTGAATGTGTTTTATGTTACAATTTGGAAATACCTGTAATAAGACTGCAGCTAAGGTATTACAAAATACTCAAGATTAAAAAGTTACTACAAAATACTCAATAATAAAAAGTGATACAAAGAGACATGACCTTGTAACAGTTTCTTATACTTGATGATTTTTCCCTACTGCTTGCTGCACTTCCAAATCTCTGTTTTCTTTTGATTTCTTCGCTGCATTTCCCATTCAACTTGATGATTGAATCAACCTATACAAAATTTTTAACAATTTCAGTTTCTTCATTTTAAACTTATGTAGTTCTTTGGTGGTCATATTTTTTGTTTTCATAATATTCAACCGCAATCCTGCATTTGGACTTTCTTCTTTCTCTTTCATCACAAGTCTTTTCAAGTCATTGTTGCTTTCTTCCACTAAGGTGGTATCATCTGAATATCTTAAATTACTGAAGTTTCTTCCATCAGTTTTCACTCTACCTTCACCTGAATTTAGTCCACTTTTTGCAATGATATGTACTGGATGAAGATTGAACATATAGGGAAATAAAATGCACCTTGTCTGATACTTTTGCGTATGAAGAACCATTCTGTTTCTCTGTATTCTGTCCTAATAGTAGTTTCATGTCCACAAAATAGGTCAGACATCAGGATGATCAGTTCCTTTAATTAACATATATTTGCAATATGATCTCTAATACATCTTCCTTTTTGAAATCCAGATTGAACATCAGGCATTTGTTGCTCTACATATGATAAACATCTTTCTTGTGACACCTTCAACATCATTTTACCATCATGCAAAATTATTTTAATGGTCCTATTATTATGGCACTCCTTGCCATGTCCTTTTTTGAGAATTGGAATGTATGTGGAATATCTCCAGTATTAGCCACTGTCTCATTTTCCACATTTGTCAGAATATTCTTGTTAGGATTTTGACCAATTTAGTCTCCTTAGATTGAAACAGTTTCACCAGTATCTCATCTCTTCTTGGTGATTTATTGATTTCAAGTGTTTTTAGAGCAGCTTTCACCTCACTTTTTAAAACTGCAGGTTCCTCACAGGATCTCTCTTGAAAGAAATTTGTCATCCATCTAGCTCTTCTGTATAGTTCCTCACTATATTGCTTCTACCTTATCTGTATTTTATCTTGGTCAAATAGTTTGTTGTCCTTTTGACAAGAATCTTTCAAGAATCCCTCAGCTATGCTTAAATCCCCCTTTGATTCTCATGGAATAGATCCCTTCTAATTTTTGAACTGATGAATTTAATAGTTGTCTTTGTATTTGCGTGTTGCTGCTGAAAAGTTACGTACTGATTCTGACCCAGTTTATCTTCTGGCAGAAAGAATATAGTTGCTCCATCTAATACTTTCACTTATGTAGTCTATCTGATTTCTCCACGTAGATTGGGGAAAGGTATTTGATTCTGAAATGACTCCCTCTTCTTTCCCTCATCATCTCTGTATTCTCAAATCAGATTAGACTAAATCCACCATGGGCCACATGAAAAAATCAAAACATGCAACAATGAAGATTTGGACAATGACAAAGCCAAGAAAGTGGCTTCATTTTACAGATCCAAAATTTGATCTTGACATGAATGAAGTAAAACGTCGGGTAGCCTGGAAGATTTGAGTCTTAAAGAGTTTAAAATGTGGATTGTTGAAATGAAACACTAAACAATGATCCCTAGATAATTCTATAAAACAAAAAATTGCTAACTGTTAGAAAAGAGCAACCTGGCATCTTTTGTCTCACCTACATTGCTTTTATCTTGCTAGCATTTAAAACAGCATAATAGCTGAGATCTTTTTAATGTATAATCCTTGTACTTAACTGTGTTCTGCAATGTAGAGTTGTATAGTATTCCCATGGTGGGTTGCTTAATGGCTCCTACAATTTGAAGATTGGCAGTGGTTATCCATTAGAAAAATGTTTCTTTATTCTCTTTGGTAAAAAGATTGTGTATGTAAAGTTGAATCCTGGCTGACTTGAATCCTGTAAACTTGAATCCTGGCTGACAAATGCTCCAACAATCACTGACATTTGAGGTCCATGTGGTACAGTTGCTGCTGTTAGACACTAGGTCCAACCCTGCACTGGTGATGCCTGACTAGCCTAGTGTCAGTGTATAGCATCCTTGAACCTCTCTTGACAGGCCAGCATGCCAGCAGGATCCACTGCTTACATGTACTGGGTTGTCATTTAATTATTGTATTTCTTTGTTGAGTGCTAAGTCTCTGGTTCACCAAGCCATCACTTGCATTTTCCACAGTGCTCTGAAAGTTATGCCTTCTTACCAGCACTTGGAAACCATTAAAATGGCCTCCTAAAATAAAAGAGATTCCACCAGAAGATGCTTTCCCAAAGCCTGTCTTGCTCTGGGCCATATGGATAACATGGAGAAGCCTCATAGGAAGACTGATTGACATAGTATCAGATAAAGATATGAGAAATTTCCTCAATTCCTCCTTGATTGACCAGACTATCAGGGGGTGAGTTCCTTCTGGTCACAACTCACTTTCCATTCCTTCTGCTGCTGCACTTTTCATCTCCAGGTTCAACCAAAACTTTTCACTATTCATTCTTCCAAACTTTTGGGGGGCCTGCCAAGGGGTCTTTTTACTCCTCTGGGATACCATTCAGTGACTGCTGCTGTTCAATGCCCATGTGTCATTCAAGAGATGTGTCCAGCCCAGCACAATCTCTATTTATTTATTTATTTATTTATTTATTTATTTATTTGTTTGTTTATTTATTTATTTATTTATTTATTTATTTATTAGGTTTGTATACCCTTAAGAACATTTGGCAATATTGCCCACTGCTCAGTGATGGGATGACAAAAAAATTTCTACCCCACCGTGATGTCATCACAGTGGGGCGGAGCTAATGCCATGACATCATGACATCGTGGGGGAGCCAACGTCATGATGTCATGACATCGTGGGCGGGGCCAAAAATAAAAATAAAATAAATAAAATAAAATAAAATAATAAAATAGAATTAAAATAAACAAACACACACACACCTCAACCCACCCACCCAAACAACCACAACACAAACCCGTAAATAACTTAAATAAATAAAATAAATAAATAAATAAAATAAAAATTAAATAAAAATACACCCACCCACCCAAAACACAAATAAACCACCCCCCTCCCCAAACACAAAACCCTCACTTACCCTCCTTGGGGCCGACGAGCCCCCATGGCCCGGGGCCACACGGCAAGGCGTGCCGCCCCAAACTGCGGCCTCCTCTTCCTCCTCCTCTGGAGCCGCTTGCCGCCGCTGCTGTCACCGCCTGCTGCTGCTGTTGCCACCACCACCCGTCGCTGCTGCCTGCTGCTACTGTCGCCGCTGCTGCCTCCTGCCATCGCCGCCGCCGCCATCACTGCCGGAACTGGACGAGGAGGAGGAGGCAGCACGCTCTGCTGGGCGTCCTCAGGCCATGGGGGCTTGGCGGCGGCAGACGGCCCGGGCAGGCCTCAACCTGCCCGCGGGAGCTCGGCGGCCCCAGGGGAGGTGCCCCCTCTGAGGGCCGTCTCAGGAGCCGCTCTGAACAGCTGCAGCTCTGGGTGTGAATTTTTTTTTAATTGGAGCCAAAATGGCTCCAATTTAGTGCGCATGTGCAGAAACTCAATCTGCCACATGCGCAATGCATCAGATTGAGTTTCTGTGCATGCACACTAAATTGGAGCCATTTTGGCTCCAATTTTTTTTTAAAAAAAATTCCTGCCGGTGAGGCGTCCGATCCGGACGCCTCAAAAACGGTATTACCCCCAAGGAGAACCCCCCCGGAAATCTTCCTAACGGTTCTGTGGATCCGGTCAGAACCGGTGTCATCCCATCACTGCCACTGCTATGCCATTTTGCTATCTAAAAACAAATATAAAATCAACATAACATTAACATTAAAATTGGTTACAGGAAGGGGGAAAGCCTCAGATGAGCCAGAAAGGGGAGATTGTTGACAATATCAGCCCCCAGATCCATTTTGCCAATGACATCTTCGGCCCTTTCCTAAATGGTAGCAACTGGGCCTTTCCTAAATGGTAGCAACTGGGCCTTTCCTAAATGGTAGCAACTGGGCCTTTCTTAAATGGTAGCAACTGGGCCTAGAGGCGTAGTTCTACAGGGAGGCGGTTCCATAATGTGGGGGCTACGACTGAGAATGCCCTTTTCCACATGCTGGAAAGGTGGTCCTTCCCAATGGATGGTTTCTGAAGGGTGCCCTCTCAGTTTGCTCTCATGGGACGGGTCTATGTCCTAGGGATGATGCGATCCCTGAGGTATCCTGGTCCACTACCATGAAGGGCTTTAAAGGTGACAACCAGCACCTTGAATTGCACCCAGAGACATATTGGCAGCAAGTGCAGCTCCCGCAGCAGTGACAAGGTGCAGTCGAAACAACTACACCCCACCACTGCATGGGCTGCCGCATTCTGGTCCAACAGCTTTGTTGATTCACCTTTGTTTTCTTATCTGAGTTAGGGGATGTAGTCATGAAGGGTTACCTTTAGCATTGATCTTTCCATGGCTCTTATGGCTCTTGATAGTTCAGTGAAGGCAGACCTTGGCGCTCCAGATGTTCTGGAACTGAAGCCCTCATCAGGAGTAATGCTGACTTGTGCTTCTGGTAATTGAAATCCAAGAACACCTGGAGTGCAAAGGTTTGCCATCACTATGATAGTTCTTCCTCGGCCTTCATTAGTGACCATGTTTCACTTCCATAGAGGACCGCAGGTAGTACTTTCCGATTAGAAAGGTTGGCACATTTGAGAAATATTTCTCCTTTGAGATTTTCCCTCTTCACAATGGCATTTCTCACTTCCCACAAAAGCCCCTGGTTTTGTCTATCACTTCTTTTTTGGCAGTTGGACTTGCACTCACAGCCCTTTCCAAGGAATACTGTGCAGCAAATTTGCCATGTTGTGTAGAAGGTATGATAATTCTGCACATAGTTGTGTTTTGTTTGGGAGCAAAAAATATGGAATATTTAAGGAATCATAAATGATGTTTCAAAAACAGAAACTGCATGCAGAGGACTCTCACCAAGACCATAAGGGGGAAAAGAGAGATTGGTTTCTCAGTGAGAGACGGAGGTTATGAGATGTATATCCCTAGCCAGAAGGAAGCCCTGGGCAGACAAATCCAATACAGATCTACAGTAAATTTCCTGAACTATGAAGCTGATGCAACTAGACCAACATTTTAAAAGACGACATTTGTGATTAAATATAGAAGTGTCTAGCATGTGACTAACATTGCACCAAATTTGGATGTGTGAAATGTCTGGAGAAAGTGATTTTTGGGAGCACATTAGCCTCCCCCAATTGCAAGTGGGGAATGCATTTACTGTACTTTATAAAGCTATGAATGAACTCAGAATCATCAGTGTTGCTATGTAGCACTGATCTAGTGCTGCTAAGAATAAATGTTTCATTTTTTTCCTTTGTAGAGCTAATGGACACATCTAAAATATAAAGTGACCATGTGCAGAAATTATATATGGTGCTAAGAAAGCATGGCAGGAGATTTGTGCAGGTCTGGCCCTGAAGAGAGGTTCTAGGCTCCTTCTCAATATGTTCAAATGACTAAATTTGTGGACCTTTCATTTGTGAAATAAGAAATGTATGCAGTATCCCCTCAAGCCTCACTGTTATAAGTGGCCACATCAAAGGAGGCATGGAATGCATCAACAAAGAACTGGGTCGTCTTGGTGGCGGCCCTGTCTTCATGGAAACACTTTATGGAAGTTCATCAGATCCCCTCCCTTGAAATCTTTCATAAACTGGTGGAAACAGAGCTTTACAAGGAAGTTTTTTTAAACAATAATTTCCTCCTGCACTAGTCCTTTTGTTGGCCCATGTGTTCATGATTTATTCCAATGATCAACATTGGGTTTTACTGTTCTTGATCTTTTTAGCACTATATTTATTGCTTATTTTTAAACTCTGTGCATTGGTTTGGGATGATGGGTGGGATTTTTGTTGGCATAAATAGTAGAGATCGCCCACCTGATACCCCCCACCCCTGAGAAATCTCAAAGGATGTTTCATGGTCTTCTTTCTGTAAGAAGTGTCATATTGTTTGGGATTGTTGCAATTCTGGCATATAATGCCATCTTCCCTGAGCAGGATTCACCCAGAGAAGGCAACACCTGCACAGGGTTGTTATAATTCATGTGCAGATTTTTTCCTGGAAAGAGCTTCAAAACTATGCAGGATTTGGCAAATTTTACTGTACAATAGCAGAGGGGGAAAAACAAAAAAGAGGTGAACGAGGCAACAAAGAAACCAGGAAATCTCAAGGGGGTGGAGGGAAACCTTCTCAGGGAATCTCCTCATGGGATGACTTGAGAAGTTTTTATTTTATTTTATTATTTTTTATTTTATTTATTTTATTTTGGATTTCTATACCGCCCTACTTGGTGCAACCAACTCAGGGCCGTGTACAAAAAGTAGAATACAATCAGCGATACAATACAATAAAAGGGCAGCAATACTGTGATAAAACACTACACTGCAGAATAGCAATAATGTAGCAATGCAATCAAACAATAATATAACTGTACAATCCAACAATACAATGTAGAGATATAATCCAACAATATAATATAGCATACAATATGACAATATAACAATATAATGACAAGAAAATCCAATCCAGCACTACAGAATAACAGTTTGGTCAGATATCATAAATACAACATCCTCTCAACTGACGGCAATCTTCTCCTCCGGGCAAGATGGTGAGGCCCGGGGGGAGGGTGGGAGCATCCTCTCGCTGCCCGCAGCCAACAGTCTTTTTATTGGCCTCTGGACAGAGATGGTGGCAGGAGGGCGGGAGCGTCCTCTCACCGCCACAGCTGCTGGCAGTCTTCTCGTCTGGGCCAGATGGTGGGGCCTGGAGGGAGGGTGGGAGCGTTGTCAATAAAGGGAATCTCTTCCCCTCCCCCCATACTCATTGCCTCCCTACCTTTCCTGTTTGTGGGTGCAAAGAGGCCATGACTATTGATGCTCACCATCAAAGGCCCAGAAATAGACCAGGCTATATATAGGTAAAAGGTAAAGGTTCTAGGGCTCAGGGTTCATCTCTGTTTACAGCCAAGGAGTCAATACTGTTTGCATCTGCAGACATTTCTGTGGACATGTAGCAGGCATAGCTAGAAACTGGAGTGCATGGAACACTGTTTACCTTTCTACCGAAGTGGTACCTATTTATTTACTTGCAATTTCTTGCTTTCAAACTGGTTGGCAGGAGCTGGGACAGAGACAGGAGCTCATTCCATCATGCAGTACTCTGGTCTCGAACTGCTGACCTGCTGACCTTCCAGTCGTCAAGTTAAGCATCTTAACCGCTTGAGCCACCACAGTCCCTTAGGCAGTATATAATATTTATTTATTTATTTATTTATTTAGATTTATATTGCCGACCACTTGCCGAGGCGACTCAGGGCGGCTTACTGTAAAACAACAACAGTACAATAAAAATTATAAAATGCAACCACATAAAACAGCCAAACCAGAACACAAACTAACTCCCCGTCAGGCCGTTGTTGTGGGCCCAGAGGAGTGGGCAAGGTCCCCAGCCACTGGTAGGCCTTCTCATCTTCTTCCTCAGGCCGTTGTTGCCTTCAAAGTCCTATGAGGATCTTTGTTGGGCATCACTCACCATTCAAGACACTGCTGGGCATACTTACTCAGGAGTGCCACTTTGCTTGTAGGCAACTGGGATAAAAACTGGTAGTTTAGCCAAGGAACCTCCAATGTGCTTTGCAAAAGGCAGAATTAATCAATGCATTGTCAGAGAGCTGCAGATTTATTATTTTTTAATGGCATTTTTATTACTTGCTAATTATAAGGAGGAAAAGGTGTGGGGTGCAAAAAGTATCTCAGTTCCTTAAGTAAATCAGAGCAGAAGGTCGACATAAATTGAAAAGTTATTAACTGCATACTTTGCTGAAGATATAATGCTTGCCATTAGAAAATCTTGAAATAAAGACTTTTCTTTTTCTTCTTTCTCCCCCTCCCCCATTTTTTAATGTCCACAGATGGCGCAAGATAATTATTCTCATTTGTATAGCACCTTACACCTCACTCAATTTTTTTCACCACCCAGAATGTTGAAAAACAGATGATCACGTCAGTTTTTGTAGCTGTGAGAGAGATTTTTTTCATTAACAGGATCAGGCACGACCATCTGTGTGCTCTAGTGAAAAGTTTACCACCAACGGTGAATTCCAAACTTTCAAACAATGGATGAATACATAATTCATCCCAAAGAAGATAACAATGCTTTGGCAAATTTGGCTCAGGGTTTGTTTAGCTCATTGCTTATTTCTCAATCTGTCTGCTAAAGGCAGGTGGCAGGAGAAAGTGGGCTAATGGTCTAAATAGGGGCTGCTGTGGTTCAGTGGTTAAGATGCTTGCCTAGTTAGCTGGAAGGCTGGCAAGTTAGCAGTTTGAGAACCGGGTATTGCATGAAGGACTGAGTATCCATCTCTGTCCCAGCTCTTGGGGACATGAAAGGAGCCCCATTTGGCCATTCCCTGAGCAGAGTTTCTTCCATAGAAATCCTTTTAACCCAGAATAATTTCTCAGGTAAGATTCATGCTATCACTTTTACTAATACAGTAATACCCTGGATAACGATTGCACCGGATAACGCTAAAACCGCATAACGACGACAAATTTGGGGGAAAGATTTGCACTGGAGAATGTTCTTTCTAGCGTTATCCGATGCATCGTAATAAAGAATCCAGCCCAGCCCTGGCCCTGCTTACCTTCAAGCCACCACAGCTGCTGCTCCCACCAGGTTCCCCAGGCAGCCCTTTGCACTGGAACTCATGGCTGGCCCAGGCAAAGGTAACGTGCATGATCAAGCCAGCCTCTGCTCCAACAGAGCCAGGCTTGACCAGCCGATTGAAGAGCACAGAGCTATGCCTCATGGCAGGCAGAGGCAGCCGAGCGCCAATGCAAGAGATCAGAAAATGGAGAGGAATGGTTGCCAAGACAGCAAGAGAAACATGCATCGGATAAGGCTGAAAATCGCATAACGTTAAGACTTGTGGAACCGATGTATTACTGTACTATCAGTATTAATTGAAATTTGGATTAAAAAAGACAGTCATACTATTAGAATTATAAAAACATCAAAAATTGTGTACTATTTTATGCAATCAAAAAGAATAGGGATCAGGAAAGAAAATGGAAAAAGAAAGGTTATTACATATTCATCTCCCAGCCCTGCCAAAGTTACAGGAAGCTGTTTCAAATTGCGGGGGGGGGGGGGACCCATTTGACCAGTGAAATATGGCTGCAATGTGCTGGACAATGACTCACACCACACTCACCTGCATTGTTTTGGGGAAGTGGGTTGAGTAGTCTCTTGTGGGGTGAGTTAGTACAACCCTGTGTGATTCGTAAGGTAAAATCTACATTGTCCAGAAAAGTATGTGAGAGAGATTAAGTCTAAAATTTTCCAACTCAAAAATAGAGGGGTGAAGGCCTGGCAAAAGAAGGCTTTCAAAATGCTATAGATCTCCATTCCTTGGACCTTTTGAAGGTCCATGCTGATTTGCTTAACATTTGCTCTCACCAGCATTTCCCAAACTATGTTCTGTGGAACACTGGTGGGCTTCAATTCCTAGAAGCCTAAGTCAGTATATTGGCTGATCAATGCTTTGGGGAATTGACAGCCTCCTGGGAATTGAAGTCCAAAAATAAAATGAATTTTTGCTCTCCCTAAAAGCTTTTGAGGCAAATTTCTTCCATCCCAACACAGGCCACGCTTCGGGGGGGGGGGGAAGCTAGGTTTCCCTTGGGGGCTATTTGGAGCTACCTGCAACCAACCTCTGAGCCACATGTTGACCTTCCCTGCTCTAAATGAAAGAGTTTGTCTATTTTTTTTTGTCTAGATTAAAGAGCCCTGGTGGCACAGAGGGAAAACTGCTGCACTGCAGCCAAAAGGATGTGAGTTTGATCATGACAGGAACCAAGGTTGACTCAGCCTTCCACCTTGGCGAGGTTGGTAAAATGAATGCCTAGTTTGTTGGGGGCAAAATGCTCATTACTTTATGGACCACCCAGAGAGTGCACCAGTCATCAAGTTCAGCATCTTAACCACTAAGCCACTGTAGGAAATGCTAAAAGTGTTGTAGGTCGCAGTACACTCCTACATCTGTTAACAACTACTGTATTAATGTACTTACCGTTAATGTTCCACGAATGAACCCATTTTTCTTCTAGGCCTTTGATAGACCAATTTAGAATTCATCTTGGATAATTTGAATAGGATGGAATCAAGCAATGATAGGAATTTGAATAGGATGGAATCATGCATTTATTCCACTTGATGAGGGGGAGGAGATCATGTCTAATGATTTAATTAGGTTGACGCCAATTGCATGCCATCAAGCCAATTCTGAATTATGACAAAACTTTTCCAGAGTTTCTACAGAGAGAGTACTCAGAAGTGATTTACCATTCCCTTCTTCTGAGGGTGCTGTGGGACTATGCAGCTTGCCCACAGCGACACAGGTTGACTCTACCCAAAAGATGCACAGTGGAGAATTGTACTCCCAGCCTCTGACTCTATAACCACATACCTTAACCACAGAGCTAGGTAAGCATCTACTAAAATACCCAACCAGCTAATTAAATGTAAACAGTAAATATTGTTACCTCGCTGAACTGCAACTATTGCTTCACCAGCCTTCCAGGACAACACTTGAAAAGTCAGATTCAAGATGTATGAAGCTTGCCTGCACCACCTCTTGGCTTCTTGCTAACTATGTATATACACTGCAGATTTAATTATGTATTTACTGTATACCTTGTTTTATTCCACATTTATTGCAGTGAATCTTTGGGAACAGCTCTTCTTTTTCCTGTTGCAAATTACATGCTCTTGGGGAGCTCCTTATAATTTTGTGATAATGATGGCTTAGAATTTCATTTAATTTTGTATTTGATAAGAGTTGAAGAGAATTCAAACCTTGTTTCATGTTCATGATGGATAGTGCTTGAGACTTTTAAGAAAAGGACCTTGGAAGAAAGTAATTGTGACTGAGATCCTGTGTGTGTAAGTTATGTCTCGTAAGGCTGTTGATGTCATAGGCCAAACAATTTGTTTGGAGATTAGACATTTCTTCCCTCTCAGGGTTGAACCTTGAGGCAGAAGTAGGAAATATTTAGTTTTAAAAGAATTGTCCTTCCTGATGATCTCATCAAGCTTATGAGAGGTGACTTACATGAACAGGATTTCAGACAATGACTGATCATCTATTTGGCTGAGAGCTTTGAGTACTTGAAGAGTGTTTTTGAATCCATGTATATTCAACTTGTTCAGTAAATATTGACAGCTGTTAGCATATTTCTCAAATTTTCCCCATTTTTAATGCCTGTGGGGCAGGCAGGTGAAACCTGATTCTCTCTGTGCCACAAATATCTGTACCTAATGAAAGTGGCCATTATAACTCCTACTTGCTTTTGAAGGATTTACCAGGAAAACTTTTCATATTTATGATATAAATAAAGTGAAAATCTGAAAGAAATGTGGTAGGAAGTAAAACTGGCAGATTTTCCCATCCTGAGTTGTTAAAGCCAACCCAGGGTGTCAAAACCAGGAAAATCTGACTGCAAAACTCACATCAGTCCAGGATCATCTGGACCTGCATCTCTGAAAAGGGTAAATATTGAGCCTAGCAAAGTTTAAGCATTTGGAAGACCTATTTATTTTAGTCATGGTATTTAACCATTGGCTTGTCTCTAGAATTGAAACCAACAAGACATAGACTTCATACTGGCTGAACAGGTAACAAATGACCACTCTCTTTTACCTGGCAAAAAAAAGAGGGGGGGGGGAGATTGTTGAGAATAGATACCCTTTTGACCTCTCCTGTCTGTATGTTGTTTTCAGCGCAGAGCCTTGCTCAGGCATTTTATAAATAATACACCATCTGTCATGCCACCACCATTTTGCTGTCAATTTACCCGATGATCATTTCTTGTTAGGTTTCTCTGGAGAAAGAATTGGCCACAGGGTATAGATGAGAAAGGGTAACAGTATGCATTGTTTGCTCTCAATTGCTCCATTGAGTATATTTCCCATAATGCTATTCTCCTGATGTTTTAAACTATCCCTGCAGCCTTTGTTTACCCAGATCCCATTCATTCCATTCCCAGGAGTCATGCAAATAGGCCAAGAGTGTAAAACACCTTAGAATTATGCCAAGTTACCACAGCTGGGGGTGTAGGAAAGAGGTACTGCTAAACCCACTTATCCACTATAGCTCTGTTTGCTTCTCTTTGCATTTTTCTGGGAAATAATTGCATTGCAAACTCATTAATCTGATTGACCATGGGGACAAGCCAGGCATCTGGATAATCAGAAAATTGGTATGCTGTTTACAAAAGGTTAGTCCATGGGTGGGCTGCTTGTTCAGCAAGGGGGTCTAAATCAAGAATATCTATCATAAGCTGGAGGGGCTTTACTAATTTCAAACTGCAGGTAGCCTGAAGCTAACGCAATATGTGTCATTATAATTTGCACAGCAGACAAAAATATGCACATGAATATGGATTGAGATGGGAAAGTCAATGTCTTACTGATGTCTTAGAAAGGATAATAAAGCCCTAAAGAGCTGTGCTCTGGTTAGATGAAGGAAGACCTTTGCTGATATCTTTCTGCTGTGCTTAGTAGCTGTTGGAGGGGTCTGTGTAAAGTGTGGCTTACATCAAAGATCCTTCTCACTGGTGTCACACTGGCCAAGATATTGTTGCCTAATCTAATGTGATTTACTATCCTAAAATAAGTCACAATTAAAGTAGGCCTGTCGGGTCCATTTGAATCAAGCGAATTTGCAAAGGAGTTGAATTACCAAATCCCCACCAATTCAATGGATCTACTCTAGCATGTTTTGCTATACAGTAATACCCCGGATAACGATTGGATCGGATAATGCTAGAATCGGATAACGATGCAAGTTTTTTGGAAAATGGATAATGATTCTTAGCATTATCCGAGGCAATGGTCTGCGGGTGTGGGGTGGTTTGGGTAGAACTACCCAATCCACCCCCCACCCACAGCGGTCTCTGCGACTGCAGTAGGGTCGGGAAAAAGCACGTGCCTTTCCCCCGACCCTACTGCAGTCGCAGAGCCTGCTTGTGTCTTTTTCCCTCCCTGTAATTAAACTACAGGGAGGGGGAAAGAGAGAGACGTAATTGGGTCTCTAGAGAACCAATCACATCTCTCTCTTTCCCCCTCCCTGTAGTTTAAATACAGGGAGGGAAAGAGAGACAAGCAGTTTCTCTCTCCCTGTAGTTTCTCTCTCCCTGCATGCATCGGACAACGCTAAAAATCGGATAACGTCATGACTTGTGGAACAAAGTCATAATGTTATCTGGGGTATTACTGTACTAAGCAACAGGATTTGGGCCACTCTTTCTTGTGCCCACTTTCCAGGGAAGCATCCCTTAGTGAACCTACTCCTGAGAAAGAGCATTGGGTTATTATCTCCAGGCGGTCTTTTATACCTGCCAGAACAACTGAACAGGCACTACAGTGGGAATTTTAAGTAATGGTGATTTATAAGATTCTCCCTCCAGTATTACTTGTTGATCATATCCTTTTAAATTAGAGGATGCTTGGAAAACTTCCAGTGTATGCCGTATATTGTGGATGTATTCATAAATCACTCTGGGTGCATTTACTGAGTAGTAGGACAGAAATTTAAATACATCAAGATATATTCATAAGGGTCATGATTGAGAGGATGGTGGGAACAGTTTTGACTTAAGCAAGCTCTTCCTTGTACCCATCCCATATATGTTTTATGTCACAATATTTCTTGAGTGAAATTTCTTAGGGGGATAAACAGCTGACATGGAGAAATCTCATTATGGGTAGAAAAAAGAAGAAAAAGACAGAGGTTTTTTTTTTTTTACATGGTTTCTTCCAGAAAGCTAGAGGCTAAAAAAAACTAGTCCTCATCACTGAAAGGTGAAAACCCTCATCCTACTGAAAGCAGCACAGTGGAAATATCCACCTTTTCATATGCATTGTCGATTAATTCAACATCCCAAGAAGGGAATGGTAAACTACTTCTATGTACTCTTTCCCTAGAAAACCCTGGAAATGGTCACCATAAGTCAAAATTGATTTAACAGCACAAACAAAATATATTATAAAAATAAAATGTTATCTAATTAGCTATACAATCCCCCAAAGTAACACATTTTTTAATGTTCTACACTTTGATAATGACTTGTCAAGCCATTCCTTATTTTATCTTTCCTTTGAAATAATCATATTAAAGGTAATATGATGTGGAAGACTTTGTTTTAAGATGACCCAGATGCTCTCGATGTAGCTTGTGATATGGATAAAAGGTGTCCGATATGTTTTAAAGTTGCAATTTAGTCATCTTAGGTTGAACAAAGAAATACCAACCACAGCAGGATTTGGGGCTCCTGAAAGCAAGAAACAAAAAATTGTTCCCAAAAGACATGTAGGGTGGTTTTGTTTTTTGTTTTTCTGAGGGAGGGTGTAATGAAATTGTCCCTTCCAGCCCTCAGACATCACAAGCTGCCTTTCTAATTGGGAGGATGGGAATTAAATGGAGACCTTGATGCACTGTTTTTACTTCAAATAATTTTAGATAACCTTTTAAACTTCATGATTTTATATGTTTTTATCTTTTACCTCTATTTTATGACGATGTAAGCCGCCCAGAGTCGGGTTCTCCCGAGTGGGGCGGGGTAATAAATTCAATAAATAATAATAATAATAATAATGACCGGAAGGTCAGCATGTCAGCAGTTCAAGAACCAAATGCTGCATGACTGAGTGAGCTCCTGTCAGCTGCCCCTGCTCCTGCTAACTTAGCAGTTTGAAAGCAAGAAATTGCAAATAGATGAATAGGCACTGCTTTGGCGGGAAAGGTAACAATATTCCCTGCACTTAGGCATCTAGTCATGCCTGCCACATGACCACAGAAACATATGCAGACACAGACAGTGCTGTCTCTTTGGCTGTAAACAGAGATCACTACTGCTCCCTAGAGTTGGATATGGGTGGCTTTCAAGGAAGGGAGGCCTTCACCTTTACCTTTTAGAGTTATTTTAGCTCCTGCTCTGCATTTATGCATTCAGCAATGTGTCTGTTTTTGGCTCTGCTTTTGCAAGACATCACATATTCCAGGACCTAATCTTTAGCCAAACTATCAACAGTATGTCAAGAATTGAGTTTGCCCACAGTGTTGCTGTAACTAAAGGCATTTTCTGACAGGTTTGGCACCTAACCACTGTAGGTTAAGCCAAGCCAAAGACAACATGAAACAGTGAGAGAAGAGTCACGAAACCATTCAAACCAGCAAGCGAGTCTTGCTCAGAAGGTTATAGGGGGCAGACAGTCTTGTAATGATACTGCAAAATATCCGTACTGTAAAAAAAAAAAAAAAAAAAAGGGGGGGGGGCTTTTGCTTGTCTCTGTGTGGTTTCTTTCCTTGGCAAAAACAGAGTGGAGTTCCACAGACTGAATATATTGACTTAGGTCCCTGATATTTCCAGTTCAAGACCTGCCAGTGGCTTAAATTCTGATATTTTATGAGATACTTTTTTCCTTGGAAAAACAATCTGCTCTCTAAATGTTCTGTAGTAGTAGTAGTGATAAAGCCTGTAAAAGAGTCTTCCCAAACCTACCATATTTGCAGAAAATGATAGCTGTTGCAACTGATGCTGATGTCTACTGTATTGATTCTGGTGTCCAGATATTCTTTGTGTTTCGCAGAGTGATCTTTTTCTTTCTTTCTTTACCTTTGGGATGGTTGTTAACGAAAGGCAAGTTTCCAAGAAGCAGCTCTGTCCTTGCTTTCTCATTAAAATACTGGCTAGGAGAAAGAGGTGCTATTTTCCCACCATAATCTGTGACAGTGGGTGGAATACAGAAAGCTATCTTGATTTCCACTTTCATGACTTAAAGGAATTTACTGGCCATTAGATCCTGTATTTATTTTCCTTCTGTTCCCCTGTCAACTCTCCCTGCCATATTTGCTTCTATCTCAGCATATATCTGATAATGTTTTGCCAAGCTGCCTGCCTTAAATCTATAACTAGGAAAGCCAGACTTTTCATCTGGGTTTGCTTAGACTCATCCTTAAGGAAGGATATCATGAGTTACTTTGCAGCAAAACTTCCAGCCTTAATAGTTGTGTTCTAAGGAGATCAATAGCTGGGTAATGAGCTATCCATATTCTCCGTCTGCCTTAACGGTGAAATCCGTGTGTGCCTATTTTATCTCTGCATTGTGAGATGATAAACTGCCTTTTAATAGAACATTAACATTAATCTAAACAAGATTAGCAGTGCAGAGCAGTGTACGAATAAGCTTGCTCAATTAAGACAGATGGTCGCCTGTATTGAATTATATTATGTTAATGTAAACCTCTCCCCATACATGTATACATACACAAACACACAGGCTCAGTCTTATTATGCTACTTTAATCATCTTTCATTCGGCAAACACTATGGCATAGCATATTTATCACATTCTGTCCAAATAATTAACAAAAGATCTCTACCATTTCGCCTAAGATTATGGGTGCTGCTCATCATTGCGATTTCTTTGTTGTTGTGTTTGTGGACACATGCACACGCACATCCTCCAAGCCATTCTAGAGAAGGTTGAGAGTCATCAGCAATTAGTATCAGCTTTCAATGTAGTGGAAGGGAGTAGAGATGACATGCAGAAAGCTTCCAGCAGCATTTAATAGGCAGCACTATTCAAAATTAATGATCAGACCCTACATCTTAGCATTTTAATGGGATCTCGGGCATAACTATTTTACAACTGCAAGCTTTGCCACTTAAATCATCACTTTTGTTGATGCTTTTCCTTAAAGGCAGGCCGTGAGTTGCTCACTCATTCTGTTGATACAAGTATCAATAGCATATAATTCTGTTAGTGCTACTGCTCATATTAGGAGTATGAATGGCATATGTTTTTGTTACTCTTGCCACTGCGTAACAGAATACCATGCAGTAGTTTATGGAAATTAGAATTACCGGTCCCTGCCTCAAAAAGTTTGTAAGCAAAATGTTGCTGGCAGGAGGGGGAAAAAAATAAAGGGATCAGTGAGGGAAATACATTGAGATCCGGGCAACAAGGCACATGTTGCTTGGAGAGACTACATTGTGTACAAACTCAGCAGCATTATTTGAATTAATGAGAAAAGGCTTTCATTGTAAAAGAAGAATGTTTCCCTCTGCATGTCCCCTTCTGATTCAATAACCCAAAAGAACAAACTATTCATGTACATTTTAGGGGTTCTAGTTTCACAGCATCATATCTGGATGTAAACAGATGCATTTTAGTTTCCTATCCCTGGAGAGGGAGTAGAATACATATGGGCCACTTACTGTAATTTGAGGAATATTACAATAGATTCCTCAGTTCCCTGATTCAAAATGTCCTTGAATATCAATTTTCTTGCTGATACACTTGCTCCAGGTTATGCCTCCTTGCTATTTTGTCCTTGATCTGCATGGAAGAAGAAGTTGTTGCTTCTTGAAATATTGGTCAAAATCCTGTTATTTAGCTCTTCTAGCACAGGGGTGCCCAAACTATGGCCCATGGCCGGATCCGGATCCCAACACCAGTTCATCTGGCCTGTGCTGCCCATGCCACTTCCAGAAGCAGAAGTAAAACAGGCCTACACATGCACCGAACGCTTCTGCCATAAATGCACCTGCAGATGTTTTGTGCATGCATGGGTGCATTTTATATCTGCTTCTGGTGAGAAGAATCACGTGACCGGCCTGTTCAGCTGTCGGGGGGGGGGGCGTGGTCAGGCCCACAGCCTGTAAAGTTTGGGCACTCCTCTTCTAGCACCACAGAATGACATCAGCAGCAGTGGAAAAGTTCCACAATTACAGGCTTCTTTTTACAATTCATACACAATGTGAAGTCACAAGTAGCCGGAAATTGCCAAAGAAGGCTTTTGATGTCATTTCTGTTGCACATGCAGAACTATGCAACACAGTTTCAGCCACAGAGACATCAGACGGCAACATTCTCTCTGTTCTTTATTTATTATTTATTTATTTATTTAGATTTATATCGCCACCCACTCACCATGGCGACTCAGGGTAGCTTACAATTAGCAAAACAACACGGCACAAATAATAGTAATAATATAAATATAATTCTCAATTGCTTGGGATTCTCTAAGGACAGTTGATCCTAGCGACCATCTGATCTACTAGTGCTTCTTCTTCTTCCATGTCTAGGCCAGAGGTGAAATTCTCAAAATGAAGACACCTTTTGGTGAGTGCATTCTGCAGTTCCTTTTCCCTGAACTAGTGTGAGAAAGATTAGCTGGCAATACAAGGTTGCCATTACCAGGGTATGCCTGATTGTGGTTCAAAAATACCACAGTCTTCAAGGAGGCTATTTCCATGTAACCCATCTACTCATGCTGCTGTTAAATGTAAAGTTGGTTCAAAACAAATATGAATTATTTCATTGGCAAACAAAGAAAATTAGCTGTGTGATCCATATTAAAGTTCCAAAAAAGCAGCAAATGCAGGAGGAAGATAACATGATATTACCTTCCTCCTGCATTTGCTGCATTTTTTGTAACCTGAATTATTTTGTGATCTTATTGAAGACAAAAAAAGCTGATCTGGTTTGTATAAGTGAAATCTGGGCAGCTATGGGTGGTGCAGTTTCCTTTACCCAGATATGTTTCTTAGCATATTCCATCCAGTATCATGGCAGATCAAACAGGCATGGTGGGGATATTGCCATAATCCAGTGGTAGTGAACCTATCGCACATGTGCCAGAGGTGGTATTCACAGTCCTCTCCATTGGCACACGTAACGTCACCCCACAACAGAGTTTTACCCACCTCTCTGCCCAGCAGTCCAATGGGAGCACTTCCTCCTTCCCCCAGCACAGAGTTCACCCCACCACTCTGTTTGGGCACTCGGTCTCTAAAAAGTTTGCCATCATTGCCATAATCCGTAGGAAATCAATTAAAATCAGCAGGATCTCTGCCCATTCAGGTCCAGGCCTGGAATGTCTCCAGTGTTGTCTTGTGTTCATGGAAATGTGCAAAAATCAATTTCAAAAATGTACAAAATCTCTCTGGAAGTGAACACACACACGCGCGCGCACACACACACACACACACACCCCAACAACCTCTTGGGTTTTTGTGCTACATGAGGAGGAAGGACATCAGGTTTGACATCCCTGGTAGACAGGCTGTGGATCCTATGGGGCAATAAGCAAAGCCAGCAGCAGAGAGCAGGGACAGCAGAAGGTAACAAACAGATGGAGAATCTAGCATCAAAGTGGCTAGTAGCTCTCCCGGGTGCAACCTAGATGGATCAGGTTCATCTGGTCCCTGGGAGAGCTACCAAGAAAAGCAGGTGTTTGCTTTAGCAAAGTGCAAAACTCAACAGAGCCCTTTCCCTCTGCAAACAGACCTTTTGTAGAGTGCCAAAGTCCTGTCTCGGTTCTTCTGTCTGCCTCGTTAGTTTTGTGGGCCATCTCACTCCTTTTACATGTTCAATGTGATGTTGATCTGTTTTTTTTTGCAGTACTGTATTATGGTACTGCATCTTATTCAATATGTCTCATTTTGCTTTATCTGACAAGGAATCCCAGAATGGCTGTCCATTGTAAGGTGCTAAACCAGTGATAGTGAACCTTTTAGAGACTGAGTGTCCAAATAGAGGGGCAGAGCGAACTCTGTGCTGGGGGAAAGGAAGAAGTGCTCCCATTGGGCTACTGGGCAAAGGGGCATGGTGAACCCTGTACTGGGGGGAGGGAGGAAGTGCTCCCATTGGATTGCTGGTCAGAGGGAAAGGGCAAACTCTGTGCTGTAGCTAAAGACAATATGGCTTTCCCAGCTCTGCATCCATCTACAGAAGCCATGTATGCAGTGGTGGGCTCAAAAAATATTTACTACCACACTGTGGGCATAATATGGTGGGCGTGGCCAGGGGGAAAGCCCTGATCCGCACATGAATTAGGACTACTTAATTTCAAAACTTGGATGGCCGGGGCCAGCCAAAATTTCTGCTACTGGTTCTGGCAAACTGGTGCGAACCTGCTGATGCCCACCACTGCATGTATGTTGGCAGTTGACTCTTACTTCAACAATGGCACTGGCACAATGGAGGCAGACATCTAGTTTAGAGGATCCAGAACACACATGGCCATGCTTTGGACAGAGGGAAACATGAGGGGGAAAAAAAAAACACACACACACACACTGGGAACCTCTAATGGGGGGGGATCCTCACCCCATCACAAAAAAAGAGCACCTGGAGGCATGCCTATATGATGTGGCACACCCACCCCATAAGGAGTGTGCTTAGCCTTGTTCCCAAAACAACCATGCGGCACTCCATCAGACCTCTTTGTTTGCATGCAGCGTGGGTGCTGACTCCTTCTGCTGGCAGGTAGTGTTGGGTGGGGGTGATTCCTACAGGGCATCTTCAATGGGTAGAAGACACCATGTGCTGCATTCCTGTGAATCAGCTGGAGGTGGCTGGCATGCAGTACAACCAAGATCCACTCTTTGAGGGGAAGTGGAAACGGCTGCGGCCATGCCCACCCTAGTAGGCTGGCCAACTTATTACTTGGCCGTGCATTAACAAGTGGGGGGGCAGGTTTCACCCATCCAGCACAAGGAAGGGAAAGTATCCCCCGTCCCTTACGTCAGGGTACGCACTGCCCATCTTACCCCCGTTACTGAAGAACTAACATTCAATAAACGTGGCCCAAGCTTTTAACCACAGCCATTGCTGTCTTGTCTCCTTATTTTGTGCTGTAGGTGGAACTGGGAAATAAATAGGGTGCCCTTTCCACACCATCAACTATCAGCTGCCTGAAGTGAGTGTCAGTAACTGAGGCTATCCCATGAGCACCCACAGCCGATAAAAGCATGATGTATGCAATTACAGTAACATCAGATTAGAGTACAGTTTGTTTTTAATTGGGATAATTTTTTAAAAAAAACAACTACCAGAAAATAAAGGGAATTAAAAACAACTGCCAAGCATACTCCCCAGAAATTCAAGTTTGTTTGTCATTTCTTTTTGACTGTAGAATTGGTGGGAAATCTAGATTTGGTTCTGTGTGATGTAGAAAATAGCATTTTATAACATGGCAATTGTTGTTGTGGAAGGAAGATTTTTTTTTTCTTCCATGTCTAGGTCATACATGAAACTGCCAGAGTAAAACCACATTTGGTAAATTCATTCCTTAGTTCCTTACACTGAACCTAGTATGAGGCACAAAAAGGTTGCCATTGCCCGGAGTACACCTGATTGTGGTTCAAAAACACTACAATCTTTGAGGAGGATCTTTCTGTGTACCCCAGAAGGAAGACAGTAATCTTGATGGTTCTTAGACAGAAGAAGGAAGGAGCAGATGCTGACCAAACGTGGTGCCGAAATGTATATGCCCAGAATTTCAGTAAAAATATAGATTTTGGGGGGTAAGGCATTCCATTTTTCAAATGGAACCAACATATACTTTGCCATAAACAAAAGGCATGTGAAACTACACACTACGAATGTTTCATGCAGACATTTTCTGTCTCATTAATCCTCCTTTCATTTCATTCGTTGTAAACATAAAGCATTTTTAACAAATGTATACTAATGGATTGCCTCTAGCTTCAGGCATCTGTATCACTCTGTAACTTGTGGAATAGTGTTGATTTTTGGTTGTGGTCAAATAGGTGATTCAAGGCTATATGTTTTTTCTACTAAATAAAAATACGATTGCCAGGATATTCTCCAGTTTTGCTCCCAGAAAAAGAGGTCCCTGTGCCCTCTGTAAAATGCACCTAGTTATGCATTTTTTCCCCTAACTTACTTAATTCTTTCTGATTCAGCTGATCGTTCAGGAGAGAGAAGCCAAGCAAAGTTTTGAAACTGCAGCCCTCTATTAGAAATTAGCACGTCTCTGAGTACCCAGCAGAATGGTCCCATTGCTCTGTTGGCAAGGAAGAAAATGTTGTGGTTCTTCATCCTGAAATGCAAGGATAAGACAAGCAAGTACTTACTTCCTTAGCTATGAGCCATTATCTTGACATGTTTCTACTAGCTGTGCTCTATCTTGTTAGCATAGGGCTGCTAACAGTCATGTGTGAAGTGGGCAGTCGAGTAAAAACATCTAGAAACGAAGCCCTATGAGAAATGGTTGAGGGAGCTGGGCATGATGAACATGGAGAAGAGATGATTGAGACGTGATAAGATAGTGGCCTAGTGGTTAAGATCCTGAGCTCAATGGTGTCTAGTTACACCTGCCAAATGACCATGGAAGCAGTGATGGGATGACAATTTTTTTACTACCACGCCATGATGTCACGGATGTCATGGGTGTGGCCAATGTCATGACATCATGAGGTCATGGGTGGAGCTGACGTCATGAAGTTGTGGGTGGGGCCTTAAAATAAATAAAATAAAATAAAAAATAAATACACACACACACACACCTCAACCCACCCACCCATCCACAACACAAACCTGTAAATAAAGAAATAAAATAAAGAAATAAATAAAATAAAAATTAAATAAAAATACACCCAAACACCCACTCACCCACCCCAAACACAAACCCCTCACTTACCCCTGGGAGGGCTCGGTGGCGGCGGATGGCCCAGGCAGGCTAGGCCTCAACTTGCCTGTGGGGACTCGGCAGCCCTGGGGGAGGGCTGGTGCCGCCTGCCCAGCCTGCCATTGCCGCCGTCGCCATCGCTGCTGCAGTTGCTGCCACCATCACCATCGCCGGCATCGTCGGAGCCGCCATCACCGCCGCCGTTGCCACCGCCCTGCTGGAGCCGCCGGAGCCGCTCCAAAAAGATGCGGCTCCGGCTAAAAGATGCAGCAAATGGCTGCCTCTTACTGCGCATGTGCAGAAACTCAATCTGATGCACTGCACATGCGTCAGATTGAGTTTATGCGCATGCGCAGTAAATTGGAGCCATTTTGGCTTCAATTTTTTAAAAAAATTCTTTCGGTGAGATGTCCGGTTCCGGACGCCTCACAAGTGGGCTCCCCTCCCGGAGAACTCTCCGGGATTGTTAACAGTAGGGGTGCCAAAACGTTTCAGGCCACTGGCCAGTCATGTGGTTCCTGGGTGCCCCAACTACTCCCTATGAGCCGGATCCGGCCCTGACACCAATTCATCCAGCCCACTTCACCCTCATTTCCAGGAGTGATGAGGGTGGTGTGGGCCAGATGGATTGGTGTCATGGGCCAGATCCGGCCCAGAAGCCTTGCTAACATCAGGGGTGCCTAAACTTTTCAGGCCACAGGCCAGTCACGTGGTTCATGGGTGCCACTGCCTGTGTGCCAGATCTGGCCCTGACACCAATTCATCTGGCCCGTTCCAACCTCATTGGTCCCAGAAGTGGGAGTAAAACTCACCCAATCTCTGCTTCTGGGATCAACGAGCATGGGGTGGGCTGGATGAATTGACATTGGAAGCTGGATCTGGCCCACAGGGAGTAGTTTGGGCACCCATGAACCACATGACTGGCCCTTGGTCTGAAAAGTTTAGGCATCCCTGCTGTTAGCAAGGCTTCTGGGCCGGATCTGGCCCATGACACCAATCCATCTGGGAGTGGCAACAGTGGAACTGGCCAGATGAATTGGTATCAGGGCCAGATCTGGCACACAGGCTGTAGTTTGGGCACCCATGAACCATGTGACTGGCCCGTGGCCTGAAAAGTATGGGCACCCTTGCCGTTAGCCTTTAAAACTGATTCCTGTGCTCATGGCTCCATATGGAAACTCTGCATGGTTTAAATTGGAGTCAGGACATATTGAAAGAGTCCCCACCCACACCCACACCCATTTCTGCTTTTGCTTTGCTTTGCTTTGCTTTGCTAAACTAGTCAGACTGGTTTTGCAAGCTTTTGTAATGTATTTACCCTTTAGGCAAAAGTTCCAGCAGGTTTCCATGGCTTTCCCTTGAAGCCTCTGTTGCTTATCTCTATGGCGTTAACGTTATCTGATCCATCTGAATAGGATTTTAATGTTATCTGGTGCATGAATCGGATAAGGCTAAAAATCGGATAACATTAAGACTTCTCCGAGGTATTACTTACTTGCTTTTAATAAACAGAAAAGGTAGAGTTGTTGTTAAAAGTAACAACTATAAAAATAATTTTTTAAAAATAGTCTTAGGTGCTTGTGGCACCTTAAAGAAAAATTACAGATTTCAGCTCTTTTGTCTCCATATCCCATCCTAACATTCTCTTTTTCCTCCAAGTCAATTATTTGTTCCGCTGGTATTTTTTCCTAATTCTATCTCGATACTCACTCAGATTAGTACTCTGCACAATACTTTCTGCCATCCATGTGGAAATGGAGCTTCCTATGAAGAGCTTTGGGAGATATTGACTTCCCAGCTTCATTTATCCAGTTACTGCAATTGAAAGAACATTATTGTCAATTGAGATGGTTTGTAGCATCTATTTGTGTCACAGTCTAATATCACTCAAGACAGTTTTTCAAAATACTGGTTGCTGTACATATTGTTGTGTGATAAAAATAAGAGAGTTGACAGAATATGCACAAACAACAGGTGAACTACTTAGTTCATGGCTAGAGGGAAAGGATTTCATTTTTCCAGCTTGTGTGACACACAAGTCCATTAAATACTTATGACAAGGCACTATTGAAAACTAATTGTTAGAGATCCCAACTCAGACTCTAGGACAAAATAGCATGAAGGGGGAAAATACTACCCATATATTTAAGTTAGGATATCAATACTGTCCATGCAAAATTTCATGTTTCTAATTTTTATTGTTTTGGTTTGGGGGGCAGGGAGAAGCAAAAAAATGAATAAACTTTCAGCAATATTTATAAGATGAATTCTGTTAGACAGCAGTAGCTTCCCTTGAGCCAAATGAAAAATGTTTTTTTATTTTTGCTGCCACATATTGCCATGGGTAATTTCAGTGGTAACTCAGGACCATGGAGGGCTTGTTACTATATGTGCAACATTATGTTTGAAGAGAAACTTTCCTTACTTGGAACAGAACTCGGAAGACATTCTGTGTTTAACTGCAAATTATGACTTCCAGCTGGTAGATGCAATGCTGCACTAAGGCATTGATTCAGTTTAAAGCATATCTTAAGGATAGGTTTGACTGAATGTAAGTCTGCTTGTGATTATTTATTTCTCAAAGAATCTGTGTGCTTTCTCTAAAGTTGTGCTGTGATTGACATCTCCACAGGAATATCCTTTGTGGATGACAGCAATATCGGATGGCAAATACCTGATGTGAAGCAAATGATGGGCAATTGATGCTGTACACAAAGAGCATCATCTGATGACTGTTAACTCAGCAGTGGTCAGGACTAGTAGAGAGGCAGAAGGCAGGTAGTATTGTGCCGAGTACTAATCTGAGTGACCCCACACTGCTCTGTGAAGGAACGGCATAGATATGAGAGGGTTGTCCGAGTGATCATGGGCCCAGCAAGGTAGTCCAATAACTTGTAATATCTTCCACAGTATGGATGTAACATGTCATGCTGCCATTCAGGGGGAGGGGGCAGCTTTAACACTCAAACAACAATTTGAAGCATGGAAATGTACACTTTTCTTGTTCAGGCTGCAACTCCAAGAGAGATTATTCCTGAAGTTGGTGAAAGGGTTTCATTCTCTCGAAATCTACACAGAGGAGCCAAAATAAGCACACTTTTAGGGGAAAGGAAGATAGGAAGATGCAGTATGCAGATCAACAAATTATTGGCTTAGTATCATTGGTATAACTTCATCCATGCAGTAAGCAGGGTTAATGTAAAATCTTTCCAATCCATATACTTTTCAGCCCTGGTGGTGCAGTGGTTAAACTGCTGTATTGCAGCCAAAATGGCTCCTGACATTATGAGTTTGATCCTCATGGGGGATCAAGATTGACTTGGCCTTACATCCTCCCAAGGTTGGTAAAATACATACCTAGGGGTTTTGGGCAAACATGCTAATTACCTTGTGAACTGCCCAGAGAGTGCTCTAAATGCTATGGGGTGGTCGTCGTTGGCTGCAACTCGTATCCGAAAATGCATTTTTTCCTGAAGCAGGAAAAATGCCACTGGTGTGAATTTGTTTAAGGTGGATCCCAGCTTGCCATGAGGTGACCCACACACTATGATCACAGAGCCATCTCCTGAGGTACATATGAAATGAGACATTCAAGATTTAACACTACGACTGCAAATGGACTGCTGCAGCCTTGAGGATATGGAGAAACTGAGCCTTCACAGCAAGTCCATCTGGCATGGTCTCTTCCACCTCCATGACCATTGGGAATCAGCATTCCTCCTCTACTTATTTTGCCGTTGGGTCCAATATGATGGTTTCCAGTGGTGGTTCCTCTACTGAAGGGACCATCACACCACCTAAAAGGGCTCAGCCATTGGCCCCTTTAGGGAGTCAGGTTATTTACTGCAGCCCAACACTTGGCATTGAGTCGCTGGCTGTACAG
Source organism: Furcifer pardalis (assembly GCA_030440675.1). NCBI lineage: Eukaryota > Metazoa > Chordata > Lepidosauria > Squamata > Chamaeleonidae > Furcifer > Furcifer pardalis. The sequence goes on from CP126891.1 coordinate 260,526,160, forward strand.
GCTACTTCATTACCATAGCAGGATGTCTGGCCAGATAAGCTCAAGAGGCACCGTGCAGCAAAACTGGGGGCTCTAAATCTTCAGGGTAGCCTTCCAGTTGTGTATGTTTCATCTGGAGAGCAGATGAAGGCCATGTAAGTCAAGGTGAAATCAGAAAACATTTCCGGCTACTCAACAGAACTTCATAAACAATGAGCCTGTGTGTTTGTTCTTTTAATTAAGCAAAGGAATTTATTCATTGGTTGTTGGGTTTTTCCCCCACCCCCTGTTTTAGGGGGAGACTTCTGTCTTTTGTGTTCTTTTGAAAAGCATTTGGCAGGCGATGGGAATCTGTTTACGAAAATGAGCAGAGCTGGTAAAGTTCAGGTTTGTGTTTGGATTCAGCCCCGGCAAACTGAAGCTGAAACAGTGCCAGACGTTTCAAGCTGCCAGACAACAGTTCATCTCAAATTGGCAATTTGAAGGAGGGGCAGGAAGAGAAACTTATCACAGAAATTCCATCTACATCTCCAGTGACTTAATGTTGCTAACTCTACTCCCTCGATACATCTGACTTTCTATATATGCTTGTTTGCCTATTTTTTAAAGCTTTTTTTGTTATAGGGAAAGCCTGGATGTCTTTGGTGCATTGGGGTGATGGAAAAGCTGAGGTCAACAGGCAGGCACAAGTACCTGGACCCAAGTGGACAAAGGGAAAAACAGGACAGAGTGAGACAAAAGAAAATAAAAGGTGCATGGAAGTTCATGGAACATCTGAATACCTCCGTCAGTCCACCTGGCAGCAAATTCTTGCTTCCTTTTATGATGGATGTTTGGAGGCTGGAACTAAAGAAGGCAGGAAAGCTCAATGGCCTGAAATAAAAGATAGCGTTCAGTAGAAGAAAAGTGGAAGAGTACAGCCATCTGGCACCTGTTCCTGTTTCCATGGGCCCAATCCAATCTCATTCTTTGAAAACTGTGGCTCTTGAGTGTGAGTAGATACCTCTAGGATTAAAATTTGCAGCATAAAACCCACTGATGCACTGAAGACTGAGGTAATAGCAATTGAATGGGAACAGCATATTTTAAATATCGAACTAGAGGGAACAAGTATAAAACAAGTGGCAGAGTTCAAATATCTAGGAATGACATTTACTGAAGATAACCAAATAGACGAAGAGATGAATGTACGGTGCAGTAAGGCAAAACAAATATTTGGACACTGTGCTCTGCTCTTGCAACACAAGGCAATACCAATCAACACAAAGAAACACTTCATACAAAGCGTATTTGTTCCTACCTTATGTTGCCAGTGCCAAACACATACAATTACAACAAAGCATAAATGAAAGTTGCTCACCATGGAAAGAAGATGTCTGAGAAAGGCTGCTAGACTGACTAGAAAGGATAGACTCAGGAATGAGATTATAAAGGAGAGAATTGGAATAGAACCAATCTTAAACTACATACAGAGGCAACAAATAAAGTGGTTTGCCCATTTTGACAGCATGTATTGGAATTCCATACTATACAAGACATATGTAAAAAGAAGAGAAGGCCAAAGATCACAATGCAGACCCAGAGGAAGGTGTCGAGATAACATCAAAGAAACAAGATAAGCACACTAAATAATGCAGATGGTGGCCCCTAAAAGTGCCAGAACAAGATCCTTGTATCTCCCTGGTCCATTTCCCGTTTTCTTTTCTTTTTTTTAAAGCAAAGGTTGTTTCTTGTTGCAAACACAGAGAAATCAGTTTTAAAAGCTTCTGTAACAGATTTAGAATTTTTCATCCTGTGTGATCCTAAATGAAGTAAATTAACAATAAATTTCTGCCACTTTTTTTGGCTTACCGCACTGTGGATATTCCTCCCTAGTAATCAAAAGCACCAGCCAGGACAGTTCAATAGACACCTTATCTTTCTTGTGTCTTCTCTTCCAAGGTGTAGGCATATGTATTGGAATTTTTCTTTTCTTTTTCTTTTAAACAGCAGGTCTCCATGACTTGTCACAAAGTGCTGTTGAGATATCCTCACGTTATAAAAATGTAATATACCACTCACCGGAGTTGGTTATGTGAGACAATCCCTGGATATCAGTGAAATATTTTCAGATCCTGAACTCCAAAGACAGTTAAATACTACATACTGTTGCATGCTAACAATCACCTACTTTTGGTTACTAAACATCATAACATGTCAGGTGTTAAATTTTGTCAGAGGTCAACTTGTCAACATGAACTATGCAGTCCAGCAACCAAACTCTGATTTGTATAACTAACAAATGTGGAGCAAATATTTGAGTCCTCTAAGATGTTTGGAAAATATATTTTACATTAAAATATTACCTTGAAAAACCTTTGTGGAGAATACAGGTATCTGGAAGGAAATTCTTTTCAGCTCTATTATTCTGTTGCAGATCCCAAGAGCTACATATACTGATCTGTCTGGACAAAAGCTTTTTAAAAATCTCATAATTTTATTTCCCTGTAAAATATGAATTTTACCATTCACTTGCAGAATTTATTTCTCTAGCTTTTTCTACATTTCTACCATCTGGAGCATGTACTGGTTTTTGAAACATTGTTATCTTATACGTGTGTATATTTGCCAAGGTATGAATGCTGACCCCCACCTCCTATCATTATGTTGATGATGGCTATGGTAAACAGAGATACTTTTACCTACAAATCAAATTTTATTGGGGATTATTTGCTGCAAGCTATCATAATAATTAAAACACATGTCCATTGCACTAAGGTCCCATAACTTGAACTTTGCTCTTGGAGAGAGGAACTGCATTGATTAATCCAGAGGAGTCATCCAGACCATTTTATGCAGGATAAATCATTAGAAAGCCCCTGAAACAAGGCCAGAAGTTGTCTGTGATTATTTATTGACCTGTAGGAGGATGATCCAAGGTAGCCAAAAAGATGGGGAGAAGAACTTCACTGCTGCCTAAAGCTTTAATTGCAAATCATCTCATTAGTTTCCAAGTAAATCTGGTGATTGTGAGAGGGGGAGTAGTGTGAATTCAGCAGGTTGTACTCCAGGAAGGCAGCTGGGTTATATCCACTAATGGGGTGTAAATTGCATTCCCTGGTTACCTGCAGAGTTCCTTATGTTTTTCATAAGCTTGCCACAAATGAAGGCGAGTGCATTTGCTGGTAAGAAGGTACATCTGTGATAACAATTCCACACGGTCTTTCTCTCATGTAAATCTAGCTGTAATGATAAGTCAGGTCAAGCAAAAGGGGCTGAAACAGAGAAGTATTTTAATATAGGCCTAGAAACAGAGTGAAAAAAAAGTCCTATGTGTGGGACCTGTAATAGAACATGGGAGGGTAGAAGCTTGTGTTCACAGTGCCAGCCAGCCAGATCCAGTTTTAGAATATTTCATTCCATATCTACACCATAAGCAGACCTTGTTAGGATGTTTTGGGCTCTCGCTACCTTACTTCCTATACTTCTCCAAACCTTAGGTTTTCACAGAGCCTGAGATGAAAAAAAAATGACTTCTTTGCATTATATCTGTTGAAATCACAAAGCCAACACAGACACTGGCTAGGTATTCTGAGAGTGGCAGCAGAAAAAAAAGAAACATCCAAATATTGATTGCATTGTATTGTTGTATTGTTCGACTTATATGCTGCCCCACTCACTTATAGTGACTCTGGGCGGCTCACAGCAAAACAATGTTTCATAACTACAAATATTACATCACAAAAATCACATATCAAAAGTACATAAAAACATTACAAGAAATCCCCCATCCCGATTACCAAATTAAAAATTCATAAACATTTCATAAACATTTCATTTCATTACAAAAACACATCAAAACACTTTAAACAGTCCACACAAGTCTCAAACTCTGCCCCACTTACTAAGCCCAATACGTCCCTTTTCCTGCGGCTTCTTTTCCCTCAGCCGAACTTGGCTGAGAGAGCGGCCAAATTTGAGGTGGAGGGGGAAAGACCCACATAGCTCGCCTTGGTCTGAGCCCGGGGGAGAGCGGCGTCAATGTCCGGTAGGGGCGGCGGCAGTTCTTCTTAAAGCCGCCAGCCCCAGATGCAGCTGTCCTTGCTCTCTCTGGTCCGAAACCGGGGGAGAGTAGCGTCAATGTCCCGGTAGATACATGCCCTAACGGGAACTATTTGTAAAGCCCATGGCAGGGCAGGGCTCCAGGGCCAGGTGGTGCGAATCCCCGGACTGGACGCTGTGTCGGCTTCTCCGCCCTGCCGCAGATGTTCCAACGAGAGCGGCGGCGGTGCGAGGGTACTGGTGTCAGAGTCTCTCTTTTAAAGCCCACGGCAGGGCAGGGCTCTGGGGCCAGGTGGTGTGAATCCCCGGGCTAGACGCTGTGTCGGCTTCTCTGCCCCGCCGCAGATATTCCAACAAGAGCAACGATACAAGGTACAAGATGGCTTTTATAGAACCATCATGGCTCCCTTCTGGTATCTTACATTCCAGGTCTAAATCAGCTTTTCCTAGTCTGCTCAGGTGAAATAAATTCATTTTCTTAGAAGCTGTACAGAGCCTATTATTCTTAGTCTTATCACTGGTAATCTTCACTCGAGGCGCGTCTTATGATAATAGCTGCATTTTATCATACTAGTTGTAGCCCATGCATTGGGTTTTGCTTCATTTGAATGAATATCCAAAGCTAAATCAACATCTTGCTTTGTACAAATTGGTGGCATATTGGGGAGATATTGTTAATAACTCCAGAGAATATCAGTAAGCCAAAGAATAATCTGCTCAGACACACAGCATAATGTCCACTATTGATGTCCCCAAAGAGTGGAATTGACTTCAGGCAAAGATGATGCATAAACTGCCTTGTTTTTGCATTTAGTACTCTCTGTTTGCATGTAAGGCTAATAGTATTCATTAGCAAGCTTCTGGTGTGCAGTTTGCTAAGCAGATATTGACTAAAAGATTCATTGACTGAAGTGAGTGAGAGAGCTTAACCAAGGAGTCAAATTTCTTCCATATGGTCTTAATTAGAAAGGAGTAAGAACAAGGACTGTTCACATTTCCCAAGCAGATATGTTTGGCAACTGAAAACAAGGATACAAGTAATACCTCGGATAACGCTAAAACTTGGTTTCACAAGTCTTCGTGTTATCCAATTTTTAGTGTTATCCGATCCATGTTAAAATCCTATGGGATGGATCGGATAACGTTAAAGCTCCATAGAGATACAGTAATACCTCAGATAACACTAAGACTTGGTTCCACAAGTCTTGGTGTTATCCGATTTTTAGTGTTATCCGATCCATGTTAAAATCCTATGGGTTGGATCGGATAACGTTGAAATCTCCATAGAGATACATTGTAACCGCACAGGCTTTAGCGGTTGTTATCCGATCCATCCCATAGGACCTTAACGTTATTCGATCCAATTCTCCTCCCCAGATTACTTAACGTTATGTGATTTTAGCGTTAACCGAGGTAAACGTTATCTGAGGTATTACTGTACTGCCTTTGTTATCCCTGAGGAGGAGAACCTGTTTTGCTGTTTCCTGAATTCAGCTGTTGAAAAGTTCAGGTGGTTCTCTCAGAAGGGAAGACACATTTATCATGATTTACTACCAACAGGGATTCAGATCTTGACTTTTAAGAGTCAAACACTCAATGTTCTAGACACAGATGAACAAATCCTGCAATGTTGGTTTATCTCACTTTTTAATTTTTTTAACTTTCAAGTATTTCCCATACAAAATATAGAGATGTTTGCAAAGTTTGGGGGAAGGTTTATCTAAAATGACCTGAAATGAAATTCTCCTTCCACGTTACCTATCACTCTCACAAATGAATCTTATGCTAATTAGCTTTCCTTGGGCCTCTCCTGCATTTTGTAAGCCAGTCTTTCAGATTCTTTTATAGAGATTCAAGGATGGGAACCTTCTCCTTGAGCATAATGTGGCCCCCAAAGGATTCCAAAGGAACCATGAACTTTTATTTCTGCTGTTAGCCAAAGAGTAAGAGCAATCAATGTCTAAATATGAGGATGGGTGGAGACAGAAGCTTTTGGCTACACATACAGATGAACAAACAAGGTAACTGATAATCAGCTTTAGTGGGTCAAAGTTCAGGTTCATTATGTGTATGACAATTAGGAAAATATTGGCTGAAATGTAGCAGCATAAAAACATTTGTGATTTTTAGTCCATCTTAGCTGGCAAATAAAGAGTACTGTATTATCCTTCCTGGAGCATGCATGGACAGACTGGAGAATCTAAGAATTACAGTCATATCTGTTTTGGAATGGACAGACGATGGGAACTTACTCCATTGCACAGCACTCAGGTCTTGAACTGCTGGCATGCTGACCTTCCAGTCAACAAGCTCAGCATATTAACCACTAAGCCACCACAGCCATAGTCTGTTACAACAAAACCTTAAAGCATGGCAATTTAAAGACCAAAAAGTTTAATCTGTCAATGGCAAATGCACCAGTTCATATGACATACTTAAAAGAGAGGTCCACCAGACAATTAATTAAGAGTTAAATGTCAGTGAGCCCAACAGAGTCTCTGGGAGAATCAATTTTAAGACAAAGTACTTCAGCCAAAATTCTATTCATGATCTGAGTTCATTTCCAACAGGCTCAAGGCTGACTCAGCCTTCCATCCTTTCTGGGTCAAAAGGCTAATGCCCTTGTAAACTGTCCAGGGAGTACTCTAAGTGATATAGGGCATAATATAAGTGCAACTGCTAAGGTTACAATAATGCCTTGATCTCAAGAACCCACAAAGCTAGGGATTGCACATGCTGCTGCTGCTTCTTCTTTCGTGTCCAGATCAAACTTTAAACTGCCAAAATGAAACCACCTTTGGTGTTGGCCAAAATTAAATCCTTATTGGTAAATGTTTCTGGTAGCAACCGGCAGACCAGCAAATGATCTGGATTCTGTATCTCTCCACTTTCACAAATCATGTTGTTATCCACCAGCAGCCCCCATTTGAGCATGTTGGTCTTGCATTTAGGCACTCCAAACCCTCAGCCTTTTCAGGGTCCTCCAAATGACGTAGGGGAGGTTGAGTTCCTCACCCTTACCCTCCTTTAATGCTATTCCTTGTTCAGTGAGCTCCCTCCTCCATCATCTAATTTATTTTTGCTCTTGTGTACCCTCAAGAATTCTTGCCATAAAGCTCTTCTTGGATCTGAGCCACCAGACTTGGGGCCCATAGCCATTCAGAGGATGTTGAGGATCATTCTCTTGCTTAGTTCTCTAAGTGTCTGGTGCTACTTCTCTTTGTCATAGATAGAACAATACCAACAAGAAGAGATATTTTCTTAACTGGTGTAGGTTTAAGGCATGCTGTCACTATACACTTTGCTTCATTAACAGTAATGTTGACTTGTTTTGCGTGTGTGGATGCACTCCATATTGGATCAGCATCAGTGGTGGGCATCAGCAAGTTCGCACCAGTTCACCAGAACCAGTAGCAGAAATTCTGGCTGGCCCCACCCATCCAGGTTTTGAAATAAAGTAGTCCTAATCAGTGGCGGGATGTCAAAGTTTTTACTATCCCACCATTGCATCATGGCGTCATGGGCGGAGCCAACGTCATGACATCATGGGCGGAGCCACATCATGACATCATGATGTTGTGGGTGGAGCCATCATAAAAAAAATAAATAATAATTAAAATAAAATAAAATGAAAATAAACACACACCCCTCAACCCACCCAAACAACCACAACACAAACCTGTAACTTACCCTGTGCGATTGGGGGGGGGGGGGGTTTCCTGGGACCAAGCCACATGTCCGCAGTTTCCCTCCCATCCCCCTGTCAGCCTCACTGATGCATCGGTGAGGCTGACAGGGGTTCCAAGGCTTCTATTTTTTAGTGTGCATGCATCAAATGGAGGTTTGATGCATGCACAGTTCCTGGCAGCCATTTTGGCTCCAATTTTTTTTAAAAAAATTGGGCTGCCAGTGAGGTGTCCGAACTGGACGCCTAAAAAAAATACAATCCTGGGTGGGTTCTAAACACACACACACCCGGGAGAACCACCCGGGATTGTTACCACCGGTTCTGGTGTACCGGTGCGAACCGGCAACAACCCACCACTGCTCCTAATTCAGTTGCAGCCCAGGGCTTTCCACCTGGCCACACCCACCATACCACACCCACAGTATGGTAGTAAAAGTTTTTGGAGCCCACCACTGATCAGCATACTCTGCCGCAGAGATACCTAAGAACAGAGATGTACAGTGTGGATGATTAAGCTCCCCATGTATAGTTTGCCAGTTTATTTATTTATTATTTATTTATTAGTTCAAATTTATATTGCCGTCCACTCGCTGTGGCGACTCAGGGCGGCTTACAGACAATACATTACATTACAATATGTTGGGGTGTGCACAGGGGGAGGGGTAGCAAGGTCCTTACCCTGCCCTGGCTTCTTCTTCCCCTAGCAGTTGGTATAGGTACAGAGGGAGAGGCGGCAAGGTCCTCATCCTGCCCTGGCTTCTTCCCCTGGCAGTTGGTATAGGAACAGGGGGAGGGGCGGCAAGGTCCTCATCCTGCCCTGGCTTCTTCCCCTGACAGTTGGTATAGGCACAGTTTCCTAATGGTATTGTTCCTTGAACTAACTTTAGCCTTGGTATTCAAGCAGTGCTGCTTAAAAGAGAGTACATCACTGACCAGTGACCAGTTTATGCTAAATTATGCAAGCAGGTGGGACCAGCTGGTAGAAGGAGGGTGCCCTTCTCCTTCCCTCCTCCTCCCCTGTGAGTGTTGCAGGGCAACATATGGCAGCATATGAGGGTAACACTTCTCTCCTTGCCTCGGGAAGTGTGTGAGAGCTCACACCAGCATTGGTCTAGTTAATCTGTGGGCAGACTGAATGGACATCAGCTTACTGGGCTATTATCCTTGTCACATTGGTCAGACATTTCATTCTTGTTGGTGGATTTTCCAGGACCTGAGGAGGGATCCCCTGTGTTCTAAAAGAAGAAACTGCCAGGCAGAAATTGTCCTTGTAGAAAAAAATCCTGATTTAATTACTGCTGGCTCTTTCTCCTATGTGTTAAAAAAAGGCAGCCCCAGTGAAATGATTGCCAACACACTTTCCAAGTGTAATAGTGAAAGATTCCACCTACAAGAAGGATGCGTTTAGAGGTGATAAAAATTTCATGGAGCTAAATGCATTCTCCAAGGCAAAAAGTGGAGTTAAATCCCATCCTTTGAGCTTTGTGTCTTCCGTTAAATTCTACATCATTAGCTCTTTGTAATCTGTACAATTCAATCCCGGGAGAGAGGCAGGAAACTGAATTTCTGGTATTTATTGGCAAATAAAAATCTCTTGCTTCTGCAAAAATGAATATCACGCAATTTATTCAGTTTAATTACAATTTGTATAAACAGATTATGGTTCGCAGTAGTTTTGTGGATAAGACACTGAGCTTGATGAAAATAAGATCAGCAGGTCAGCAGTTTGGGACCCAAGTGCTGTGTGATAGAGTGGGCTCCTGTGATCTTTTCCAGCTCCTGTTAACCTAGCAGTTTGAAAGCAAGAAATTGCAAGTAGATAAATAGGTACTTCTTTGGCGGGAAAGGTCACAGTGTTCAGTGCACTTCTTCTTGCCAACATGAGGTCCTCCTCAGTGCATGTTGAGGGCCATTGTGTGCATTGTATCATATGGGAGTTAGTTTATATTTCTCCACATTCACACATGCTGTCGTCTACAGGGAAACCCCACTTTCTCAGATTGCCCCTTGATCTTCCAACCCCTGCATGCAGTCTATTTAAAGCCTCCCACACAGGCCATGGTTGTTCTTGGGCAGGCAGAAGAGAGCCATGTGGTTCTGGTAGCTCCTTGGTCACCTTCCATAGTTCAGAGGCGCAGAATGCTGTTACCTTCCCACCGAAGTGGTACCTATTTATCTACTTGAAATTTCTTGCTTTTGAACTGCTAGGTTGGCAGGAGCTAGGACAGACGACGGGAGCTCACTCTGTCATGCAGCACTCTGGTCTTAAACTGCTTACCTGCCAACTTTCTAGTTGTCAAGTTCAGCATCTTAACCACTAAGCCACCACAGTCCCCTTGTATACTTCTTTACCCTCCATTAAATGCAACACAATGTGGCACACAAACTAAATTCATCTGACTGTTCTTCACTACTGGGGTTTGCTTTCTTCCATTCAGCACAGTGCCTCATTTCATAGGGAAAGCAATTAAAAATGATGAGGCTAAAGGGTTAAACTGAAAATTTCTGCTAATGAAGGCACCAGGCCTGGTTCTTTCCCCTCTTCTCCCTCCCTCCCTCTCTTTCTCCAGGCATTTGATGCGCCTTCCAGCATAAGCTTCCGATAAGCATCACTGAACATTTCCACAGTGGGTACGCACATATATTTTTAAACACATTTTCCCTTACCATCACTGCCACCCCAAACACCCTGTAAAAAATGATAAACGGAAAGCTCTGCTGTTTATCTTGAACCTTAATTATAAAGGCTGCAGGCTCTGAATGTTTGGGGGGGGGGGATTATGTACAAAAGTGCCTGAGACTTGAGACCGGCCAAAGGAAAGATAGATTGAGTCCACTGAGATCTGAGCTTTGAGTAAACAGCTACACTTGCTAAATCTCTTGCTTTCTCTCTTTTTCCTATTCTCTTTTTATCCTTTTCCTTTTTATTAATTCAAATGTTGCTTCGGCAGCAAAGTGCAGACATTTTCAGCTTTCCACAACCAGAAAAAAAGGGAATTTTATTAGTGCTTTGTAATTTGCAGTGAGGAACAATCATAAAAGAAGCTTCCATCAGTTAAAAGAGATTTAATTTATTAATTATGTTGTCCAAAATCAGTTCCAACATATGGCAACCCATTTCAGGTCTTCCTAGGCACAGAGGAAGTTTACCATTCTTTTTTTCTGAAGGCACTCTGGGACTGTATAGCTTGTCCAAGGTTATTTAGGCTGTCTTTTCTCTCAGGTCACAATGGAAATTCACACTCTAAATACCAACTCACTGACTATCCAACCAGCTAAAGGACACTTAAATGAAGCTCCATTTTTACTGGGAGAGGAAGGGACCAAGCAATTTTATGTTTCATATACTATATTATTATTATTATTGTTAGACTTGTATGCCGCCCCACTCGCCAAGCGACTCTGGGCGGCTAACAAAGTTACAAAGTATACAATAACAAAAAACAATACAGTATATCACAGTTACAAGATATGGCATCACAAAAAAAAAATTCAAAGGCATAAACCCATCTTTCAGTTTTAGCTAATCAACCAAGGTAGGAGTCTACCTAATGGCCTCCAATTTTTTTACAGAACAACTTCCATCAGTCTCTGATTTTAGCTTTTCATGTTGTTATGTGCTGGTGGTGCATCTGACACAATTTAAAAAAAAAACAGTCTCTGATGGGAATATTACCTTTTGACTATATTTTCCAGATGTCACCAGCCAGTCTGATCAATATATAAAATACCTTGAGACACCACACATTTTTAGTAAGAAGACTGAAAGATCATCAAAGTTACAAGTCAAATATCTATCTATCTATCTATCTATCTATCTATCTATCTATCTATCTATCTATCTATCTATCTATCTATCTATCTATCTATCTATCTATCTATCTATCTATCTATCTATCTATGAAGGTATGGCATGATGAGATCTGTATCAGTGGTGGGCTCAGAAAATTTTTACTACCACACTGTGGGTGTGGTATGGTGGGCGTGGCCAGGGGAAAAGCCCTGTGTTGCACCTGAATTAGGACTACTTTATTTCAAAACATAGATGGGTGGGGCCAGCCATAATTTCTGCTACCGGTTCTGGTGAAATGGTGTGAACCTGCTGATGCCCACTACTGATCTGTATACTTATTGTTGTTGCTCACTAATGACCTGCAAAGAGTAAGGAACTAGTGTGAGCAGCTCATTGGAGTGAGAAACCAAACTCAGAGCATCTATGATCAGATAATTCTCTTTCCGTTCCTCAAATTTAAAGCCACAGAAGTAGGCTTTTGCAAGTACAGTTGTACCTCCCTTAAAGAGCATAATGCGTTCCGTGGGATTGCTCTTTAAGCGAAACACCATTGAAAGTGACCAATTGTGGGGGGGATTGTGAATCCCGATTTATTTGTTAAGCGAGTTTTTGGTTGGTTTTATTTGTTAAACGAAACAAACATTCAGAGAAAATTCTGCTCTTTAAGCGAGTTGCTCTTTATGTGAGGTTTGACTGTAAAACTCTCAAAATTCTCCATCTGACATAGTCACAAGATTCTAAAAGTTGATGTCAAAACAGCAGACTTTTTTCCAGATCCTATTCATATCATCTGGACTGGCTGGTTTGATGGAGGCATAATACTCTGTCTGGCCATACAGGTGCAGTTCTACATTATAGGATAGATCAAGATGGAAGACCTTGGCCTCTGCAGCTGCTGGAATTCCTACTTTGAGACCCTAGATATTCACAGAGAGTTTTTTTACCTAGTATTGGTGCCATTCAAATCAGCTTTTCATGTATGTGCTTTATTACAAATATATCCAAGATTGATCCCTTGAATTGTGCTTAAAAGCTGTGCCATCCTCCCTAGATTCTCATTGCCCTTCCTACTACAGAAACTTGGGATGGTACCATTCTTTGTTGAAGACACAATTATTTTGTCTCTTGTCCTTCTGCCCTGAAAACATGTAAGGCAACATACTGCAACCCAATGCCCTCTGGATAAACACCCTTCATCTTCAGCCCTTTGAATGGGGATACAGTTGTGCTGCAGAATCTCTGGAGTAGTGGTTCCCAACCTTTTTTTGGCCATGCCCCACCTAAGCATCTCTAAAATCCTACTGAACCCCCTCCCCCCAGTGACATATAATTCTTATTATTCAAAAAGTGAACTTCTATTCATGTGGAGAATGCCCAAAAGGCCATTAACTTGGCCTAAACAAGCTTCGAATTGCCCCTCTGTGTGGGGTGTGCCCCATGTTGGGAACCACAGTTCTGGAGTGTCTGGACAATAATAATAATTTAGTGTCAGAAATTATTCTGGGTTGAAAGGATTTTTGCTGGAGGAACTTCACTAAGGGGTACCCAAATTAGACTCCTTTCATGTCCCCAAGATCTTTTCCCACCGAAGTGGTACCTAGTTATCTACTTGCAATTTCTTGCTTCAAACTGCTAGGCTGGCAGGAGCTGGTGGGATAGAGAAGGGAGCTCAAACTGTTATGCAGTACTTGGGTTTTGAACTGCTGACTTGCCAGCCTTCCAACTAACAAGATGAGCTTCTTAACCACTGAGCAAATGAAATGAAGACGAGAAGATCAGCAGGGATCAAGAACCTACTCTGATTTTGAAATGGAAGCTTAATTTCCTCCCCTGACTTCCTCTGTCTGTAACAGGGTTTGTTTTAAACTAATATAAATAATTAGCAAGTCACAGAGGGACTTTTGTCTAACAAGCAGTCATTTCCTGATAATGGAGCATAAAAGTTGACACAGTATCATAAGACATACGAGTAGCGTATTTGAGCAGTGTGCTGTGATTTAAGCAGATTTTAAAAAACTATTTTCAATAGTGGTGCATTTGTGTATGTATGAAGGAGCAGAAAGAAAGAAAGAGAGAGAGAGAATGTGTGAATCAAATCAGAAAGAGGGTTGATTAAAACTGTGGATTAAAAAGCAACCTGTTTGATGATATGAGATAGATATGTTCTCTGTATGGTATGAAAACTGTGATGAATCATTCAAGGATGTCATTTTCCATATTCATCAGCACATACCTGGCTTCTGCCTTGTGAGACAAAAGAGAGCTGGAAACATAATGGATAATGCATACCAAGGTAAAGGCACTTAATGGTAGCACTTCTCCCATCACAGACAATAGAAAAGCTACTGCTAATGCTATGGCTGTTGTTGTTGTTGTTGTTGTTCAGTCACACAGTCGAGTCTTGTGCCCTTGCGACCTCATGGACCACTGCATGCCAAGCTCCTCTGTCATCTGCAATCCTCTGTAGTCCACCTAGATCTACACCCGCTCAGGGCCATAGCTGGGGGAAGGCAGGGGAGACGAAAACCCTCCTGAGCTAACAGCCCCCCCAACCCACCCTATGGTGCCAATGTTATATATGTGAATGTGACATTGGTGCCCCCCCCCAATTTTTTTTTGCCTGTCATGAAATGTCCCCCCCCCATCTAGAATCCTGGCTTTAGCCCTGTACCCACTCCATCAGTGATGCCATCTTCATCTCATCCTCTGCTGCCCCCTTCTCCTTTTGCCTTGGATCTTTCCTAGCATCAGGACATTCTTAAGGGAGTCCTCTCTTCTCATTTCGTGGCCAAAGTACTTGAGCTTCAGTTTCAGTATTTGTCCCTCCAAGGAGCAGTCAGGGTTGATTTCCTTCACAATTGACTGCTTTGATCTCCTTGCAGTCCAGGGGACTCTTAAGAGTCTTCTCCAGCACCACAGTTCAAAGGCGTCTATTCTTCTGTGCTCAGCCTTCCCGTGGTCCAGCTGTCACAGCCATACATTATTAATGGGAAGACCATTGCTTTAACTATGATATGGCTACTCCACCTTATTTTGAGGGGGCACCCTCTCCTTTCTTGATTTATTTTAGTGCTTTTTATATGCTTTGGGGTTCTTGCAGGCAAACTGGCATTTTCTTGCTCCCCTGTGTTATAGCCAATTTTTCCAGTACTCATCAGCTGAATTTTCTATTTATGGGAGTGATTAATAAGGCTGTAAATAAAGACAGGGTGTGTGTGTGTCCATGTAGCTGCAGACTGCACTTTGCCATCCCCAATTTATTTTTATTTTTTATTGGGGGTGGGGCCCATTTTTATGTAGCTGACCATGGCATCTCTTAAAGGAAACTGGCAAATTTGTTGAGAGGGTGGGTCTGTGTGTGTCTAACTCCAGCTTGAAATGGTAGGAAGGCATGACAAATGAATGATAACACAGTATTTCTTAAAATGAACTGGTTTATAATGGGGTCCCAAATGATCTGTTTCTTTAGCTGATTTGCCCCCTTTCCCCCATGTTTTTATTTTTTGCAAATGTCAAGGCTGTGGCTGACTCAGGAATTATGTTCTATATGCCAGGTGGCAATAAAAGATAGGTGAAAATGTAGGCTGGAGTGGCTGCATTTCACTCTGTGAAACAAAACTGACTGAGGCACCTTTCCCTCTGGGTTTGGGAATAAACAGCAATTAAATCAAGGAAGTTCTGACAGTGAAATTGCTTCAAAACTAATCCTCCCACTGTAATTGCATAGATATGCCCATCTTCAAAACAAAAAAAAAAACCCTGCAAGGTACCATTTATCTATCATTTTTTTATCAGCCAAATGTGTCATTAGTTGTTTCCTTGCCTTGTAATTTACATCTAGCATAGATGACAGTTCCGAAAGTATTTATTAATGTATGGGCAAATAAATATGCTGTTAGAGGTACTCTTCTGCAGTTCTTTATAAATGCACCGCCTTAATATTGTAAACTATCAAAATGAATAGAACCCACTTAGGCAGTAATCCTATACACACTTGCTTAGGAGTAATTGTCATTGGATTCAGTAGGAGCCCAGAGTCTTCAATGGTAACAAGTGCTAAAGGCTGCCTTCACACAAAATTATAAACTAACAAATTTTGTTTCCCATAAGATACTGTGGACTTACAAAACTAAAGCAGAAAGGCACTATGAAAACTCTGACATTTATTTCTGGGTGAGCCATTTCCACGCTATAAGATGCAGCGTAGTAAGCCATGAAAGTTCACCTGAAGTAAATCTGCTAGCATTTAAGCTGCCACCACAGTTTTGTTTTTCATTTTGGGAGATTTGATGGGACAGAACCAACACAGGTACCACTTTGAATACAGTACTTATACTCATATGTAGCTCACAAAAACATATGACATAAAACACTTGTTTCTCTTTAAGATGCCATACAACTTCAGTGACTCAGTACGCAACTGAGATAATGCCCACAGAGATTTCTAAGCATATAGCAATTTGTTTCCAGAAGTTACTCCATTTGTGTAAATGGGCAACAGGAGTTCAGCCTTTATTTCTGAATAACAGACTGGACAATTTGTGAAATACAGAATGCCTTCCCACTGAATGCTGTCTTCTGTGAAATGAAACACATGATTATTTTAACATGATTCCTGCAGAACTCAGCTCCAATTTAGACGTGCATGCATATGATCACATAGCTCCACAGAATACAGAGTTTTCATCCAAGTTTCACACAGTTTTTCTCCTCATTCAGCACTGTGATTGAGTGTTTAGGAATACCACTACAAGAGGTTCATTTGACTCTCCAGTAAACCACAAAAGCAAGGCTACTACCCAACAATTACAAAAAAAGAAGGAAGATATGCATTGGACTAAACTAGACAAATGGGATTGGTACCATAGTGTTGCAAGGTGGTCTTCTACTGTTCAAGTCAACCATCCAGTCAACAATACCTTTCTTAGTTGCTGGCAGCAACTGCAACTCGTATCTGAAAATGCATTTTTTCCTGAAGCAGGGAAAATGCCATTGGCATCAATTTGTTTAAGGTGAATCCCAGCTTGCCGTGAAGTGACTCACACACTATGGTCTCAGAGCCATCTCCTGCACCACATATGAAATGAGACATTCAGGATTTAACACTGGGACTGCAATGGACTGCCACAGCCTTGAGGATATTATCAAGGTACACCTTCACAGCCAGTCCATCTGGCATGGCCTCTTCCGCTTCCATGACCCTTGGGTATCAAATTTCTTCCTCCATTCATTTTGCTGTTGGGCCCAATATAATGGTTTCCAGTAGCATTTCCTCCACTGAGGGGGCCATCACCCCACCTAAAGGGGCTCATCCACCCATAGCCGTTGCCCCCCCTAGGAAGTCAGGTTATTTACTGTTGCCCAACACTTGGCACTGAGTCTCTGGCTGTACTCCATTAGTGTAGCAGGATGTCTGGCCAGACAATGGGGTCTTAGAGCAAATCAAGTCTGAACTGAAGCTGTCCAACTTTGGGCATACCATCAGAAGGCAGGAAGCTCAGAGTAAAAAGGACTTGTTACTCATAGTTTTACTCCACTATATAACCTCTGTCACATGGTTTTCTGAATATCTGTACAGCCAGTCTCTGAGTATGTCTGGTCCTTCTTGTGGTGTTTTAGAGAGCTTCTTTGTCTTATGTAGCTGTAAAAAAAAGTATAGGAATCTCCAGACTTGCTGACATACCACTCTCATGCACGGGTGATGCCGTTTTGCCCACAAAACACTCAGAGCTGAGCTTGCTATTAACATGACAAATCTATGAAGAAAATGCAGGGATCTCTTCTTCCTTTGCTACCTGTAAATTGGTTTCAGCTGGCTCATTGTTGTAAAAACAACAATGATGATGACAACAACAACAGCATTGTGGTTCTTTACTCTATAACTTTTATGAAATGCCATTTACCTAAACTTTACTTCTCACAGTTTGTAAAGCATCATAACATCAAATATTTGAGTCTTGCTTGCATGTATATGTATTGGACAAAAGTATCTAGGTTCTGCAGAGTCTTTCAATTATTCTGCCACTAAAAAGAGCAATAATTTGAAAGTAGAAAGATTATGAATATTTAAGTTCCCATTAAAGCAATTCACAGGTATCCTATCTCTGTAGCAAACAGCTGGGAGCTTCAAAAAATGAGATACCAACTGTAGAGCTGATAATTTACCATCATATTCAAAACAAGACAAGGGGAAAGTCACTTGAAGCATTAGGGATCAGTTATTTCCCTGATGTAATGAAACTATAGAAAGTACTTTATAAATAGTCGTTGGCAGTTTCGCTGGGAATGGCAGTAAAGTTCAAAAGCGTCTTCAAAAGGTCGAAGCAACAGTTATATAATTTCCTAAATGTTTGTTCAAGACTTCAGCTGCAGTGTTAGAAATTAAGGTCTGGGCCTTATCCAGTCTCTGCCCTTTTTATGGAGTTTGTTTCACAAATCTTCCCTTCTTCTCTATCCTACTCTTCTTTCTTTCCCCTATCACCTTCTTTTTATGGGAAGCTAGTCTACAGCATAGCTCATTATACATTTTAAAAACAAACCCAGAGGAAATGGATCACCAAATAAAGGATGTTCAAAAAGTACATATATTTGCATAAAATGTGTGCTTACAGATTGCTACTGAGGTGGTTTAGTGTTTAAGATGCTGAACTTGATCACTAGAAGGTCAGCAGGCCAGCAGTTCAAGACCCAAGTACAGCACGATTGAGCTCCTGTCTCTGTCCCACCTCCTGCCAACCTAGCAGTTCTAAAGCAAGAAACTGCAAGTAGATAAATAGGTACTATTTTGGTGGGAAGGTAAATAGCTTTCCATGCACTCCAGTGTCTAGTCATGCCTGCCACATGTCCACGGAAACATCTGCAGGTGCAGACAGTGGCTATAAACTCTTTGGCTATAAACAGAGATGAGTACTGAACCCTAGAGTTGGATACAGCTGGCTTTTGAGCAAGGCTGACCTTACCCATGATGTATGTTTAGAAACCATTACTATAAATTAAACATAAATACCATATGTCCCAGGGGGAAATTACAGGCAGAGGGGTGGAGATTACAAACAGACCAGGTGATCTGTGTGCTTGCTCAAATGCTAACTGAAAGAAAAGAAAAAACAATTTCAAGTCCCATGTTGTCTCTTCTTATGCTATTTGTCTTCAAACTGGATAAAGCAGCTTATTCATATTACCCCTGGAGCATATTAATGAATGCTCCAGGGCTAAGTACATCCCATCAGGAAACCACTGGAAATAGCACTTCCTACTGGCATGTGGCCAAATGTGCTGCTGAAAAGCAAGGCTTCCCTTCAAAAACAAGTTATTGTTTGACAGTAGAATAACACTTCTAGAAGACAATTCTCCTTTGAAACCAAGTGAGTGATCTTGTTTTATGGGAGACAGCAAAAAGGGTAAAGCCACAACATTGAATGGCTACAGGAAGTCATGAGGCAATCTTTTCTTTATCCCTGAAAGAGAGAAAATTTTGAAAGATTACCTTTGGGGTCTGGAAAGTAAGATATATGGGTGTCCCCATATTTTCAAAGTTTCTTTTTGATGTAAATTCTATGAACGTCCTACATTTTGGTTTGGTGGTCTGGCAGCTTTCGCAATGTAACAAAAATCATGAACTTTTGACGAGCTGATGCCACAAAACTAATGCACCCATGAAAATAATGGTTATATTTACTGAAAGCTCATCTCGGTGACTTTTAGAAATGTAAAGAGCCATTGGCCAAAAATACAAAGCGATGACATCATTGCTTCTGAAAGTTGCCTTGAAAAAAAATGCAATCTTGGGGGGGGGGTCGGCGGGTCGGCAGCCCAGTGACCAAACCACACAACTGATTCAGATGACCTAAAGTGCACTTGAAAGAGGAAAGAATGACCTTTGTAGTGACACTATTACATTTGAAATTGGACTTTTTTTGGGGGGGAGCTATGAAGTGGTTTACAAAAAACCACTCAAATGAGGTCACAAAAACCGTGAAGAAACATGGGAAAACCATGTAAGAAACTGAATATGACAACTTCCCAAGGTGAATACAGTTCAAATACAAAATGTGGAGAAGAATGACGCCGAAGCAGGAATCAACAACAAAGATAGTAAGAAAAAGCATAACTTGTAAAAATGACATTTTTGAGGGAGGGGGGTTGGTTGGCGGCGAGCCTGCGACCAAACTGATCAACCAATCGAAGTGATCCAAAGTGTGATTGATAGAAGATGTAAAAACTTTTCTTGTGACACTTATACAATTTGGATCAGACTTCAGAAACATTTTCTATGAAGGTTTAAAACAAAAAACACACTTTCTTTCTAACCTTTCCTTCAAAAAAATGATCTCTCCACATCAGAATAGATACATTGTTTTGAGAATGGATAAACTGTAGCACATTTCTCCTTTGAAGTCATAACCACTTTCCCTTTTGGCTTTCCCTCTTATTGAAGATCTGTTTTCAAGGAATCGTGAAGGAAAAACTCTTTTTCTTTGCGATTTGACTATTGAAATATTTATTAAAAATAGATCCTTTGCAGTTTTTCACCTGTGGCGAATTATTGTGTGTACAGTGGGCTATTTATGGACACATGTGCATAGTGTGTAGGGTCGGGGAGAATGGAAAATAAAGGTTACAAAACATTTATTGAAAAATAAAATATAAAAAAATAAACACAAATGAAATTGGGATTTCTGGTTTTGGGTTAACACAATGTAGCAGTTCAACAGCAAGAAATTGCAAGATGATAAATAGGGACCACTTTGATGGGAAGGTAAACAGCGTTCCATACCTGCCACATGTCCATGGAAATGTCTGCAGACACAGACAGCACTGGCTCTTTGGCTATAAACAGAGATGAGCACTGAAACCTAGAGTCGGATATGACTGGCTTTTGATCCAGGGTGACCTTTACCTTAGCTCAAAAAACCTTAGATTTTACAAACATTTTATGAAAACTTTAATTTTATGAACATATTGTCTTTATTTTCTACCATTTGAAACATCACCCTTACCTAATGAATGACATAAAAGAAATAAATGAACTAATGAGCATAATTCAACACATCAAATTCACACACTAAATCCCTGGCAGTAGTGTCCTTAGACTCTACCTACCACTTTTTTTTTTTAGATTATAAAAAGGTCAAAAAATGAAGTTCTTCTAGTTTGGAGATTATCCATTATCCAAAGAGGCCACTGTAGCAAAAACAGTTTCCCTCTTTATCTTCACAACCACCCTGGAAGATGAGTTAGATGAAACCAAGGAACCTTGCTAGATCCAACCAAAGATCTTTCTTGTCCAGCCTTCTGTTTTCTACATTACCCAACCAGATTGCAGTGGGAAGCCAGCACTGATAGTTAGGAGCAGAAGAGTAGCGTGCCTTGGCGGGGCCCCGTATAAAAATTTGTTTGGGGGCCCTTAGGAAGGGTAAAGATTTGTTTTGCTTACGCACGTTGGGGGCCCCCGTGGCCCAGGGCCCCCGTATAATTGATACGGCAGATACGGCGGTAGCTACGCCTCTGGTTAGGAGGCCATTTCCCTCTGACACCTGGATACAGGGATTGTGTCTAGAAGTCAGTGGTTGCACTGTCGTCCTAACATATGTCTACTCTTAAAGCCATGCCAGATGAGAGGTTAGGTGAATGTGGCAATTGTCCTAGGATTTGGAGTGCCATGCAATGGCAAATCTCTGTTTACAGTAACTGATTATTACTGTATTTTTACTGTGAGTAGGAAATAGAGTTGTATTTGTGTAATTTCTTTGGTGCCAAAATGACATCACTATGGATCTTGACAGAGTTGTGTGTAGCATTTATTGTTCTGTCTTAAGCTACAATATGTCTTAGGCCAGACTTGTCCAGCAAAACAATGGCCAAAATACATGCACCTGGTTGTGTGGAGATTTGAACATGCAATTTCTCATTCTGAAGTCATCACTCTGTGGGATTGTTTTTGCCTCCAGCTGTCAGAAGCGGTCCCCAACCTCCATTGGCAAGATGTTGAGGACCACTTCCTTGAGGTGAACATTGCCAGAGGCAAAGAGGACATGCCTAGAGCTGGCCTCTCCCATGCTCTCTGCTCTCAAACACACAGAGAAAGGCTTCTGCCTCACTCACACTCTTACACATGTTGTTTTCCTACAAATAGGCTTACCATAAATCATAGAAAAGTTACTCTTTTGCACTCTGCCTCCCAAAATCTCTTAGCCACTATGGGTACTAACCAGTCAACTAATCAACCAACCAACCAGAGTCTCTTTCTTTCTGGCTGAAATCCAGTAGTAAATTGCAACTAGGGTATACCTATTGAATTAGTGGGGATTTGGTGAGTCAGTACCTCTAAAAATGCAACTCTGATTGCAACATACTATTGGATTTCAAACCCATTTTCTCTTTGTGTTCCCCTCCCCCATCATGGTGTGCAAAGATGAGAGGAATAACCTGCCCTTCCTCAGTGAACTTCCTATTGTCAAATTCCCCTCCCCCACTGCATAGATTGTAGAGCACGGGCTGGATCTGCCCAATGGTGCCAAATAATTTGGGCCTCGACCTCACTCTAGCCACATAAACACGTTTATGACACTGCAAATAAGTCCGCAGCTGTCATAAATGCATTTACTACAGCGATAGATGAGTCCACGGCTGTCGTAAACACATTTACAATAGCCACAGTTGTGTTTTACAGCAGTGTTTATGGCAGAGGGAACCACCAGTCCAGCCCGATCAGCTGTCTGAGGGGGCATGTTCTGTCCTACACCTGAAAAATGTTGAGAACCCGTTGTAGAGGCTAGGACCAGCTGAGAAGCCCACATGTGCTCTAACACCATTTAAACCACACCATGCTACATCATAGGACCTTATGACATAGCCTTCACTGCCTATGAAAATGAAGCTCAAAAATCCATTCCTTTTTAACTTCTTCTGTACCATCAAGGTTGCAAGGGCCTCACACCACAGACTTCTGCTGTTTTTCTTCCTTGTGTTTCTGTGCAAAGCACTAATGGAGTCTATTAGTGTTTAAGCCAAACAAAACTTTGTAAGCTTTAAGGTGGCTCAACAATAATTGCTGTTCCTTTTAAGCACTGTGTTTATTGATTCCATAAGAGTGATAGTAACAGAAGTAACAGTATCAACAACAATAATGTTTTCTTCTGTCTCCCTTTCCAGTGAAATTTAGCAGCTGCTCGGAGGGCAAGGGAATACAATACGAAACTGACAACTTGGACTTCAAGGTGAGGAACGATGGAACTATCTACGCTACCAAAAGGGTGAAAATCCCCTCGGAGCAGACAATATTTATGGTGACAGCATGGGACCACCAGGCCCTAGAAAGATGGGAAACTATGGTCAGGTTACTGGTGGGAAAGAAATCAGAACACAAGGGACACAAGGTAAAAATAACGATAATGGCAATTTTCAAAAACATAGACTAGTCATGGATTTCATAAATACCCCAGAGCAACTGTTCCTCTTTGTTCTCCTTCCTTAGACTAGATGAAGGAATATCCACTAACAAAATCAGTACATAAACATCATATATGGCATGGTATTGATTATGTCCATAGTCGTTGGCATGTGTTAGTCCCTTGTTCCAACATTTGTGCTGTCTTCTTGTTCATTTCTAGTCAGAACATTTCTAGTCAGAACATTTGTGTTTGGGCCTATGGCTAATGAAATTACATAGAAGAAGAATACGTTACAGTCCTGCCTATTGCAGACCACATATTCATGCCTGAAATTACTCTTGGATCAACCAAGGCTACCTACATAGGAGTAAAAGTGAAATGGTGCAGAACTACATCTTTAACAGTGGTTACCAAGTCACAGGATGTTTTTCAGCCATTAATGTTCAGCCTTGAGCATTGCTTAGCAGTAGTGTGGAAGCTTTTAATCTGGGGTTGGATGTCATGGCACAATTGCCCAGCAAACACATGGCTATCTATGACAAAGGCAGAGTGGAAAGTCAGTATAAAGCAGAAGGCAAATGAGGAAGAGCTTAACCCTCCTTCACCTCCCATTTTCTCCTGTAACCCTTCCGTGAGAGTGTTTTTGCCCAACCAGGTTTCTATGTTGTGAAAATAATTCATCTTTAGGAAGGCAGCTGCAGAGGCGAAGTTATGTAAGGGAAACAATGGATAAAGGAACCCTTCTCTTCCATCACTTCTCTCCTACATCCACTCTAATGACTAACAGTAAGGACAACCTGGTTGCTGAGAATTAATAAGTAATGCTATAATTTCCTTTTATGATATGATGCCCCTAATCCTGTCAGTAATTTATGAAATAAATCAAAATCATAGCTAGTCACTTGGAATACAACAAGAAATGGTAGCAGAACTCATTGGCTGAAATCCATCAGTATAACACAGGGGTTGCCAAACTTTTCGTTTCATGGGCCGGTCACATGGTTGAGCAGGCTGGTCACGTGGTTCCTCCCACCTAAAATGCATCTGCAGTTGTTGTAAAATGTGTTTATGATAGCTGTGGGTGCATTTATGGCAGTGTTTGTGCATGCTTGGTGCAGGTCCACTTCCGGTAGTGGCAAGGACAGTGTGGACTGGATGATTTGGTGCTGTGGGCTAGGTCTGGCCCACAGGCTGTAGTTTGGCTACCCCTAGTATAACTTATGCCAAGTAAGGCTGATGATGTCATCAATCACAGCCAGAAGCGTAGCATGCCTTAACGGGGCCCCGTATAAAAATTTGTTTGGGGGGCCCTTGTGAAATAAAAAAAATTGGGAAGTTTTTATTAATTTTTGCTGTAGGGGGCCCCCGTGGCCCAGGGGCCCCGTATAATTGATACGGCAGATACGGCGGTAGCTACGCCCCTGATCACAGCAGTTTTTCAGAAATTAAAGATTTATGACTCCCATCTCTATATCCCTATTGTTGTGGGGAAACAGTCTGGGGGCTATGAGACAGTTGAGGAAGATCTTTAATTTCTGACAAACTGTGGCTCCTGGTAAAACCATCCTGCCATATATTTTGGAAACTACAGATTTTGGCTCCATCCCATGGCCTCCAACCACTTCCAGATGACCAAAGAGATGCCACAGGTGCCTTGCCCCCTTCTCTGTGTCTGGGTAGGTGAATACTTTTATTTCCCAACAATCACCACAATTAATGACATCATCCACCTTAAGCACTGTAAGTGTATGAACAGCGTTTCAACCAATAAGTAAAAGCAATTAGCTAAGGTTATCTAAACCACTCTAGAAGATACCAGAATAAATTTTAGCTGCAGCCCAAAATTCTAAATTGGATTCAGGTCCATCATATTAACCATAATAATTCTGTCTAAAATGTTTCTTAATTTTCTTAATTTTTAGTTAAATATCCTATGCTTTGGTGCCCTGCCAAGTGGCTTCATCTTGCTGTTGTTCATCCCTGCCTCTGTAAGGGAGCAGGTTGGAGCCATGAATAATAAATAAATATATCAGGCAGACAAGCTTTTCCAAACAGAAGCTGCAACCCATGGTAGTGAGACCCTTGTGAATAATTCTCCAGCTGTGAATTCTATTCCCTCCACACTTGTTTTCAAATTAATGTTGCAAAAGGGAAGGCTTGACTTCTGAACTGGTTTTTCTTTATCCTTCAAAGGCCACTTGATCATCATTTGGTCTGAACTTTGATCAGCCAGGAGGAAATTTTTCACATAAGCCTTCTCTTCATTCCTACTTCTGTGGAAATGTATTGCCTCCTTTGGTTGAGACAGACTCTTCTAACTGATAAACAAGACGGGATGCTAATTTTTTCCAAGTTCCATACCTATTCTGCCTCTGCTTCCCAGGCCCAGAAGAAGTTCCTTTTTCAAATGGCAACTACTAGAATTATCCAGCAAACAAGACCCATATATATATATAAAGTTTTCAAATAAGAATACAAACATAACACTACAAAAAATTACAACATAATTCTCCACATTATAAAAAGGAACAATAAAAAACATATAACATTACAATACAGTACAACACAAAATATAAATGAAAAAGACAAAAAATAAATACATTCACCCCATTCACCCACCCAAAGCCCTTCACCTTTTCAGTGTAATAACAACTCATTGTTTGTTTTCCAAAATTCCCAATCCTTTACATTAAATTTCTTTTATACAAATAAATCATTGAACGCTTCATGACAATTTAAAAATTAAATCCACTTAGTAGTTAGATACTTCATAACTACTTCATAACTACCCTGATTTCCCGAAAATAGGACCTCCTCCTATAATAAGGCAGCCTCCCTATTTTTCCCCACCTCGGAAATATAAGGGCCCCCCTGAAAATAAGGCACTCACCTAAATCTTGCCCTGGCAATTCGCTGTATCAGCAATAAATGTGTACTATAGTCTTCGTCATGGAAAAATATACATCCCCTGAAAATAAGTCATTGTGCATATTTTGGAGTTCTTAATAATATAAGACAGTGTCTTATTTTCGGGGAAACATGGTAGATTATAAATCAAAAGGTTATCATTTTACATTCTTAATTTTAATGTTTTTTTCTTTCTCTCATTTTTTTCTTTTTATAGGAAAAAATAAAATTGCATTAGGTCATGTGTACATATATATAATAACACTATGAGACCTAAAATGTACACTTTTTAAGACAATGTAAACACTATACTTTTTTCCTAATAGGATAATAAGGTCTGCAGAAAATGGAGAAATCTATCAAAAATTATTCACGCTTCCTGGAAATTTAATTACTGATTATATTCTGCTGAAAAATCATTATTGCTGTTGCTGAAACTTATGGAACTTCCCATAATTAAAAGCTCCTCTTTAAGTTTCCTCCATTCCTTCAATCCTTCTTTGATAACATTGCATGATTCTAGTATAGCCAAATAATCAGTATGTTTACTTATCACAACAGTTTTCCCTGCCCCAAAAAATCTCAACTGTTGCAATTGTTGCCAATTATAATTCACTTCCTTATCCCTTAACAGTTTAGTAATTGGTTTAATTTCCTTCCTCCACAATATTTCTTCTTTTGTTGTATCCTGATAAATATCCAATTGTTCGCCATTCAGTTTTAATACCCGTTTACCATACCGTTTACCTACCAAAATGAAGCCACTTTATTGGCTTTGTCATTGGCCAAACTTAAATCCTTCATCAGTACGTGTTTCCAGCAGTAATTGGCAGAGCTGATTAAATTAGCTGATGATCAACAACTTGAAGTTACACAAGACAGAAATTGTCCCCCTAAGAACAAGAGGCCTATCCATATGCTCAAGGTGTTAAGGAATCCTTCCTTGTTCAAGAAGCAGGAACAGGAGAACTCCTAGTAGAATTGATTTCTTCTGAATACAGTTCAGCAGCCATAAGACGTTAGCCTAAATTTCTTTAGGAAATTTGTCTGGGCCTACAGTTTTACAGAAATGTTATCCAAGAAGACTTCCAGACTTATGACTAAAGGGTTATTATCTGCAAAACACACTTAAAACAAAAAACAAACAAAACAAAACCAGCTACTCTTTTGGCCTGACTTTAAGGCAATACAAAAGGCCAGTTGTGGGCTCAATTTTTTTTACTACCACACTGTGGGTGTGGCATAGTGGGCGTGGCCAGGGGGAAAGCCTTGCATTGTACCCAAATTAGAACTACTTTATTTCAAGTTTTGGATGGGCAGGGCCAGCCAGAAATTCTGCTACCAGTTCTGACAAATTGGTGTGAACCTGCTGATGCCCACCACTGCAAGAGCCTAAAAATGGTTGAGAGCTGTGGAATATAATTCTCTGTCTAATTGAAATGAGGCAGAGTATAAATGGAGAGGCATAACAAGATCTTAGCAAAATTGCTGCAGCATCTTCTTCTTTCTAATACAGATGTAAACCTGTTTTTCTTACTTGCCTGTGTGAGAAGGAAAAATACCCATTTATTTCTTCATGCCTGCAGAGAAGTACAATATTTTTCAGCACTCTATGAGAATGGGGTTTTTGTGCAGATTGTGTGACTGTAAAAATTATAATCTCCTTGCTTTTAAAGTTTAGAAGCATTGGATAGACTATTTCTGTATTTTTGAAAAATATTCTTTCTGTGCATGCTGTGCATGTGTGTGTTTGTCTGCATGATTTCCTGTGAGACAAATTGCGCCTGACCCATATTTCCATGATTTGTCCTTCCGACTGTAGGTGAGGATCCTTGCAAAGGCTAGAAGTTCCTTGACATTTGTGAGCACAGATTAAAAAGAGTTGTGAACCATTTTCATACCCAAGTTTCTGACTCACAAAATAATTTAGGTATGCTGTAGAGAAGTGCTATACAGTATTCATATGTTGTCTCTTGATTTCCCCAGAGTATACGTAGGTCTTGCAGTGGTCTAGTAATACTATAGGAAAATCACATTAATAGCCCTGGCTACTATTTTGCTCTATGCTGTTTCTCTTCTGTGTGGTTTTAGAAAGCAAAGTGCAACCTGCTCTGCTTCTACCTGGAGAAACAGGAGAGGTGATGGAGGTAGGAAGAATTAGGGAAAATGAAAATACAGTGTTAAGAGTGGGATAGAAGAGGTTTCTGAGCAGAATGAGGGAACAAATGGTGGATATAGAAAAGCCAGAAATGTCTCAAAACCCAGTCTTGATGGACAGACTTGTGTGTGTGTGTGTGTGTGTGTGTGTGTGTGTGTGTGTGTGTGTGTGTGTGTGTGTGTGTGTGTGTGTTTAGCTAATATCCAAGATCGACCTCAAGGATCCAAATGAAAAAATGTGGCTAATGGGGCAGAGATCAGTGATGTGTTAAGAAATTTACCTACCCAATGCCATTTTGTAAATATATTTGAGATGCACCTCGCAGACCAAATTTAGAAGTGGTAAAACAAACAAACACAACTTTTAAACCATTGGGTTCCAATACATTTAATGTCACATCCTGTGCTGGTTATAGGCTTTTAGGGCTAAGTGGTTGTCTGTGGAAGATAACAATACAGAATGCTAAATGGACTCTGGTTTGATCCAGCACAGGCTAACCTACATGAACTAAAATGGTGATAAAACCATTTGAATCTAGGTCTGTCCTCAAGTTCCCCAATCCAATTCAAAGGTCAAATCATGTCTTTGGAATATATCCCAGTTCAGTCCAGAGTAATCTGTATCCCATCTGATTTGACATGTACCCTTGGTTCAAGTACATCTGCAAGCCTCTCATTGACTTCCATTAAAACACTAAAATGGCTACCATACTTTTTGTTTTGTAATGATTAGAGATGAGCAAGACTACCAAATTTCAGGCAGAAAACTTGGTGGTTTTTGAACCTTTGGCATCTTTAAACTTTGCAATTTGAGTACCCAGCATCTTGGGGGCAAAATACTAATTACCTTAGGAACTACTCAGAGAGTATTATAATGACTATGGAGTGGGATATAAGTGTAATTGCTATTGCTTTTCTTAAAAACAAAACAAAAGAAAAAGACTGAAACAATCTAAATCTATTTGTGGTCTGGAACTAAATCTGGCAACTTCACTTCATTCTAGACCTCATACAAATGAGTCTGATTCCAGATAATTTTGTTAGTAATTCAGAATCTGTCCATTTCCTCCTTAATTGAAAGTTTAAGCTACATTTTATGCTGGGCTACAATTTGTGCCAGGGTAGCTACAGTAAATGAGACCTTATACAGGATAATTTATTTTGCTGATAACTTAATGTTACAGCTAGGATGTCTTCATGCCTTCATAACTGGACAGACTTTTATTGCTGCCTTATCATTCTTCCCTTGCTTTGCTTTGAAATTAGATGATGGAAGATTCAGGAGAGATAAAATGGTAGGAATGCTTCCTTGAACGGCACATAAGGAAAATATGGAATTTGCATGTGCAAGGCATAGTTTTGGTCATCAGTTTGGTATTTTTAAATAGGAGTTTTACACATTCATGACTTACCAATGGCTGCTAGTTATGATGGCTGCATGCTACCTAGGAGCATGTCTACTGGAGTGTTCTTTTTTAAGCACAGCTTGGAAAGACACTTTTAGGAAGAAGGAATATAATGAACAGCTGAAGCCATCTATAATAGGGTAGTGGTACAATATTGTTCTGGGTCCTACAGCTGTGCATGCATGCATCCGTCTGTCCGTCCATCCTCCTTGTATACATGGGTGGTCCCTGCCAATAGCTACCTGGGAATGATCTATAAAGGGAATGGAAAAGGGAAGGAGGAACACAAACATAAATAGCCTCAAACAAAGTACTCAACAAATGTCACACCAGCATGGCCAATTGTTGTGCTAAAACAAAAAGGCCTTCTTCAAGAAGCAGACATACATGCACAATACTTCATTTTCATGAAGGCTATGCAGCAACTTTGAGTTTTAGTCTGAAATTCAAAAGACATATGCAAGAACAGAGATTCATAGAATAACTGAATCAGAAGGGCCCTATGAGACCATTGAGTCCAACACCCTCTTCAATGCAGAGATCAAAATTAAAGATCTGGTTTTCTCTTGAGTGCCTCCGGTGTTGAAAAACTTGCCACCTTCTGAGATAAATCGTTCCATTGTTGTACTACTCTGCCAGTTAAGAAGTTTCTTTCTGATATTAAGCCTATACTGTACTGTATATGGTTTCCTATAGTTCGAGTGCTTCCTGTTCTTCAAAGTTCACGAAGCCACCAGCAACTACTATTGAAATTTTGGAAAATCTCTGTTGTTTGCACAAAAATCATTCTCACAAATTAAAAAACTCCAAGTAGAGGCTGGCAGAAAACATCTTGTCCACTTGTAAGTCAGGATGAAGATTTTACAATAACTTTGCTTTGCACCTAAAAAAAGAGGTAACTGACAATTTACATCCCTAGTATAGCCCAATTTTATCCTGACTCTCTGGTTGGAAACCCTGGAGACATCAAAGGACTGTGAGTAACTAAGAATAGTTCCAACCAAGTATTAAAGGCAAGTGTGTTTAAATGCTTTTGGGAATTGAGATGATGTGGTTCATATCCTGAAAATTTAAGCTCATTTTGCTTCAGTATTACAGCTCATACTGTCATCTCCAATGAGTTGCTTAGAATTTCCTCCAAGCCCTGCCTAAGGAATATCAGCTGCAATGCATTTCAATTTTGGTAAAATATTTTATTGGGATTTTGTATAATATTAATACAAGCTGAATTCCAGTTCAAGATGGAGAGAATTATGGCTTTTAAAATGTCATGTCATTCTTTTCTTAAAAGGCTTATGAATGTATAGTTGATGAGTGAGAAAAGCACAGGAAAACAAGACTAATGACAAGGTCGGGTACTATATTATTGCACATCAATGTAGTGTAAATCTACATTTCCTGTTTTATTTAAGGCTTCCTGCTTTTATGAACAAAACAAGAGTGAGTTAAAAAACTGAAACAGGTTCACAGGATTATTTGTAAGATACCAAAGCAACAGTAAAACCCCACCTTATCCATTCAAATCCATCTGTTTCATGGATACAACTCTCCTTATTGTTTTTCAGTTCCACGTTCGAGTGGAACCTTTGCAACCACATGGACCACAGCATGCCAGTCTCCTCTGTAATCTGCCATCCTCCATAGTTTGCCCAGATCTATACCCACTGCATAAATGACACTATCTAACCATCTCATCCTCTGCCACCCCCTTCTCCTTTAGCCTTCAATTTTTCCTAGCATCAGGGCCTTCTCCAGTGAGAACTCTTTTCTCATTTGGTGGCCAAAGTGTTAGAGCTTCAGGTTCAGTATTTGTCCCTCCAGGGAGCAGTCAGGGTCTATTTCCTTTAGGATTGACTGCTTTGATCTCTTTGCAGTCCAGAGGAGTCTCAAAAGTTTTCTCCAGCACCACAGTTCAAAGGCATCTATTCTTCTGCACTCACCCTTCCTCATGTCCAGCTCTTACAACCATACAGTAAAACATCGGATAACATTAAAACTTGGTTCCACAAGTCTTGGTGTTATCCGATTTTTAGTGTTATCCGATGCATGTTAAAATCCAATGGGATGGATCGGATAACGTTAAAGCTCCATAGAGATACATTGTAACCGCACAGGCTTTAGCGGTTGTTATCCGATCCATCCCATAGGACCTTAACATTATTCGATCCAATTCTCCTCCCCAGATTACTTAACGTTATGCGATTTGAGCGTTATCCAATCCAATCGTTATCCGGTGTTTTACTGTACATTACTACTGGTAAGAACATTGCTTTAACGATGCGGACTTTAGTTGGCAGGGTGATTTCTCTACTTTTTATTATGTTGCCTAGGTTTGCCATAGCTTGCCTCCCTAGGAGTAAGTGTCCTTTTATTTCATGGCTGCAGTCACCGTCTAGAGCAGGGGTGTCCAAACTACAGCCCAGGGGCCAAATCCAGCTCCTGATGCCAATTCATCCAGCCCACACCACCCTCGTTGCTCCCAAAAGCGGAAGTAAAATGCAGCGTGGGCCAGATGAATTGGTGTTGGGGGCCGAATCTGGCCCCGGGCCATCATTTGGGCACCCCTGAATCTTTTGACCAGCCCCCAGCCTGAAAAGTTTAGGTACCCCTGGTCTAGAGTGATCCTAGATCCCAAGAAGGTAAAGTCTATCTTTGTTTCCTTTTCTTCCCCATCTATTTGCCAAGGAATGATGGGGCTAGATGCCATGTTGTTGTTGTTGAGTTTCAAGTCAGCTTTCGCACTCTCCTCTTTCACCGTCATCAAGAAGCTCTTTAGGTCTTCTTCACTTTCTGCCATTAGGGCAGTGGTGGGTAGTAACAGGTTTGCACCCCACCCCCTGGCAGGGGTGGTAGCAAAATTGGGTGGCCTTTGGGCAGGGAGGTGGCAAAATTGGTGGCCTTTGGGCGGGGGAGGGGATAGAGAAATTGGGTGGCCCCGCCCACCTCCCTGCCCTGTCTAGACTAAGACAGCAACCATTTAAAATGTTTTATTCTGTGCAAACATATCAGAGAGTAAACAAAACAAAAAGACCAAAACGTAGTGGCACCTTAAAGACTAACTGCTGTATTTTAATGTGAGCTTTTGTGGATCAAGTCCACTAGCTCTTTGGCTATAAACAGAGATGAGCACTGAACCCTAGAGTTAGTAACACTGGCTTTCGAGCAAAGGCAACCTTTACCTAATAACAGAAGATCCCTGATTGGTGTTCAAATTTGACATCAGGTTTTATCCCTGCAAGTGGTTCAAGGTCTCCCTTGCTCAAAAGCCAGTCATATCCAACTCTAGGGTGCAGTGCTCATCTCCATTTACAGCCAAAAAGCAAGTGCTGCCTGTGTTTGCAGATGTATACATGGCCATATGGCAGGCCATATGATCGCTCATGACATAGGCTCCACCCATGATGTAGGCTCCACCCATGACATAGGCTCCGCCCATGGTGTGGTAGCATTTTTTTTTGCTGCCCACCACTGCATTAGGGTAGTGTCATCTGAGTATCTCATCTTGTTGATATTTCTCCCAACAATCTTAATTCCAGTTTGTGCTTCATCCAGCCCTGCATTGGACATGATGTACTCTGCATATAAGTTAAATATGACAGTATTCTACTCTCCTAGATGACAGCTAAAATCAAGCTCTAAATCTTAAATCAGAAGAGGCAACGTTAAACCAATGGAGAGCAAGAATAACACATCTTACCAAATAGATGAATGCCAAAGAATGTCTCCCACTGGGACAAGATTCTGCCTGGACCATCTGGAAGTCACTTAGTAGATTTCAAAGTGAAGAGGAAGATCATAGAATAATCAAGTAAAACGGGGCTACTTAGATACAGAACAAATTTTCTGTAAATGTGGAGCAGGGGTGTCTAAACTATGGCCCAGAGGTGGGATCCAGCCCCTGACACCAATTCATATGGCCCACGCCACCCTTACCTCTCCTGGAAGTGGAAGTAAAACACACCCGTACATGTAAGGGCATGTTTAATTCCGCTTCCAGGAGCGGCAAGGGTGGTGTGGGCCGGATGAATTGGTGTCAGGGCCGTATCTGGCCCCTGGGCTATAGTTTGGGCACCCCTGGTTTAAGCATAGAAAATGGCAGCCTAAAAATCTATCTCATCCTTTTGCAAAACAGATTCCCAGGCACATTTTTTACTTCCTCTTCTGGTGGAAGGAACCACATGATCGGCCCGCTGAGCCACATGACTGGCCTGTGGCCCAAAAACTTTGGACACCCCTGATGTGGAGAAATCTAGTCAGTGTAGCATTTATGTGTATGCAATTTATGTCCTACTATTTATACAAAAGAAGGCCTGCTAAGTAGCCCAGATAACTCTATTGAAGTAGCCTAATCATATTAATATTTTATTTCATTTAATTTCATCTCTATTTCATATACATCCATAATTTTAAATTGTGCAGTGTTTTGATATGAATGAAGAAAGTTACAAGTCAAAATCCCAGAGCTTAGCAAGTGCTGACCCTAACAAATCTCTTTCCAGAAATATATCTGGTGTATTGTCTATCTGTCCTGGCCATCTGACTGTATGTCACTCACTCTGGGTGGCAGAGTGTTCTGGCAGTCTGATAGAATTGAAACAAATATATATCATTAGCAGCCATTGTAGGACATCTGTGGATTTTTCTTTTAATGTACCAGAAATATAAAACTTTTTCATGTCATATGTTGTTCCCTCGCCTTATGCTTTCTTCTCATATTTAGTAGAAAACAAACTATTCAAAGGTATAGCCAAGGGTATGCCAATAACTCCAACTTCTATTTTTTAGTTCAGGTGAGATGAAGGTCTATAATTATAGAATCAGCCCTCCAATTCTATAATGGATTCTACAAGAAGACCAGTCCTTAAACATCTCTTTTGCCTTGAAGGCCCTAAAGGCAAAGGGAAAGTTCTCCCTTGCTTGAAAGCCATTTGTGTCAAACTCTAGCGGGTGGTGCTCAACTTTGTTTACAGCCAAACAGCCAGTGCTGTCTGCATCTGGTAATATGGCAGGCATGACTAGACACCAGTGCACACAGAATGCCATTACCTTTCCCACCAAAGTGGTACCTATTTATCTACTTGATTTTTTTTGCTTTTGAACTGCTAGGTTGGCAGGAATTGGTAAAAATGAGGGGAGCTCGCTCCATCATGTAGTGCTTGGTTCCAGAACTGCTAACCTTCCAAACTTCTGGTTGTCAAGTTCAGCATCTTAACCATTAAACCACCACAGGCCAAAAAAGCCCTACTTGGATATTTTTGACATTATGTGACAGAAGATTGGAACCAGGTCTACTGAGGTTGCCCACTCACAGTTCTGGATTCCTAACCTACTCGCAGCTAACATCTCAGTCTCTGAAAGTGTGACCTGGTAGCACTTTAAGGACTTCACACTAGGCATACTTGTTGAGTCTCCCTCAAGCATGCAGTCATCTCAGTCTTAATTCTCCAAGATAATCCAAGTGGCTTTATAAAACTAATAAGAACTTCTGATTTTTTATGTTTGTTGGTTGTTTTTTGTATTTTGGTTGTTCAGTCTTGCAAGAACCTTGATAACATTTCAATTAGAAAATGCAAATGAGGTCACAGATTTACCACCAGAGTGTTGAATTACCCCAGAGAAAATAGAGTAATATTCTGAAATAACAGTAAATACTTAATAAAAGTTTTTTACACTGTTCTCGTCTGACTGGCTATTTTTACAGCTGAATGTCTTGGTGGCGCCTGTGGGTATATTCTCTGGAAAGAGAAAGGGAGAGGGGAAGGGGAAGTCCTGTTTGTGAAATGAGTAATATGAACTTCTAGCTCACATCAGCATTTATGAATCTTATACTTGACTGAAATTGTGTTCCCAGGACAAAAGCTGTGTGTAGTTGTTTTGACTGGGCTTTGTCTAAAAGGAATTTCCTGCTTGCTGTTTTTGCATGTAAGAAAACTTGTGTTTGCTAGCATAATCTAAAACAAAAGATGAACAGTAAATTCATAACATACAGAACAATAGTTCAAGTAGCTTACTTTCACCTTTAGTACACAACTAAAATACAGCTGTTTGTACAGTTAGTATATTACTTGATGTATGTGTCTAAATCTCAAATGGTATATTCTCATTGTGCAACTTTGAAGTGAGATTTTTTTTGTGCCTATCCTAGCATCATAGAATTGAATTTGAAGGGGTTTATGAGGCTAGGAAATCCAACCCTCTCATCAGTACAGGAATCAAAATCAAAGGAGATGTAACAGGTGGCTGACCAATTTTCCTTTGAATGCCTCCATTGTTGGAGTGCTCACCACCTCCCAAAGTAATTTGTTCTATTGCCATACTGCTCTAACAGCTAAGAAGTTGATGTTTTTCCTGATATTCAGCCTATACCCGGCTTTCTATAGTTTGAATCCATTATTACTCTTCTGCACTCTGAGATGACCGAGAACAGATGCTCCTGCTCCTCTTCATAACTACCTGTCAAATATTTGGAAGAGTGATATTGTAACCCTCTCAGTTTCCTTTTCTCAAGGCTAAACATGCCTAGTTTCTTCATTCCTTCCTCATAGGGTTTGGTTTCCAGTCCTCTGATCATCTTTTGTTGCCCTCCTCTGAAACTGTTCCCATTTATTGGCATCCTTCTTAAAGTGTGGTGACCAGAACCAGACACAGTACTCTAAATGTGATCTGACTAGTGCTGAATAGATGAGGTCTAGTGCCTCAATGGGTTTTGGAGATGATAATTCAGTTGATGCAAACTAAAATAGCACTGGCTTTTTCCCAGCCACGTCACATATGGGTAGTTTGCCTGGGATGTGCTTTTTAGCCATACCTTGTACCAGTGGTGGGCTCCAAAAAAAAAAATACTACTACACTACTACTACTTTATTAGGAGTACTTTAGGATGGGCGGGCCAGAATTTCTGGTGAACTGGTGTGAACCTGCTGATGCCCACCACTGTCTTCTACTGCCTGACTGGAGTCCATGACCTCCTGTCTCCTTTCACTTGTTGCTCTCTAAATGTCATCTTTGTGCTGTTGTCTCAAATGGAAGCTACCATTATACATAAGCAAAAAAATCACTGTGAGAATAATTCCTCATGGTAAAAATAGATGAGATTGAATATATTACCCCATTGGAGAGGAATTTGCTTGTGACTGTCTATCTGCTGAGGGAAGCCCATATAGCCAATGTTGGCTAAAACTGTATGGATATCATACTGCTGTACCCACACCATAGCCCCCAACAACCTAGAACAGGAGTTACCAACCTTTTAAAGCTGGTGCTCCAAAAAACAGCATCAGGGGACAGTCAGCCATTTTGTCCTTCCTCCACCACATGGCAATTCTGGGTGTGGTTGGGGCCACATAAAATGGCACCATGGGCCATATCTGGCCCACAGGCTGCAAGTTGAGAACCCCTGACCTAGAGTCATCACTGTCTCAGACTAGAACATCTGTGGGATTATGGGAGTTATAGACAAAAATCTTTCCTTGTTTTGTCACTGCTCACTGACCTGGTTAAGTTGTGAAAATTTGCTTTCAGAATACGCCTTGCCATTTGATGGTGAAAATGTAGGTTTCAGAATATCATCTCTGTAACCATTTTGCACGCAAAGCGGTGAGCCAACGACTGGTATTGGAAGGAAAGATGGAAAACTCTAGCATTTAAAAAAAATACTTTTGACATTTCAAAACTTTCTAATGTAATTTAGCCCAACTCCCTTTTCAACATGTTCTCGATAGCTCATATAACTCGCTGTATGCTATGCTAACAGTGGTGTTTAAGGTCATGCTGGAAATTACTGAGATATAACCAAGAAATGGAGCAAAACCAAATGTCAAAAAGGGGAGGGGAGAATATATAATTTTTTAAAAAAATATAATAAAACATGCTCAACATTCAATTTGTTATTTTAATGAGCAAGCTTGTTTGTTTGTTTGTTTTTCATTCTTAACTTGAACTGTGCATATGGATGGTCTATTATTTTTAATGGCCACTTTATTCAATTTATGAAGTAAACTCTATGAGAGATATAGCTGAAGCTTGTCTTTTCATTGTCAGAGTGCCAAAAACACATTGCCCGTCACCCCCCCCCCCCGAGTAATGAGTTACAGCAATAACAATGGGCCACTTTATTTAACCAATAACTGAACTGTGGCTTAACTTAACTGCAATGGAGCCTAAGTAGTGTGGGCCAAAGGTCAGAAAAATAGGGTACCACCATCCCTTAATATGGCCCAACAGTTTTCTTTCATTTCTGGAAGTGGTCTGCTGCCATACCCCCACTTCTGGATGCAACTCAGATGAACACCCTAAATGGACTCCCAAGCTGTCCCGCTTTAGGGTCCAATGTTCACGGACCACTGTTTTATTCCACAGCTGGGAGGAACTCCTTATAATAATACTATCCCGGCTGTTGAACAAATGACAACCGCTACTCAATCAGTATTTGGGCACTAAGGTAACCTTTACCCGCACTACCGCCCAAAGTTACTGGAAATTACCTCCATAACTCAACCTTCCATACCAATGTGGAATGGGCGAAAACACCACCACCACCACCATACTCCAATCAGGGGTATGTGCAAAAATTCCTATTCGGCCCCAACTGACCAGCTAAGCTCACACTGCTACTTAAGGGAGAGAGAGAGGGAGGATTCATCCTGTAGAAAGAAGGCAAAGAGGGTGAGGTAGGAAGGAGCCTCTCCTTATAAAGGAGACCTGGGTCCTCTCCACACCATGCATGCAAAGCGTGCACATTTCCTGTCTCTTCCAGGAGGGACAGGGTAAAGCGCGTCCCTGAGGGTATTCACCCTCACTGCATATTCATTGTGCTTGTTTTCCTGGAACAGACAAATAGCAGAATTATCATTTTGAATTATAGACTAGCTAAATAAGAAGACCCATTCAAAGTTGTGATCTCATCTCTGCATTCTTGGGGGAAAGCATATGAGTTACCTGGCATAGGATAGTATTGAAGATCAACCTTCTGGCACTCAATGGAATAACCTCATTGACCTTAGGCTACTTCTGCACCACTATGTATCTCAACCCTGCTCCAATGCCATGACACTATTTCAGGTGCTGTATGGTGAGGGAAATATTATAGTGGCTGAAACCACCTGGCCTCATAAGCCTCTTTTTAACCCCAGATGCTTAAAAATGAAAATTAAATTTGGCTTCCATGGTCCATCTGTGCTTCGTCTGTTGGGCTGGGGAGGGCTTGAACATTTTAATAAAACATTCAGAATTCTTGATTTTTATCAATGTAAGCTGTTTTTGATGGGAAGGGACACCCTGACCAAATTTCAAGTCCTGCGAGATCTTCTGCTTCCAAGTGAAACTGAATTGAGGAGCAATTTTTTTGCCATTTTCCTGATAATGTGCAGAAACTGATTTTGGGCAAAGCTATGCTCTTTTAACTTTGAGGAGAAAACCACACATAGCCTGCAAGCATGCAACACTTGCCTAATTGTTTTAGAAATATTCAAGAAGTCCTCCTGCTGCTTCTCATCATTAACAGCCCATGAAAGCAGCTGCCATTGTCATTTTCTACAATCTGTGATACTTGTTTTAAAGCCTTCTTTCTGTTAAAACATGATTTGCTTAATTTTTCTTAATTTGCGCATAATCCCCCCTTTTGTTTTGTACTTTATCCCCACATGTGAAGTCAAGATAAGCAGGAATTTCTGTCTCTACTAGGACAGGGGTCCCCAACCACCAGGCCGTGGACCAGTACCAGGCCATAGGCTGTCCCAAACTGGTGCTGAAAGCCCCAGTGTAGCCTTCTGTCCTCAACATGCTCCACCGGATCTGCCCATTGGGCGGGGTGTGGGCACGTGCTTCAGACACAGTGGATGGGTGGCTGGCTGGGCCCTTCTTCCACATTGGAGGAAGGGCCCAGGCTCTGCCCCCTGCCTGTGTGCAGTGAGATGTCTCACTGCCTGAGTTGGGTGGTGTGGCTGGAGGGTGGCTGGGCCCCTCCTCCTCATTTTTGGCCTCCAGCAGGGCTCCTCCCCCTGCCTGTGTGCAATGTGCACTTTGTTGTATTTTGTTGTGTGCTTGCACCATCCGGTCCTGTTGCCCCCACTTGCTGGTCCATGGAAAGGTTGTTTGGCATTAAGCTGATGTGCTGCGGAAAAGGTTGGGGACCCCTGTACTAGGTGATTGGTGGTTTAATAGATCAACGTCATCCCACACCCTCAAATTTCAGGTCAAAATCTGAGCCCAGGGTGAGGACTTTTTGATGTCATAGAGTTGTGGCAGGCAAGAGATAGGATGGTAGAGTCGAATTTGGAATGGGTTGCCCCAGTCATCTTTCACTGCCTCTTGTTCCTAATATTGTGGCATGAAGACCCAATGAATTTTCCCAAGGTAGCCTTCAAACCCAAATCAAACTTAGTTCTGGAAGTAGAAGCACAAAGAGTAAATTATCCCGACTGGCTCATGGAGTTGACCTAGTTTTCCTGGTTTCTCCCTTTGATGCGTGTAGATGAAATAGACATTGAGGGTACTTGGAAGAGTGAAGCAAAGTGGCTTTTGGATTCAGCTAGAGCTTATGTTGCTTACATCTCCCAAAATTCTCCACCCATGCTGTCACCTGGGAGTTCTAGCAGTGGTAACCAACATAGCTGCAGCCCAACAATGCCCAACAAAGTCTCCCAAACTCTGAGAGCACACTCCTGGGAATGTCTACTTCTCATCTCTCCATTAAGTGGAAAAATTGCACCTCTCACTGAAAGGAATAAGGACTTCTGGGAGTTTAGTCCAAAATACTAACTTTCACAGGTGTTTTTCTTTCATTGGATTTTGCTTCTGATGTTTCTGATCCAACAGCCCTACAAAAGCACCCACTGAGAGCCATGCTCAACTTTATTACAGAATCTGATCATCTTTGAAGAGACCGGTTTTCGTGTGGAAATATACTTCTGCTGCCCAAGCCTTTCTCTGTAGGGGGAAATGCCCTACGAGCATACCAGAGCTGACCATTTCTGCTGACCAAATAGCAAACCAGAGGGCAACATCCTGTTGCTTAAAGGTGAAGCGGTAGGACTATTACATTAAAACACCCACTTATCCAGTTGGCTTCCCATCACAGAACTACATGTGTCACTAATATTGCAACCAGTGTAAAAATAGGGTTATAACAGAGATCTTTCCAGATCAGAGTAGACATTTATGCAATTGCTTTCCTGCATTTTGTTTGGGCAATAAGAGAGTGCCCCAAAGACCAAGCACATTTTCATGTGTCAGATATGTAGAGTGCTACTGCACTCAACATTTTCCAAGCGTTATGTCACCTTTTTTCTTTATTCCTTTTCTGTGATTACGAGATGTCTGTGTTAGAGTCTCTCACTCAGGCTTTTCCCATCTGTCAACTGACGAATGCTGCATCCTTGCCAAGGCTGACGGTTTTTTCCCCTTACTAATTGACTCTAATGTGAACTGTTAACTGAATCCAACCTTCCCAGAAAGTAGTGCATTTCTTACTTGACTAGTTTATTGGCAGGGTGAAGGTGGAAGTAGAGGGGGAAATTCATAGTGCAATTGTATTCTCTTTTGTGAACAGGAGGATAGTTTTGTCCGATGAACAAATAGAACATTCTTGATTGTGCACTGCTGGTTTTGATGAAGGTCGCAAATGCACCAATGCTTCTGTTTGCCTTTGGAAGTGATGGTGACTAAACTGTTTGATCCGGCACTTTGAACAGCCAATTAGGATTGTTTCCTGCTTTCTTCCAATATTTAGGAGCAAAGAGCAATATCCGTGTTTGCATGTCTCTGTGCTCTTGTGTCCCTCCCAACACTGTTCATTACCTTTAAAGTGCAAATCTGCTGCCCAATTCCCATTTCTTTGTCAATTAGCAACTACCTTTTATGCAAATGCATTAATGTAATGCTCCTACTGAAGCCACATGCTCGCAGCCCAAATGCCAGTTTTTCAGACCACTTTGATACAAATTGTTCACAAATGGCAATTTGTGCATTGATGCTAATGGGACATGACGGAGAAGCTGTTTTTGATTAAATTCACCGTGGAGCTTACAACTATTTGTAAATATGGCTGATAGGTACCCATAATAGCTTTCCAACAGGAGGACAAGAACATGGGGGCGAGAATGACGCCCTAATGAGAATAACAGCTTAGCATCAGTAGGGTGAAGCAAATCATGGTCTGAAATGTAGAGGATCATTAAGCACTGTGCTTTCTCCTACTGTTGTTCCTGCTTTGAGGGACTGCTGATGTTTGGGCTTCAGCAAATTAAACTGTGATCTGTTTTTTTAAAAAAAAGCAATAATTACAGTAAATAAAGCCTGCTTTTGTTTCGTGACACTTTAGTTTGCCCTATATGGCAATGGGACTGCAGTGGTTTACAGGTTAAGATGCTGAACTTGATAACTGGAAGATCATCAGGTCAGCAGTTTAAGACCTGAATACTGCATGACAGAGTGAGCTCCCGTCTCTCTCCCAGCTCCTACCAACCTAGCAGTTTGAAAGCAAGAAATTGCAAGTAGATAGATAGGTGCCACTTTGGTGGGAAGGTAAACAACTTTCCATGCATGTTTAGTTTATGCCTGCCACATGTACACAGAAAATGTCTGCAGACACAGACAGCGCTGGCCCTTTGGCTATAAACAGAGATGAGCACTGAATCTTAGAGTTGGATACAACAGGCTTTGGAGCAAGGGAAACTTTACATGGCAATGCCAAATGACATCAACACCTTTGGCTGAAAAAAAAATCAAAGCTTGCCACATACAAATGGAAGACAGTAAAAAGAAATTTGTTTAGAGTTGCCATATGTCCTTTCCCCCCCGGGATTTTCCCAGATTCAAGCTAATTGTGCATGTGAAAATCCTGGATTTTTAAATTCAAACAAAGTAAGCAAGATCACACCACCACCACCATGGGATTTTTGCAAAGAGTTAATTCATTGGCTCCTAGCCTTTCATTCAGTTATCCTGCTTGCAAGCGGTGAAGGCAAAACAGCACCCTGAGAAGCCCGCTGGGGAGGGGGGAGATGCTTGCAAGCAGGATAATTGAAAGAAAGGTAGGAAGGCAGTGAATTAACTCTTTGCAAAAATCCTTGGCTCACTTTGAGCAATGGTGCAGGCAAGAGCACCAGCCCAAAGAGCTCCAGCTCATAGAGTCACTGGAAAAAGGGGGGGAGATGGGAGCTGCCCACCCCAAACAGGGATTCTGTGGGGTCTTAGAGTCATGGCCTCCTCGATATCCCCATCCATCGCATGCACAATTTGAAGAATGCAATGACGTCATGTGGCTGTCCCAGTTTAGTGGGAAAGAATTATGGCAACCCTAAACTTGTTCTATTATTGTGTTGTTACCAAAGGCTACCAAATGTATCTGTCAAATAGAATTTATGCAAATGCATACCCATATATTGTTCTGGGTTTTAAAAATACAACATTATTGTATGTGGGGGTGGACGAATGTAACCAGCAAATAATTCTGAGAGTAAGCAAAACAGAACAGCAAAAAAAAAAAAAAAAGTCAAACATGTTGTGGCACCTTAAAGACTAAATCCTGTATTTAAATGTGAGCTTTCATGAACCAGTGGACAAAGTCCACGAAATCTCACATTTAAATACAGGAGTTAGTATTTAAAGTGCCATAGCATTTTTGTCTTTTTTTGCTGTCCTGTTTTGTTTACTCTCAGACATGCTTGCACAGACTAACACGGCTACTACTTCAAGCAGCAAATAATTGTTCTGTTGTTGAGCAAACATGAACTAAATTCTACATTTATCATTTATTTTCTACCCTTATGGATTTATAAATAGGTGTGCACTCTGGAGCAACAGCCAGGGATAAGATTTTTTTTTTTTTTAAATGCAAATTCCAAAATTCTCCATTCTGACAATTCTACCTTTGCAGACACTTAAATGGGAGAGGAGCCTAAACTGGAAGGTGTTGAGGACTAGTGAGTCCTAGCTTTGCCCATGTTTCCTTTTCCTTCCCCAGTGCAAGTAGGGAGCTTTCTTTCTGAGCAAAAAGATAGGCTTAGCTAGTCCTCAGATGCTTCTAGTCTAGGCCTTTCTCTCAGTCATGTCACATTTAGGGGTCTATCTGTCAGGTAGACATCCTTGAATGGTATTATGGTATTTGTGGTCCACTCAAGTCAAAGGGTTGAAAGCCCCAGTTAGTTTTCAGACTTGCAGCATCCAATTCCTTGAGACTACAAGGCCAACAATCTTAGACAAGAAATAAAGACTTATGAAGTTACAGATGCATAGCAGGCCTGGACTGGGAGTGTACAGTCTTTTTGCAAGCTGCATATCACTACTGATAGGGTTTTTCCAACAAGAAGAGTCATGAGTCATAATGCTGGTGCTTCAATTCTCCAACCTCATGCCACTGACATGAGGAGAACACCAAAATCAATAGTCTCTTCCTTCAAGGCTACCTAATTTGGAATTTTTCCCCTGGTTGGAGAACTGAAGAAACAGAGCAATTCCATCAGAATTCTGATGACATCCTGAGACTCGGCAACCCTACCAGCCCCCATTCCAATTCCTGTATTAGCTGGCAGTTCTTTCAAGTCGGCAGAATCAATTATT
This sequence comes from Furcifer pardalis, assembly GCA_030440675.1. Lineage (NCBI taxonomy): Eukaryota > Metazoa > Chordata > Lepidosauria > Squamata > Chamaeleonidae > Furcifer > Furcifer pardalis. Next base: position 260,570,083 of record CP126891.1, read on the forward strand.
TTCCAGCCATTGTCTGGGATATTCCAGAAGTGAGTATCTCTCTCTTCCCCAGGGGAATCAGGGAATAGGAGTCACTCATCCACAACAGCCAGTAGGACAGCACTCCGGTCCCTTTGCAGCCAAGAGTAAAAATGGTGATAGCTGCTACTCAGAACAGCTGGTATCAATACCAGGCCAATTCGGGGATAAAGAGATGGGTTAAACGGAAAGAGAAGAGGAACTTCTTCCAGGAGGAGCAGGAAAAAAAAGAGAAAAAGTCAACAATTGAACCAGTAACTCAGGAGAAAAAAATACCTCCTCAGCCTGAGTCCTAGAATTGCTAGAGAGATTGCTGTCAGCCAGACATGTCATCCTGGTGGGATAAATCCTTCCACAGACAGAATCTGTCCTCTTTGGGAGAGGCCTGGAATAGAAGCACTATTAGGGTAGTACTGTATATGGACTTTCCAGTTGTGTTTTCATGCTCCCCAAAGCAAAGCTTTTATATTGACTGCCCCTTAAGTGATGGAAACTAGAAGGCTGGAACATTACTATTTCCATCACATAGATTCTGCCTTGATTGCTCCACACCACCACCCCAGTTAACCAAGAGAGTGAACATGACACCAGTAATATCAGTGCTACTGTCACACATACCACCACAAAAATAGGGACTGATCCCAGTAATAACTAAGATACCCATGCCTTGTTAATTTTTCTAATGAACTAGATTTTGCACCGTCAGTTTGTACTTACTGATGGACCTGTTGTATGCAACTTCCCTCCAATGTATAAAGAAGGTAAAGGTCTCCCTTAAGCAAAAGCCAGTCGTATCCAACTCTAGGGGGTGGTGATAATCTCTATTTACAGCCAAAGAACCACGCTGTCTGCATCTGGAGACATTTCTATGATCTTGTGGCAACCATGACTAGGCCCTGGAGTGCAAAGAATACTGTTACCTTTCCTGCCAAAGCGGTACCTATTTATCTACTGGCAATTTCTTGTTTTCAAAATGCTTGGTTGGTAGCAGCTGGGACAGATGACGGGAACTCACCCTGTCATGCAGCACTCGGGTCTCGAACTGCTGATTTACTAACCTTTCAGTCAGTGATGGGATGACAAAAAATCTACTACCACGCCATGACGTCACGGACGTCATGGGCGTGGCCAATGGCATGACGTCATGACGTCACGGCCGACGTCATGATGTCATGACGTTGTGGGCGGGGCCAAAATAAAAATAAATAAAAAATAAAAATAAACATACACACACACCCCTCCCTCTCAGCCCACCCACCCAGACACAAATAAATAAATAAAATAAAAACAACCACCCACCCAAAACACAAATAAATTACCCACCCACCCGAAATAAAAACCCCTCGCTTACCTTTCTTGGGACCCGGCACCCCGATTGCTGTCCACAGCCGCCGCCGCCGCCGGAGCTGCCTGCACCCCTGTGGCGTCCTCCTTGGGCCGGTACCTTTTTAGCCCGGCTCCGGCCATGGCGAGGGGCGACGGGCAGCCGCGGCTGCCGCGCCTCCCTGGGCCGTCCCCATGCCGCACCGCCGCCGCCTACAGCTTCCTCCTCCGCAGCGCGCGGCAGCCGAGCTCAAAAGGGACCGACCCAAGAAGGAGTCCACAGGGATTCAGGCAGCGGCAGCTCCGGCGGCGGCGGGCGGCGGCTGTGGACGGCGGGTGCAGGCACCCGGCCCACAGGCGCCCGGCGGAGGCGGCGGCAGCGGTGTACCCCGCCGGGCGTCCCCAGGGCATGGGGCTTGTCAGCAGCGGACGGCCGAGACAGCCCTCAACGTGCCGCGGGGAGGCGCCCCCCTCAGAGGGCTGCTGCCGCCGCCGCTGCCCTGAAAGTTCTAAATGTTTTGAAAATCGGAGCGAAAATGGCTCTAATTGACTGCGCATGAGCAGAAACTCAATCTGACGCATGTGCAATGCGTCAGATTGAGTTTCTGCGCATGCGCAGTCAATTAGAGCCATTTTCGCTCCGATTTTAAATTTTTTTTTTCTTTCGGTCAGGCGTCCGGAACCGGACGCCCCAAAAGTGGACTTCCCCTCACGGAGAACCCTCCGGGATTGGTCTTACCGGTTCCAGAGATCCGTCTGGAACCGGTGACATCCCATCACTGCTTTCAGTCATCAAGCTCAGCATCTTAACCACTAAGCCACTGCAGCCCTTCCTCCAACATATATTTAGAATGTAAACTAATGTTGGTTGAGGAGATTGATGAAAATTCAAGTTTCAAACTTTGGATTTTAATCTTCGGACATCCTGTCTGCAGTGAGTGGTAAGATAGTGAAGAATTTCCTGATAGCCTCACTAGACTTCTTGCATTGACAAAAACAACAACAATGTTTTGTGTCAAATTGCCAATTTTCCCACAAATCCATGCAATCATGCAAAAGTAGGAGGACTGGTTGTTTAACAACTTTAGGAACTTGATTGGTTGTTTGTATCTTTCTTAGCAATCAGGTAGTTCTTTTCTGCTGTCTAAATTTTTACAAAACATCTGCTTTTGCATCTGTATGGGGCTCTTTTTCCCTAGTGCAGTGCCAGATACTTCAAAATGACAGCAAATACTTTAACCAAAAAGTGGTTTCCCATAGGAATGCATTGAAAACCAATTAATCCATTCTGGGGGGAAAAAACCATAAAGCAAGCCACTATTTTCTATGGATTTCCTTTTGTTATGGGATTGTTATGTTAACCAAGCCATTTGTTAACCAAGGTTCCACTGTATGTCTAAAAACAGGGATTGAGACTAACCATTATGAAGAGCTTCCTAGTGTTAACAGCTCCTGGGCAGTAGAATCATCCTAGATTGTGGTAGACTCTCCTATGTTGGAAGTATTCAAATAAAGGTCGGATGGCTCTCTGTCAGGGTTAGCCGTGGATTTCCTGCATCATCACAGGGGTAGATAAAAATCAAAATTCATGGAAATTCCAGCTTTGTGATTCTATTGTTCTTTGTTGAAAATAAGCCGTCAACATCTCCACACAGGGTTGTGGCTTTTTATGAAGATTTATTCTGAAAGGGAATCTAGCTGCCCAATATTGGGAATGCCATCCACAGCGAAACTCACCAGTCACCCACTTTGAAGTCTTTCTGACAGTGAGAAAGATTTTATTTGCATTCTGGCACCTCATATAGTTGCTTTTCATTACCATTTTATAGTGTAGCTCATTTATATTGATTGAGGTTTGGGAAAAGAGGTGGCTCTGTGCTTTTTAAAATCTACTATTATTGCTTTGACTATTGTGTTTTATTGTATTGTTTTATTCTTTCCATAGAATACCACCAGGGAAACATATAGTGAAGGGCAGCTGACAAATTTACTAAAGAAAGAAATGAGCCAGAGATATAACGAGGCAATGAAAACACTGCGACTGGCAGATAAATAACAATGTAAGGAATAATATTGTTTGGGGTTTAAAAGATATTGCTGCCTTCCCAGCACAGTAACTATTTGCTCATGTAACAAAAAGATATTGCTGTGCAAAATAGGTAATATTTTCTTTATGTAGTTGATATGTATAAAATTAATAATCTTTGCACATTAAGACACGTTGCCTCTTATGCTGGGAATTGTGGCTTGTTTTCTAAAATGTTTAGTCTGATCGAGAAAGGTGCAGTGAAACTGGTACACAAAATCTGATATTTTATTACATAAATGGGCCAGTGATTTGCTTGGCTGTATAATAAGGTCCAGATGTCTCTGTAGCCAGGGGCTGATTAATATCAAGGGCAAGTTGGGTGGAAGGGGAGAACTGCCAGCTGGCTAGGCTGGTTACTGCTAACTGTAGCGTAAGGTGAAAGCTGGTATTGTTTCACACTCAGTGGGTTTGCTCACAGCTAAATGAGAAGGCAATGGCTCAAGAGTTTTTGCATTTTTGTCAGAGGCTGTGGCATGGGTTAGCTTGATCACCTTAGCTTAGGGTTTGGTTTGGTGAAGATGGAATTTTGTTCCAGCTTTTTTCAATGCCAGGGTGCATCACACGCTTGTGGTAGTACACCTGTTAAAATGTCGGGACAGATGCTATATAGGAGACAGTTGAAGGCAAGAGGCATAGAGCTAGGAAACCACGACTTTACAAAATCCCATAATGGATTAGGAGCATGCTTAGGAGCATAATTACACTTTGAACTGACCCCTACCCTCTATATCTAAGAGTCTTCACATTGGTTCTCCTTGACACATAGGGCTATAAAAAGGCTTCCCTTTTGGCCTGAAACATTGTATGAGTCACAGTGGTCTTCCTAGTTCTGATGCATTTCAATATATTCTTCTGCTCTAGCTTTTCTCACCACTGATGTCTGGCTTGGTACTTCAGCAGCAACTTTGGAATGTTACTCCTACCTCTTTGTAATACTCTGGCTGGTTATAGGTCATATCTAAGTATCTGGAGACAACCAGCACATGTGCAGTCTACTTCAGTGAAAATTTTCACCAGTTGGGCAAAAGGCTTAATACAGCGAACACCACCAGGGCTAAAAGAAAAAAGGAAGCTTGCTTTTCCTTATTTCTTGCTTTGAAGCAGCACAAATAGATCAGTACCTTTTTTGGTGACTTTCAAAGCCTGATGTATTGTTTTAGACAGAAAGCTGAGTAGGTTTGTCATTTGTCGCCACCAGTGTTTTGTTCACACTGTTGACTCAGCTTTAAGCATGTGAGAACATGTACCACTTGTTTAAACACCACAGGAGAAATTAGTGCTAACAGAACACACTGTCAGCAAATTAGGATGAAAAGAGTTATTGTGGTTTGAGGGAAGATCATTGGGGGTGGCAGAAAGGAGGCTTTGTTGCAAAGAGATAAAACTTATGATTCTTGTTTGATTTCTTCAGCTAGTTTTAAAGCCACAGAACCCATGAGTCACAGATATAAACAGACATAACCAGAGGAGGAAGGTCACCCTTGCTCAAAAGCCAGTTGTATCCAACTTTAGGGTTCAGTGCTCACCTGTTTATAGCCAAAAAGCCAGCGCTGTCTGCATCTGCAAAAATTTACATGGACATGTGGCAGGCATGACTAGACACCGGAATGCATGAAAGGCTATTTACCATCCCACCAAAGTGATACCTGTTTATCTTCTTGCAATTTCATGCTTTTGAACTTCTAGGTTGGCAGGAACTGGGACAGAGACAGGAGCTCACTCCATCATGCTGACCTGCCAACATTCCAGTCATCAAGTTCAGCATCTTAACCACTAATCCACCACAGTCCAGCATGCACACAAATTATTATTCAGAATGATGTATCATGGTGTGATCCATCAGCTAAGACATTGTGCAAAAATCCCAATTAAACTCTCTATTGTCAAGTTGCCTACTTGGTTTAATGTCTTCTCTTTTTACCAAACCCCTGACAAGAGCTTAAACATCAATATGGTTCATTTGCACTACCTATTTATGTTTAGGGTCTTGGCTCATATTTCCTATGCCATAATTTCTCTCCAATCGGCGCTAAGATTCTCAAAATTAAATATGAGTTTAGATAACATGCCAAAGAAAGGACAAGGCAATTTCTCTGACTGGGATCATGAAGAAAAGTCAACGAGGCTAAATTTTTGGAGCCCAATCAATGGTATAATTCATTGCAAGCCAGCAATGGATGGTAAGCAAAGATTCATTGAGTCACTCTTAAATTATTAGTGCAGACTGATGATGAAGAGACTGAACTGTGAACCAGGAAATCCCTTGTTTATTTTAATTGACTTCAGAAATCTGCTAGAAAGACTCTTTGCACCTACCACTATCTCAACCTCAGTCTTTTACTTGTGATTTCAGGTTAAGAGATAATCCATTTGTAAAGTAAAAACAATAGTATGTCATCAAGTCAGTTCTGATTTATGATTACCCTTCCCAGGGTTTTTGAGGCATAGAATACGTAGATATGGTTTGCCATTGCCAGGGGCACCCTGGATCTGTGCAGCTTGTCTAAGGCTACACAGGTTGGCTCTTTTCCTGGAAATCTCAACTGAGGATCAAACTCTGGTGCCACAGCCAGATTCCTAACATGCAGCTCCTTTATCCGTTACGCTGTTTTAATCTTTTCTTATGAATTCTTTCTTATGAATTCCTGAGGTTTTAAACATTATTATTTTTATTGGATTTGGTCTGTGTTTTTAGCTATGCTGTAAGCCGCCCAGAGTCGGGTTTACCCGATTGGGGCGGGATAGCAAACGTGAATAAATAAATACATAAATAAATAAATAAACAGCTCATTGTTTCTACCTGGATTTAACATTTTGCTCTGATCAACTGAAATCCTGTTCTGTAGCTCTACCAGTGAAATGGCGAGGATGTCATTAGCAGCAACAAATCATCACTGTTTAAAGTGACCACTGCCCAGCTGATTTCGGGCCTCGCTCCTCCCTGGGACCGAGATAAAGCTGCGGACTGCTGGGCGGCCCCAACACCGCTACCCAGCTCCCTGGCCTTGCCCTCCCTGGGATCGGGATACAGCTGCAGACCACTGGGCGGCCCCAACTGCCACCCTGCTGATTTCTGGCCCTGCCCTTCCTGGGACCGGGAAAAAGCTGCAGACCGCCAGGCGGCCCCAACACCACCGCCCAGCTGATTTTGGGCCGCACCCTCCCTGGGACCAGGAGAAAGCTGCAGACTGCCTGGCAGCCCCAACACCGCCGGCCAGCTGATTTCGGGCCTCATCCTCCCTGGGATCGGGATAAAGCTGCAGATCACCAGACGGCCCCAACACCGCCACCCAGCTGATTTTAGGCCCCACCCTCCCTGGGACCGGGATAAAGCCGCGGACCGCCGGGCGGCCCCAACACCACCACCCTGCTGATTTCGGGCCTCACCCTCCCTGGGACCGGGATAAAGCCGCAGACTGCCTGGCAGCCACAATACCGCCAGCCAGCTGATTTCGAGCCTCGCCCTCCCTGGGACTGGGATAAAGCCGCAGACCGCCAGGTGGCCCCAACACCACCACCCAGCTGATTTCAGGCCCCACCCTCCCTGGGACCGGGATAAAGCTGCATACTGCCGGGCGGCCCCAACACCGCCGCCGAGCTGACTGTTATTGGCCGCTAGGAGGGGAGGGATTGTAATTGTCTTTTGGAGGGAAGTGACTGTAATTGTTTCTATGATATGTACTCACAATGTTGATGGAATAGACCAGAGTTCCTCAAACTTGGTTTTCCATATGTTCTTGAACTTAAATTCCCAGAAGCCCTGATCAGCAGGTGTGCTGACTTGGGCTTCTGGTAGTTGAAGTCCAAGAACATCTGGAGAGCCATGTTTGAGGAACCCTGTAATAGACTACTGGAATTAATGTATGTTATGTGCAAATTGGCTCACAATGGTCCTAATGATTCAGTGGGCCAATTTTAGTTGGGGAAAATTATTTAATTTAGGCCATATTTAAGAATGTAGTGACTGGAATTCATTGCTAAGCCTAGTAAGTTCCACTTGAGTAGCCCACTAAATCACTAGGACCTTTTGTAAGCTAACACTTACATAACTTGCATTACTTCCATGGGTCTATTTCACTTTGATTCAATCTCCTCTGTTAGTTCCATCAAATTAGATTTACTTTAGCTTAGTAAATCACCACTAGAGTAGACCTATTTGAATCAATGGAACTTACAAAATACTCACCGAATCCCACTGATTCTCTATCTGGATTTATCTCAAAAATAAATATGAAGAAAGATACTTTGTTTTGCTCCTGACAAAAAGAGAGTTAGAATTCATTCACATACTGTACTCTGGTTCTTGTAAACTGGATGTGAACATTGTAATGATCTGAGCATGGCAGAGGTGGTATGTGTAGGGGGTATAGTGGGATTGTTTAGTTTGTTTTGCACTCATTATGTATAATCTTTCTCTTGTTTGTAAGCCGCCTAGTCAGGTTTGCATGATTGGGGCGGGATAATAAATCTAAATAAATAAATAAATAAATGTGGACTTGAGCTTACTCTCCATAGGTAAAAATATGGGGGATAATTTTGCTCAATGTAATGAGAAAACCCTAAGGCACATTGTGTGAAAATCTCTGGTTTTCAGTTTGTTGAGTTTCAACAAATCTCATTTGCATTTCCTTACCTTTCCTGTATCATATCAGGCACTGAAACATGGTACAGTACTTTCTTCCTCAATGAAAATGCATTTCAGCTGAACATTTTACTTAGTTTATGCAATGTTTCTCTATTGACTAAAGTCTGTTGGTATGATTTTTTCCCTCCACTAATGCCAATGTAGCCTTTTGAGTTTTAAAATTGTCTCATACACACTTTTAAAAATAAAATACCTCATAAGGCTTTCAGATGTGAAAATTTCTGAGACAAGGTATGTGTTTTTCTTACTGGAAATCTCTGGAGATGCAGAACTGCTATTTTAGTTGAGAATGTTGAAGCCAACTAAATTCTCTTCCATTTCTATGACACCCTGTTTCTGTTCTAAAAATGGACAGCTTGGTACCTTCACTTCATGGACTGCAGTGACTTAGTGGTTAAGATGCTGAACTTGATGACTGGAAGGCCAACAGGTCAGCAATTTGAGTCCCGAGTATTGCATGACAGAGTGAGTTCCCATTTTTGTTTTAGCTCCTGCCAACCGAGCAGTTTGAAAGCAAAAAATTGCAAGTAGATAAATAGGTACCACTTCAGTGGGAAAGTAACAGCGTTCAATGCACTCTGGTGTTTAGTCATGCCTACCACATGTCCACGGAAACTTCTGCAAATGCAGGCTCTTTGGCTATAAATGGAGATGAGCACCAAAACTTAGTCAGATATGACTGGCTTTCCAGCAAGGGTGACTTTTACCTTTACTACCTTCAGTTCAATCCTGCTTGCCTGCATAACAAGAAACTATAGTAGCTACCGGTATAACAAAAAAGCTCCATTGTTTGCTCCCATTGAATGAGAGTTGGTCCAAATTGTATATTCCTAATTTGAAGGAATTTGTGGCCCACTCCAAACTACAGTAAAACCTCACATAAAGAGCACCTCACTTAGAGACTAACATGCTTAAAAAGCAGAATTTTCTCTGAATGGTCACCTTGCTTAACAACTAAAACCAACCAAAACTCGCTTAACAACTAAATTGGGGTTCACAATCCCGCCACCACCGCCAGACGTCACAATTGGTCACTTACAATGGTGTTTTGCTTAAAGAGCAAACTCGCTTAAAGAGCAATCCCATGGAACGCAATATGCTCTTTAAGCCAGGTACCACTGTACAGTATTTGAAATAAGTGGATATTCAAGGCACGCCCTTTTGTATAGCAATACACTGGATTCTCTCCTGGGAGGTTACATTAGCCCTCCGTTTACTGTTTTTAGATGCTGGATAATATAATATTGTTTTGCCAAGGTTTTAATAACCAACACAATGCTTTGATTTGATTATTGCATTGAACTATAATTGTCCAGATACCTTTCCTGTGATCTGTGTAGTTTACTTTTAATTATTTTTATTGGCTTTTTAAAAGACTCTTTACTTCTCCTTGGGTGCCTATTGAAGGGGAGATCCAAAAATACTCTAAAGAAATAGAACTGCTGAAATTGCTGCATAGCTCAGTGGTTTAGCTATCTGTCTGCAGAACCAGAAGTTGGGAGTTTTATTTCCCACTGTGCCTCCTTGACACGGGGTGGACTCAGTGATCTATATGATCTCGTCCAGTTCTGCAAGTTCTAAAATTATGATGAAATGATTGTGCTAGAAGTATGATATGTAGTGGTAGTGGTGGTGGTTATTGGAAGAATACAGTAGACTTTTATTATCCCCTCCATACCTTTTTCATCCCGTGCTATAAACTGGAAACATTAAACAAAAAGTTGAGATACCATAGTTTGTGCCATTCCTTCTCAAATCAAATCAGATCTTTATTATGATCCAATACCAGCATAGAACAACAAAAGGAACAGAAGCTGAAATGAGGATACTTAAAATATATCAAGAGACAGAAGTTAAAATGAGGGTGCTTTAAAAAGGAGTAGTAAAATTAATACATAAGATTAATAATATTACAACTATTGCTAAGCCTATGCTGTGGCACGAGTAGTTTATTTAGCTGAAGGCCCAGCCAGGATTGTTCTTCTGATCTTACACGCTGCAGCGTAGAACCTGGCAGTATTGTCGGTAGAGGTGAGCCTTTCATTAGATAGCAGCCAGTGGGTATATGTGCTGTTTGGCTGGGTAGGATACTTGCAGAGCAGCGGACTCCGCCAATGTTTATTTGCATAGTAACATGCTCTGTGCCAAGGTACTACATGGGGAGACCCTTTTCAAAATGTCCAAATTGGTCCCTCACCTGTAATGCAAATAGTCATCCTCAACATTATGCTGAAGTTCTATTCCAATGTCAAAAAACTACATTTAGAGGGTCAAAGAGTCACATTCTGCTTCCTTGCTATGAGATATTTCTGGGGGGTAAATGAAAAGACCAGGATGTTCTTACTGAGCCGATACTAATTATTTCAGTATCGAGAAGGCTTTGGGATTCATGTTAATTCTCAAATCTCTCTTTAGCTCAGATTCATTCCCTTGGGTAAACTTGCCAGAACACAATTTTTTTGTCCATCTCTTTATAATTTGTCCCTCAATCTCACATGGCAATTATCCCCAAACCTCTGCTTTCAGAAGATACACCATTTGGGAATTGCAAGCTGCTTTTGGAGAAGGTTCTGATTCATGTAGTGAGCATGGATTGCATATAGATCTCATGTCTACATAAGTACTCTCCATGCTACTGAGTGCCCTTTCACATTAATGCTACTGCTTGTTAATGAGGACAAAAAAAATGCATATTCAATGACAGAGATTAAGCAGAGGTGCTGGATAGGCTCAGAACATGAAAGCAACAAGCTAAGCTGCCAAGGTCAAGATTTAATATAAATATTTCAGGCCTAAAGCATTTCTGATCAGTGGGATCAAAGCCCCCATCCATGGGTTTCTTCATGGGTTCTTGTCCTTGGTTCAAGGCAACATGGTATGAAGGATGAGCCTCTTCAAAAGATGGCTGAAGAACCTCCAAAAGATGACTCTTTTTATATGATTTTTAGACTCTTCCACCTTCCATTTGAATGTTCAGAATTTGGGAACGACCTAATTGGTATTACTAAAATGTGTTTGATCTAACAGGTGTCTATTTGAAGTGGTTACCTTCCAGACATGCACTGATGCAATTTGACATCCTTCAGGTGGTTGTTTATGTCACTATCATGCAGTTTTCATGTACATGAACAGGTGCATAGTGTCACATGGTGACTTTCTCATGTGAAAGTAGTGTTTCCTCTTTCTCTAAAATGGTGGGAACTAAGGGATGCAACATCTGGGACATCCCCTTTTATTATCTAAGGGTGACCTTACTCACAGGTGTCTTAATGACTCCACATGGCCACTTAGCAATCCTTGGTATGTGTGACATAATGTTATCTAAAATGCCTATTAGGTGTAATGGAATGTGACTGACACAAGAGTGCTTCCATTTTGAGTTTAGCCATTCTCAAACCTTACAGAGAATATGATATATAAATCCTATCACTCAATGAATATATAAATGTAAATGTAAAGAAAATTAAAATATGAATTAATCCTTTGTATGATTTCATGACAACTTGAACTGCAAGAAACATGTGCTCCATTTTATTAAGATGTTAAGCCAGCTTCTCTTCTTTCCTGACTGGCTTTATATCAGTGTGAACTTGGGTGGGTAAAATCCACTTCCTCCTGTGTTGGAGTAAGAGGATTGTAATCAGGGTTACGATGGAGCCATACCGTAAATACTCAAGTATAAGTTGAGGTTTTTAGCCCCCAAAATGAGGTCCAAAAAAGGTGACTCGACTTATACACAGGTCAACAATCATGAGAGTCCAAAACCGCAATGGATTCGGTGCAGTTCAGATTCAGGAGAGGGGAAAGAAAAACATATGTTTGACGGGCCATTACCATAGGAGGCCACAAGAGGGTGCAAATCACGATTTTCCATTTAAATGCATTGGAAATCAATTTCTTGTATTCTAAAGCTTTTCTGTTTGTATGTTCCCAATGCATTTCAGTGGGAAACCAAACCTGTGCATAAAAAGAAACGGTTTCACTTACTTTTCTTGCCTTTGTCCCTGCTCCATGTGGTCAAAATGGAGGGGGAAGCCATGCTTCCTGGTTGCAGGGAGAGCAAGAGGCTAGGCTAAAGCATGCAACCTGCCTCAGTGTAGTTGGCCTGCCCATCCATTTCCCCTGCAGCGCCACCACTGATTGGTGGTGCAAATAGTTTTTTTTAAAAAAAGATGAAACTACTGTAAACACTCAAAAACATGCCCACACAAATGTTTAAATTAATTAATTTTACTGTATTTTTATGTTTTTTTTAATTATTGAAACTCACTAGCAGCTGATACTCAAGTATATATGGTAGATTCAAATCAAAAACCTTTATTGGCATTACAGCCAGCACAACACTGTCAAAAGCCTAATGGACAGTTGAGACAAAGTGTAGTACAGTCAAATCTCGCATAAAGAGCGCTTCGCTTAAAGAGCAGAATTTTCTGTGAATGTTCGCTTCGCTTAACATATAAAACCAATCAAAAACCTCACTTAACAAATAAATCAGGGTTCGCAGTTCCCCCCCCCCCACACACACACACACAATTGGCCATTTACAATGGTGTTTCGCTTTAAGACCAAACTCGCTTAAAGAGCAATCCTGTGGAACACATTATGCTCTTTAAGCAAGGTACAACTGTACAATTAAAATCATGGGGAACCTGAGATCAACTAGTTCCACCTCCAGGGCAGAGTCTAAATGACACACACTAAAAGGGCAGCCACTCTATCCATAAAATCAGTAGATTTAATGTGTTGCCATCTGCAATCCTATTTGGGAGATTCAACAAAATACCGTATGATAACAGGATCTGGCCTGTCGGGCCAAACAAGCTGAAATTGTTATTCATGTCCTTTTCTATTGTTCTTTTTTATGAGGAAATCCACTTTAATTTCTTAAACTCCCTTTTGACAAATTTCAGTAGACTTCCAGATCCATAGTTTGTTGCTTCTTTTAAACAACAATTCTACTAGAACCATGGATTCCAGGTATGAAGCCCTAAGACTTTCCTGGTAGCAAAGCATGATGACATAATCTGCTCCCCAGTTTACCTGTTATCTCTAAGTTTAGCTGCAATTGTCACAGTTTGATGTTGTTCAGTTGCACAGTCGATTCCAATCCTTCATGAACCGATGGTGGCCCTCCAGGCACCTCTGTCCTCCACCATCTTCCTCAGCCCGCCCAGTTCTGTGCCCATTGCATCTACAATACCATCTAGCCATCTTATTTTTGGATGCCCCCTTCTTCTATTGCCCTCCACCTTTCCCAGCATCAAGGCTTTCTCAAGTGAATCCTCTCTTCTCATTTGGTGTCCAAAGTATTTTAGCTTCATCTTTACTATTTGACCTTCTAAGGAGCAGTCAGGGTTGATTTCTTTTAGGATTGACTTATTTCTTTTCCTCGCTGTCCAGGGAACTCTCAAAACTCTCCTCCAACACCACATTTCAAAGGTATCTATCCTTCTGAACTCAGCTTGGTTTTCTTGATGTTGAGTCTCAAGCCAGCTTATGCACTCTCTTCTTTCAACCTAATGAGCAGCTTCTTTAGGTCTTCCTCACTTTCTGCAATTAGGGTAGTATCATCTGTGTATCTCAAATTGTTGATGTTTCTCCCAGCAATTTTGATCCCAAATTGTGATTCCTCCATCCCTGCATTGTGCATTATGTGCTCTGTGCATAAGTTGAATAAGCAGGGTGACAAAATGCAGCCTTGTCTTACTCCTTTTCCTATTCCAAACCACTCCGTCATTCCACATTCTGTCCTAACTGTTGCTTCTTGACTCATGTACAGATTTCTCATGAGACATACAAGGTGTTCTGGTATTCCCATCTCTTTAATTACTTGCCACATGTCATAGTAGCTGGGAGATAAATAGATTTTCCCAAGAACAGTATGTGATAACAAGCTATCCCTGCTGTATTGCAAAATATTTCATTATAGTTTAGTTTGAGGTTGGCAATTAAGTTCCATTACTTCTACAAAATACTTGCTCCTCATTTTCTGATACAGATTAATCCAGTTCCCTGCAGTTTTGCTCTTATGATGTAGGGCAACTGGCTATGTCATCACAAGTGTTTTTACCATGGCACCTTTGATTGTAATCTATGAAAACACACTGCAATATTTTTAAGCACTACCCATTGTAGTGCAGGTTTATCAGACAAGAAATAAAAGAAAGCAAAAGTAACAACATCAAAAATAAAGAAGACAAAAGTGTTGTGGCACCTTAAAGATGAAATGCTATGTTTTGATGTGAGCTTTCATGGATCAAGTCCACTTCCTCAAAGTCACCTTAAAATATAGCAGGTCATTTCTTTTTGTTCTGCTTCTTGTCTGAAATAAGTATATTAGTCTTTAAAGTTTATTTGTTTGTTTGACTGTTCATCCATCTGTCCATCAACTTTATATAGTGGATGGGGAGGCAGTGTCAAATAAAGTATTAGTGTTTTCCTGAAACTGGAGGAATGTCTTCTCTGTAAAATACCTGTGTGGCTAAGCTGCTGAGATAATGCCCAGAGTTAATGCCCTGAGATAATGCCCAGAGTGAGCTGACAATGCCATAACTTTTCCACCTGTCACTTGGAAGGATTCATGTGGAAATGAATCTAGTCTGAAGGGGACTCAACTCCTTTTAAAATGTTTGGGGTGCTTTGTGGTCTGCTGACTCTGTCATATGAAGGGCCTCTTCAGACAACTTTCTGTTCTTTATGTATTTCTCTGCACAGCAGCTGCAGATAAGTCAGTGGCTCTTTAAAATTCCAGGCTAGTGAGGAATTTAATGCTGCATAATGGCCTTAGACCTACCAGTGGTAACGCTGTGGGTGTTTGCTGCTTGTTTCATTTTGTTCCTGTGATTGATTATATTTATTAGAAATCTGCAGATTTTACCCTCCGAGGGGCTGATAAAGCTTCCTGCAGTTGGTATAATGAAGACAATCCGTCCTAGAAGAAGGCTTGATTGTCTAATGACAGCTCCATAAGTCTGTAAAAATGAAGCTGTGGAAAAGATGTCAATAAATGCTCCACATGCTTTTCTAATGCAGAAATGTTTGCTTCATTGTGAGAATGATTATTTTTTCCTGCAGCTTTTTCCTAACCCAAAGGAGCCTCGACGTAGCAGCCATCCTAACAAGTTATTTTTCTCAAGATGTACTAGAGGAAAACAACAAGATTAAGTTTAGACTTTTTTGGTTTTGATCTGTGGGTGTGTTTTAATGCAACCATGAAAAAGCAAAATAACGCTTTCCTCTCTCCTTTCCCAAATCAGCAGAAAGAAAAGAAGAACCTGTCATCCGACCTCCTGCAGCTCTCTGGTGACACGCTTTTACCTTGGCGCCATCCACAGAATTCTCATGGGCTCAGGCGGCAAAAGAGAGACTGGGTTATCCCGCCAATCAATGTGCCGGAAAATTCGAGAGGACCCTTTCCACAGCAGCTGGTTAGGGTGAGTGGAACACTTGAATAATTTACACTCATGATTGATTGCCGGCCTGATGGTACACGGTGCACTTCCTAAGCTTATTGGTGAGTCATCTCCAGAGAAAAAGTTTATTTTTCCAACACTGAGCAAACAGAAGCTTGCTTTTGCTTTTGAGGAGAAAGAGTTTGCAATTTCAAATGAAGAGCCATTTTTCTCAGATCTGAAAGTACAGATATATTAACACTCTTGGTTTTGTTTTTGTTTTTTGCTGCTTCTGTGTTGGCATATGTTACCAAAGTAACCCATTAAAAAGTGAGATACAATAGCATGAATATTTATCAAAGCATCACTATAATAAGTAATGTAAATTTCCATTCCATTAACTTTAATGCAAAACTTAAAATAACAGTTTCTTCAGGGGCTTTGGGTCCATATAATGGCAAAAAATAATAATAAAAAAATAAAAAACCCAAACCCTGCATTGAATATGCTCCAAGGTACCATTGTTTGTTTTACAAATTAATGCATTCAGGATCCAAATCTTGCCATATATGATTCTCTCTTGTGCATCTTGTTAGAGAACCTCAGTGTTGCAGTTGCTGGCAGTATTTTATATAGCACCATCAGTCTGTAGGTTTATTTAGTGCAGGGGTTGCCTACCTTTTCAAGCCAAGGGCCAGATCATGCTCTCTCAGTCAGCTTTGAGGGCCGGATGGCCATTTTGCCCTGCCTGTATGATGAGGGTGGCCATTTTATCCCAACAGCTTCAAAGGGGTGGCCAATTTGTTTCTTGAATGTCCTTGGAGGGATGGGGGTGGGGGCATATGAAATGGTGTCATGGGCTGAATCTGGCCCTTAAGTTGGGAACCCATGATTTAGAGAGTAGAATCATAGAATCATATTATTTAAATTTTTGTGACAGTGAAGACACACAAGGTCATGCAATGTGGCAGGTCAGTAGCCCAAGACACAACCCTGGGTCTGGGACATGGCTACAGAAAGCCATTCTTGTGTCCAGCCACCCTTTGCAGCACTAAGTTACACAAACAATGTGTTGTGTGAGGAAATCATTCACAAACAGGGGATTGGGGGGGGGGAGCCTAAGGTAGCTGCTGGAGTGATTTCTGTTGTCTCCTTCTTCAGACAAAAAAAGGGTCCTAAATGTTTTAAAACTCGCCAAAAGATAACTTTGGATGATAAGGTGGGAAGTGTTGAAGGTCTTGTGGACAAACTCTTTGCTGATAATTTTTTTTGTTGAAAAAGACTGGGGAGAAAAGTGCTATGAAGCAGAGGCCTTTGGCTGCAAGGCTTTTTAAAGCAACAGAACTGCCATCTCCCTTTTGTTGTTGTATGGACTTTCTTATTTTTTCACCTCTTTGCCTTTGAAACAATCTTGGAGGGAAAAGCTTGACACAAGATCGGTTTGGAGAAAGAGTGTCTACAGTTTACATTTCATCCACTAAAGCTGTTTGTTGTTGTTCCAACGTTAGAGGGAGGAACTGCCATATTGGGCTGAGCCGGTGGAGCTGGCAGGAAGACTGGGTGCTTTTCATGATAAAATAAAACTCTGTGGTTTTATACTAAAACAAAGCTGCAGTTTTGCTTTCTAAGTCTCTTAGTAGCCTCTGGAAAAATATTTGTGGACTATTGATAGCTGCATGATGTTGAGCAAATACGGTAGTACGTATCACCTACTGGAAGAGAGACAACAGTAAGAGACTCTTTTTTCTAATCTTAGTTTCTTTGAGAGGTTTACAAGGGTTACTACAGCAGTGGTGGTCCAAAACAAATGAAGAAGAGAATCTGGAAAAAAGAGACTGTATCTGATAAAGCATATGGGCGTCTTGTCAGCGCTAACGACAGTCCGATAAATAAGAAACTGAAAATATGAAGGCAAGACTACCCTCTAAGGAAAAATTGAGTTGAGATTTGACTTTGTGGGATTTAAAAGACTTTTTGATTACAAAATCTAATGAAGATTTTAAAAAAAGAAATTAAACAGTTCATTACAAAGGCAGTTAAAGAGGCGGTTAAAGAGGTGGTCAGAGAGGAAGTACAATCTCTGGAAAAAACAATTTCTGGAATAAATATGAGAACCAATGCCTTGGAATCAGAGGTTAAGGACTTGGTGGAGACTACACTAAGGCATGAAAATATTATGGACAAAAGATTTAAGCAATTGGTGAAGCTACAGGATCAATCAAAAGAGAAAAAACATCAGGATTAAGTTCTTCCCCGACATGGACAAAGACAATTTAAAAATAAAAGTGTTTAAATGGTTACAAACCTTTGCTTTGGACTCCAGCCCACTTAAAGAAGAGATTGAAGCAATTTTTAAGGTCGGTCAGGAGAGAAGTCAATGCCCCAGATATACAATAATCACCTTTGTATCAGGTTATAAAAAAGATCAAGTAATGGACTATTAAAGAAGCATGGTGACTCTGCATTAAAGATAGAAGTGAAAGTACAAATATATCATGATTTAAGTAATGAAACAATTCAATGGAGAAGAGAGATGAAACCGATAACAGGAATTTTGTTTATTTCTGGAGCCACTCTCAAAAGCCCTGTATAACATGTGAGAGAGTAAAGACAGTAAGAACTCTACTGCTTTTTGTAAATTTCCTGCCAACTTTTGCTGAATTATCTGTCAGAGAAAATTGCTCAGATTCTCTCCAAGTTGAATCCTGGTGTGAAAATGTAGAGCTGGGGTTAGTGCTGGGGATCAGCAGGTTTGCACCAGTTCGCCAGAACCAGTAGCAGAAATTCTGGGTGGGCCCGGCCCACCCATCCAGGTTTTGAAATAAAGTAGTCCTAATTCGAGTGCATTGTAGGGCTTTCCCCCCGGACACACCCACCATACCACGCCCACAGTGTGGTAGTAATTTTTTTTGGAGCCCAAAACTGGCTGGGGTTGACCGAGGTGCAGTCTTGCCATGTTATCTGGGATCAGTTTGATCCAGTTGTCCCTGAGGAAGTGGACAGGCTCCTGGTAGCTGTCCGTGCTACTGCCTGCGCATTAGACTCTTGCCCCGCCTGGCTCGTCAAATCTGCCAGGATGGTGACAGGTGGTTGGGTCAAGGCAATTATTAATTCCTCGCTCTGGGAGGGGATTTTTCCGGCACCTTTGAAACATGCATTGGTGCGCCCCCTCCTGAAGAAGCCTTCCCTCGATCCTACAATAATGGCCAGCTATCAGCCTGTGTCCAACCTACTCTATTTGGGTAAGGTGTTGGAAAAGGGAGTGGCATGGCGGTTATAGGAGATCCTGGATGAAGAGGATTATCTGGACCCTTTTCAGTCAGGATTTAGACCTGGATATGGTACTGAAACTGCATTGGTTGCGCTGGTTGATGATCTCTGGAGGGAGCAGGATGCTGAACATTCATTTGTCCTGGTTCTTCTTGAACTCTCAGCGGCTTTCGATGTCATCGACCACAGTAGCCTTCTGGAAAGGCTCTGAGGACTGGGGATCCAGGGCACGGTGTGGTTCTGGTTTTCCTCATTTCTGAAGGGTCAGACCCAGCCGATGTGGTTGGAGGGTGAGAAATCCAGCGCTAGGCTGCTCCAATATGGGGTACCTCAGGGTTCGGTGCTCTTACCTCTCCTATTTAACATCTACATGAAACCACTGGGTGAGATCATCCACTCCCACGGGGTGAGGTATCATCAGTATGCAGATGACACCCAGTTGTCTATCTCGGCCTGTGGGAGCCCTAGTGATGCAATGGAAGTCCTTTCCAGATGCCTGGAGCCTGTTAGGGTATGGATGGGGGACAACGGGCTACAAATGAATCCTGGCAAGACTGAGTGGTTGTGGGTCAGGGGTCCTGCGTTATCTTGGGAGTTACCATCTTTTCTTCTGGATGGGGCAGTTTTGCCCCAAAGAAACCCGGTGCGTAATCTGGGGGTCCTCCTGGACTCACGACTACTTCTCAAAGAGCAGGTGGCAGTTGCGGCTAGGAGGGCCTATGCACAACTTCGTGTTATTTGCCATTTATGCCCGCTCCTAGATCGGGACTCCTTGCTCATGATCACACATGCCTTGGTCACCTCCAGACTTTATTATTATAATGCACTCTACATGGGGCTGCCCCTGGTGACCATTCGGAGGCTACATTTGGTCCAGTATATGGTTGCTCGGGTAGGGATGGGATGTTGGCGTTATGCCCTTGTCTCACCAATGCTGAGAGCTGCACTGGCTCCCAGTGTGTCTCCAGGTACAATTCAAGCTCCTGGTTATCACCTTTAAAGCCCTACATGGTAGTGGATCAGGATACTTAAGAGATTGCATCACCTTGAGGACATCTGTCCACCCCACCAGAGCGGACTGGAGAAGCTCTCTGGTTGTGCCATTGGCCAGAGAGGCGCACTTCTCTGGCACTAGAAGGAGGGCCTTCTCTGTGTCCGCCCCGGCCCTATGGAACCTCCTGCCAATTGAGGTACACATGCAGACAGAGCTGCTGTCTTTCAGAAAAGGAGTGAAAACCTGGCTGGCGGGTCGGGTCTGGGGGATGGGTGGAACAATGACCCCAGCCGGTTGGATAATCTGACCCCCTTGCCCTGGCCCTCATCTTTTAGCTCTAACTCCTAGTTTTTAACCTTTTAATTTTTAATCTGTTTTAGTTTTAATTTAATATTTTTAAAGTGGTTTTTAATTGTTATTGATGACTTGTTGTAAATCAACCTGAGTCACTTTGGTGAGGGGGGTGATAAACAAGTTTGATAAACAAACAAACAAACAAACTTTCCATATCATTCTGCTAAAGGATTTCTCATGACAGTGGTCAAAAAAGGATTGCCTGCATGGATAGACAGTTTAGAGCCTTTGTTGGGAGACATCAGCAGAGTAGTTTTCACACTGGATCCACCATCTCTAGCTAAGAAGTTCATGATGAGATTTATAATCCATTGGGGATGGGAGGGAATGTCAGATTGGGGGAGAGAATTCTTAAATGACCAAAAGAGCACTTTTGAAAGAGCCAATAATAAATGCAATACTAAAACAATCACACTTATATACCACCCAAAGTGCTTAGTGCACGCTCTGGGTGGTTCACAAGTTAATTAGTATTTTGCCTCCAACATGCTGGGTACTTTTTTTACTGACCTTGGAAGGATGGAAGGCTGAGTCAACCTTAATTCCTGGTCAGAATCAAACTCACAACCTTTTGGTTGTAGTACAGTAGTTTAACCATTGTGCCATCAAAAAGAAGGCTACCATTCTCTTTCAGTCCCACTGTCTGTTTTCCAATGTAATGTAATCAACAAATTAATAATATTAATTCAGGGGATTGAATCTTTTCAGGTTTAAACATTAACAACAATTGTCTCCTCCATTTCTACTGTTCATCATCCGAGAATTAATTTTCAAACCTAAACATTCCAAATACCTACGTCAGGGATTCTCAACCTGCAGCCTGTGGGCTGGATATGGCCCACAGCACCATTTCATGTGGGCCTCCACCACACCCGAAAGTGCCATGTGGTGGAGGAAGGGCAAAATGGCTGTCCAGCCCCTGAAGCTATCTGAGGGAGTGTGACCTGGAGCCCAACCTAAAAAGGTTGAGAGCTCTTGACCTATGTCAATGGTCAAAAATGTGCAAGTTGGTATAACTTCCTTGAGCAAAGTTAAAATAGTTGAGTTCATTCTATGGCATCACCATCATTCAGTGAAATATTGGTAAAATTACACCCTGAATAGTTTATGAAATATGACTGAAAAAAGTTTGAATATTGCAGAACACATACTGTTATGTTTTCCGTCAATAGCAATAACAAATGTTAAACACAGGCCATGAATTTTCTATCTACTCAGCTTTGAACTTTAGAATAAAAAAATAAATAAGGAAAAGGCAGACGTTTTGTCAAGTTGTCCCCTGGAAGAAAATTGTGGCATAATTACAAGAAATTTTAGAAAATAATTGGACAAAATGAGGTGCATCATTTGTGTGTCTTGTCCAGAAACAATGCTCCCTGAGTCCTTTCTAAGATTAAAATGAATGCTGCTATTACCTCCTCCATACTGATTAGCCATTGATTGACTAAACACATGGCACTCAGAAGCAGAAAGTGGTTTGTTTCATTCTCTCTGAGGTGAAAGCAGTCTTAACCAAATTACACTTGAAAATTTATATTCTTAATGTTTTCAAGGTACTACAGAAAATGTAAGAGGGATGTTTAGGCAGGAGAATATGGGTTCATAAGGTCTCCTTTGTGCGCTTCATTGTATAAATACATTGGGTGGGAAAGCAGATAAGATTTTCCTAATTGCCATTAAAAGAAACCAAATGAACTTCCAGGGTACTTACAGATCTCAGTCTCATAGCTATGAGAGCCCTATGCTAGCTATGAGGCCCCAGGCTGTGCTCAAGTCAGGATTAATTTCCTTCCACTAACCTGTCTAGTTATCCTCTCCTTCCAAGTTGTTATACCCAGGGCCAGATTTTCCTATAGGCTAACTAGGCTTCAGCCTAGGGCCTCAAGATCAAGAGGGGCCTATATATTGATATATATCACAGTAATGATGAATTTTATTATCTCTCATGTAATTTACAAATTTAAAAATGAGAGGTGAAAGGGCCACATAAGTGGAATAGCCTAGGGCCTCTTTTCATGTAAATCCAGCCCTGGTTATACCATAAACCAAGAGTAGGCAATTTAGTGTTTGGAATAACAGGATCCATTATCCCCTGCAAGCATAGCCAATGGTCAGTTACATGAGGAAAATATCTGGAGGGCACCACATTATCTCTCCTTCTTAAGAAATATGTTGAGTATGAAAACATTCTTTCACTGTGTACAATTGAATTAGAAAACATTCAAGACCTCTTTTTGCCATGAAACGACATCTTTTTCCTAATGTTCTCAAAGATTGGAAAGGACCTGGTCTTAACTAGGCCTCAAAAATCCTTTCCTCTCGGTCTCACAAGACTAAGTGTCACGAGACAGATTGTTTTTAGTTCAGTGTTCCCAGCACTCTTATCTGAGTTCCCTGGTGTTGTGACTACTCACTGTACACGTGTGTCAACAATCCTTTGTCATGAGAAAGTTTCTCTTTGTTCCCTGATTGGTTGAAAGTACCCCACCTGATGGGAGAATCTCCATTTTGGAGAGAGGAGAAGGAGTTCATTTTTGGATGTCTATGGGCTAACATCTTTGCCTGGGGGCTATGCCTTTTTGCTTCTTCAAAATGGTTACCTAATGTACCTGTGGACTGTAGCTGGACTGTCTTATGCTACTGACCTATGATTTATGAACCTGATCAATATACCTGATCAATAAACCTTTTTTTGCTTCCACAACATCTCTTCATTGGACTAAGGGGTAAGAGAAGCAATGCATTCAAACACAAGCCTCTGAATACGCTGCCTGATTAAACCTCCTTGTAGAAGAGAAGCAGCTAAGGGCTGTCTAGCTGCATTGCTGGCCAGCTCACCCTCTGAGGGCTTTGGTATAGGAGGGCCAAGGCAGAGGGGGGCGACTGGTTTCATGACACTTTTAAGTATATTATTCGTTTGGACCACTTATACTTTTGCTCACTCTGTTTGGCCAACCCAAGTGATGTAGAGCTGTTTCTATAATAATCCTTAATAGTCACTATTGACAGCAGTCTCATCTTGGTGAACACTACAGGCTGAAATCCTGACCTGGTTCTCTCTTACATATTCAACAAGGAAGCAAACCGGTTTTTCTTCTAAATCTGAACATTTGCTTTTGTGTTTATTTCTAAATGCACAACATTTAAATGCACAACATTTAAAATGTGTTACAGCCTCCTGCCTTGGTACATAGACAAACAAGCAAAGGGAAAAGAATTGGCTTAGTTATTTGTGTCTTTCTGGGCTGTCCCATCTATCCATTTGTACTTGCCGTGTATGTATAAATTTAGAGAAAGGACACTGGAGGAGACATTTTGTGCAAATTGCACAAACCATCAAAACCATGGATGGCTGTGCAACAAAACCTGTCGTGAGATCAGGGCAAAAAGCTCTAGGACAGGGAATATTTCCATGAGGATACTAATATTGTATAATTCCCAGGGGCATTCCTAGATGCTGGAGTGCATGGAATGCTGTTACCTTTCCCACCAAAATGTTATACAGGGGGGGGGGGAGTGTATCTTTGCTTCTTCATAGACATATGCATTTAGATGGCTTTTTATGAGCAGGCAGGTGCAGAAAGAGAAAAAGTCCAGAATATTGAGTTTGCAGCAGGCAATCCCATCATGCTTTGTGTTTGTTTTGTATGCCAGCATAGAGATGGGAAGGGCCAGCATTTTAGCCAGCATTTTAGCAAGCATAGTTATTGGCTGTTTTGAATCAACAGGCTAAATGTTTCCTCCATCCAAATGTAACTGCCTTTCCACTCTAAACTTACTCTGCTGTTCCTGTACTACTACTGCTGCTGCTAGTTTAGTTTAGTTTAGTTTGACTGGTTCAATCTTTCTGATTCAAAGTGTTAGTTTCAGAGAGCTACTAACTTCAGTTCTCTCTTGCAACCATCGTTTGCTTGAGAGATTGTTTTTACTGCCTTTACTACAACCAAGATGAAGCCAACTGCTGTGTTATATTTTTACCATGTTTCTGATAACTTTGTTTTGAACGCAAGCCTTAGAAGTCTTTTCCCTTCTGCTAAAACTGTGCCCAAGCATTTGTGCAATAAGAGCTTGCATTTCAAAAATATTCAATCTTAAAACTTTGGGACATGCTTCTACACCACTCTGAAAAGATTATACAGTATAGCAAAGCAATTTCACTAAGACCACTATGTTCTAGAACAAGGGTTCTCAACCTTTTTAATCTGTGGGCTGGACCATGCCCCCTCACACAGCTGAGCAGGCTGGACTGGTGGTTCCCCCTGCCATAAATGCTGCCATAAAGCTCATCCACAGCTGTTGTAAAAGTGTTTACAACAGCCGTGGGTGCATTTACAGCTGTCATAAACATGTCTACTTTCGGTGGCAGTGGCTACACAGGCCACATGAAATGGTGTCACAGGCTGGGTCCAGCCCATGAGCCATAGGTTGAGAACCTCTGTTCTAGAATTATGCCTTCCCATCATTGCTCTTTTTTAGAATTTCTTGGCAAAAAGGATCAAAGACTAAGCATCATAATGTATACTTTGCTCTTAAAAATACCAATCTCTTTAATATATCAGTTAGGATGGGATGTGGGTATCCTATTGTTTAGCTCAACTTGTAAGAGAAGTGCCATCACAAGTTGTGGCAGATTGCCAATAATTAATGAATCCTCTGTGTTTTTGCTTTGTGGATTAAGAATTTCATTGAGACGGATTGAGCCAATAAAAGAAGCCACAGCCGTTAGTCTACAGGACCTGAGCACAACTGTTAATGATAGGAATCTGTTGCAGGTCATGAATTCACAGGATTGCCTTAAGTTGAAAGTGAGTTGATAGAACCTAATCAAAAATGAGATGGCTAGATGGTATTGTGGACACAATGGGCACAGAGCTGAGCGAGTTGAGGGGGATGGTGGAGGACAGGAGTGCCTGGCGGATGGTGGTCCATGGGGTCGCAAAGGGTCGGAATTGACTGTGCGACTGAACAACAAAACAAAGAACAAATAACAAAAATGACAAATATATTTATATCCTGCATTTTGTTTCCACAGTAGCATGTAGCAAAAATAACAAGACATAAATAGCTCCTGACCTAGCTTTTCATTTTGAGATCTTCTCTCTAATCTTCTGATTTTGACACCTATTGAATGCAAGGCAGTTGGAGGTTCCCTCTATTAGGATCATTAAGAGCTCTCTAAGTGACCCTCCCTAATGTCACTTGGATGACCCCGAATAGGCTGAGGTTTGGAGTCTCTAAATGCAAGACCAACATGCTCAAGTGGGGGCTGCTGGCAGATAACAACATGCTGTGTGAATGTGGAGAGACAGAGAATCCAGCCCATTTGCTAGTCTGCTGATTGCTGCCAGAGACATGCATCGACAAGGACTTGGGTTTGGGCAACGACAAAATGAAAAATGTGACTTCATTTTGCCAGTCTAGAGTTTGATCAGGACATGGAAGAAGATGGTACACAGGTTATTTTTAGTATTGTATTTAGTATTTAGTATTTTTTTTAGCTGTATTGTTGTCCTTGCTTGTCTGTCATCTTGCTTGACCACACCCATCTCCCTTTGACCCCCTGAATTTGGTGTATAAAAACCATGCCTGTAAGTTTCACTCTTTGTCTGAAGAAGGTGACTTGATCCACGAAAGCTAACAATAAAAAATAAAGCAATTAGTCTTTAAAGTGCTACGGTGTATTTTATTTTACTTTGTTTTCTGATATGCCTGAACCACAGACTAGCACGGCTACTATTCCAAAAAAAAAAAATTAGGGGTTTTTTAAAGTATAAAAAATGATTTTGCAATAGCTGGCTGGAACATGTTTTCGTTTTTTTAATAGGTCAAACTCATTTCAAATTCAAGGTACATCTCACTCTTTCTTTTCTCTTCTTTTGTGCTCCCACCTCCTCCGTTTTATGTGAAGTTGATTAGCAGCTTGTCAGTATTTTTAGCCAGGCTGCAAGTGAATGAAGGTTCAGTC
The DNA here is from genome assembly GCA_030440675.1 of Furcifer pardalis. Taxonomy (NCBI): domain Eukaryota; kingdom Metazoa; phylum Chordata; class Lepidosauria; order Squamata; family Chamaeleonidae; genus Furcifer; species Furcifer pardalis. The sequence goes on from CP126891.1 coordinate 260,596,132, forward strand.
CTTCCCAAGGTGGATAAAGCTGAATGGGACCACATTAGCTTGAAGTACGGCCTCTTTCTCGTTCTGCTGGGATGAGCTATAATTCTGTTCATTTAAGTGTTTCATCCCTGCGAAAATATGGTAAATGAAACAAGCAGTGTGATGGTGTTCTTGCAAATGTATTCAGCCTTCTCTGTCAATTGCAATTTCTATTCATTCCATGAATTTGTTTCTGTCTTAACTTCTACGGGGGCTTCATTAATCAGCATTCTATGTATGCTATAGAGCAGAGACTAAAACCATTGCCAAGTATTATCATCAGGCCATCATCAGACTACTTCTCTGACCTAGATTAGTAACTCTACATTAGAATTTAAGTGTATGACCCATGGCCTACATGCTGAGAAGAACATTCATGACGAAGTAGTCCTTCATTCAAGTTATGGCCTATCTTTGATATCGAATAGAGTGGGAAAATATTAATTGAATTTCTTGTTTACCTTGATCTAAGGGACTGCGGTGGATTAGTGCTTAAGATGCTGGACTGAACGACTGGAAGGGCAGCAGGGCAGCAGTTCGAGACCCTAGTGCTGCATGACAGAGTGAGCTTCGATCTCTGTCCTAGCTCCTGCCAACCTAGCCATTCAAAAGCAAAAAACTGCAAGTAGATTAATAGGTACCACTTCGGTGGGAAGGTTAACAGTGTTCCATGCACTCTGGCATCTATTCATGCCTGCCACGTTTCCACAGAAACATCTGCAGATGCAGACAGCACTGGCTCTTTGGATATAAACAGAGATGAGCACTGAAACTTAGAGTCAGATATGGCTGACTTTTGAGCAAGGGCAACCTTTAACTTGGCTAATACAACGATACCCTCAACAAAGAATTTTGAAACCCCACAAAATTCCTCATGCAGCCACCTTCTGCCAAAATGACAGGTCCCTTTTTCCCTTTCACTGTTTCTATAATGTACAAAAAAAATGATACAGTACTAGTGTTCTTTGAGATGCAAAGTGCACACACATGTGCACACATATATAGTCAACCACAGAAAAAATAGCTGATATGTAAGAAAGCTATGAACAGCCCATTTAGTGCCTCAAACTCTTAAACAAAGATGAAAGATGAAGTGTCTTCTCCTTAACAGTCCTGTTCATCTGTTGTGAACTCAAGCTTGTGGTTTTCCTTAGGGAGTAAATCCATCTCATATTTGTTCTTCCTCATTTCCTGCTGCCGTCTCCCTTTCCCATTCTTTTCCAGAGAATTTTGCCTGGATATCTTCAGTTCCATCATTTGGTTTGGTTTGATCTGGAGTTAGAAAGATTAGCCAACAAGATTGCCACACAAGGTACACCAAATTGTATTCACAATTTTCATGGAGGTTTTTTTCAGTGTGGAAGATATAGCTGAGGAACTCAACCTCTGCTGTGTTGCTTGGTAGACGCTGAATAGGCTGAGGGTCCGAGTCGCTAAATGTAAGACCAACATGCTCAAGTGGGGGCTGCTGGTGAACAACAACAAGCAGTGAGAATGTGGAGAGATACAGAATCTGGCTCAATTACTAGCAGAAACATGCACCAATGAGAGCTTACGTTTGGCCAATGACAAAGCCAAGAAAGTGGTTTCATTTTGACAGCCCAGGATTTGAGCAGGACACGAAATAAGAAGTTTCATCATTTTGACTTCAGAGAAAGTTCAGGGTTCATTTGCTCTAGCACCCACTTGTTCATCTTACTGGTAGTCTAAGGCATCTGTAGAGCTCCCATTCAAATGAATCAAAATTTTTGGTCACTTTTCTTTACTGTCCAGTTTTTGCACCCATGCATTGTAATCAGGAATACAAGAGTACGGATGATCTTGGTGTTCTTTCCTGTCCAGCTTTCATGCCAAGAAATAGTGATCATGGGTGCAGGAGTAGGGATTCTTGGTATCTAATGACACATCTTTACATTTGATTATCTTTTATTTCTTGTTTTCTTTCTGGATCTCAATCTTCTTCTGATTTCTTGGCTGCATCTGGATTGATGATTGAACCAGAGTATACAGAATATTTCACTACTTCAGCTTCTTCACATTAAACAATATTAAAGTTGTTTAGTTCTGTAGTCATGATTTTGTCTTCCTAATGTTCAACTGTAATTCTGCTTTGGTACTTTCTTCTTTAACTTTCATGAAAAGCTATTTCAAGCCATTGCTGTTTTTTATCAGTAATGCCAATTGTTTTCTGTCATTAGGTTGATTCAAACTCATGGTAACCCTCATATGGTTTGTGAAGTGTGTGAATTGTTCAAGGTATAGTTTGCCATTGCTACTTCCAATAAGTCTCCATGGTTGAGCAAGCATTTGAACCCAGGTTACCTGAGCCCTAGTCCTGGATTCTGTCCACTACACCATGTAAGCTCAATGTTCTGGAGCCAAAATCTGTTCTCCATAAAGTAATGTAGTCTCAGCCAGTTTTCAGACTTGAAACAGGTGGATGTGTGGATGTTATTTAATATACATGTGAGACCACTTTTTAAATTAAGTAATTATTTTTAAAAGCACCTCTGTGTAGCTTGCATTCAAAGATATGTGTACTGTTGCTATGGATGCTAGTAAAAGATTTCTTGAAAATAATGGCCAATTAAATTAAGAACAATCAACCATCCAGAATACCTGTTTTACCATGTGCACACCAGCATTGTTTGCTTCTCACTCCCCATTCGGGCTAATGGACAATTAAGAGAAACAACTGTACCAGAATATCTGTTTCATGCTGAGACTGAAAACTAGGGATGTATAAAATCAATCCTCCAAACACACACTCACACATGTGTTTGTTCAAGTAAACACTTTGGGGAAAGTGAAAAACTTTTTAAAAAACTAATAATAGCAATTAGACTTATATACTGCCTCATAAGCACTTAGTGCACTCTTTGGCCAGTTCACAAGTTAATTAGCATTTTGCGCCCAAGTACTCATTTTACTGACCTCAGAAGGATGGAAGGCTGGGTCAACCTTGTGTCCCAGTGAGGATTGAACTCACAACCTTTTGGCTGTAGTACAGCAGGTTAACCACGTTGCCACCAGGGCTCTAGCCATAGCATGGATGATAAGTGCTCAAGGTGGAGTCTACCTCCTCCAACCCCTACAAAAGACTAACAATTTGGCATCAATTGATTTTTAAACTAAATTTCATATGCTGTTTTGCTGAGATGAAGACTGTTACTTTGCTCTACATTTTTCTGCTCTAAGCTTGCAGATTCTCTCAAACTCAGGTCAAGATGAGGGATAGAACTACATGATTCTGAACTAGGTATGGATATCATATGGTGTCTGCAAAATTCCGTGGACATCACATATGGCCCAATTTTGGGACTATTTGTCTTAACTTTAGACTATAAAATCCTAGAATCATAGAATGGTGGAGTTATAAGGGGCCTATAAGGTCGTCATATTTTACCCTCTGCTCAGTGTAGGAAACCAAATTTTGGTATGTTTAGAATCATAGAATACTGCAGTTATAGTGGAAGGAGCATCATAATTTAAGGACATAATGGTAGAAATAAATAGTAATGGCTTGACAAACTGCCTCCTCACAGTGTCTCTATTTAAATTAAGAAGGAATCACCAAGATTTCTTGTATCCCTTGACACCAAATACCTCTTCTTTTCTAAAAGGTTAAGATGAACTTCAATTTACAGATAACCCATTATTAGATGCAGGCATTTCCTAAATAAAAAGTTGGCAACTTGGCCAGATATGAGCAAAGGGTTTCTGCCCCTGGGACTTTCTAGAGTTTCAATGATTAGCCCACCCTTCACCCCCACCCCCAACCCCAAGAAAGTTTGGAAGCAGCTGGATTAGTCTATTTTCACTTTGGAAACAAAGGTATTTTGAGTTAGTTAAATGGTATGACTCAACCCCGAGTGTCAGGTGGCTGTTAAGTAACGTGACAACCCTGGGGACTAATGGCCTTGGGTGTCAAAGGCCACAGGAAAGGGTGATGGTCCCCAAGTGGATTACCAGTAAATCCCACTTGAATCCAACTTGATGGAGGGTAGCAGCTTCATCAATACAGGTCTGGGGCCAATGAGGATTTTGCGTGTCAAAAAGACTGAGGACCAGAAAGTGACTCGCGGAACTGGATCAGTTGTACAGGGTCATGCTGTGATGTGGAAGGCAGATGAAAGGCCACTGCATTATATTCTCAGGACAGTCTTCATGGCTGATCGGATCGCCTATATCCAGATTAGGATATGGCATAAGAAGAAATGGCACATGGGATGCTATAACTTATCTCACACAATATGCAAATTTTCTTGTTTTTGTGTGTGTGTGTGTGTGAGAGAGAGAGAGATTGGTCTTGAGGCCAAAACATTTGTTTTCCATATCTGATTCCTATCTAAATCACCTTCTAGAATAGTGGTGGTGAAGAGGAGGCACTCAGAGCCCACTCTGTGGGTGTGCACACAGTCACACAGAACAGAGTTTTCCAGAGTTTGTTACTAGAGAGTTGTGGGGCGGGGCTTCTCCCCTCCCCCCCCCTCCATATGTGCCTGAGGACATTTCTCACATCACACACCCTTCTGCCCAGCATCCCAATGGGAGCACTTCCTCCCTCCGCTGTCAGGGGTAAGGCAGGCAGCTCACATGCGACTTGAGTGTGCGGTGCGGATGGCAACCTTTTAGTGTCTGTGGTGAAGGTTATTCCCATGGTGTAGTTGGAGAGGAGCATTGAAAGCTCTATTGTTGTGTTTTTCTTTTAAGACCAAAGATGCTAATGTATGAGTTGTTGTTTTTTTCTCTAAACTAAAACCTCAGTATTCAGGTTAAATTGCCGTGTAGACACTTTGCAATAAATAAATGGGTTTTTGTTGCAGTTTGGGCGCTTGGTCTCTAACATCACTGCTCTAAAACAGTGATAAGTTTTCAGCTCCATTGATGAGTTACCAGTATTTAGAACTGTGGCCTTATGGTATGTGGGGGGTGGGAGGCAGTGATGGGATGTAACAGGTTTGCACCAGTTCTCCAGAACCCAGAGGCGTAGCTACCGCCGTATCTGCCGTATCAATTATACGGGGGCCCCGGGTCATGGGGGCCCCCAACGTGTGTAAGCAAAACAAATATTTACCCTTCCTAAGGGCCCCCAAACAAATTTTTATACGGAGCCCCGCCAAGGCACGCTACTCTTCTGCCAGAACCGGTAGTAACTTTTCCCAGTACCAGTACCAGCTTTTGGGGGAAACCACCTTTGGGGCTTACTTTTTCACTGGTTCCAACACTGCATATACGGGCCAAGCACTTGGTGTGCATGCACGCCTACAGTTCTTGGCGTGTATGCACGGCCTCCTTGCTGTCCTCCAAGCGGGGAGGAGGAAGAGAAGCTGGTAGCTTGAAGCTCCCTATAGCCTGCTCCCCAGGGTAAGTGACTCACCTTTGGATGTGGTGTGTCTGTGTGTATTTTAATGTGTATTTAATACCTTTACCTATATTGACGTACTACCACAGTTCCTAAAAAGGCCTGGCAGCCTGGCTTGAGGTTTTTTTTTAGCAAAGTCTTGGAGTTACCTCATCAATAAGCTACACCTGTGCTGTTCCAATTGCTGTTCCAATTGGAGAACCCTTAAGGAGGTACAGCTGTTTTACATTTACATTAAGACATATTATCCTAGAGAACTGGTTAGGCAAAGACTGAGTACCTAACTTCTTTAACTGTTGAAAAGTGCCAAAATGAAGCCATCTTGTGGTGAGTTCATTCTGTAGTTCCTTCCATCTGACCTAGTATGAGAAAGATTAGCCAGAATAAGCTTAAGCTCTGGCTTAAAAGCTCTGGTTGATTTGTGTTTGGGGTGGGGGGTGGGTGTTTGGGTGAGTGGATGTATTTTAATGTATTTTTTATTTTATTTATTTATTTATTTATGGGTTTGCGTTGTGGGTGGGTGGGTTGAGGTGTGTGTGTGTGTATGTGTGTGTGTGCTTATTTTTATTTTATTTTATTAGTTTGTATTTTTTCTTTGGCCCTGCCCATGACATCATGATGTCATGATGTTAGCTCCACCCACACTGTGATGATGTCATGGTGGGGTAGTAAAATTTTTGACATCCCACCACTGGGTGGAGGGGTGTTGCATTTGATTTTTTATATTTGGAAAGGAAAACTACTGAACATTAGGGCTATATGAACTTATTTCGGGTCCAGGTCTGAAATTCCATTATGTGTAGACCTAGTTGAAAAAAACTCTATGAATCTTTTTGAATTGGAAGAATTCGTATTTTGTATAATCCCAGTCAAAACCTCACTGCTCTAAATTTGCATCTTTATCATGACATTGTACCACAATGACTCATGTGTGACTAGGCACAACTAGAGCTAAAATATGTGTCGAAAACAGGGGTTCCCAACCTTTTTCAAGCTGGGGGCCGGGTCCCTCTCTCTCAGCCAGCTCAGAGGGCCAAATAGCCATTTTGCCCTGCCTGTACGATAGGGGTGGCCATTTTGTCCCAACAGCTTCAAAGGGGAAGACATTTTGTTTCTTGAATGCCCTTGGAGGGGTGGGGCCACATAAAATGACACTGTGGGTTGGATCTGGCCTGTGGGCCTTAGGTTGGGAACCCCTGATCTAAAAGATAGTTCAGAAGAGAAATACTTTACAGCCTAGTTCTGGCAGACAAGAAAACTATCAGTACAGCAAGACCAGGAGTATATACTACATAGTAATAACTACGTTGATACCATTCTATTAAATAACTGAAATATCTTATTTCTGTGCCCAGTGGGATCTTTAATTAGTAATTAGATGAGCACTTTGAATTCTTTGTCATTGTGCACCGAGAAGTCTATGTTCTGGTAGTTAATAAGAATTTCATGCTGTCAAGTTGATTCCAACCTATGTGGACTCTTTCCATGGTTTTCTCAGTGTAGAGTACTCAGAAGTGGTCTACCAGTCCCGCCTTCTGGGTGGACATGCTCTTCGATTGTTCATCTTGTCCAAGGCCACATTGGTTGGCTTTACACAGCACACTAGGGAATCAAACTCTTGACCAACCACTGAGAAATCAAACCCTGTGACCAGGTGCTCCATCTCACTGAGCTATCCAACCAATCTAAGTCGTATTGCCTTGCCAAACTACAAACTCCAGGATTGAAAATACCTCATCAGTCCCAGGATTCTTTCCAGTGGAGCTACGAGATAATGTAGGTATACTTTTGGAGTGGCACCTTGTTGTCTTTGGTAGCCAGTTTTTCTGAGTGAGGTAGAATAGAAAGTTTTATTTGCCTTCAGTGAAGAGCATAAACATATTTGATGAGTAAGAAGATGGCACTGCGGAAGCCTAGTTCTAGGGTTTTTTTCAAGGTCCTGAGCAAAACATTGTCTCCCCTTCAAATGTTTTCCCTAACTTTATTTTCCTGAATTAAAAATCACCTAGGCTAGTCTTTCTGTTAGTCAGGGTGAGATGATATGCCTCAAGGGGCAGAATATTGTAACTTGTTATAATGATAGCGCACTGCCAATATTGTAATTTATTATTTTATTTTATTTTACCACTAAAAGGAAACATTTGTATTTTTTGCCTCAGGCGCCAAAAAGATATTTAGGACAATTTCCACTGACAGAGGCTGTTGATGAGAATTGATCAAAATAATGTCACGACACAGTGTCAACTCAGCTTCCCCTGAGGAGCAAAACACACCTGCTGCCAATTTCATGGCCTCCCCCTTCTTTTGTCCCAGATATAAACCCTATAGAGAGCAGGAAAAGTTTGTAGATGTTTAGTGTGCGCACAAGTGTTTTGTATGCTCCTTAGTGGAAGACATGTGTGCAAACATGTCTTTGTGCATTCTCATATGAAGTATGGATAAAAGATTGACCCTTTTTCAGGCAAGCTTGGTCAGTTCATTTAGTCCTTCTTTATCTTAGAGCAGGAGTTATCAACCTTTTTAACCCGGGGGCCAGGTCACGCTCCCTCAGACAGCTTTAGGGGCCAGACAGCCATTTTGCCCATCCTCCACTACATGGCACTTCTGGTTGTGGTGGAGGGGGTGCGGGACCACATAAAATGGTGCCGCGGGCTGCATCCAGCCCACAGGTCGCAGGTTCAGAATCCCTGTCTTAGAGTATGTCTACACAGCATAGGTGTAACAATCTGATGCTTCTTTAACTGCCAGAAGAAATTGGAGTTAGTGGAAACATTTAAGATTTCTTGTTTTGGTTCAGGGATGTGAAATAGAACCCTCTAGTGAAGAAGTCTGTGCATTTCACCACACTCTAACTCCAAATATCTTAAGGGGAAGAACCAGGGCAGCTAATGTCGTAACTGTGCAGAGTGATACATCCTTAGTGAAATGTGAAAGAGAATACATCCTCCTCAACTCGCTCATCTCTGTGCCCATTGTGTCTACAATACCATCTAGCCATCTCATTTTTGGCCGCCCCCTTCTTCTATTGCCCTCCACCTTTCCCAGCATCAAGGCTTTCTTAAGTGAATCCTCTCTCCTCATTTGGTGTCCAAAGTATTTTAGCTTCATCTTTACTATTTGACCTTCTAAGGAGCAGTCAGGGTTGATTTCTTTTAGGATTGACTTATTTCTTCTCCTCGCTGTCCAGGGAACTCTCAAAACTCTCCTCCAACACCACATTTCAAAGGTATCTATCCTTCTGCACTCAGCTTGGTTTTCTTGATGTTGAGTCTCAAGCCACCCTTTGCACTCTCTTCTTTCAACCTAAGCAGCAGCTTCTTTAGGTATTCCTCAGTTTCTGCCATTAGGGTAGTATCATCTGCGTATCTCAAGTTGTTGATTTTTCTCCCAGCAATTTTGATCCCAAACTGTGATTCCGCCATCCCTGCATTGTGCATTATGAGCTCTGTGTATAAGTTGAATAAGCAGGGTGACAAAATGCAGCCTTGTCTTACTCCTTTTCCTATTCCAAACCATTCTGTCATTCTGTATTCTGTCCTAACTGTTGCTTCTTGACTCTTGTACATATTTCTAATGAGGCATATAAGGTGTTCTGGTATTCCCATCTCTTTAATTACTTGTCACATTTTTTTGTGGTCCTCACAGTCAAAAGCCTTGGTGTAGTCAATGAAACAGAAGTAGACTTTTATTATTTTCATTATTTTCTCACTTTGTCCACTTTGAAGTGATAGATTGCTAGATAGATTGCTAGCGATATCACTAGAGAGATTGCTAGATAGATAGATAGATAGATAGATAGATAGATAGATAGATAGATAGATAGATAGATAGATAGATAGATAGATAGATAGATAGATAGATATTTTTTCCCATTGGAACATTGGAATATCCAATATCAATTTGACGTCACTTATCTGTTTAAGCGCAAATCAACTGAACTCTGAAATGTTCTGTCCTTTGTCTTCTTTTTCCAACTTTTGCCAAGCAGCTTTACCATCAGCTCATCCCATCTTTTTCAGAATCTGCCTAGTGGCCTTTTGTGGTCCCTTGGTATCCAGTGTTTTAGTTGACAGGTCCATCTGTTATCCTTTAGACAGGTGATGTGGCATGCTTATCTTATTTTTGTCACATATAGTTCAACAACCACACAACTCAGTCCAGTTCTTTGGTGCAATTCCTTATCGCTGACCTTAACCTGATTGTTACTCCGCACATCCATATTTCCATTGCTCTTTGGGTTACCACCAGTGGACTGTGAGAAATTGGAAAAGATTAGAAGGTCAAAATCCTTTTGTTTTACACAGTCAAAAGAGGGCAATCAAGTAAGAACTTTTACTTTTCCCCCAAGCTGTCTGTGGCCCATTTTGTTTGCTACAACTTCCACAACAAGTGATGCAGTCAGTCACATGCCTGAGTGGGAAATGGGAGAGTGACTTGCATGCTTGTTCTTCCGTGTGTGGTTTTTCATAGCATGGTTTTTACCCTATAAATGTTTGTGTATTCCTTGCATTTTGGAATGCTTTCTTTATTATGAATTTGCCAAAATGGAAGGTGTATAGAATTGTACTTCCTGCAAAATGCTTTGCATTGTATTCAAAACCCATTGTATTTTGTGCAAAATACAACCTTTTGTGGAAAAAATACAACATCACAAAATCTGGGTCTGTTTTGTTCTCATTGAGGAACAAAATAAATATCTCAGTAATTGACATTTTTTAAAGGCAAGTGTCTTTATTTGTTGAGATTCCTTTTTTTTGTGAAGGATGAGAAGACTTGAATTAAAATGTCCACATTTTCAGCTGTATAAACAAACCTGTAGATATCAGTTTGACCCAGCAATTTGCATGGTGGACTTTACTGTAATGTTGTGTTACAACAGGATATTGTGAGGAAGTAGTTACTTCAAACTGCAACTTCTTGACAAAGAAGTTTTCTCAAGTTGAATTGATTCAATGGATATTAATTTTTCTCAAGTTGAACTGATTCAGTGGAAATTATTAATTTCCAGTGCTTATTGCTATGGCCTATGATTTTGTGATACAACCTAGCTGCATTGATGAAGATTATACTTGTTTTGTTAGTCACAAGCAATTGAAGTCTTAATCTCAGCTGCTGCAGAAGAGAAATGTAGGGGAACACTTTTCTTATCAGTATATAATGTGCAAAATTCTTGCATAAATTATTGGGGAGTGGTGGTAGCAAAGTGACTCATCCTCTTGCAGTGTTTTCAATAAATCCATTTGGATATTTCTGAGAACAACTGGAGATAAGTGGTAAAATTAGTAGGGCATTAGTAGGGCATCTAGACCCGTGGTTCCCAACAAGGGGTACACAGCCCACTAGTGGACCTCAATTCCCAACCTTAGGCCCATGAGCCAGATTTGGCCTGCGGCACCATTTCATGTGCTCCCCTCCAAGGGCATTTGAGAAACAAAATGACCACCCCTTTGGAGCTGTTGGGACAAAATTGTGATCCCCATTGTGCAGTTAGGCCGAAATGGCCATCCGGCCCTCAAAACTGACTGAGAGGGCATGACCCAGCCCTCGGCTTGAAAAGGTTGAGAACCCCTGCATTAGAGTGTCCTCTGGTAAAGCATCTCATAGGGATCAAGAAATCAGTAACTACATATTAAGAACTGATTGATTATTGGTGGTAAGTGTAGTTGTTAGATGTAATTGTTTTATGCAAGTGTATTGCATAAACAAACAAACCCACAAGCCATGCTGTAGGTAAGAGTTATTCAGCTTGCCTAGAAGCATTCATGGAACTCAGGACTGTAGGTGTCTTCTAGCCATGATAGCTAAGCGTGATTTTCACAGCTGTCCTAGGTGAGAGCCTTGTTGACACGTGGGCGCTTGAACGGTCTAACTAGGCAGTGTTGCCCATCTCTTGTCAATGATGTTAGGCCTAGACTAAAACTTACCAAAGCATTCTCCATCAGATCCCTTGGACAAGGAGAAAGCGGAGGACACACATCATGATTCGCCTAGCCAGTAGGTGATGTGATATCCAAATGGCTAAAAAAACCCGAACGTAAATGAACTTCTCAAGTCCATTTGCATGTGTGGAATGTCATTACGGAGACGTCTACCAATGTGCAGACTCTTCACTGAATAATGACTCCAAAGTATCCTAGGAAAAGTACACAGGTTGTTACTCCTGAGAAAGCATAGACTTGCCTAGGTTTTCTTTAGCAGAAGATCATTTATACAATGGAATGTGGAAGCCAGCTCTTTAAAAACAACAACAAAAATCCATCCTTCTAGCTTCCTGCTATTAAACATATATACATAGCGTTATGAATTGAATAACATATCTACCCCATGAAGCTCAATTTGAATTTCTTTTACAGCAGGGTTCAGATCTATTGTATTTTTTTATGCAGACCTATGGGGAATATGTACTGTCCTTGCTTCAACCAGAGGAGCTGAAAAGAAAACTGTCATTTAATGATTCATCTGTCTCAGACTCTATCATTTAATCAATCATCTGGAAGAAATTTTTAGTCCCTTTTGTGTTTAGAATTCTCTTGTCTGAGCAGGGGAGGGGGGATAATGTTCCTCTTTTCCTGAATTGCTTTAATAGCTGTATTTATGTGGTTGAAAGTTCCCCAAGAACGACAATTGACGAAAATGCCTAGATAATTTATCGGAGAATATTCAATTAGAATATATTAATATTTTAGATTTCCACCATTAATTTAATCTTCAGAGATTTAATTTAGTCCTTCAATCGCTGCAGTGCTGTGCGTGGGCAGATTGTTACGAAGAGTGCTTAAAACACTTGCCACAAAGGAGTGACTCTGAGCTTGATTCTCAGAAACACAGATAGCTTCGTCAAGAACACTAGTCTCACTGCGGGAAGAACGTAGCTCTTGTTGCTCTATGGCAATGATGGTGAGTCTTGGCACTCCAGATGTTCTCAAACTTCAATTTCCAGAAACCCTGCTGTCAGAGTTGCTCAAGGAAACAAAGCAAGCCAAAGTTCAAGGACAGGAGGTAGGTCATGTCTCAGTGATGGAAAATCAGGTTTTTTGCACAGATGTTTCCATACTCAATCCATGGTACAGTATTCTTATTCAGGAGGTGGGAAAAGATGTCACATAGGCATGGTGTGCTGCAACCAATTTCCCTAGTGTGCTGCAGTCCAGTCATGTGGTTGAGCGGGCTGGTCATGTGTTTCCTCTCACTTGAAGCAGAAGTAAAACATGTCTGTGCATGTGTAAAATGCTGCAATAAATGCACCTGCAGATGCTTTATGGCAGCATTTTGTACAAGCGTGGTCACATTTAACTTCCACTTCTGGGAGCAGTGAGGATGGCATGGGCCAGATTATTAGGTGCCATGGGCTGTAGTTTGGGCACCTCTGCCCTAGTGGCTGGAAGAAGTTATGAATTGCAGATCAAATAGGAATTCCATTTATATGGGACAGGTGTGTGGAGTCCTAGGTCTTCAATTCCAATTCTCTTTCTCAGAAGTTGGTAGTACTGATATTGGCATATCAGAGATCTTGTTTATTTATTTATTACATTTTTATACCATCCATCTGGGATATTTATTGCCATAGCAATTACACTTCTATACTGCCTCATAGTGGTTAGTGCACTCTGTGGGCGGTTCACAGAGTAATTAGCATTTTGTCCCCAACATGCTGGGGACTCATTTCACCGACCTCCGAAGGATGGGAGGCTGATTCAACATGGATTGAACTCACAATGTTTTGGCTGCAGGACAGTTGTATACTGCTGTTGATATGGCAGGGCACTTTCAAGTACAGTAATACCTCGGATAACGTTTACCTTGGATAACGCTAAAATTGCATAACGCTAAGTAATTTGGGGAGGAGAATTGGATTGAATAACGTTAAGGTCCTATGGGATGGATCGGATAACAACCGCTAAAGCCTGTGCGGTTACAATGTACAGTAATACCCCGTATAACGTGAGTACCGTATATCGTTAAAACCGCATAACGTTACAAGATTTTCGGAAACATCTTGTATCGAGTAACGCGATTTTAACGTTACACGATACAGTCGTTCTTAGCAGCAGGGTGGGTGGAAAGCTGAACGGGGTTCTCCGTTCAGCTTCCCAGCCACCCTGCAGCTACGGAGGCAGGGGTGGGGAGGCTGGAAAGCTGACGGGGGGCTCCCCCATCGGCTTACCCAGCCACCCCACAGCTGCGGAGGCATGGGCGGGTGGCTAGGGAAGCCGACAGGGAGTCCCCGTCAGCTTCCCCAGCCACCCTGCAGCTGTAGATCGGGTCCTCTGATCTCTCTGGAGGTGTTTCTGGGCTTCCCCGACGTCCTGAGCCAGTGCAGCAAGCCAGAATGTCAGAGTTCGAATCCCGACGTTCTGGCTTCCTGCACTGGCTCAGGACGTCGGGGAAGCCCAGAAACACCTTGGATCGGGTCCCCACACCTCCCTGGACCCGGCGGGGGGGGTCAGACCCCCCAAAATTGGTAAAAAAAAGGACGTTTTTTTTTTACCAATTTGGGGGTTTCTGACCCCCCCGCCGGGTCCAGGGAGGTGGGCAGACACGATCCAAGCTTTTTCTGAGCTTCCCCGACGTCCTGAGCCAGTGTAGCAAGCCAGGATGTCAGAGTTCGAATCCCGACGTTCTGGGTTGCTGCACTGGCTCAGGACGTCGGGGAAGCCCAGAAACACCTTGGATCGGGTCCCCACACCTCCCTGGACCCGGCGGGGGGGGGGGGGGGTCAGACCCCCCAAAATTGGTAAAAAAAGGACGTTTTTTTTTACCAATTTGGGGGTTTCTGACCCCCCCCCGCCGGGTCCAGGGAGGTGGGCAGACACGATCCAAGCTTTTTCTGAGCTTCCCCGACGTCCTGAGCCAGTGTAGCAAGCCAGGATGTCAGAGTTCGAATCCCGACGTTCTGGGTTGCTGCACTGGCTCAGGACGTCGGGGAAGCCCAGAAACACCTTGGATCGGGTCCCCACACCTCCCAGGACCCGGCGGGGGGGTCAGAAACCCCAAAATTGGTAAAAAAAACGGACGTTTTTTTTACCAATTTTGGGGTCTCTGACCCCCCCCGCCGGGTCCAGGGAGGTGGGGAAACCCGCTCCAAGCTGTTTCCAAAGTTCTCCCACCTCCCTGGAGGCAGCAGCAAGCCAAAATGTCAGGATTCAAATCCCGATGTTCTCGCTTCCTGCAGCCTCCAGGGAAACAGGGCTTTTTTTAACATTGTGTGTTCAATGTATCGCACAACGTTAAAAACCGAATAACGACGGGACTTGTGGAACCAAGTCATAACGTTATTCGGGGTACTAGTGTATCTCTATGGAGCTTTAACGTTATCCGGTACATCTCATAGGATTTTAACATGCATCGGATAACACTAAAAATCAGATAACACCAAGACTTGTGGAACCAAGTCTTAGCGTTATCCGAGGTATTACTGTAAATGACATTAAACTAGCGATTAAAAGGGGAAACAACAGGGCAGAGGACAGAGGCAGGTCTTTAAAATTCCCAAACTAATCATTTTTAGATTATTCCTGTATCCTTTTGGTTAGGAACCTCTGGACTGGGGTGTTTCTACCTTCCTATGGACCCAACAAGCCTCAAAAAGTTGGAGGACAGTTTTCAAATCATCACACAAGACTCATCATTGATAAGTAGGTGAGGGAAGGCAAAGAGATGGTTTTAATTCAGATAGGTTGTGTTCTTCATCCAGTGGCCTCTAAATAAAGAGAGGAAGAGGCTGCTGATGTTCCCCCAAGTCCTGAATAACTCACCTACCCCAGGTCTGATCCCCCCACACACACACACACAGAGGCCTAGCATGTTTCCATTCCTACTCTTTATGAAACTTTTAGAAACAGAACATGATAGTTCCTGCATAGCCCTATGGCCATAATTGGAATGAATCAAAAGTGAAGGACCTGAGTGAAAGTCAAGAGGAGGCGGACCTTTGTGTCTGATATCCAAACTTTTCAGAATTTAGGCAAAACAACTCATGTTTTTGAACTAAGCCCATGAAAGGAAATACCAGTGAACTACTTTTTGCAGATGATCAGGCATTGATAGTAAGTGCATTGAAAGAATTATGTCTTACATCTATGAACCAAGAATGCAAGGTAAATAATATGAGAATCAGTAAAGAGAAAACTGAGGTAATAGCAATTGGAAGGAAACAGCATACATTAAATATTAAAATAGAGGGAACAAGTATAAAAAAGGGGCAGAGTTCAAATACATTAGTACCCCGGATAACGTTATGACTTGGTTCCACAAGTCCCATCGTTATCCACTTTTTAACGTTGTGCGATACATTGATCACACAATGTTAAAAAAAGCCCTGTTTCCCTGGAGGCTGCAGCAAGCCAGAACGTCGGGATTTGAATCCTGACATTTTGGCTTGCTGCAGCCTCCAGGGAGGTGGGGGAACTTTGGAAACAGCTTGGATCGGGTCTCCCCACCTCCCTGGACCCAGGTTTCTCATTGCTTGCCTCCCAAGAATGAGTCGCCTATTTATTTCATGGCTGCAATCACCATCTGCAGTGAGCTTTTATCCTAAGAAAGTAAAATCTGTCACTGCTTCTACTTCTTCCCCATCTATTTTCCAGGGACTGAGAGGGCCTGTTGCCATTATCTTCGTTTTCTTTATATTGAGTCTCAAGCCAGCTTTTGCACTTTCTTCTTTCAACCTAATCAGGAGCTTCTTTAAGTCCTCCTCACTTTCTGCCCTTAGGGTGGTATCATCTGCATATCTCAAATTGTTGATGTTTCTCCCAGCAATCTTGATCCCAAATTGTGATTCCTCCATCCCTGAATTGCGCAGTATGTGCTCTGTGTATAAGTTGAATAAGCAGGGTGACAAAATGCAGCCTTGTCTTACTCCTTTTCCTATTCCAAACCACTCTGTCCTTCCGTATTCTGTCCTAACTGTTGCTTCTTGATTCATGTACAGGTTTCTCATGAGGCATATAAGGTGTTCTGGTATTCCCATCTCTTTAATTAGTTACCACATTTTGTTGTGGTCCACACAGTCAAAGGCCTTAGTGTAGTTAATGAGCTTAATGCATGGCAATTGAGCAGGTAGCAGTTCGAGTCTAGTCACGCCTGCCACACAGTGATGGGATTACCCCGGTTCCATCCGGTTCCCCGGAACCGGTAGGAACAATCTCGGAGGGTTCTCCGAGAGGGTAGCCCATTTTTAAGGCGTCTGGTTCCTGACGCCTCACCGAAAGAAATTTTTTTTATTGGATCCAAAATGGCTCCAATTTAGTGTGCATGCGCAGAAACTCAATCTAATGCATTGCGCATGCGTCAGATTGAGTTTCTGTGCATGTGCACTAAATTGGAGCCATTTTGGCTCTAATTTTTTAAAAAAATTCTTTCAGAGCTGGAGCCGTCCCTTTTAAGAGCGGCTCCGGCAGCAGCACCGACAGCCCTCAGAGGAGGGCACCTCCCCTGGGGCCGCCGAGTTTCCACAGGTACATTGGTGCCTGCCCAGGCCATCCGCCACCGCCGCGCCCTCCCAGGGGCTTGGGGCCGACAACCCCCATGCCCTGGGTAAGCCTGGCGGAGTGCACTGCTGCCGCATCCTCCTCTGCCGGGCACCTGCAGCTTCCTCGGGCCGGTGCCTTTTCAGCCCGGCTGCGGCCACGGGCAGCCAGGGGCTATGGGCAGTGGTGGCTCTGGTGGAGGCTCCAGCCACGGCCAGAGGCTGGAGCCGCCGCCAGAGCCACTGCTGCCTGTAGCCCCTGGCTGCCCGTGGCCGCAGCTGGAGCCGGGCCGAAAAGGCACTGGCCCGAGGAAGCTGCAGGTGCCCGGCGGAGGAGGATGCAGTGGTGGTGCGCCCTACCGGGCATACCCAGGGCATGAGGGCTTGTCGGGCCCAAGTCCCTGGGAGGGCGCAGCGGTGGCGGACAGCCTGGACAGGCACCAACTTGCCCATGGGAGCTCAGTGGCCGGCCAGGGGCTGCAGGCGGCGGCAGCTGTGGCAGCCGTGGCCGGTGGCTGCAGGTGGTGGCTCCTGCAGCCGCGGCCTTCATAGGAGGAGGAGGCCGCAGTTGGGGGCACCGCGCCTTGCCGGGTGGCCCCGGGCCATGGGGGTTCATCGGCCCCAAGGAAGGTAAGTGAGGGTTTTGCATTGGGTGGGTGGGTGATTTATTTGTGTTTTGGGTGGGTGGTTGTATTTTTATTTAATTTTATTTATTTATTTATTTTATTTCTTTAAGTTATTTACGGGTTTGTGTTGTAGCTGTCTGGGTGGGTGGGTGGGTTGAGGGGTGGGTGGGTGTTTATTTTTATTTTATTTTATTTTATTTTATTTATTTTTGGCCCTGCCCACAACGTCATGATGTCATGACGTTGGCTCTGCCCATGACATCAAGACATTGGCCACGCCCATGACGTCCGTGATGTCATGGCGATGTAGTAGAATTTTTGTAATCCCATCACTGCTGCCACATGACCACGTAATGTTTGCAAACACAGACAGCCTTGGCTCTTTAGTTGTAAATAGAGATGAACACTGACCCCTAGAGTCAGATATAACTTGCTTTTGGGCAAGGGAGACCTTGCATTGGGCGATAGACCCGGTGAGGGCATTGCCTGCGCAAGGGAGCTTTGAGGAGGTGGCACCCACAACAAGCAACTTCGTTCACCATGAGGCCAGCTAAAGTGGGTTTGCAGGGGCTTTTCGCCATCTACAAGCCTCCTGGGGTGGGTGTTTTGGAAGCAGGTGCGGGACACGGTGGAGACCAACCTCCTAAAAAGTGAGGGTTTTGTTTTTGGGGCACCCTGATCCCTCCTTTACTCCCAAAAACAGTGGCTTGGGGGGCTCAGGTGGCAAATTTTGGGGATGGCAAAATTTGACACCGCCTGCGTCATGGGCCCAGAGGGTGGCAAACTTTGCCTCCGCCCCGGGCGGCTGAAACTCATGCTACGCCACTGCTATGATCCAATCTATAATCATCCTCTCCACATCTTGATTTTAGTGAGAACTCCTAAGAGACAGCTGATCATATCTTTCACGACATTTGGTATTGTTGTTAATTTGCCCCAATTGACAGTCACTTGTTCTGAAAATTTTAAAACAGAATCTGAATAATTAGACAATTACTAATGACAATCTGGATAACTATTTGGGTGACTGTCTCAAAGCAGTTCTTAAATTCATTCTGTTGTTTGCTCAAGTGGGTGTTTATCTCAGCAAAGCAGTCATCAAGGTTCTTCATACCGGAAGATAACAGGGAGATCTCTTATAAAAAAAAAACATAACAGCAGCATTATTCCATCCAATGACTTTTCAAAGCACCCTTTGTAATATAGTCATAAACACATATACTTTAATTTTTTTGTACCAAATGCAGGGAGAACATATCCCCTTCACCAACTCCTCTCCTTTAGGAACTACTCCTTATTCCTTTGCTAGTTCAAAGTTCATTCAGTCTGCTAGGCTCACCTTTATTGTTGTTTGGTTATGTTGAGAAAAAATAGCTCAATTTCACATACTTACTAAGAAGGAAGTTAGCTGTTCCAAGGTTGTGGTGAATTTATTCCCTCAGTATGTGTACCAAGTACTGCTGGATGCTTATCTGTTTGCCAGCCTAACTCATTGTTCCACACCACCTACATATATCAGTTCTCATCAGAACACAACTATCTTTACTGTGAGCAAAATGCATAGAAGGACTGCAGTGATCCTTGGAGAATCTATTGTGTTTCTTTGCAGGACACCAAAGGCAGCATCCCTCATTGTGTCTATGTAGGGTTTTTCTCCATTGAAATAAAATATGACTGTGTCATTAGTTATAGCATGGAATATAGAAGGCTGGACTCAGGAAGGCAATGGAGCTAAGTTCACCTCTATATTGTTAATTAGAGATGGTTCATGCAGCTCCAGCTTTTCAGCCGTCATCAACAGATCTTCATTTTTCTCCTCTTTCTTCTGTTGCATTATATTCCCCCAAACTATTGAGTAGTTCTTTTGTATCCCAATCAAATCTTAGACTGCTGAAATGAAGCCCCTTTCTTTGTTTTGATGTTGGCCAAACCTAAGTTCTCTTTGATGTATGCCTCTGGCAGCAATCAGCAGACCAGTAAATGAGCTGGATTCTGTCTCTCTCCATATTGAGCGGTTACTGGGTTAGATTTCTTTGTCTGTGGGTTTCTTTGCCTGTTTGTCACAAATATCAGTATCTTCACTTAACTAGAAGTAGCAGTGGATACTGAGAGAACTAAGCAAGAGAATGACCCTCAACAACCTCTGAACAGATATGAGCCTCAAGTCCACCGGCTCAGATACAGGAAGATCTTTATACCAAGAACAAAAATTCTTGAGGGTACATAAGAGCAAAAACAAATTAGAAGGTGGAGGAAGGAGCTTACTGGACCAGGAACAACATTAAAGGAGGATATAGCTGAGGATCTCAACCTTCCCTTTGTCACTTGGAAGGCCCTGAATAGGGTGAGGGTCGGAGTCCCTAAATGCAAGATCACCATGCTCAAGCGAGGCCTGCTGGTGGGCAACTATACACTGTGAATGTGAAGAGATACAGAATCCAGCTCATTTGCTGGTCAGCTAATTACTGCCAGGAACATGCACCCATGAGTATTTAAGTTTGGCCAACGATAAAACCAAGAAAGTGGCTTCATTTTTGCAGTCCAGGGTTTGATCGAGACATGAAAGGAGAAGATTTTACTAGAGTGTGTGTCTGTGAGGTATGGTAATAGGAAGATGGGCTATTACATAATACAGTAAATGCCAGTGGGTAAAATGTCAGTTCACTAATGAACAATACCTACTGGTGTGAAAGCAGCTGTACTTGGAAACCAGAAGGCTGGCCTATAGAGGCAGGTGATGAGCAGGTATTTTGGAAGCCACCCGCATGGGGACTACGCTGACTGTAAGATTCTGAGACTTGAGGTCTATAAAATATTTTCCCCAAAAAGCTCTGGCTGCCAACACTAAGACAAGGACAATCCAAGAAGGATCTCTGAAGGAGAAAGAACCCAGCACTGCAGATGGGAGTGTAACTGCCTTGCTTCTTTTATGTTCATATGTTAGATGTTGCCCAAACACACTGATCTCAACTGATTTCAGGGATTAATGTTTAGATGGAAGATCACCCCCCAAAAAAATAATTATATATATATATATATACAGTATATATATATTAGTGCTATCTTGGTCAGGTAAGGAAAGAATCTTGCATGAAGTCAGAAAAGGCATTGCTAGTAGTCAAAACCAGGGGTACCCAAAGTTTTCGGGCCACGAGCCTATCACGTGATTGAGTGTGTTGGTCACTTGGTTCCTCCTACCAGAAGTGTAAGTAAAATGTTCATGTGCATGTGCAGAATGCACCTACACGTGCATAGAATGCTGCCGTAAATTACCCATGGCTGTCGTTAATGCATTTACGACATTCATGGGTCATTTACAGCAGCATTCTGTGCATGCACATTTTACTTCTGCTTCTGGGAGTGGCAAGGGCAACATGGGCTGGATCTGTAGTTTGGGCACCCCTGATCTAAACCAAGAATCTGATTCAAGCTGTGATAACACAGGAAAATAGGGTTTCATTGTCAGTGACCACATGACCCACAGGGAAATAGGTTTCAGAAATAGGCTCCAGGTTGACCCCTTTTTGAGCAGTTGTAGAGGTTCTACTTGGGGGTGGGGGTGGGGGGGACAGGCTGGAATGATTCCCTAGTGGATGGAAGAGTCATTTTAAGGCAGGGATTCACAACCTTTGGCTTGTGGGCCAGCCCTTGCCCCCAATGCCATTCCATCCAGCCCACGGCGACGATCCCTGGAAGCAGAAGGGATGAGCATGTGCAAACTTGCCCACTGCAGTTTACAGCCATGTGTATGGCAGGGGTAACCCTCGTGTCTGGCCTGCTCAGCTGTCTGAGCAGACCTGGTCTGGCCCGTGATGTGGACACGTTGAGAACCCCTGCTTTAAGGGAACTCTTTCCCATTAGGGAAACCATTTCTGGACAGGGGAGGGGCATTTGCAGCCATTGATTACACCCTCAGCATCTTCTTGTGTTCCTGTGCTGAAGAGAAAATATGCATTTCAGAGGTGGAGAGATCCTGCCTCTTCTATGGCCTTCCTGGGGCTGAAACACCACTCATATTTCCCAATATTGCTCCTGAACATCATAGCAAAGTTAATTCCTGAGGAGGGGGGTTCTGGAAGAAAATATTGGCTCTGCATAGCTTCCTTTTGGAAGTATATTAGAATACAGTATATAGATAGAGGTCAGCAGCCTGATGAGCTGGGGGGAAACACTGGTGACTTTCTTATCTCTTGGACTCAGTTTCCCCTAGCACCGTGATGATGAACCTTGGCACACCAGGTGTTCTTGGACTTCAATTACCAGAAGCCCAAGTTAGCACTCCTACTCATCAAGGCTTCTGGGAATTGAAGTTCAAGAACAGCTAGAGAGCCAAAGTTCTCCATCACTGCCCTAGCATATTGCACCAGTTCCCCAATGATGATAAAACTGCTAATCATTGCATTAAAAATAATGATGGGCACCATCCCAACTAAAGAAGAAAGGGAAGGCACAAAGAAAATTGATAGCAGTCTTTGATATCCAGAATCATGAGGTGAACAAAACCATCTGCAATTTTCTGTTTTTGGAAACATTGATGTGAGTTGTTTGTATATTTTAAAGAGTGCAGAAAAGGAGATATATTAGGATCACTTCCATTGGGAGAATTATGATTTAATGGGAAGTGATGATACAATTTACTTACCGGTAATAGCATTCAGCAGTACCTAACAACAAAGCAATTTAGGAGCAAGAAGAATCAGATATCATCAGAACATAAATCATTTTCTTGTGGCTGCAATAATTATGTATACATCTGACAACAAAGAACTGAGATGTAAGGCAGCATTTTTCTATCACTGATGGAAAGTTTAGTTTGCCAATACCTTATGTAACATGTGTGTGTGTACACAGACACAAATATGGATTAACTTGAAGACAGACAAATGCTAATGGGGAGCATCTGGTTACAGAATGTCTGTTTAAAGGGGAGCTCAAAGATAGATGCAGGGTTTCAAACAACTGCCGAGGTTCTTCCAAATATTTTTGCATCAGGCATTATGTTTATGGTGCAGTATTGTGCACATTAAATTAAAATAAGCCAATTTACAATTTATGAAACAGCTGCTAGGCCCTGTAAAGCATCTAGGGGATACAGTGACACTATTATGTATTTCTAAAGCCATTAAAAGAATTTCTCTGTCATTCCCTTTCAATTACAGCTTATGGTTTACCTGCCGCTTTTGAGAGCACATTTCATCTGCTCTGTTTTATTAGGCATGAATATACAATTTAAAGCCAGGTTATGTATTTCATTTTGGCCTCTCATATTCTCTCTCTCTCTCTCTCTCTCTCTCTCTCTCTCTCTCACACACACACACACACACAGTTATAAAGGCACATATCTTTGGATTTAAACAAAAACTCTTGTGCTTAATGAGACTTCCTTCTTCTCCCCATGAACCATTATTTAAGCAGCATTCACTTGTATTCAATCAGTAATTAGAGGAGCCGTACTGATTTTTAAGCCTCTCATATCCTTCTCTCCCCATCATAATCCAAAGCCTGAAATCTAAAAGCAAGAGAGGGCATCAATATTGTGCCACTTGAGGGGATGTGACGATAATATTATCACATCTGCATCAGCAGTGCCCCATTTTACTTTGAGCTGGATTTTTTGAGGTTCAGAATTCTGTCACAACTTCTATTTGCTTTTTTTTTTAAGGGACCATGGACATCCTTGATCTAAGTGAGGGAGTCATCTCACAAAGTATGAGCCTCACATGCGGCACCATCATGAAGGGAAGAGATGAGTTGATTAGAACAAGGCTTGCCTATTTTGGGGCTCATGGACAAATGTCAAAGCTAGGCATTATAGCAGTTATATTGGGGAAGGCAATCACTTTCCAGATTATTTTTTGGCCCACCACTCACATAAGCCTTTGCCACAATAGCCAGTTGTTGGAAATTTGAAAAGAAGTAGCCCAATACATCTGGCAGGTACCTGGTTATCTAACCCTCAGTTTGGTCAGAGGTGCAGAGGAAATCCAACCTGAGCACCATGATCCACAACGGATTTATTCCTCTCTGGTCACTTTTTAAAGCCAGGCTAAGCAAAGTGCAGCCCTCCATATGTTTTTGGACTCCAAATCACAGGGATTCTCATTAAAACTAGGACAACTTAACAGTAATTAAAACCACATGTGTGGTCTTGAGTTTGCCAGATATCTGCTCATGATAGGACATTTTAGCCAGTACTTTTCATAGGGTTGCGGTAAGTTGGAGGAAACTTGAAGGAACGTAAAAACAAATAGGAAGAATACGTTACCACAGTGTAGTGAATAGATTGCTAGAATACGATGCAGGAAACCTGGTTTCAAGTCCCTCCTTCCACACAGAAACTGATTAGGGGAATGGCAATGGTCAACCATTCTCTGAACAGCTCACATACTTTGAAAAATCTTTGAGGGACATTGTAAGTAAGAAATTCAACTTATCAGCACGTAACAGAAGGAATATTCTTTTTGTCCTGTTTGGAAAGCCAGCTCAAAGACTGGGAAAAGCTAGAAATATTTTCAAATGTGATTGGTTTTTAACTAGTATGCAAGCAGCTCCCCAGGTGGCTTAGTGATTAAGGCACTAGGCTTGGAGACTGGAAAGACAGGTTCAATTCCTGAGAGCTGCATGATGGGGGACATGAAATGAGCTTTGTTTGGGCATCCCCTGCAAAAATCCTTTCAACCCAGAGTAATCTCTGACATGGAAATGAACGAACTAGTATTTATTTATTTATAATTTATATAGCCGCCTACTTGCCACTTTGTGGTGACTCAGGGCGGCTCACAGAGTTGCGGTAATACAATATCAAAGAAATAACAAAAACAAACGCAGCAGGAGGGGAAAGGTCACAACAGTTCGAATGTTCAGGTAGGCATCCCCCCGGCCAGGTGGAGCAAATCCGGGGGAGGGGCGGAGGCATCCTCAGCTGCCCGCACTACTGGGGTGGCAGAACAACCACCCGCATGGCCGGGGCAGCTTCTTCGGCCAGGGCTCCTGCTGACTGCCCTTTAACACATACCCCCGCCAGGTGGAGCAAGTCCAGGGGGAGGAGCGGAGGTATCCTCAGCTGCCTGCATGGCTGGGGCGGCGGAACAACTGTCCGCACAGCTGGGGCAGCTTCTTCTTCGAATGTGTGGCCAATATCTGTATAATATTTTCATTTGCTTTTTCTACTGTGTAGTGAAACTTTGGGTAAAATATGTGTTAGCTGCTTCAAGAGTTAAAAGATCTGAGAATATTTTCTAATACAGGTTCATAAACATTTGCTTTTTTAAAATCCATCTTATGCACTGATGTGGTATTGAAGTCCTTCCCGAGTGGGCAACATCAAAATACCATTTCTGAAGCAACAAACTCTTCCTTTTAATGCAAGGATGTGGGAACATTTTCATCAAAGGGAGGTGCTAATTATGCTCTACACTCCCCTCTCCCCTCAAATACTGGGCAAATTCACTCCTCCTGTTACCAAGGACTTTAATCAAATTATTTCAAGTAGTTATGGGAAATTCAGAAGGAAGATGGATTTTTCAAGGTCTGGTGAATAAAAGAAAATGTTTAAATCTCAAATTACATTTTAAGAAATTAAAGGCTTTTCAAAGATCGTCTGTATAGTCAGGACTCATTGCAGGACCTTCCCATAGTGTTTTGTTTCTTGAGACAAAAAACAGTTCCAAACTCCATTTCTGTGTGTGGAAAGTCTCTCTATGTATTTGTTGTCCAGTTATACAGTTGAGTCCAACCCTTTGTGACTTCAGGAGCCACAGCATGCCAGGCTCCTCTGTCATCCACCATCCTCCAGAGTCTGCCCAGGTCCACATTAATGATGCCATCTAACAGTCTCATCCTCTGCCACAGTTGCCTTCAATCTTTCCTAGCATCAGAGCCTTCTCCAGTGAGTCCTCTCTTCTCATTTGGTGGCCAAAGTACTTGAGTTTCAGCTCCAGCATTTGTCCTTCCAGGGAGCAGTCAGGGTTGATTTCTTTTAGGACTGACTGATTTGATCTCCTCACTGTCCAGGGGACTCTCAAGAGTCTCCTTCAGCACCACACTTCAAAGGTATCTATTCTTCTGTGCTCAGCCTTCCTTATGGTACAATTCTCACAACCATACATTACAACTGGGAATACCATTGCTTTGGCTATGCAGACTTTTGTTTGCAGGGTGATGTCTCTACTTTTTATTATGCTGCCTAAGTTTGCCCTAGTTTGTCTCCCAAGGAGTAAGCATCTTTTTATTTCATGGCTGTAGTCACCATCTGCACTGATCTTAGATCCCAGCAAAGTAGTCTGTCACTGTTTCTATTCCTTCCCCTTCTATTTGCCATTGGGTGATGGGGGAGGATGCCATGATCTTGCTTTTTTGATGCTGAATTTCAAGGCAATGTTTGCACTGTCCTCTTTCACCCTCCTCAAGAGGCTCTTTATGTCTTCTTCACTTCCTACCATTAGGGAGCTGTCATCTACATATCTCAGGTTGCTGATATTTCTCCTGCCAATCTTAATTCCAGCTAGTGATTCATCCATCCCTGCGTTATGCTTGATGTATTCTGCATATAAGTTAAATAAGCAGGGTGACAAGGAGTATCTGTACCTATACATTTTCATAATGAAAAAAATAGTATTTGGGAGGGTCCATTTTCACTGGGGAAACTGTATAGCAGAAACAGCTAATTCCTTCTTACTTAGAACTGTGATTTTGATTGAGAATTCTCCTTCCATTGCTATTTGTCAAAATTATGGGAGACAGTAAATTGCAGCCATGAAATAAAAAGGTGACTACCGTAATTCTTGGGCGACAAGCTATGAGAAACTTGGGGGACATCGTTAAAAGCAGAGACATCACCTTGCAAACAAAAGTCCACATAGTTAAAGCAATCGTTTTCCTGGTGGCAAAGTATGGTTGTGAGAGCTGGACCATTAGGAAAGCTGAGCACAGAAGAATAGACGCCTTTGAATAGTGGTTTTGAGAGTACTCTAGACAGCGAGGAGAACAAATAGATAGATCTTACAAGAAATCAACCCTGACTGATCTTTGGAAGGTCAAATAGTAAAGATGAAGCTAAAGTACTTTGGACACCAAATGAGAAGAGAGGATTCACTTGAGAAGGCCTTGATGCTGGGAAAGGTGAAGGCCAAAAGAAGAAGGGGGTGGCAGAAAATGAGACGGCTAGGTGGTATTGTAGATGCAATGGGCACAGAGCTGGGTGGGTTGAGTAGGATGGTGGAGGACAGAGGTACTTGGCGGGCAATGGTCCATGGGGTCACAAAGGGTCGGAATCGACTGGGCGACTGAACAACAACAACAAGAAGAAGAAGATTCATTTACAGAGCTCCATTTTCTGATTCCTTTTGTTCATTGGCAAAATGGTACAGTTCAGCACTCCAGGCAACCTGTCACTTGGGACCACTGCCTTGTTTTGCCTAATAGTAGGGTTGGATGAGGATTAGAGAGCTGTTTGCACATGTGGTATCTTGGTATAAACTCTGTTGATGACCAGCTTGCAGCTTCAAAAGACCCTTCTTCCATCAGCTAGTGAATAATATTTGCAAAAATAAAATTTATAAAAAGATTATAAGGGAAGATTGTAGGGAAGAGTAATGATTCTGATTCATGGTGCTTATCCTCATGAACAAGAAAAATAGAAAGAGAAGGAAAAGAAAAACAGAAAAGCCAGAGATAATAAATCTCTCTCTGTGTGTCCACTCATGCATGTTTATATTTCTAAGAAGTAAACAAGTCCTTACCTCCTACTTGTATCATTTCCACATGGGTGGGAAGAAATACACAGAGACATTTTGCTATATTCTTTAGTCATGAAAACTCTTACCAGTGCATCTTGGGAACACAGATTTTTCCAGACAGGGAGGGAACCAGAGAAAAAGTGACAGAGGCAAGACTCAACTGTGAGACAAATTGGAGCAGTTGGATGTCTCTCTTTTCAGTGGTATGAGACCTCTTTTCCTGTCAGTCAGTCACACTGCCATTTCCACATCCAGACAGGAATCATAAGGGCCTGTTCTCCTACATCAGTGATGGAGAACCTTTTGGAGATCGAGTGCCCAAACAGCAACCCAAAACCGACTTATTTATCGCCATCATGGCAACAGGGAAGGGAGGAAATGCTCCCGTTGGGCTGCTGGGCAGAGTGACGGGGTGACTCTTTGCTGGGGGGAGGGAAGAAGTGCTCCCACTGAGCTGCTGGGCAGAGGGGCAGGGCAAACTCTGTGCTAGGGAGGGAGGAAACGCTCCCATTGGGGTGCTGGGCAGAGAGGCAGAGCAAACTCTGTACTAGAGCGACTGCACGAGTGACCACAGAGAGGGCTCCGAGTGCTACCTCTGGCATGCATGCCATAGGTTCGCCACCACTGTCCTACATGCAGCACTGTGCTGGCTTAGTGATTAAGATGCTGAGCTTGAAGACTGGAATAGCGGGTTTTGATATCCAAGTGCTGTATGATGGATCTTAGGGACATGAAAGGAGCCTCATTCTGGTGTTCCCTGAGTGGAGTTTCTCTAGCAAAAATCATTTCAATCCAAAGTAATTTCTGACACGAAATTTATTTATTTATTCTCCTACATGACCCAACAGCCTTCTGTATCTCAGTTCCCCACTAATTTTTTATGTCTCAACTCTCATGAGGCCCTATAAGTCTGCAAGATATCTTGCTGCCTGAAGTAAAGAACAAGATGGCAGCACCTCCTTTTTCACATACAAGATTTGCCTGGATGGATAACTTTTATGTTCTTGAACACTAATAATGGGACTGCATCCTTTACCACACCCGACAAAAGCAGGTGTGTGAGTGTCAATCACCTGATGGGCTGCCAGTTACATAGCTCTTTTTTGTGTTGCCACCTATCAGAATCTGCTGCTTAAAGCAAATTCTTCACTCTGCCATGGTAGGA
Organism: Furcifer pardalis; assembly: GCA_030440675.1. Lineage (NCBI taxonomy): Eukaryota > Metazoa > Chordata > Lepidosauria > Squamata > Chamaeleonidae > Furcifer > Furcifer pardalis. The sequence continues at coordinate 260,624,510 of CP126891.1, forward strand.
CGAATCAGAGATAGAGGCTGTGATACAGCGTAGAAGATATTGCTTCTATAGATCAGTGTCCCCCACCTTTGGTTTTTGGATTTCAATTCCCAGAAGTCTAAGTCAACTCCCCAAAGCACTGATCAGCCAATGTACTGACTTAGGCTTCTGGGAATTCAAGTACCCCTGTGGGGGGTGGACCAACATTGGGAAACACTGTTACAGGAAGACCATAAAATAATTAGCACAGACCAGAGGAAACACAATTGCTTGATTTCTCTAAGCAAAATGAGGTGGCAGAACAATACACCATAAGCAGTATACCAATCTTGGTTCTGCTTCTGCTTCTTCTTTCATGTCCAAATCAAACTTTAAACTGCCAAAATGAAACCACCTTCTTGAATTTGTCATTGGCCAAAATTAAATCCTCACTGATACATGTTTCCAGTAGTAATCGGCAGACGAGAAAGTGAGCCGGATTCAGTGGTGGGATGTCAAAAATTTTACTACCCCCACCGTGATGTCATCACACTATGGGCGGAGCTAACATCATGATGTCATGGGCAGGGCCAAAGAAAAATAAATAAATAAAATACAAAATAATAAAAAATGAAATAAAAATAAGCACGCACGCACACACACCCATCCACCCACAACATAACCTCGTAAATAATTTAAATAAATAAATAAATAAAATAAAAATACATTAAAACATACACCACCACCTGCCCACCCCAAACACAAATCAACCAGAGCTTTTAAACCAGAGCTTAAAGCTTATTCTGGCTAATCTTTCTCACACTTGGTCAGATGGAAGGAACTACAGAATGAACTCACCACAAGGTGGCTTCATTTTGGAACTTTTCAACAGTTAAAGAAGTTAGGTACTAAGTCTTTGCCTAACCAGTTCTCTAGGATAATATGTCTTAATGTAAATGTAAAACAGCTGTACCTCCTTAAGGGTTCTCCAATTGGAACAGCAATTGAAACAGCACAGGTGTAGCTTATTGATGAGGTAACTCCAAGACTTTGCTTAAAAACCCCAAGCAAGGCTGCCAGGCCTTTTTAGGAACTGTGGTAGTACGTCAATATAGGTAAAGGTATTAAATACACATTAAAATACATACAGACACACCACATCCAAAGGGAGCAGGCTATAGGAAGCTTCAGGCTAGCAGCTTCTCTTCCTCCTCCCCGCTTGGGAGGATGGCAAGGAGGCCGTGCATACGTGCCAAGCAGTGTAGGCATGCATGCACACTAAGTGCTTGGCATGCATGCACAGTGGGGGAACCAGTGAAAAGGTAAGCCCCGAAGGTGGTTCCCTCCAAAAGCTGCTACCGGTTCTCCGGGACACTGGGGAAAGTTACTACCAGTTCTGGCAAACTGGTGCGAACCTGTTACATCCCATCACTGCTGGCCAGATTCTATATCAATCTAAATTAAAGATAAAGAACAAAGAGGAAAGAGACCTGGAACCTTGGCCTTGGTTCTCCATGGCAAGACCCTAGATATGTATATGTCCCCTAGTTACAGGCTTCCCTAAACCAAAGAAGATACACTGTGATTTCCTTTAAATTGTTATTATTAAAATATGATTTTGCATCTGCACATATAAATAGGTTGATATAATATTTTTTGCAAACTGGTGTCATATACTGTTCTCTGTTTTTAACAATACAGGATCTTTTTTGATGCTATATAAGCAGTCCATTACATCAGTGTTATTATTAAAAGCACAGTTCTTGAGCCTTTACTTCTGTCACTCCAGGGCTCTTTTTGAGCACATTGACGTTAAGCCTCTTGTTTCCTGTTTCTCCAGTCATCTCCACCCAATTCACTATTAGAAGGAGTAATATAAACTGACTGCATAATTTTTCAGGATACAACTCTTTCTTTCTTTCTCTCTTTCTTTCTCTCTTTCTCTCTCTCTTTCTTTCTGAGCAGGGCTGATGTTTTAATAAGCAAAAATTGAGGAGGGGGCTTATTTCATACATTTTCCTGATGAAGAATCAGTATCTCCTTGGGAAAGCAAAGTGGCTTCTTGTTTCTTTTTAGCTTTTCTTTGTTCCTAGCATCCTTTTGCTAAGTGTTTGTTTCAGCTGATGGCAAGTGCAGGGAAATGGCATGTGAACGAAAAGAAATGGGGGGGGGGGAGCCAGAGGAAGTGCAAAGAGTGCATTTTAAGAGTGTTATGCTGAAACCTGAGATCTTCCACTTCACAGAGAAATAATTTAAGTTTCCTGCAGCTTTCCAGATTATGACAAGCTGAACAATATGACAAGCTGAACAACTTGTTCTGGCTTGGTACTCAAGCACCATATGGTACTACTTCAGCAATTTGATGTGATATTATGAAGGTGGGCAGGGAGGAGGGAAATGGTTTTATTACTCTGTAACATGTTGACCGCTTGTATTAGCTATTTAAAAGAAGAAGAAAGGAAGAATTGAGTTTTAGAAAGGGAGGGGAAAGGAAGGTAAGACCGAGAGATAACAAGCCTGATGCTTTCAATAGCACAAGTACCCCAAATTAAAAATAAATTTCTCATCGAATGAGCCAGATGTCTGCAAGAAAGCAAGCACTGGATTTGCCAGCTGCTGATTTCAAAAATACCAGCTGCTTGGCCTAGAGACAATGGCAAAATGAGAAGAGGGAGAGTCAAGGCAAGTCCTAATTCATCAAGAGTGCAGTTTAGGATCAAGTCAGAGACACAGCCTGAGGAAATCTGGAAGAACAGGGGCAGATAAATGATTAAAACACGAGGGTAGTGGAAGAAGCCACAATCATATTTTATGGGTCAGGGATATGGCCAGAACAAAATGTGGTACAGTACTTTCATTTAAATAATACTTGGGAGGCAAGCTATGAGAAACCTGGGGAACATAGTGAAAAGTAGAGACATCACATTGCAAACAAAAATTTGTATAGTCAAGGCAATGGTATTCCCGGTGGCAATGTATGGTTGTGAGAGCTGGACCATTAGGAAAGCTGAGTGCAGAAGAATAGATGCCTTTGAAATGTGGTGTTGGAGGAGAGTTTTGAGAGTCCCCTGGACAGCGAGGAGAGCAAATAGGTCAATCTTAGAAGAAATTAACCGTGACTGCTCCTTAGAAGTTCAAATAGTAAAGATGAAGTTAAAGTACTTTGGACATCAAATGAGAAGAGAGGATTCGCTTGAGAAAGCCTTGATGCTGGGAGCCTTGATGCTGGGAAGGGTGGAGGGCAAAAGAAGAAGGGGGTGGCCAAAAATGAGATGGCTAGATGGTATTGTAGACACAATGGGCACAAAGCTGAGCGAGTTGAGGAGGATGGTGGAGGACAGAAGTGCTTGGCGGACAGTGGTCCATGGTGTCGCAAAGGGTTTGGAAGGTGGCCAGAGGTGGTCAAAGAGGCTTGGATGGCTTCTACTAGATTGCTCTCCCCTGGATGCTTTTTCCCCTCTGAGGTGGGGGTGGGGGTAGGCTCTGGGCCTCTCCTACCAGCAGATATGTCTGAAATGTTTGACCAAGTAGCCCAGCCATGAGGGTAGGGATGATTACATTGTTCAGCTTGCACTAGAAAATAGTGTACTGGGTTGCTCAGTTGTTAATGAAAATACTGTAGTTGACTGTGCTTGGTCTTCATTATTAGGATTTCCCAGTGTTTTGTTTGACCCTAAGTGGCATTTCAAACATATTAGATAACTTTTATTGCCTGTATTTCAGACTGTAGGTAGGATATAAATAATAAATATGGGATGCTCTGTTATTAGCAAGAATTGATAAATGGGTCCTTTAGTAAGTGGCAGGTCCAGCCCTACCATAAGGCAAAGTAAAGCAAAAGTATCAGACAGCAGATCTGTAATGGTATAGAAGGGAAGCAAATTATTTTTTTTTTCTTATTCTCCCCCTCCCCTTAATTTCAATGCTAAAGATGAGGTGATATGCAATTCACTTGAGAAGGCCTTGATGCTGGGAAGGGTGGAGGGCAAAAGAAGAAGGGGGTGGCCAAAAATGAGATGGCTAGATGGTATTGTGGATGCAATGGGCACAGAGCTGAGCGAGTTGAGGAGGATGGTGGAGGACAGAAGTGCCTGGCGAACAGTGGTCCATGGGGTCGCAGAGGGTCGGAATCGACTGTGCAACTGAACAACAACAAAAAACATTCAGATTCCAAAGTATTGTTGAGGAATTGTTAACCAGTGGCAATAATTTCTGTTGGCAAAACAAGTAATTCCAGAGGGGTTTTTTTTGTCCTGAGAATTTATTTATTTAGTTATATGAGTGGTGTGTGTGTGAGAGAGAGAGAAATAGAAAATCATCTCGGGGGAAAAAACAAGGAAAAACACCACAGAACAGCGAGATTTATTTATTTATTTATTTATTCACATTTATCCACCGCCCTTCTCACCAAAGTGACTCAGGGTGGTTTACAAATAATAAAAGACATCACAATAAAAACACAAACACTACCTAAAAACCTCAAATATAAAACATTTAAAATTAAAATCTAAAAAGATTAAAAGCACACCAAATTGCTACATTTTACTATTCTTACTGATTAATCAGATGGCATAAAAATCCTAAAACCACAACAATATTCACTGACTAGGTGAAGTTATTCCTGGGTCACTGTGTTTTCATTCAGGCCAATGCATTAAATTCACCCAGGAGAATAATCCCCTTCTTATTTATGTGATAATTCCCCAGTGATTCAAAGACCTTTTGATCTCACCAGAAGTGCTTCTCAGCTCACTTTAGCAACAGATTCACCCTCTGAATAAGTAAGCACACACCTCAGACTGGCAGCAACCTTAGAGACATATATCCAGAAAAATCATGAGGGTTAATGAGGCCCTGAGCATAATTGCATCCTAGATAGTGGCAAGCAGTAATGAAAAAGAATTAATACATATTGAGGGTCTTGGGGTGTGTAGTTACACAGCAAAAGCGGGGCAATAATTAAGATTTGATTATTATTATTATTATTATTATTATTATTATTATTATTATTATTATTATTATTATTATTATTATTATTATTATTATTATTATTATTATTATTTGTAAGTTCCCCTGTAACTCCTCTCATGCTTAACACACTTCCCAGCCTAAAATAATTACTCAGGTCAAAAATTTAGGGTAAGAATAAAATATATTAACTCCCTGTATACTCAGAAAGTCTTAAGAGCTTGTTTTCATATTCATAAGAAGAGGACAAAGATTTAGATTAGTTCTTCTTCTTCAGTTGCTGTATCCATTCCGGATATTGGCTATCATCATGGTGATAGTCTTCCTGTTCTTAACTCCTTGGAACAGATCATCTGAGGACATGCCACACCAGTCTCTCAGATTCTTCAGCCATGAAGTCCATCTGCATCCAGGGCCTCTCTTCCCAGTGATCTTTCCTTGCAGAGTAAATTGGAGTATTCTATATTTTATGTTGTTCCTCATGATATGGCCAGGTATTGGAGCTTTCTTTGCTTAATGGTCTTAAAGAGTTCTTGTTCTTCATTCATTCGGTGCAATACTTCTACATTAGTCACATGGTCAACCCATGACATCCTTAGCAGCTGTCTGTAGATCCACATTTCAAAAGCTTTGATTCTCTTTTCAGATGTTTTAGTCAATGGCCAAGCTTCAACTCCATATAGCAACACTGGGAATACATAACATCTCACTATTCAGATCTTTGTAGCGAGATTTAGATCTCTACTGCATAACAAATGTCACATTTTTGTGAAGGTGGCTCTTGCTTTTTCTATTTGTATTTTAATCTTTACCTCGGGATTCCAATTTTTATTTAACATACTCCCCAACTAGACAGTTTTTTCCACTCTTGGTTTCTTGTGTTCCTGCCATTAGCTTGCTGTGAGTTGGTGTTCGGCTTATAACCAGATATTTTGTCTTCTTGGTTTTGAGATCCAAACCATATTCTGTACTTGAAGCTCTAACATGGATTTTTTCCATTAGAGCCCCGTGACCAAAAAAATACAGAGAGAGTTCAAAATGGCTGCATCTCCCTCAAAATTAACAGCCAACTGATCCAAGCAATAGAAAACAGGTGATTACAGGTAGACAATAACATTTCAAACAGAAAGATTGGTTAGCAAACAAACATCCAGGCAAGTTAGTCTCAGTAACAAAAGCTCTCCCCTCCCAAGGATTCATTGTTAACCCTTTGCATGCTAAATTGCCATATCTCAACAGGGAGGAGGTTCAGTTCAGGTCTTTGGATGACTCTCCAGTCAAAAAGGAAAACAAAGCCAAAGAGCCCTCAGTGGAAAGGTTAGCCAAGTAGTCAAAGTTGAAGAAATCACATTGTTTCTGTTTTTCTGCCACAGTCTTTCTAGCTTAGTAGAAGATTCCAGACCATGTGTTCTACTAGCACACACATAAATTAACTCCTCCATTCCACAATGAAATGGCCAAGTAGGGCTTTTTTGAACTAGAGACAGAGGTAGCAATAAGAGACATTATGTTAATTTCCATTATATCAAAGATTTCCATTTTATCAATTGAACTGAGGTCACCAAAGTGCACAATCATATTTCTAGAATAATGCCATAACTGCACATCTATATTTGCTGAAGTTTGTAAACTCAGTGGTACATATATCACATCTCCTCACAAACTGTATTTGTCAGAGTATAAAATGCATCCGAGTATAAGATTCACCCATTATTACCAAAATAGCCTACTATAGGCCCATTTTCCCAGTGTATTTTAAGGGGTGGAAGTGGTTCTTATACGCCAGCAAATAGGGTAATTGATTATTTTTTAAATAATGCAGTGCATTCACATTGTGGTTTTATTTGGTAATACCGGTGTGTGTGTGTGTGTGTGTGTGTGTGTGTGTGTGTGTGTGTGTGTGTGTGTGTGTAGGAAGATTAATTAATTTTAACACTGCCACCTCAGAGACTTTCAGGGATATTTACAGAGAACTGGAGCGAGTGTTCTGGTTTTCTGCTCTTTATATTGATAATACTTGCTTAGACTTTTATCATACTTGTGGTTTTGTTGAATGTTTTGGAGTTTTGTGGAAGATTATTAGGGCGTCGAAAGAATGCAAATTCTACCTCAAGAATCTTTTAACAAGTGCATGAGGAAGCCTGAAGGTTTGTTAATGAAAAGGCCAAGACCAGTGTACTATGAAATAAATGCGGAATGGAAGGACAATTACTTAAACATTTCTTTCTCTCCAGCAGTTTCCTTGTCATGTGACCAATTGCACCAACTGTGAAAGAATGGACACATGAAAGGGAATCTGTCATAGAATGAAAGACACCTGGACTATTACCTTTCCACTCTTGTGTTTCTTCTATAGGATAGGGACCTAAGTGTTTAAATGGTGGCTCTCTATCAACTGGAATTGTGAGATGTAGGTCACACCTTCTAATTCATAACATGGCCAGACATACACCTTCACTTCAAAAGCTGCATCTGCTCAGTTCAGTGGAAGCCAGACAAGTGACGTGAAGTAGAGGGCAATGTACATTTTAATTGTCAGTCATTCAATCATTCATTTATACCCTGCCCCAGTTAGTGCACTGCACACACTACTCTGGGTGGCTAACAGCATTAAGAAAATCAAAATAATGTACATAAATCAAAGAGAAACATAATGTAAACATTATAAACAACCAACAAAAAAATCATCAATGAACAATAAAACTACCAGTGAAATAAAAAAATAAACCCTGATGGCATTGCTAAGTTAACATTTAAAGAAGTTCTGGAATCCTGCCTTGTCAACTAGATTAGTTTCTTAACTGTCTGTCAGTCATTGATTGGATTTTGGTGATGGATAATGAATTAGACCCATGTTAAAAGACAGACTGGAACTCAGTGAAGAAAGATCCAGGTTCTGTCCTGGCAGCTTTGTTTGAAAGGTTCAGGGATCAGATTGATTGATTGATTGATCTATTGATTCAATTTGCATGCTGCCCACTCATCATGCACCAATTTAGGCATAAATATAATACAATAAAATGTAACAGTGCAATAAAATGTAAAATACATCAACAACTGTGACCAAGGGACCATTATCTCCTGAATCAGCCACCAGCCCTTCAAGTTTACAACAGCTGTGAGTGCATTTATGGCAGTGTTTTGCACATGCATGGGTGTGTTTTACTTCCACTTCCGGTGGGAGGAACCGCATGATTGGCCCACTCAACCATGTGACTGGCCCATGGCCCAAAAAGTTTGGACACCCCTGGCCTATCCTCTTGAGTTCTAGATAGTAAAGACACCACCACTTTCTGTACTGTTCAGATTTTCTCTGGACTGTCTTTAAAAGCAACCCACAGGAAAATGGACCTGAAATTCATCCTGGCTGACAGGAACTGAGTTGTGGAGAAACAAAGCCAGGTATGGAGAGTGGGAAATCTCTGTGCAGCATGGCTGATGGAGGATTCTGAAAGTTGTACTCCAAAGAAATAACTTCCAAGTAATGGGTAGTTCAGTTACAGAGAGCTGCAACCTGCAGAGGGATTATCCATCTACACACACTGGTGTCTAGAGAAACAAATAAGATGTGTATTTATTTATTTGTTCCAATTTGTTACCCCGCACCAAATTGGGTAGACCCAACTCTGGGCGGCTTACAATACAGATTAAAAATACATAGCTTAAAAACAAAACAAAAAAACCGTAGGGCAGTCCCACCTGCCCCATATATATCATTTAACTATTAACAATTAAAAATATGATTAATACAATACTAAAAATTAGGCTAAAAGAAATAAAACATTTACAGATTACAAAAGTTTAAAAGAACAAGGGCAAGAGCAAGGAGGCAAGAGCAGAGGGGGGTGGCTATCTCATCTGATCTGCCACCCAACATGAGATCCAACATTCTTTGATCCCCAAACTTGCCCTGCCAGCCAGGTTTTAAGGCCCTTCCGGAAGGGCAGGAGCTCTGTCTGTAGTCATAGCTCAATTGGCAGGAGGTTCCACAGGGCCAGGGCGGTCACGGAGAAGGCCCTCCTCCTAGTGCTAGAGAGGTGCGCCTCTCTAGCTGATGGAATTACAAGAGAGCCTCTCCGATCCGCCCTGGTGGGCCGGACAGACGTTCTTGGGGTGACACGGTCTCTAAGGTATCCTGGCCCACTACCATATAGGGCTTTAAAGGTAATGACCAGCACCTTGAATTGCACCCGGAGACAAATTGGTAGTCACTGCAGCTGCCGAAGCAGTGGAGAGGCACGAGCATAACGCCTGCACCCCATCACTACCCGAGCAGTCGCATTCTTGGCCAGCTGTAGTCTCCGAATGGTCATCAAGGGCAGCCCCATGTAGAGCGCATTACAATAATCAAGTCTGGAGGTGACCAGTGCATGTGTGACCCTGAGCAAGGAGTCCCAGTCTAGGAGTGGGCGTAACTGGTATATTACACGAAGTTGTGCAAAAGCCCTCCTGGCCACGACTGCCACCTGTTCTTCAAACAGGAGTCGTGAGTCCAGGAGGACCCTCAGATTACGCACTGGGTCTGTTTGGGGCAAGACTGCCCCATCCAGAACCAAAGCTGGCAGCTCCCGGGATAACACAGGGCCCCTTACCCATAGCCACTCAGTCTTGTCGGGATTCAGCTGTAGCCCATTTTCCCCCATCCAGACCCTGACAGCCTCCAGGCATCTGGATAGGACTTCCACTGCACCGCTTGGGTCCCCACGGGCTGAGATGTACAACTGGGTATCATCTGCTTATTTATTCTTCAAATGTATACCCCGCCTCGCTCAGGCGAACCTGACTCCAGGCGGCTTCCATACTAAACAGAACAATATAATACAATATAACAATATCCCACCAAACCCCCCCCCCATTAAGTCCTCTATTGCCGCCCAAGACCCCCAAGTACTTTCCCTTCGAGGCCGGATGGCTAAGGGAGAGTCCAACAAAGTCCAACAAAGGGGAGCGGCGGCAGCGTCTTGCGCGGCGGCGTTTCTTCGGGCCTCCCCTGGCCAGGGAGGCTCCTCTAACTTCCTCCCGGCCGGTGACGGGAGGATGGTACTTTACCCCGTGGGAACGGATGATCTCACCCAGTGGCTTCATATAGATGTTAAACAGGAGAGGTGAGAGTACCGAGCCCTGAGGCACCCCATATTGGAGGAGCCTAGGGCTGGACCTCTCATTCTCCAGTGATACCGACTGGGTCCTGCCCCTCAGAAATGAGGAAAACCAGACCAATACATTGCCCTGGATCCCCAATCCTTGGAGCCTTCCCAAGAGAATGTCATGATCGACGGTATCAAAAGCCGCTGAGAGATCGAGAAGAGCGAGGATAGACGGGTGACCTCTATCCCGCTGTCTCCAGAGATCATCCACCAATGCGACCAGTGCAGTTTCAGTACCGTATCCGGGCCTGAATCCTGACTGAAAAGGGTCCAGATAATCCGCTTCATCCAGAACTTCCTGTAACTGCTGTGCCACAGCCTTTTCCAGAACCTTACCCAGAAAGGGTAGGTTGGAAACTGGCCGGTAGTTAGCAAGTACCGTAGGGTCGAGAGATGGCTTTTTTAGGAGGGGGAGCACCAGAGCATGTTTTAACGGTGCTGGGAAAGACCCCTCCTTCAGTGATGAATTTATAATCATCTCGACCCAGCCACCTGCCACTGCCTTAGATGCTTTAATTAGCCAGGCAGGGCATGGATCCAGTTCACAGGCCGTGGTACGAACAGATCCAAGAAGTCTGTCCACTTCCTCAGGGCCAACTGGATCGAAGCGATCCCAGATAACATGACCAGACTGTGCTCTGGTCAACCTCAGCTCTATATGTTCCACGCCGGGATTAAACTTCAAGTGAATCTGAGCGATTTTCTCCGTTAGATAATCAGCAAATACCTCAGCCGATCCCTGCCAACCAGGGCCAGACCCCACTCTACCAAGGAGGGACCTGGTCACCTGGAACAAGGCAGCTGGGCGATTATCCACAGAGGCGATGAGGGAGGTGAAATATTGACGTTTCACCGCCCTCATTGCCATTAGGTAGTCTTTAATGGCCGCTCTAACCAGTGTTCGGTCAGACTCACTCCGGGTCTTCACCCAGCGGCGCTCTCGGCATCTCTTTGCCTGTTTAAGCTCCCTCAGCTCTTCAGTAAACCAAGGGGCAGATTGATGCACACAGGCGCGGAGAGACCGTAGTGAAGCGATTACGTCCAAGGCTGCCATCACTCTCTCGTTCCATGAGTTGACGAGGGCCTCTGTCGAATCGCATTGCAGGTCAAGAGGAAAACACCCCAGTTCCCTCTGGAATTCCTCCGGATCCATTAGTCGCTGGGCGCGGGCACATTTAACTGGCCCTGCCTCCCTGCGGTGGAGGTTTGCCCCCAGAAAGTCTAGAGTCACCAGATAGTGATCTGACCATGGCACAGGTGACTTAGTATGTGACTTAGTGCCATTTCAAAGGACATTTGACACTCCCAGAAGTGATCTCTCAGTTTGGAAGCATTCTTGTTGGGAAGAGTTTTCCCCAATAAATGATTGCTTTAAGCAGATCTGTGTCTGGGTAAAATGGCCTGATCTGCACGATGTAAATACTACCTTCAGCATGGCCAGGGATGAGCTGCTTTGCGGAACCACTTCCCATCCTCAACTGTTTGGTTTTTAGATTGAACTGTGTTGTGGCAAGTGTGGTGCTTCCAGGTCCTGATTACTTCCAGTTGGTTTCCATGTGCTGTTGTTGCCTCAGTTGTAAACTCTGAGGCTTCACCTTCAGTCCCTGCTTCTTCTTCACAATGCACTCCCAGTTGGAATTTAGCCTATGCACGATCTTCTCTGTTGATGTGTTGCATTCTTAACAATTGGCGTCCCTTTTTATACTGTGCACTTGCACAGAGAGAACATTTTAACCTTTTCTTAATGATTAACATTTCCATCCCTGCTGTTCATTAATCTGTACTGGGCAAAGGGAACTTTGTGCTACCCTGGGAGCATGCTCTTTTCAGTTGTTATGGCTCACCCCCTGGAACCCCTTGCCCACTGAGATTTTAGTAGGGCAGCCGCCGTTTCCCTTTTGAAGTCGGAACTTAAAACTGATTCATTTATTTTGTAATAGATAGGTTGGTTGGCTGTCCTGGTGGGTTATCTCCTTTGTAATGCCCTTTTGAAGCACTGAAAGTGCTAACACATTCTGTAAATCCCAGCCACTGTTACTGTTCATAGGGTACAGACAGAACATGGTAAATTCATTGTGCCAAACCAGTTAGAAAGGACTTGTCAAAGGCTGCTTCTTCTTCTTCTTCTTCTTCTTCTTCTTCTTCTTCTTCTTCTTCTTCTTCTTCTTCTTCTTCTTCTTCTTCTTCTTCTTCTTCTTCACTCAGCTATGTAACTATATTTTTTCAAGTTTTTGAAAGTGATAACAAGTTTATGTAGTTCACCTTGACAGATGGTACTATAGTAAGAATTTTATCAATAAAAAAGTTTCCTTCTACAAAAGTTTCCTTCTTCTTCTTCTTCTTCTTCTTCTTCTTCTTCTTCTTCTTCTTCTTCTTCTTCTTCTTCTTCTTCTTCTTCTTCTTCTTCTTCTTCTTCTTCTTCTTCTTCTTCTTCCATGTGCTAGTCAAACTTTAAACTGCCAAAATGATGCCACCTTCTTGGCTTTGTCATTGGCCAAACTTAAATCATCATCATTATATGTTTCTGGTAGTAATTGGCAGACCAACAAATGAGCTGGATTCTGTATCTCTCCACATTCTCACAGTGTGTTGTTGTCTGCCAGCAGCCCCCACTTGAGTATGTTGGTCTTATGTTTATTGACTCCGACTCGCAGTCTATTCAGGCTCCTCCAAGTGACATAGGGGAGATCAAGTTTCTCAACCCTATCCTCCTTTAATGTTATTCTTTGTCCAGTGAGCTCCTTCCTCCATCTTACTAGATTTTGCTCTTGCATACCCTTGCATACCCTCAAGAATGTTTCTTCTTATCACGAAGCTCTTGTCAAAGGCTGGAAGGGTGGAATGCAAAGTGTGGCCCTTTTCTCACATATTGGCTTAAACCTTTCTGTCAGTGCCTTAATGAAGACCTAATAACTTCAAGTCAATTTTGGCTTGTGGTGACTATTTTTATAGTGTTCTAAATACAAAATACACAGTAGTAGTTTGTTATTCTCTTCTTCAAGAGGTGCCCTGGGACTGTGCAGCTTTCCCAAGACTATACACATTGTCTCTTCTCCCTGGAGGCATAACAGGGAACTCAAACTCCAAACTTCTGGTTTTGCTATCCAACCAGCAGTAATGATGCCCATAACTATTGAGAAGCAATATATTATTTTGGGATATATTCTTGAGCCTGGTTTTTCACTGGTCTGTAGTCCACTTTGCATACAGCTGGGCTTTTAGATTTAAGATGACTTTTAAATGTGAGGAGGAGGTTTCTACTTTCTCATGAGATGGCAAACTCAGAGTCAGGATTTTAGTTTGGCAGATTGTAATTTGTTTAGATTTGGTTGAATAGAAACAGCCTGTGTATCTGAACATTGAGAAAATGCATCCTTTTATTATCCATAGTCATGGGGAGGTAGTGTGATTCTTCCGAAATCGCCTTGTGGCTTTCATGCACCAAAAATGGTCAAGGCCATAATGGAATACAAGCACCCCATTTAATTTCCTTGCATGTTATCAGGAGGGAGCCAGGTATTAAAATAGCTTTTCTTCCTTTGTGACTTTGCTACTATCTTGAATATGTTGCTTTGCCGGTATTGCAGAATGTTCCAAGGAGATAGCGGTGCTGTCATGACTTCTTTGAATGGGAACACACTTCCTGACCTTTAACTCTTTGAATTCATTACCAAGGCAATGGGAGAGGAGGGGAAAATCCAGGTTGCATACAAAATCACAGGGTTATTTATCAGCTGTATAAAGAAGTCATTCTGTTTCACCACTTCTTAATTGCAGATGAAAAAGAGCCCAGAGAAATAGGCTGCATATATTTATATCTCCCCTTTGTCTCCTTCTCTCGCTAGCTGTATTCTACCATCAATCCATCCTTCACACATTGACTTCACATAACTGAGCATCCCTAGGGGTTTTTGACACACAAGTGTTATGACCCCCCGGAAGGCAGCACACAGGTCGATTATGATGTAGAGAGGAAAAGAAAACATTTGTGCCTGGCTGGATGTAAAAGTGACAGGAGCCATCATCCTCCATTTTAATATTTAAGCAGAAAGAGCTAATTGACATCTCATAGTTCATCATACATAAACTAGGCTAGAGCTTAGTCTGGATAAGATGAGAATTCTCGGGAAATGCAGAATAAATTAGCAAATGTAAGCAGGCTAGGCTTCAAGATACTTGAAGAATCCTGGGCTCTCTCATTGATCTGATGTGAACAGGTTCTACAGCTATAGAATCACTACTTTGCAAACTGGATGATAAAAATATACCCAGTCAATAAGAGAAGCAACAGTTGAGGCGTATTCCATCCATTAATCCAGCTACTGTTTCCATCCTGCTGCTCACTTTTCCTTTCATCTCCTGTGGGCTTCTAAGGGTGTTGTCTACCAGGCAATAGGAGATATGGGTGATACGACTAGAGAGGGAACTGGTGGGATGACCAGCAACTGGGTTGAGAGATATGAATGCATTTGATTGTGGGGGTGAGGCAGGTATAGCTAAAATTAGCTTTGTGAGATAAGTAGTGCCTAGTTTTGGTTAAACTTTAAGGTCCTAGCATGATGAGTTATGAATTGCATGCGACAGGCATTGGGAGAGCATTGGAACCCAAGTTAAAGAATCATATCTCCGGTATGGTGTCCTCTTGTACTGTCAGGATTGGGGATTGGGTGTCTCACCTTGCATTGGTTCTTGTCCTTTTATCAATAATTATATCTAGAGGGTTCAGGCTGTATATGGAGCTTATCTTGAAATAGTTCTAGAATGGGGGAGCCAGGTTAGCTGCTGGAATTTGAGCACATCATCCCTATTCTGGCTCACCTGCACAAGGTCCCTGTCAACTTCCATGAAAATATTAACATACAAAGCCCTGAACAATTTGAGACCTCACGACTTGTCAAAGTGCCTCTTCTGAAGTTTTATTCCCATTTTACTCTGTTCTCTATGGCTTTGTGCCCAAAGAAGTCAAAAAGACCCAAAAAAATGAAATAGGAGCTTTTCCGTTGCCCATCCAACCTTATGGAACTCTATTCAATAGGTGATATCTTTAGCCTCTTCCATGCAGAGTTTAAGAAGTTCTTGAAGACAATGCTTTTTAGAGAGACTAACAGAGAGATATGCCACTAGTTGAACATCATGGTCCTGTAGGGTTTTTTCCTTAATTATTGGAATTGCTGCTGATAGTTGTATTTTTATTGGTTTTAAAAATTGTGATCTTGTTTGTCTGTATTTATTATGTAAGTAAGTAAAGTAAGTTTAAAAAATGAAGGAAGGAAGGAAAGACAGACAGACAAACAATTATCATTATTGGGCACTGTGTTTTTGTATTGTTCAATTATCCCGGTTATTATTGAAGTGTTTATAGTGATAATTTTGTAATTGTGATTTTTTTAAAAAAAATTAAAATGTTTTTGAAATGTTTTTTGATATCATGCAATTGTAATTGTGTTATTTGTTTCTTTGTTAGCCGCCCAGAGTCACTTTCCGAGTGGGGTGGCATACATGTTGAACAATTAAATTGAATTGAATTGAATTGAATTGAATTAAAGCTAGAAGAAAGATTGTTGTACAAAATATGGTTTTGCAGAAGAATGTGTGCTGTGAAAGCAGTAGGCAAAGCATTAAGAAATTTTATGATTCATCAAAATTTGTAGTAGGAGAGGAAGAAAATTCTGCTGAGCGTCTCATCTGCTAAATCAATTTCTTTGTGTCTGGAAAATACAAATGTATTTATTCAATATATTTTATTTGTTTTGTTTTGTTATTTCATTTTACTGCTAGGAGTATTTGCTCTTTATATTCGATGAGCACAACAACCTAGTGCAAAGTTCATGGCTTACTGAATTGAACAACCTACTGGTTGTTTTGGCAAAATAAAAAAAATTATTTATTATCCATGGGATCCTTTAATGGCTATTGCTAAATCTATTTGGAATAAAAAGCTGTTGCAGCCAGGGCATGAAAGTACTGTATAATAATGCTGGATTTAGCTACTAAGACTGTGTTTCCGATTTGTCCATATTAGAGTCATAATGTGATAGGATCTGTTTTATTAAGATCTATCCTTTGTTTCTTGAAGTAATCTGCTTCTTACTTACCCTGTTTACTGATTCCACATGTCCTGAATCCAGGCTTTGGTTTCTAGGCACTTCCACTTAGTTGCTCCTTATTTGATCTAACATTCCTATATTAACTGCCAGCCTGACTTAAGAGGCATTGATATTTTGCATGACAATTGCAGGACAGATCCAGGACAGACAAGTTAAACATTTTTAAATGATTCTGACTAACTTGTTCCAAAAATTGGTTATATAGAGATGCAATCCTAAACACTTTGACTATTGTGGCTCCTTAAAGATTGATGAAAGCTTGAACCAAACAAAATTTCTGAGTTTTTAAGGTGTTCTGGAATTACTGTATTACATTTTGTTGAAGTGTACCAGTGCCAGCCTGGAAATCACTGCTTGCATGCTTTTCTTCTTATTTCCATATTTCAAATATTCTTAAGGAAACTTGTAAATTAAGGCAAGAGAGCTTTGGTTATCCTTTGGGTAGTTGACACTAAGAGTTCAGCCCTGTCTGTCCTTCTTCTTCAAGAGTCATATCCATTCTGAATATGGTGGAAAAAAAGTCTTCCTGTTCTTAACTTCTTAGAACAGTTATTCCAATGACATTCCACACCAGTCCCTCAGGTTCTTCAGCAATGATGTCCTTCTACATCCAGGGCGTCTCTTCCCAAGGACATTTTCTTGCATAACAAGTTGGAGTGTTCTATACTTTATGTCATTCCTCATAATATGCCCAAGATATTACATAACATCTCACTGTTCAGATCTTCATAGTGAGAGTTATATCTCTATTGCATAACAAATATTAAATTTTTATTTATTGATACGTACTTTTATTATTTATTTATTACATTTTTATACCACCCATCTGGAATATTTCCCACCCGTGGCAGTGTCTTAGACCACCTGAAGATGGATCTTGTTTTTTCTATTTGCATTTTAATCTCTACCTCAGGATCCCACTTTTCATTTAAAATACTCCCCAAATAGACAATTTTATCCACTCTTTCCATTTCTTGTCTCCCTGCCATTAGCTTGCAGTCATTTGGTTCTTAGCTTATAACAAGATAATGTTGATGTTGAGATTCAAACCATATTCTGCACTTGAAGCTCTAACACGATCCAGCACCACCTGAAGATCTGCAAGGTTTGGAGAAAGCAACAGTGTGTCACCAGCATATCCTATGTTATTCAGGTATTCCCAGTGATGGGTAGCCAAAAATTTTACTACCACACTGTGGGTGGAGCTGATGTCATGGGCAGAGCCAACATCATGACTTCATGGGTGGAACCAACGTCATGATGTCATGGGCGGAGCCCATGATGTTGGCAGAGCCAAAGTTTTTTTAAAAAAAAAACATAAAAATACAGTACAAGCTGGCTGGAGGTGCCTGACAGCCCCAGCCAGCCCAATCCCAAAGCAGGCAGGCTGCCTCCTAAGGAGGCAGCCTGCCCGGGCTCCCTGCTTTAAGATTGGGCTGGCTGACGCTTTCAGGAACCCCCAGCCAGCCCGATCTTAAAGGAGGGAGCCTGGGCAGGCTAACGCATGCATCAATTAGTATTTTGACTCATGCGCACTCACCAGCAGCCATTTTGGGTTGCAGAGTCGGGCAGCCAGTGAGGCGACCAAACCGGTCACTTCAAAAAAAAAGGTAAGCACCCCAGGTGGTTCCCTGGGAAGGTTACTACCCCCTCCCTGGGAGACTACCCTGGATTGTTACCACCGGTTCTACAGAACCGGGGTGAACCGGCCCATACCCACCACTGGGTATTCCCCATTAATTCTAATGCCAATGCTTAAATCTGATAGCGCTTCTGAAAAAATACTCTGAATATATATTAATCAGTGTTGGGGACAACACACAACCTCTGTCTGTTCCTAGTAAAGGTCACCCTTGCTTGAGAGCCAGTCGTATCCAACTCTAGGGTGGTAAAAGGGATAGGACGAAGATTATAACAGTGAAGAACTGCAGGGCAGGCAGGGCAATTCTTACTGATAGTGGTTTTAGGGTGGGAGTTCTTAACCTTTTAAAGCCGGGGGCCAGGTCACACTCCCTTCGGAAGCCAGACAACCATTTTGCGCTTCCTCCACCACATGATACTTCCTGGTGTGGTGGAGGCGGGGGGGGGCATATGAAATGGCACCATGGGCTGCATCCGGTCCATGGGCCTCAGGTTGAGAATCCCTGTTCTGGGGTTTTGAATGGGACACAAGAGAGGAAAAAGATGTTTGTGGTAAAATTTGAGTGTCAGAGGCTTGCCATCCATCCTCCCTTCCTTAAATCTTCTCTGTTCCTTAAAGCTGCCAAGCTGTGAAGGCAACCTCATCTCTTCTTTTCAAACAGATATTGTAATTTCCCCCTCCAAAAGCTTTTCTATAACCATTTCTCAACATTCCATTATCGGGTTTATTGCAAGAGCAAGCTTTAAAAAAAAAATAACCCTCATTCACACACAGCTCCTTTGGAGGCCCGGCTTCTTGTGTTCCATCAAGCGGTGAACATTGTCTGCATAGCAGTGGATCAACTTAACCAAACGATACAATTTCATATCCTTTCACCACAGGCCCCATTGCTGTGGGAATGCATCAAGCATTTAAGCTGTCTGCAAGCAGACTTCTGAACAAGTCACTCTTCTCTGAATAGTTATGTGCTTTAGACAGACTTTTTTTTAAAAAAAAAATGTTGCACACTGGATTAAATAAAGTGAGACGTCTGTTCTTCAAAAGCTGATGAGCTTGCAGTTGGATGCTTTGAATCCTTTTCTTCCATTCCTTCTTAAGACAGGTCCATCAGTTTTGTAAGGAATGAGGGGCATGTTAATTTGGGAGTTGTCAGCTTTCCTTGAAGGGGCAGGGGATAAGAAAGGCTGTCATATGAAGGGGCACTGCAGATAATGGAGGCAGCCGCCTAGCCTGGCATTTTGTACCTCTTCTGGATTGTAAAATAAAACATATTTGTACTTTTTTTTGTAGTTCTTTCTTTATTTGCGTCAGATGCACCACCAGCATATAATAACATACAAAGCTAAAATTAACACATCTAAAAACAAAATACAGTGGTACCTCGCTTAAAGAACATAATGTATTCCACGGGATTGCTCTTTAAGCGAGTTTGTTTTTTAAGTGAAATACCATTTTAAGTGACCAATTGTGACTTCTGGGGGGGGGGATTGCAAACCCTGATTTAGTTGCTAAGTGAGTTTTTTGTTGGTTTTAGTTGTTAAGTGAGGGTGACCATTCAGAGAAAATTCTGCTCTTTGAGTGAGTTAGTCTCTAAGAGAGGTGCTATTTATGTGAAGTTTTACTGTAGAATTAAAAAGGGCTAGATGACATCCACATGAACAGCATTTCCTCTTGCCAACATAAGGTCCTCCTCAGTACACGTTGAGGGGCATCGTGTGCATTGTATCTCATATGGGAGATAGTTTGTACTTCTCTGCATTCCTTTTTTTTTTTAATTTTTATTGATTTTTTCAAACAAAACCACACTACAATATATCTTTAAAGCAATAACTATTTGAGTTTACATTGTCCCATCTGTAGTTGTGGTAACAAAATAAAAAAGACAAAAAAATCACATACATTACATTACATAACTAGCAGCCTATTATGACATAGTACAATAAAGTCTTATAAAAACACAGTTATTACTTAAATTGTAACTACCACCCTTGTGCTATTTACATTGCTAAGGAGATGATGGGAATTCAACTTCTTTTAGTTCCAGAAACCCATTTGTTCCGGTACCGGCCTCCCTTTCTCCCCATTCAATGTTGCATTCACGAATAAATTCCAAATTTTTAAAAATTTGTTTTCTTGAACTAATCCTTTTGCCACATTCAACTCCCACGTTAATTTGTCATTTAGGGCAAGCCCCCACATCTCTTTATACCAATCCTCAATCTTTAATGTTACATCAGTTTCCAGTTCCTTGCTATACATTGTCTTGCTGATGTTAACATTATAGATAACAATTCTCTTTTATCATCATCCACATTTATACTTTCCACATCTGTCAATAGGGCCGTACCTGAACCCAGTTCAAGCCTCATCTTCATTATTTTTGACATTTCCTCTTCTATTTTTCTCCAAAATATTTTTACCACATTGCAACTCCACCACATGTGTTCATATGTTCCTCTTGTTTGTTTACACCTCCAACACATATCACTTACTTTTTTGTCCATTTGATGAAGCCTAACTGGGGTCAGGTACCACCTCCATAACATTTTGTAATTATGCTCTTTCACTCTCACAGACAACGTTCTCATAATCCGTCTCCTCCATTTCTTCTTCCATATTGTGTTATCAATTTTAATATTTATGTCTTGTTCCCAAATATCCTTCAACACTTCCTGGGGCCTGCCCTCCTTGTTTATCATCCTATAAATTTTGCTTACCATGCCCCTCAGCCCGATTTCTCCCTTTCTAAGCTTTACTATCATTTCTTCAAATTCTGTTCTTTCCCTTTCCAAGCCAATGTTCTTGTATTTGTTATTCCATTTATCTAACTGCAAAATTTGAAACCAATTTATCTTCATCAGTGAATAAATTCTTTTCTTCTCTTCCGTCTTTTCACACATCCAAAGCCAATTCTTCAATTTTGTCACACCATTCTCTATCAGTACTTTTTTCACTCTCTCATCTAATTTTATCGGAAAATGTCTAATATCATCAATTTCTATTATCGGAGATGTATCTGGAGCTAACACCTTCTTCACTTTCCCCCATACCTCTAATAGACCCCTCAATAGCTTGTTTTTACATGTCTTTATCTTTATCTTTGTATCTAGAAAGATAGCTTTACCCAACTGTGATATTTCTTTTAACTCTAATTCTTCCCAGATTGCTTCTTCTCTCATTAAAATCTTTACCACATTTTTAATCTGAAAAGCCTTATAGTAATTTTCAATATTTGGCATTCCTAAACCACCCTCTTTTTGGGGCAAGTACCACAGGTTTTTTGACAATCTTATTCTACGTCCCCCATTACAATAATTATTTAACATTGATTGAAATTCCTTCAATTCTTTTTTTTTCAACTGGATTGGCAAGGCTTCAAACAAAAAATTCAACCTGGGTAACAACATCATTTTACATAATGCAATCCTGCCAAACCAGGATAAGACCAACTTCTTATATTGCTGTATTTTTTCTTTAATCTCTTTCTTTTGTTTATCATAATTTAATTTCTTGAGATTGCCCCATTCTCCTGTGATATTTACCCCTAAATATTTCACGCTATTTTTTATTTGTATTTTATACTTCCCCTTAATCTCCAACTGTTCTTTTTTACCTATATTACACAATATCATTTCCGATTTATCCCAATTTACTCTTAATCCTGTTATTTCCTCAAACTCTTGTAGATGTTTTTGTATTTTCTCCAATGTCTTTATGGGGTGTTTCACAATTACCAATGTATCGTCTGCGTATAATCCTATCTTGTTTTTTTCAACCTCCTCTATATCTTTGTCATCTCTTATAGCATTTGCTAATAACTCCATAGCCATTATAAATAATATTGGGGACAATGGACACCCTTGTCTTGTCCCTGCATTCAACTCTATATCCTCCGTGACTCCCTCGTTTACCTTGACACGTGCGGAACCTTGTTTGTAAAGTTTTTCAATCGTTTCTCTGAATTTGACACCAAATCCATACATTTTAATTATCTCCTTAATTGTTTCCCATTGTAATGAATCGAATGCTTTAAATATATCTAATGATAAAAATCCAACCCTTTCCTTTTTTTGATTTGAAATATCTAATAAATTTAAAACTCTCCTTGTCAGGTCCGCCATATGTCTTCCTTTCAAAAATCCCACTTGGTCCCTGTTTATATATTTACCCATGAACCCATTTAATCTATTGGCTAGGATTGCTGTAAATATCTTAGCATCTTGGTTTATTAAAGAAATGGGTCTGTAAGCATCTACTTTCTCTAGATCTTTTCCCGGTTTTGGCAGCAATACTATTATGGATCTATACCAAGAGGCTGGGATCTGTCCTCCTTCTAATATATAATTAAACAATTTCATTAATCTTTTTGTTACTACTTCTTTAAATTCTTTATAAAATTCTGCAGATAGTCCATCTTCCCCTGGTGATTTACCTTCCTTCAGTTTCCCTATCACATCTCTAATTTCTTTTTCTGTTATTTCCTCTTCCATTCTGTCTTTATCTTCCTCGCCTATTTTATTTCCTTTTTGCTTTTGAAACATTGCCCTCAGTTTTTCTACATCAATTTTCTTTTTAGAATATAGTTCCTGGTAAAATTCTTTCACTATCTGCATTTTTTCCTCTGTTTTGTAGCATTTCTTACCTTGCTTACCAATTAACGTTCCAATTTCCCTTTTACTTTTTTTTTCTTTAGCAGCTTTTGCTAATAGTTTTGAATTCTTATTACTATATTCAAAATATTCTCTCTTTAAATAAATTAAGTCCCTTTTTACTTTCTCGATGTCATTCCCCACGCTTTCTTTCTTTAATTTCTGTATCCTATCAAAGATTCTTCCATCGTTGGTCCTTATATGTTCTTCCTGCAATTGTTTTATTTCCTTTTCAATATTTTCCTGTTTTTTTCTCCATTGCCTATTTCTAATACTTGTCAACTTAATACACTCCCCCCTAAATATTGATTTCATAGTATCCCAAACTATATCATACTTTACTTCACCCGTGTCATTCCATTCCCAGTTATCCTCCCATTTTCTAGTTATTTGATCTTTAATCTTTTTATCTTTAAATATTTTTGAGTCATACTTCCAATTATAACCTTTTCTTTTTGCTCCCTCCAATTTCAATTCGAGTAACACTCTGGCGTGATCTGACTCCTTAAAAATACCTATGTCAACGTCTTCAAAGCATTTCATCATATTATTTGTAACCAATACATAATCTATTCTGGAGTACGTATTGTGAACCTGTGAAAAATAAGTGTAACCCCTTTCTGACCCTTTTATTTCTCTCCATACATCCCTCAGGCCTAATGTTTCAATCCAATTATTTAAAATTTGCTTTTGATATCTACTTCTACCTTTCGTTATATTTGTACTATCTATATCTGATCTTATCAGATTAAAATCTCCTGCTACTATCATGCTTGTAATTTTTTCTAATTCCAATACACTAATACCCCGTATAACGTTATGACTTGGTTCCACAAGTCATGACGTTATCCGGTTTTTAACGTTGTGCGATACATGCATCGAACAACTCTTTAAAAAAAGCCCTGACTTCAGGGGCAAACTGAGCAGGCAGTGGGGTGCCTTTAAAGCTACCCCCACCACTGTGACTGCAGTAGGGGGAAAAGTGCCTTCCCCCCCCCCACGCTACTTTAGCCTTCCCTCTGCTTATTTTCTCTCCCGACTAACAGCTGATCAGAGCCTTTTTTAAAAAAACTAGGGAAGGGGGGGAGAGAAATGTTGTTTCTATAGAGAAGTAAAGGAGGCCAAAGCTGCTCTCCCTGTCACTTTGCTCCTTCCCCACCCCCACCCCCACCCCCACCAGCTTGGGGACTCCCCACAGCCACCCCACTGCCTGCTCGGACACATAGAATACACCCCCCAACTCTGCTTACCTAACTTCATGAGAAAAAAGGAAGGGGAAAAATTCAGCAATGTGATTGGATCTCTATGTCAGCTGTTAGTCGGGAGAGAAAATAAGCAGAGGGAAGCCTAGGGGGAAAGGCAGGCAGGCAGGAGCTGGGGGTTGGGGGTTGGGTAGATGTTCTACCCAATCCAACTCCCCCCCCCCATACACTTGTTCCAGATAACGTGAAAAATCGCTTATTCATCGCGTTATTCAGTACAAGATTTTTCTGGAAATCTTATAACGTTATGCGGTTTTCACGCTATTCGGTACTCGCGTTATACGGGGTATTACTGTATATGATAAATTTTGTCTAAAAATTCTTTCTGATGTTCATTGGGAGCATATATGTTTACCAATGTTATTTCTTCTCCTTCTATATTACCTTTTATTATTAGATATCTACCCTCTGGGTCTGAAATGATTTTATCCATAACAAATCCCAACCTCTTGGATATAAATGTTGCTACTCCTCTCGATTTTGAAGATCCATAAGCCTTTTCATATATTTGTGTCCACCCCAGATACAATTTATTTGAATCTTCTGATTTCTGGTGCGTTTCTTGCAAAAAAAAATCACATCAGCCTTCTCCTTCTTAAGGGCTAACTCCAATCTCTTCCTCTTCATCTGGGAGCCAGTACCCTTCACATTCCAGCTCAAAATCTTAACCCCTTTCATCTTTATAATGATCCCCCTCACCTTCCTTAGACGTGTTATCCCCTTTCCCCCACATGTAATACATACACCAAAACATAAACAACAAAGTTACAAAAACATACTCTCGCTCCCTCCCTACCTTTCTCACCAAAAAGTCGCCCTTGTTAAACAAAGAAGGGAGGTGGGGAACCTGGTAAGTGGGCATAGTATATCTGTGTTTATACTAAATTTAAAAACAAAAACAAAGGCTTGCGCACTATCTTGTCAGCTTAAAGAAAAAACAAAACAAAAAAAGGGAAAAAGAGAAAAAAGAGAGAGAGAGAAAAAAAGAAGAAAAGAAAAATAACTATTCCATATACCTTACTCCTGTCAAATCACCATTGCTATTATAACCAGTTCTTCATCCTTCGCCCCCCCTGCACCTCTTGCCTCCTCTTCTCCCTCCTCTTCCTCCACCAATCCTGTCTCTTTCAATGCCTTTCCCAACCCATGCCACTCCTGTGTTCCCTCTTTAATCAAACCAATTGAACGCAGGTATTCCATCGGATCCATTTTTTCACCAATTGTATGCATTTTTTTTATCAAGAAAGAAACTTAATTGCTGAGGAAACCTCCAGTTGTATACAATACCTTTTTCACGTAAAATCTTGGTCACTGGTTTCATTCTGTATCGCCACACCCTCTCATTGACAGCAATGTCATTATACACTTCAATATCAGTACCATCAATTTGTAAAACGCCAGATCCTGATTGTTTTATAAAGGCCATAACTTTTAATTTATCTCCCAAATTTGCAAATCTCACCAGAACATTTCTTTGTGTGTTTCTATCTTTCCTTCCACCCACTCTATGCACATTTGCAATATCTTCTGCCACAAATTCTTTTCCCATTTTCAAATTATTCAGCCAATCAAGGATTCTCTCTTTCAATCTAGCTGGCGTTTTTTGGACCAATTTACGAATTACAATATTTTGTTTTCTTAATAATTCTTCCACCATATCCACTCTTTTCTCTTGTACTTCAACTTTAAGTTTTGTTTCTTTTTCATCATCTTGCACTTTTTTCAGATCCTTTTGCATCATGCCTACATCTTTTCGAACTATTTTCATACTTTCCTCCAGTTTTACAAAATTTTTATTAGATTGTTTAGAAAATTCTGTGAACATATTATACAACTTTTTTTGATTATCAACCATCTCTTCTCTGTCCTTCTTGAACTCCTCTCTCACCCCTAAAAATCCTTTTGAAAGTTCAGCGTTCATTGCTTTTGAAAACTCATTTTGAACCACTTTTAAAGTCTCTGTTTGAACCATTTTTAAAGTCTCTGTTTTGTCTTGGATTCTGGATTGGTCCATCTTTTCAATTTTCTTCATCATTTTTCCCAGTTCCGTAAAAATTTGATATTGATCAATCTGTGGATTTTCTCCTGTTGTTGCAGTCTTATCTTTCTGGTCTTTTTTCTCTTCCCACTCAGTTTAACTGCAATTCTCAGGACAAAAGCAGCTCCTCCTGATAACTGTCCCTCCAGCACCTTCCAAAATCCTCTTTCCCCCTCCCTCCCGTTCCGCCCTCCTCCCCCTCCTCCCAGGAGTGTGTGAAACAACAAGGAGTCCTTTCCCTTCTGACGAAAGGAAAGGGAAAAAAGAGTAGTTTTTTTTTTAAAAGTGGGGAAGAGGCAGAGAAGTGGTTGGGGAGAATGAAGAAAAGGAAAGAGAAGAAAAAATCAAAAAGAGGAGAGAGCAACCAAAGAGTTCTTTTTTATTTTCCAAAAAATATTCTGTCCGGGGGGGGGGGAGAGGAAGAGAAAAAAAGGGAGGGGAGGAGGAAAAAAATTCTTTTCTTGGAAAATCCACTAATCCACAACGGAGGGAGGGTGAAAGTCCACTTGATCCACAACAAAGGGTGCAGAGCGGACCTGGGACGTACACACAAGCCAATAATTCACACTCTTCCACGGAGAAGAAAAAAAAACTTGATTGAAATGGCGACTGACAAGATTCTGTGATCGGAGAAAACAATAAGAAATAAAAAAGAAAAGTAGAAAGGAAGAAAGATAGATTAGAAAAAAGAAAAGAAAAATAATAGTATTGGTCTCCCTCTCAGGTAACTTCTCAATAAAAAGGAGAAAAGAAAAAAAGAAAAGAAAAAGCGATCACCTCAAAGAGAGAAAAAAAAAGAGTTCTTTTCCTCCAACAGTATTCCGACGGCGTCTGGGGCCTCTCCCCCCTCCTTCTTCTGCCCAAGTCTCCGATGCTTTAATCCTCCCAAAAAAACCGTGCTATTCCTTTTCGCTCCAAACCCTCACTTCTGTCCGTCCTTCTCAAAATCCACTTCTTAACTCTCTCTCGGTCTCACTCTCGCACTCACTTTCACTTTCTCAACTCCGCCGCCATTACCGCTCCTCTTCTTCTTTGCTTTCCCCCTCCAACATTCCTCTCTCCGTCTTTCTTCCACTCTCGCGCCTTCCGTCTCCACTTACTTTTCCCTCTGGGCTCAACCTCCACGATAGCCCCCTTCAGACACCGTCGCCTTGCTTCTGCTTCTGCTTCCGCGTCTCCGACCTGTTTTCTCAGGGTCCCGCCCGGCAGCGGTGCAGCCGGCCAGGGGACGACTTTCGCCGCTCGCCTCGCCGGCCACCTCCGCTGCTTCCCGGCCTCGACCCCGGAGCTCCAAAAATCAACTTTATCTCTTCTCGCCGGATCCGCGATAAAGCTCCAACATAACAACCTTAAAGGTGATCGATTTCTGCTTTTAAAGTGTTATTTTTTAATTTAATGCCACATTTTAAAGTCTCATTGTGCGCAAGCGATTGAAAGAACGTCTCAACTCTGCGCCATCTTAACCACGCCCCCCACTTCTCTGCATTCCCACAGGCTGTCATTTACATGGAAACCCCACTTTCTCATATTAGCCCTTGATCTTCCTACCCCTGCACACAATCTATTTAAAGCTTTCCACACAGGCCATGGTTGTTTTTTGCCAGGTGGCAGAGAATCATGTGGTTCTTCTAAATTATCTGGTAGCTCCTTGCTCACCTTCCATAGTTCTCAGGTGGTCTATGGTAGTTCTAAGGTGGGGGCTGGTTGTTTTTTGTGGTAAGGGGGGCATTGCCAGACACAGTGTAGCCCACTGTTCATGCCTCATGCAGTGTCAGAGTTATGGTCAACCAGGAAAAAAATAAGAAAATGATTGCCTCATATACTTATTTCTGTTTTAATATGTCATATTTATATTCCGCCTTTTCTCCACTGAGCTCAGAGTAGACCTTGCTGTCTTCCTTCCAACTCTGTTTGACAACAGCTATGCAAAATAGGCAGAGAGGGCTTGACTTCCTGAAGTTCACCTAATAAATTTCATGAAGTCAAGGGCCATGGTAGCTTGGTGGTTAAGGATGCTGAGCATGATGACTGAAAGTTTGGCAGTTTAAGTCCCGAGTGCTGTGCAACGGAGTGAGCTCTTGCCAACTGAGCAATTTAAAAGCAAGAAATTGTAAGTAGATAAATAGGTACTACTTCGGTGGAAAAGTTAACAATGTTCTGTGTGCTCCCGCATCTAGTCATGTCTGTCATATGACCACAGAAATGTCTGCAAAAACAGACAGTGCTGCTCTTTGGCTGTAAATGAAAATGAGCACTGCCCCCTAAAGTCAGACACAAATTGCTTTTGAGCAAGGGAGACCTTTATCTTTACTAATAGAAAATACAGCTCCTAGGGAGATATTTGAAGGTGTATCTCCTTAGACAAGGAGAAGTATGGTGGGATGAGCAGTGACATTAAACGGAATGTCAAGTTTCATTTTAGCAATCCAAGTCATGCCTTAGAGAAGGAATCTGAGAACTCTTTATAACAGCTAGTTGAATCTTTTGTAGCCTGTTTCTGGTTGTACTCCAGCTAGATTCATTTTGTGTTGTGATTCTAGTGTGATGAGACTGGCCATTATATTTTTAATTGGACATGACTGTTATAGCTTTATTGATTTGTAAGCCCCCTCAAGCATGGAAGTCCAGAGTATGAGTAAGTTAATTAAGTAAAAATAAGTCAGGAAGGAAATACTTTCGGTCCGCTTTCCTCCAGGTCCTCCAACTCTGCCCACGTTGCATGAGAATTAATATGATGAATGCAAGAGGAGGGTGTCCCATGTACTACCTTCTGTCTTTAGTAAAATAACTTTCCATCAAAGCACCTTTTCTCTGATCAAATAGTAAATTATTGTGTGAAATTAAAGGCATCTTGAACAAAGTAAATAAGTTCCAGATTGTTTCTGCCTGGCAGAAGCAGTACAAAAGGAAACCAATATGATTAGAATACTTCTGACATACGCACCCTCTCAGAAGACAATCAGAGGCATTATTTATCCACATTCATGTGAACAAAAACATTAGGTAGACTGACAGTTTTCCTGTAATCTGCATTTTCCTAACTCTCAAGGGGAGGAAATACCAAATATCATTTTATGCAAATAGTAAATAAGACAGCAAAAGGCTTCTGCGTTATACACGTTCAGAGGCCAAGCGAAATTCCCTGCAACAGCCATAGTATTTAACCTGCAAAGGACTCTCTTGGATTACCAAGCTGTCTGCACATTAATTTGTACCATCTGGGATGCAGAATACAGAAAAGAAACACATAATGAAATGAGAAATGATTCCACCAGTATCTTGGAGTAAAGGGCTGCATTTATAAGGGCTGCATTTATAACCTTCATCTTCCACCCATCATCCAACCTTCAACTGCAAATGTATGGGAGTGTATAAAACTCTGCCTCTGTCTTTCTGCCTCTGCCTTTGGGAACTCCAGATTTACCCACTGAGATGCTTTTAAACCCCCCTCCCTTTTGATGTGAGGGGCCTGTTGCCAGCAAGGTTACTGTAACCCAGCAAAGCAGCACCAGCTTCTGGAACTCTGGTAAAGATCGTATGGTAAATAGGACCTGCTCTGTCATTTCCAAATGTTGGAATGGAGAAAATTAAATAATGAACCAGTGTTGTGAGGAGAGATGGTGTTTCATTTCCCCCAAACTCAATTTAAACTGTTCATAAGGGAGTGAAATAAAACAACAGTTTCTCTAATCTCTGTTAATGTCTCTTGAATGGTACTTTTTGGCAACGGTCAAAGTCACCCTTGCTCGAAAGCCAGTCATCTCTGACTCTAGGGTTCAGTGCAATGATGGGCAGCAGCCAGTTCACACCAGTTCGCCAGAAACAGTAGTAGCTTTTCCCAGTGTCCTGGAGAACCAGTAGCAGCTTCTGGGGGGAACCACCTTGGGGGCTTACCTTTTTGCCGGTTCCCCCCCTGCGCATGCGCACCTACAGTGCTCAGTGCGCATGCACACCTATAGCACTTGGTGCGCATGCGCACCTACAGTGCTTGGCGCACATGCGCATCTACAGCGCCCTGCCTGCCAAGCTAAGCAGCCATTCGCTGCTTGGAGTGTGGCAGTACAGAGCATTGGGCAGCCAGACACAGCCATGGAGGAACCGGTGGCTGCTGCTGAAGTCCTCGGCAGCCTCCTTGCTGTCCTTCCAAGTGGGGAGGAGGAAGAGCAACTGCTAGCCTGAAGCTCCCTAAAGCCTGCTCCCCAGGATAAGTGACTCGCCTTTGGGTGTGGGGTGGGTGGGTATATTTTAATGTACATTTAATGTGTATTTATTTTATGTGTATTTTTATGTCTATTTAATTTGTATTTTTGTGTTTTTATGTCTATTTAATGTGTATTTAATGTGTATTATTTTAATGTGTATTTTTATGTGGTTTTTATATGTATTTTTATGTGTTTTATGTCTATTTAATTTGTATTTTTATGTGTACTTATTTTTATGTTTTTTTCTTTGGCTCCACCCACATCATTGGCTCCGCCCATGACATCATGATATTGGCTCTGCTCATGACATCATGACGTTGGCTCCACCCATGACATCAGCTCCACCCACAGTGTGATAGTAAAAAATTTGGCTGCCCATCACTGGTTCAGTGGTCATCTCTGTTTATAGCCAAAGAGCCAACACTGTCTGTGTCTGCAGATGTTTCCATGGACATGTGGCTGGCATGACTAAACACCAGAGTGCATGGAATACTGTTTACTTTCCCAGCACAGCTTGATATGTTTTTGATATGTTTTTGATATGTTTTTGATATGTTTTTGTGATGTGATATTTTGTGATATGATATTTGTAATTGTGATATATTGTTTCTCTGTGAGCTACTCAGAGTGGGGCAGCATATAAGTTGAACAATACAATACAATACAATACAATACAATACAATACAATACAATACAATACAATACAATACAATATAAAGTGGTCCCTATTTACAGAACTTGCAATTTCTTGCTTTCTAACTGCTAGGTTGGCAGGAGCTGGGACAAAGTTGTGAGCTCACTCCATCATGCAGCCCTCAGGTCTCGAACTGCTGACCTTCCAGTCGTCAAGTTCAGCATCTTAACTACTAAGCCACCTCATTCCTCCCCATTAAGTTGGTTCAGACATATGGTGATTCTTTCCAGAGTTTTCTAGGTAGAGAGTATTCAGAAGTGGTTCTTGCATTTGCTTCCTCTCAGGAAGGTGGAATGGGATTACTGAGAAACTAGGCCAAGGCTACACAAACAGGCTTTTCTTCCCAGAGTCACAGCGAGGAATCAGACTACCAACCTGTGGTTACAGAGTCAGATGCCCAACTCGCTGAGTTTTCTAAGTCACTGCCAGTTTTGAACCAAGGACTTAAGAATCAGCCAAATATGTGAAATGCAGAGCAGATGTTAAAATGCAACAAATCTCATCACATGCATATAGGTCAGAAAATGTATTTGGATTGAAGCTTCCAGAATCCTCCACCACCATGATCCTTAGCCCTGCTGACACAAGGATTATGGGTGCTGTAGTGGAAAATCTGATCTTTTTCCCCAACCTCAAGATTTATGTTACTGAAAATAAAGTTTTGAAATCTTTTTGAAATCTAAGTACAATACAGTAAAACACCGGATAACACTAAAACTTGGTTCCACAAGTCTTGGTGTTATCCGATTTTTAGTGTTATCTGATCCATGTTAAAATCCTATGGGATGGATCGGATAATGTTAAAGCTCCAGAGAGATACATTGTAACCGCACAGGCTTTAGCGGTTGTTATCCGATCTATCCCATAGGACTAGGTTAATGCTATTTGATCCAATTCTCCTCCCCAGATTACTTAATGTTATGCGATTTTAGCGTTATCTGATCCAATTGTTATCTGGTGTTTTACTGTACAGTACTACGTTTTGGTACACATTGTTGTAGGTGTACAAAAGTTGGTAACTTTCAACATGAGAAAATAGATCATGACTAGTTTTCAAACTAAATTCAGCACAGCTTAATTACTTCATCTGCTCCCTCAACTAGCTTTTTCTATAACCATAATTAGCTTATTATCCTGTGACATTAAGTCATGGCTGATAGCACCTGTCAAGCATCTGTTCCCAAACATCTAGGGCTAAGTGTCTCTACACTTTAACATCGTCCACTTTGGACAGTTCCACTGTAAAAAAAAAGCCTGGGGGCAGGAAAATCTTCAAAGCAATTAGCTAAAGCCACATACAAGCACAAAGAATAGATAACACTGGACTCTTTTCTAAGAAGGGGGTAAAAAAAGCAAAGACAACCAATAAAGACCAACATCTACAATAGAAAAAATATTAACAAAGCAACTCTGCAGCTTTGATAGGTAGGGTTATACACCAAGGCACCATCAAAGAAGATGTTTTTATCTGTTGTTGTTGTGGGTTTTAAGTCTAACTTTTAGTGCAAGAGCAGCCAAAAAAGTACATTACATGATGATTCATAGATAAAAGCTTTTATGTGTTTCCTAGAATAAACACCAATGGAACTTGGACGTATTTTTTACTTTGTTTACAGTCAATTCCAAATTTTGACATTTTAAGGGGATGAGGTGTTGGTATCCCTCCACTGTCCTCAACTGTCAGATAATGCTACTCTTTTGAGTTGAGCTTCAGAGGATTTCCTCTTTAACCATGTTGGGCAGACAGCTTACACAAGTACAGCTGCAAATTAGGTTGTTCAAAAAACTTAGGTATCTGACTACAGAGTCAGAGGTTGGGAGTTGGATTCCCCACAGTGCCACCTGGGAGAAGGGCCTGCTTGTGTAGCCTTGGGCAAGCTGCAATGTCCTAGGGCTCCTCAAGAAGAAAGCAATGGCAAACCATTTCTGAGTACTCTCTACCTAGAAAACTCAGGAAAGGGTCACATTAAATCAGAATTGACTTGAAAGCACACCAGTAAATGGCCCAATGTTGGTACACAATATTATGCTCACATTGCCAACAGGAAAAAAGATGCCGAGCTTGACATAGCAAAGGGCAGCTTCAATGCTGACAACATCAATGGAAGCAGTGAAGATGGCCTATAGGACACCGTCTTGTGTGCACTACCATTCACAAAGAGACACCAAGCAAGGGAAAATCACAGTGCTGACTACTTTTTTCATCAGTTAAACAATCATCACCTAAACACAAAGCAATTATCATGGCTGTTTTTGGTACATTATCTATATCTATATCTATATCTATATCTATATCTATAGACAGATAGATAGATAGACAGATAGATAGATAGATAGATAGACAGACAACAATAGTGGTATAACAACTTGTACATCTTTTCATCAGCACCTGAGTAGGAGTTGCTTGAAATTTTAAAAAATTAAAATGTCTCTTTGAAACTAAATCAGAACTAAGTCCAAGATGCATTTGTCAACAAAAGTAAGATATGCACAACATAGATGAATCCTCTGCATATACAGCATGTAAAATCCTAAAATAAAACATAAATGTCAATGCAAATATGTAAGATTCAGCCTTCCAGTGCCCCTCCTACACAAACATATTGAAATTCAACCGCTTAATAGAAGTGCTAAGGGGTATATTCTGTGAACCATCCAGAAAATTGCAAAGCTAATGGGATGATATAGAAACAGAAATAATAAATTGATAAATAAATAATTTATCATCCTCCATTGTAACGGCACCTCGTGTTTCTCCAGTTCTCCAACCTTTCCTAATCCAAATCCTGAATCAAAGCCATTTCCTAGGATTTCCCTACCCATTGGGCTGGAAAAAAAGGGTTATAAAAGCACTCAGTTGTGTATTTCAGTGCTAGTACATACACAACTGTTTTGCACTTTTGTGGTGCAAAAATACTTCAAATATTGCAATTTCCTGGACATGCCTCTTTAAAGACCTTATTTCTGTGACTTTTGAGGGCCCTACAGCCTTCCCGCACCACCAAACTTCAACAGTGTATCTATTTTACAAAAATCAGTCTGGTAGGCCTGTTTCACATATGCTCAGTTTATAACAAAATCATTGTCTTTCTCTTATGAAAGGCCTCTTTTGAGGATCAATATTTCAGCCCCCACAACCTGGATTTTCCCCAAATTTTATAAATGTGGGTGGGGCCAACCATTCCCTTTTGAGATAAAATAAGATTGTTCTTTTCAATTTATATGAAATTGCAGTGGCTCAAGTGGCTAAGACACTGACTGGAAGGCAAGAGGTTAGATCCCATCTTTGTCCCAGCTCTTGCCAACCTAGTAGTTTGAAAGCAAGAAATTGCAAGTAGATAAATAGGGACCACTTCGGTGGGAAGGTAAATAGCATTCCATGCACTCCGGTGTCTAATCATGCCTGCCACATGACCACAGAAACATCTGCAGAAGCTGTCAGGTTACCGGCCATCTTGCCCTGCTCTGGGGTCTCCCCATGCCCTTTCCAGGGACTTCTGTCTTTCAAAAAGCTCCCTCAGGACTTCCCCAAAGCCACCCAGCAAAAGAGCCGGCCTGCTAATTCCAGCTAAAAAAACCTTAGCTGCAACTCCGTTCTGGTCCCATCCTAAATCATTGATGACCATTGGAGTAATTATATAAAGTTAGGGAGATATTTGGTAGTGTGTTCTCTGTGTGTTTGTTCTGAACTACCTCTTACCCACAAAAGAGTCATTCTTGAAGCAAAACGTGGTTTATTAATTAAGTTTCTTAAGCATAGTCCATTAGCATAGTCCATAAAAAGTGTAGATAAAGTTCAGTTGCATAGAATCAGTCCAAAAGCAAAACATTAGGCCTAGGTAATCATTTTGGAACAAAAACCAATATCCACAGGCATGTTATTCCATAGACATCCAAAACAGAACTGGGAACTCCTCTCCTCCAAAATGGAGTTCGCTGACCAACATGGTACTCTCTGATCCAGTCAGAGTCTCTACTGCTTTTCTAGGAGAACTTTCCCACAGCATGAAATTGTTTACACACCTCCAGAGCCATAGCTCTGTGGTTAGCCAAAACAAGGGCCTCTGCTACTAGCTAGAGATAATGAATGGAATTTCACTGTACTGAATAACAACCAGTCTATTTGACACAGACAGAAGAAATGATTTTTGGAGACTTTTAAGGAACCAGGGTTTTTCCATTTTGGGCACGTTAGGGAATTTGGGGCCCTCATATGACAGAAGCAGACAGTGCTGGCTCTTTGGCTTTGAAGCAGAGATGAGCACTGAACCCTAGGGTCAGATATGACTGGCTTTCAAGCAAGGGAAACCTTTATCTTTACCTTTATTTTAAATCTGGAGATGTTAAGAGTCGCTTATTTCTGAATGGGAGGAGGAAATAGTTTTATTTTTATTTTATTTTATAAATCATAAATAGAAAATCTTTTGTCCAAACTTTCGCAAATCTGGCAAACACCATGAGCAGCCTGTCTGCTTCATCTACGACAAAGTTGATACTGATATGAAACTAAGTTTCAAAATTATACATTTTTGTCTGAGCTTTCCCCATTTTTAGAATTGTCTTGTAGAATGTTGATTTGCTCTGCTCCACAATAATAGACCTTAAAATGAACATTCTGGATTCAAAGCTACTCCATTACTTTTACTTCAGATCTAAAAATTCTAAAATATTTAAAATTTTAAAAAATGCTTTAAAAGATCAGCAAATTCCAATAACAGATCAAATTAAAACTAAGTCTAGAAAATTAAAAGATTGAGGGAGGGGGGGATCAAACCAACCAGTGAGCTGGGGTTGTTGTGCAGTCAGTAGTCCATACCTGCACCACCAGCCATGTATTCTTCCTAAAGGGCAGCAACTCCGCCTGGAGATGCAGCTCAATTGGCAGGAGGTTCCATAGGGGCAGAGCGGACACAGAGAAGACCCTCTTTCTGGTGCCAGAAAGATACGTCTCTCTGGCTGATGGAACAAGTAGAGAGCCTCTCTGGTCTGCTTTGTTCTTGGGGTGAGATGGTCTCTTTAAGTATCCTGGCCCACTACCATGTAGTATAGGGATCTTTTGGTCAGACATCCATCTATCCGTCAACAGGGCTGCACTGCTATTGTATGATCCTATTTAGAATTATTGTCCCTACTGTAATTCTGTACATATTTAGCAGATTATTACTAAGAAGACATGTAAAGAACTTCTTCAGGTACCATATCCATTCTGGATATTGGCTATCATCATGGCGATAGTCTTCCTGTTCTTAACTCCTCAGAACAGTTCTTCCAAGGACATTCCACACCAGTTTCCCAAGTTCTCCAGCCATGAATTCCATCTATGTCCAGGTCCTCCCTTCCCAGGGATCTTTCCTTGATCAGCTAGTTGGAGTATTCTATATTTTATGTCGACATAAAGTATAGACTGTAAAGAACTACAGTGTTGATTCTAGGGATTCCATTCAGCAAGAAGAAAAATAAATTTCTGTTTGTTTAAGCAATCTCAATACCTCATTTTGGAGATGAAACTTTTCAAAGAAGATTCACAAAGTTAAAGATGACAGCAATAAAATATAAGATATTAAATATACAGTTTGAAACATCAAACATTTAAAACAATTAAAAACTATATTATGGAAACATCCCCACCATGTTTACCATGAAAATGTATTCATAGTCCCCAGAAGGCAAATTCATTTAAAAGAAGTAACATTCAGATATCAGATTTTGCATGCAGAGTAATAATGGGGAAATGAACTAATGAAAGCTTGAAAAAATATGTTGGTAGTATCCTTTTAATAACAGTATGAGATAGCAATGAATAGATAAAAACGGTGATAGGGAACAGGGGGGGGGGAGAGATGGAGCGAACCAATGATCCCTCTTTAGTTAACAGGAGAGATTGTATTTTCTGCATTTCCTAGCATTAGTTCATACCAGGCCACTAAGACATTTGAACTTTGGACAATTGAGGTGCAATTTCTAAACTTAAAAGATCTTATTCTTGTTAATCTGCCCTGAGTTGCTTTTCAAATAGGGTGGTATATAAATGTGAATAAATAAATAAATAATAAATATCAATCTGTTTCCTTGGATAAGTTTCAAATTGTATGAAACCAGCTGCAAAAAATGCCACCAACTAGCCCATGCACAAAGAAATATTTGTAAAAGGAGTGTGAATCATGCAGACTCCAGTTCTGTAAAAGTTCATTATTTATCCTCAGAGCAAGATTTCTCTGCATAAGATTTCATATCTATATGAAATCTTACAGACAATCTTGTGGCCCTTTCTTTACAGAAGACATGTCAAGCTTAGTAATGCATTATTACCATTTTGGCACAAAATTCTTCTTTCAGGGAATTTGCAAAAGAAGCACCAGTTTCTACAGGGTGGTTACAGTTTTTGTGCAGAAAGAGAGGGGGGACAAAAAGAGAAGCTAGGAAACCTTTATAATGGAGGGGGGAGTCTGAGTGAAGTGTCCAAAAATGCACAGGGGGAAAAAACGGTAGGTAGAGTCTAATGACACTACCGTCAGCGATTTTAGTTCATGAATTCGATGTGTTGAATTATGCTCATTAGTTCATTTATTTCTTTTGATCTGAATGAAATAAAAGAAAAAATGAACTAATGAGCATAGTTCAACACATCGAATTCATGAACTAAATCCCTGGCGGTAGTGTCCTCAGACTCTACCTGTCGCTTTTTTTTTTTTTTTGAAAGAAGGAAGGATAGAAAGAAGATTAGAAAGTAAAGAAGATGAAGATCATGGTGCTAGAAAGAGTGAAAGACTAAGACTCAGGAGACATGGGTTTCAATCCCTAAGATCATGCAAACTCACTGGCAGAGTAGAACTGGTAAAATCATTCCTCAAGTATTTCATACTTTGAAAGCTCCATTAGCATTCCTATAAAGTATAATAACAGTACCATATGGTCAATATGGAGTACTGTATTTCTGCTGAGTTCCTTTAAAAATAATCTTTGAAAACAGTAGTGTCTGGAGAGCACAGCCCAAGGTTGGTGGAACCGGAAATAGAACTTGAGGAAGAACTATAATACTACGGATTTATCCCTTCTTTCTCTCTTTATGTCCCTTTCCCCTTCTCCTCCCTCTCTCTCAAGTTCTATTCTGTTTTTATTTTATAAATCATACAGTGGCATCTAAAACCAGTGCCTGACAAATATCCATCATCTTTTCCAGATGTAATCTGTCTGCTATAGCTAATTAGCTCATGGGCAACACCATTTTGTTACTACACCATTTTGTAAACGCCGGTTTGAATCTGACCCTTTTCTTTAATAAACCAGACTCTCACAGTTAGTTTGCTTTCTCTCTTCTGAAGGCTGGGATATTGTTCTTACAAATCCAATAAATTCAACACAAGTTCTCTTGCTTTTCTTTCTGCATCAGCCTTTATGAGATTTAAAAGACAAACCCAAAGTGCAGATCACAAGTGCATATTTACTGTTCACCCAGTTCTCTTAATCTTCCCAAGTTTCCAAGTTCTTTTGCACTTCTTCCACTGACAGAACACAAAGCAGGGGAAATGCCTCAATCAGTATTTACCATCAGGATCAGGTTTTTTTATTTCATAGATTTTATTGCCAAATATCAACTGCTTAACTTTTGATCACAAGCTTCAGAAATGTGGTATGCTTCCTTTGATTAAAATGACTTTAACAAAATGTATCTGTTCTTTGCCTCTAAACAGTTCAACAAACTTTATTGCTTCTGATTTCTTTCAAGCATATGTGGGAAGAAAGGAAATATGCAACATGAATAAAAGGCTCTTTAAGCATCTATGGAAACCTGCAGGTCATGGTCATTAAGAGGAAAACGGGCTCTTCAGACATTATCTGCATAGCCCTTTTCCTCTTGTGACTCTTCCATTGGAAATGTAATTTCTCAGACTGCTTCTTAATGACGTGTCTTCGGATTTAACCACATAATAGCAATGTCATATGCAGTGCAAACTGCCAAGGTCTATGTGGGCTTTAGTGTGAACATCGATCAACCCCTTTAAAGATCTAACCATTTGTGAAGGGACAAGGTCTAGAAAAGCCCATAAACTCTGCCATTTTGACCTTAATCTGGCCAGTTACTTTTTGTAAATTCAATTATTTTTGACTTAAGGTGGATACCAGCTAATTGTATAGAATCAGTTGCAAATGACTTTAAAATAGAACTTTGAATGTTAGTGAAAAAACTTATGATGGTTTATAAATGGGCCATAAATCAGCAGTGCAAGATATCCTTTGTTTGCTGAAAATTAGAGGTTCAAACAGAATCAGTCCAAAAGATCTGTGCTAATTGATGCTGATGACAGCTCTCCCTCACACCTTCTCTCTCTTTTTCTATAATTGGTTAGGAATTGTTGGCCTTGCACATACAGATATCCTGGAAATATTAGACAGCATGGCTATTAGTAAGGAATTATGGAGTTTGCAGTAAAAAAATTCTCAGGGGTCCCAATCTATTATGGAATAGACTTCATCCAGTTGTTGTTATGGACCATCAAGTCATCTCCAATGTATGGCTGATGTCGCCTTCAGAAGATCCTATTATTGACAACCCTGCTCAGGTCCTTCAAGGTGAAGACATTATCTTGAAAGACAAAACTAAACAGGAGTTTAGCAATCCCTTGCTCATATGTAAATGGTGTTTACTATACAGTAAAACCTTACATAAAGAGCCCCTCGTTTAGAGACTAACTCACTTAAATAGCAGGTTTTTCTCTGAATGGTTGCCTCGCTTAACAACTAAAACCAAACAAAAACTCACTTAACAACTAAAACAGGGGTCTGCAATCCCCCCCACCAGAAGTCACAATTGGTCACTCACAATGGTGTTTCGCTTAAAGAGCAAACTCACTTAAAGAGCAATTCCATGGAATACATTATATTCTTTAAGCAAGGTACCACTGTATTTGTTTTTAGATTCAAGGAGCAATGGGAAGTATCATAATCCTTTTCCCTGTTTGCTAATCCCATTTTCAAAAACCACAGAACAAGATTCCTAGGCAAAAGACAAACAAAAGAAAACTGCCTAAAAATGAAGAGTGCTGCACATCATTTGGAGTTTGCCAACAAACCTCATTTCAAAATGATCCAAATAATCTCTTCCCTAAATAACTTTATGAAATGTTTCTATAACTCAGTGGCATTTGCAATTGAATTATAATTGAATTATAAAGGATTTGAGCTGAGGTTGACTGAAGTGCAGTCTGGCCATGTTATCTGGGATCAGTTTGACCCAGTTGTTCCTGAGGAAGTGGACAGGCTCCTGGGAGCTGTTCGTGCTACTACCTGTGTGTTAGACTCTTGCTCTGCCTGGCTTGTCAAATCTGCCAGGACAGTGACAGGCAGCTGGGTCGAGGCAATCATTAATTCATTGCTGCAGGAGGGTTTTTTTCTGGCATCATTAAAACATGCACTGGTGCACCCCCTCCTGAAGAAGCCATCCCTCGACCTTACAATAATGGCCAACTATCATCCTGTGTCCAACCTACCCTTTCTGGGTATGGTGTTGGAGAAGGCAGTGGCACGGCAGTTACAGGAGATCCTGGATGAAGCAGATTATCTGGACCCTTTTCAGTCAGGATTCAGGTCCGGATATGGTACTGAAACTGCATTAGTCACGCTGGTCGATGATCTCTGGCGAGAGCGAGATGGTGGACATCTGTCTGTCCTTGCTCTCTTTAATCTCTCAGCAGCTTTCGATATCGTCGACCACGGTATCCTTCTGGAAAGATTCCAAGGATTGGGGATCCAGGGCATGGTGTGGTCCTGATTTTCCTCATTTCTGAAGGGCTGGACCCAGTCGGTGTGGTTGGAGGGTGAGAAATCAACCACTAGGTTGCTTCAATATGGGGTACCTCAGGGCTTGGTACTCTCACCTCTCCTATTGAACATCTACATGAAACTGCTGGTGAGATCATCCGTTCCCACGGGGTGAGGTATCATCAATGTGCAGATGATACCCAGTTGTATATCTCGGCCTGTGGGAACCCTAGCGATGCAATGGTAGTCCTTTCTAGGTGCTTGGAGGCTGTTAGGGTCTGGATGGGGACAACGGGTTACAACTGAATCCTGGCAAGACTGAGTGGCTGTGGGTCATGGGTCCTGTGTTATCTCGGGAACTACCATCTTTGGTTCTGGATGGGGCAGTTTTGCCCCAAACAGACCCGGTGCGTAACCTGGGGGTTCTCCTGGACTCGCAACTACTGTTTAAAGAGCAGGTGGCAGTCATGGCCAGGAGAGCCTTTGCACAACTTCGCGTCATTTGCCAGTTATGCCCGCTCCTAGATCGGGACTCCTTGCTCATGATCACACACGCTTTGGTCAGCTCCAGACTTGATTACTGTAATGCACTCTACATGGGGCTACCCCTGGTGACCATTTGGAGGCTTCAGCTGGTCCAGAATGTGGCTGCATGGGTAGTGATGGGATGCAGGCATTATGTTCATGCCTCACCACTGTTCAGAGAGCTGCACTGGCTCCCAGTGTGCCTCCGGGTGCAATTCAAGATGCTGGTTATCACCTTTAAAGCCCTACATGGTAGTGGACCAGGATGCTTAAGAGACCGCATAACCCTGAGGACATCTGTCCATCCCACCAGAGTGGACCAGAGAGGCTCTTTGGTTGTGCCATCAGCCAGAGAGGCGCACCTTTCTGGAACCAGAAGGAGGGCCTTCTCTTTGTCTGCTCCGGTCCTATGGAACCTCCTCCCAACTGATTTATGCATGCAGACAGAGCTGCTGTCCTTTAGGAAAGGAGTAAAAACCTGGCTGGTGGGGAGGGTCTGGGGGATGGGTGGTGTAACAACTCCAGCTGGTTGGTTAATTTGAGCCCCTGTCCTTAATTTTTAATTTTTAACTGTAACACCTAGTTTTAATCTTTTACTCTTTGTAATCAGTTTTAGTTTTAAATTTTGATTTAATAATTTTTAAACTGGTTTTAATTGTTATTGATGTTTTTCTTGTTGTAAAATCACCCTGGGTCACTTCGGCGAGGAGTGACCCAGGGTCACTCCTCGCTGATTAATAAATTAATAAAGTAGTGTTTATTCTAGTCTGGTCAGGATATTCTGCTATGGTAATAGGTTAGACCATACTGCCAGGGACTCATCGCTAAGTGTCAGGGGCGGTTAACTAACCTGACAGCCTTGAGGACTAATGGCCTTGGGTGGCAAAGTCCACAAGGAAGGGTGATGGTCCCCAATTGGATTAAATCCCACATGAGTCCATCTTGATGGAAGGCAGCAGCTTCAGCAATACTGGTTTGGGGCTGATGAGGACTTGCAGGCCAAAAGGGCTCAGGACCATAATGTGACTTGTGGAACTGGATCAGTGGTATGGGTGCGTGTCATGATGTGATGCAGAAGGCAGATGAAAGGCCACTACATTACATTCTCAGGACAGTCTTCATGGTTGATCGCCATGAGAGTCACCAATATTTGGATTAACATACGGCAGAAAAAGAAGTACTTAAATATACAACAGCCCACCCTCAAATTCTACTGAGTAGTGCTAAAACTGCTGAATATACAGTAATGTTTGTGATGGTATTATCCACCATTGGTGCACTGGGATATTTTAAAACCTTATGTGTCATATGTTAATGCATTTGGCTAAAAGCTAACAATTCAGATTCATTTTAGAGCTATTCTCTTTCCTGTCATTTGCTTCATCTCCCAGGACAATGACTTCCCTGTCTGTTCTACTTCAGCACTGTGACTAACCCTTCCTTCAGTAGGAACTATACAATACATGGCAAAAGGGAATAAGCTTAGCCTTGAATTTACTTGAAACACCGTTCTTTAGATAGAATCCCAACTCCCATTTAAATCACCCTGCCTGCCTTAGGATCAAGCTGTCTTTTTTTAGTGTCATATCCCATGTGTTAGGAATGTGGGTCTTTATAACAGTTGACAGCAGCTGGAGAGATGAAAAGGGAACTAGAGAAGGGAGAGAATTTCATTCTGTTTGCACTGTGATAAGGTCTTGTTTGATATGCCCTCTGATAATCTTGTGTCTGAACTGGCATCCTCTTATCCTCCAATAGTTAGTCTTTTAACTTTTCAGAATTTTTTTGATGGAGATTCCTCAACAAAATGCAGACACAAATGTACAAACTAGAGGGATAAAGACTACCAAAATCCTTTTGCCTGCGACCCCCGAGTGAAGAGACAGACACATGTCATTGGTTCAAACACAGGCCACTTTATTAAACCAAAATAAGTTGTTGCAAACTATTGCACTGGGGACTAAGTAGTGTGGGTGCATGATAATAACTCAGGTCAATATCAGAGGGACAGCAGAAAAGCTCTGCAGGCAGACCAGCACTGTGCCCAACAGTAGGACCAAGCTATACAACCAGGAACCTGGCAAAGCTTCCGGACCAGCTGCCCCAGGTCTGTGGCTATTCGACAGCTGTGAGACACTCCAAGTGATAGTGCTGTCTGAGGTCCCAAATTACCCAAGACCCCAACCAAATAACTAAAGAGGCTATTCTGATTAAATTCACCTGCACTACCTGCCACACAGGGTACAGCCAGCGGCTGAACCCCAACCCACCCCAGCCGACCTACCAGGCTGGAGGCCCCAGTGCAACAGAAGGAGCAAATTGAGGCAAAAAGGCAATGAACCCATGGAGTGGCTGGAGGCCCTAGCCTCTGCAATGGTAGAATTGGGCATGTAGCATAGCAAAAGAAGACCAGAATGGAGGCAAGGGAGGCACCTCGGTCCATTGCATGGAACGAGGTCCACCAATACAGGCCTCACCTTTGTGACTTCGGAAATGCGCCATCCCACCTATGAGATGAATACCACCTGCGAATGCACCACAAGGAAAACAGAAGAATGGAGGCAGGGGAACCTCAGTCCATCGCATGGAAGGAAGTCCACTGGTGCAGGCCTCGCCTTCATGCTTTCAAAACAAAATGTGCCATCCCACCTATGAGATGCACACACAGTAAAATGTTCTATATGAAAATCAGCAGGAAAGAACTGCACCATCTTCATGGTGAGATGCCCAGCAGTGAGCGGA
The DNA here is from genome assembly GCA_030440675.1 of Furcifer pardalis. Classification (NCBI taxonomy): domain Eukaryota; kingdom Metazoa; phylum Chordata; class Lepidosauria; order Squamata; family Chamaeleonidae; genus Furcifer; species Furcifer pardalis. The sequence goes on from CP126891.1 coordinate 260,668,203, forward strand.
AACAGGAGGAAAACTGCACCCTCTCGCAGCCAAGATGCACACCCACAGCAAAAGCACTGCGGGACAAAACTGTGACACAGCAAGCTGCGGAAATGACAGGAACCCCATCTTAAGAAGAGTCTGGGGACCTGAAAGAAAATAGAATGCACCGGAAGGAACTGCCTACACATGGGGGGGGGAGGGATAGACACCATTAAAAAACCCCACAGTATTATACAGGCACATGGAGTCAGGGTTCAGGGGAAGCAGTGAGTGGAGCAGCGGAGATTGATAGCGCACATTCATGTCACCCACCGTGAGACTGAGAAATGGAGCAAACCTGGAGACTCAAAGGGGGAGGGGTGGAGACACTAAATCCCAGGCACGCTCCGAGCCCGGGGCAGGGCCATGCCACAGGCACATTGAGTCCCCTGGGATGCCAAAGGAGACCATATCTGTGTGAAAACACCAGGGGAAGCTGATTCTACGTGGTAATAGCAAACTTAAATCAACGTAACACAATCACACTTATGTATTTCCTGGGAACTGAGATTACCCCTACAAACGGATGGAAGGCTGAGTCAACCCGAATCCTGGATGGGGGGAACTCACAACCTAACAGGTGCAGGACAGCAGTTTAAACTATGTTATCTGCCTAGGAAGGAAGGCAGGCCAAATAAACCCGACCCCTGAACAAGAATAGAACTCACAATCCTTGGGTAGCAGTAGGGCAGTTGATTCCCTGATCTATGAATTTCCTACCAAGCAAACTTTTCCGTTACAAAGATTGAAAAATATAGTGGATGAATGCAGGTGCTGCCGTTTGTTTTCTAACAGAATCCTTGTCTCTCCACTGGACAGCATTCAAAAAGATCATAAACGTGAGATCTATGTAGTGTAGCCAAAGGTGTATTAGACTTCTGTTGCTCACAGCTGTTCTGTCTTCCAGATGCTGATAGCAAGAAATAGGAAATGCCTCTCTTCATCTTGGCCAATGTTAGTTGCTTCCTCTCTGAATCTGTGCTGCATAAAACCTTAATGGAGAGAGGGCATAAATGGCTCACCATAAATGATCCTTCTGAGAGGAAGTCATTTCTAACCTATACTATGTGCCCATTTCCTCTGCTATAAGTTGCACACCATAATTACATCACGGTCTGCTCTTTGTTTGATGAAACCTTCAATTTCATTTCATTTACAAAAGATATAGTCAGAAAATAGCTATTTATTTTGGCCCATATGCAGCATGCACACTGAAAATAGAACAGCTTGCACTGGAACAATGCACAATGTCTTTAGGTAAGGTGAAGCATTGTTTTTAATGTTTCCTTACACCTGGGTGCCATATAAAGGCTGAGTTACTGTTATTGTTGTTTTTAATGTAGCATTCATTCCAGTATATTTTAGCCTTTTGCAAAACTGAATCTGGAATGCTACAGTTAGAGGCTCTGGATTTTTGGATGAGTGAATGTATTGCAGGAACAAGTGAGAGATTAAATGCAACAGTGCTGTAATAGTTAATAGTTTTGCATTTGCAAGTTGTAGTAAAACAACGCACAAAAAATAAAATCATATTAAAAGAAGCATAAATCATAAATGTAAAAGAAATAGAACATCAACTCCAGACACTAAAGCCTTCCAGATGTCACCTGGATATGAAAGCTACCTCCAATTTGCCTTTTGTTTCTATCAAGCACCTAATCATAGCTTGGAAAGATTTTGATTATGTTTTCCTGCAACTGACAGGTTCCCTATTTGTATAACACTATGCCTCCTTGAACATATTGATCTTGCCTGATTTCAAAAGCTAAATGGGATCAAGAAAGAGAAATGGAATTAAACTGGCATTAGCTACATATGAGAAATGTGCAAGTTTGTTTTCAAATAGAGAGAGAGAGAGAGAAAGAAGAAGAGGGCATTTGCTAAACTCAAGGTATTTGGAGATTCAAAATGAGGAAGTCATAAGAAACAGCAAAAACTGGTAAGCTAAGAACATGTAACTGAAATGTTTGTTTGTTTACTAGATGTATATACCACCTGTCTAACCCATTGGTCACTCTAAGCACTTAACAAAAATAATAAAACATAAACTGTAAGACAAATCCAAAAAATTACCAAAATAAAAATAAACTAATAGGCAAATCCTACCCCCTCAAATTAAAACAACACACTGATAATGTCAAACTGAAGATAATTTCTGCAGAAGCCTTTGATTTGATCTACTGTGAGAAAGATTAGCATTACTCCTTTGCCATCTTTATAAGGCACTGGGATGGATGATCTTATATTTCTGACTTTATTGATGAAGGCGCAAGCAGGCTTCAGGCTGGGTAGGTCATGTTGTGGTCAAATCCTTAACCTTATGCAACACATTGAGGATGGCTTCGAAAGAAAGCTTAATTACAAGAGTGGTTTTCATTGGTCAATCATAGGATACTGCTGTGTAAAATAAATAATCTTATGAGAGATAACAAACTTACTAGGGTCATTGGCAGCTTCCTCCAGAATCAGAGATTCTACATGACAATGAATGGAAAGAACATCAGATGGAAGAATGGACTGCCCCAAGGAAGTGTATTGTCTCTAGCACTGTATAATATATACACAAATGATCAACCAGTTCCTGAAAATACAAATTTGTTCATCTGTGTGGATGACACAGCAGGCAGTGCAAGGATCAAGTTTTGACAAGATAGCTGGAAAACTTTGTTAGGACATTTTTCATTTGGGGGTATTGTACAAAGATTGCTGCCCAGTGGAATAGTATAACTTTAAGGCCCTCCATGTGTTTTGAACACAGGTGTCCATAATAGAGCCTCAAACTGATTGCCAGGCTGTGCATGCTTGGTCCATGTGCTCCTGTAACAGCCCAGCTGTGGCTGATTAGAGAATCTGCCCAGCAACACAAGGGTATAACTGTGGCCCTCTGGGAAGGGTCTATGGAGGAGGCTGTCACTGGGAGGAGGTTATTATGCTGGAGGAGATTATCTGTGAGGTTGCTATTCTGAAGGAGTCTATATACTGAGAAAGACTGAGACACTGAAGGAGGTGATGGTGTTCAGAATTTTTCTTCAACTGAGAAGAAAGAACTGCTAAAGGATCATCAGGACTCTATGCTTGCTCCTGGAGTTGGAGCCAACAGAGGACTCCAAGCTGTCTACCTACTGTGGGGCTTGGAGAGAAAGAGAGAGAGACTGTTGTATATAGTCCTGTGTATGTCTGTCTTCCCCTCACTGTAAGTAAAGCGCACCTTTCCACTGAAGGCATATGTGTGTGTGTTATTGCACTAAGGCTTTTGCTGCGTAAGAGCTTAAAAGTGCTACTCTGCTATCGAGCCACACATATCGCTAGGGGAATCCCTGATAAACTTAATGATGCAATTGAAGAATTGGGACAGTATTACACCATCAACCACTTGAAGCCTAAACCGAGCAAGACTCAACTTTTCCTATATTGGCCCATTGTAGAATACAACTGCAATATTCACCTAGACAGTGACAATTACCACCACCCCCTTCCCAAAAAGGCATGTTTGGTAAGTTAACTGGAACTTTAACTAAGACTGAAACTTAAGCTAATTTGTTGTAGAGAAAAGATTTTTTTAAAAAACCTCCCTAAACAATACAGTCACCCTGGAGAGGGTGACCGTACGTCAGAATTGACTTGATAGCATGTAATTACTGTTAAACTAGAAAGGCAAAAGATAGCTGCTATAGCGAGCAAACTGACGTGGAATTTGTACAATGTTTGTTTAGTCTCATGCAAAATCAATTACTGCTCTCCCTCTTTTTGCTGTTGTTCTTTGCTCATCATTCTCAAGCTGCCATATTTCTAATTGATCAAAGTACAAATAAATAGCAGAGTGTCAAGCAGACGGTACGCTCCATCCTAGCTGTAAAATCAGCAGGACTGTGCAATTTATGTATTAACTTAACTTGTCAGGGTGGGGATAGCCATTTTTATAAGTAAAGTGACTGTCCCCTCCTAAAAAGCCCGTGAATTTTTTAAAAAGAAGCAAATCACAAGCAATAGTCTAGAACAGAGTGGCCAATCTTTTTGCACCACAGGCCTGACCATGCCCCCGGAACAGCTGAGAGGGCCATGCCCCCCAGAAGCGGAAGCAAGCACATTTACAGCTGACATAAATGCGTTCACTTCCGCATTTATATCAGCCATGGACATGTTTGCGCATGTGTGGGCATGTTTTATGGCTGATGTAAACATGCCCACTTCTACCTCCAGGCATAGGGGAGATGGCACCGGGCCGGTTGGAATGGCATTGCAGGCTGGATCTGGCCCATGGGCTATAGGTTGGTAACCCAACCTATGGTCTAGAATAACAAAACACTGAAATTATTTAAAAGCATGTTTATATAGATGGGGAAAGTTATTCTGGGGACTGTGAATCCTAGAGTCCAACAACTTGGGCAGCAAGTCACAGAATTCCATGCTGGTTCAAATTATAATAAAAAATGTACCTTTTCCCATCTTTGTGTTTTTATTGCACTCTTTTAAAAAGAAAAGAAATGCAAAACATTTTAGAAAAGAGGAAACTGCTTAAAAATAAAGCTTTCCTCATGGAAACAATGAAAACAGTAAATAGTTTAGTAAGAACAATTTATTATGAATTATGGCAACAGTCAAGAAAATTGGGATATGGTAACCCCCTATAGCCCTCCCCACCCAGCCATCTCATCAACTGCTCCAGAAGTCTTGGAAACTCACAGAAGCAGGTTTTCAGACACTTTAGAGGACTGTATTGGAAAGGGGCAAGGAAGGAAGTAGTAGATTTAAAACTTGTGGTCATCATCTATTTAGGCCCTATTAATTTATCTTTCAGAAGAAATTGTGAAAATATCTGTTTGTCTTTTTATTTGGCCTGTTTTAAAATATCCACCACTTCCATTCTCCCTTTGGTGTAAAGGGGAAAAGAAAAAGGACTATGACATTTACATGCCTTTCATTAACTAACACCCCTTTGCTTGTCTTTGATTTTTGCTCCAACCCGTGGAAATAATCTATATGATGTGACACATGTATGTATGTTATACCATTAGAAATAGTGTGATATTGACAGAATGCGAAACTGGGATCAGATGTTCATGGAGAGGAGGAACTCTACGAATGTCAGAGCTTGGCAGAATTATTTTTTGGACTATAGCTTCCCATGTAGAATCCTGAAAATGGAAACTCTAAACAGTAGTCTTCAGAACTTCTCCTCTTACTTCCATAGCGCTTTCGATTGCACATTTTTGAGCATCTTTGAAACACAAGGGAATTGCACTGGAGTACTGTGGTTGTTGGAATGTTCTCTGAGACTTGCAAGGGGTAGTTCCATAAGAAGCACCATCTATGGAGCTTAATGGGCATCAAACTACCCATCTCAGGAACCCATATGTATAACCCAGTGCTATATAGTCTTATGTAGCGCTGCAACTCCTAGGATGCTCCAGAGCAATTCTCTTGTCGTCGTCGCCGCTGCCGCCGTCGACGGCCTGTAACCAGGGCTGTAACCAGGATTCTAGTTGTTGTTTTTCTTGGGGAGGAGGGATTTTTCAGGAGAGGTAAAAACTTCCAGGTGGAAAAACAATGTCACACTCATGTACATAACATTGGCATCAAGGGGTGGGTGGTCTGTTAGTTCAGGAGGGTTTTTGCCCTTGCTCCCCCCCCCCCCCCAGCTATGGCCCTGAACTTTTTCTGTCTGTGAAGGAAGCTGGGAACACTGCTTTTCCCCTCAAATTAAAGCAAGGTGATTTCCTCTTGTTTCCCATAATCCACTCATTATTCCCAACTTTCAGATCCATCTTGAATTCTACATTCTATGAAGACATTAATGACTGAGATTAAGAATATTGAGGCTGTCTTGGATATTAAATATGAACCTAATGATTCATTTTGAATTTTTTTTGTTCCTCTAGACAAGTGCAAACTCTAAACTTGTCAGCAACTGAGGAATTAAGGGTCAAAGGCAGGTTTGGTACTATTGTTGCTTTAAAGTGATAAGGTTTTATGTAAGCAATAATCAGACAATGCATTACCAAAATTACTGACACACATAATGTCAAGTCATTTTCTCTAACGTATTTAAAACAGAATAACACTTCTGGCTAATTGATATTGTCTCAATTTCCTTGGAATACCGCAGTGAACAAAATGCTAAGCTAGCTGCATAGAATTGCTTTCAATGTCATTTAAAGGGTGGCCATCGTAGTTTAGGGGGATAGGAATATAACTGCAGATTTTTGGACCAAGTGTTTAAAACATTTACTAGGCAGAAAGTTCCAATGAGGATAGTGGAATTCACTTTCATTATAGACCTATCCTTTAGCAACCAAGAGCCTACACTAGGTCCAATTCAAACTCATCTCAGGAGAATGAAGCAAATTTGGATCTGGTGGTCCCAAAGCTGATTTTCATATCTTCTCACTCCCAAACACAATTTTGGTACTTTGTGCTGCTATTCCTGACAGGAATGCTATTGAAGGTTTTTAAAGGTATAAATGGACTACTGGAATGCATAGAAGAGAGAGAGAGGAAGTTTTGTGGAGGAGTCAGACTACATCTTCCAGAATCCCACAAGATGATTACAGAATTCTGTTATTGCTATGTGTTGTCCTACAACTAATGGAGAACCTATGAGTGAGTGATCTCTAAAATGTCCAGTCATTTTATCCTAAAATTTCTTGTAAACTCAAGGCTATTCCTTCCTTTATGGCAATCAATCTGTCTCATACTTGGTCTTCCCTTTCCCTGCTGCCTTCAGCTTTTCCTAGTATTATTGTTTTTTCCAGTGAGTCTTATTTTCTCATAATGGGCCCAGAAAATAATAGACTCAGTTTCACAATTTTTGCCCCCAGAGAAAGTTGAGACTTAATTTGATCTAAGATCACTTGTTTGCTTCTCTGGTAATCCAAAGGAATCCATGAAGTTCTCCTCTAGGACCGTATTTTTTAAACACGATAAATCAATCTTTACCCTGTTGGCTTTCTCCACTATCTAACTTTCACATTCGTACTTTATAGATAGAAATATAATCATGTGGATGATCTTGGTCTTGGTTTCCACTGTAACATCCTTGTACTTAAGGATCTTTTCTAGAAGTTGCCATTACCAGAATACTCCCAATTGTGGGTCAAAAATACCACAATCTTCAAGGAGGCTCTTTCTGTGTACCCTGTCTACAGCTTAGGTCAGGGGTTCTCAACCTTTTCAAGCTGAGAGACAGGTCACACTCAGACAACTTCCGGAGCCGGAAGGCCATTTTGTCCTGCCTGCCACATATGGAACTTTTGGGTGTGGCGGAAGCAGTGGGGGACCACAAGACATTGTATCGTGGGCCACATCTGGCCCCCAGGCCATAGGTTGAAAATCCATGGGCTTAGGTTGTGGCAGACAATTTTTGAAACTGAAGTTTTGCTTTTCCAAGTAGGTAACTGTCTTCAGTGCAAGTAGTATACTTGAATTTTCTCTTATCTCTTCATCTTGTACCTCTTGGCAACTTACTCCAAAACATAGCTTCAAGCTAGATGCAGGGAGGAATGGGAAACTACCTCTGGTTGATGGAAGTAGCCAAGTACAGGCTGAAAAGATTGAGATGTTGGCCCAAAATTTAACTACCCTGGATATTTGATAAGCTCTGTGGACTCATGTTTGTTTGTCCTTGAAAATACATTCCACTGTGTTGGCTGAATTATTCTCCTTAGTAAGCATGTTTAGGAGGGAACACTCTTTTCTGAAGTGTTGTACCTTTTTGCAAAAGTGTCACCTTACTGGCAACTTCTGTTTTGTCTCCCACTATTCAGAGTGTAAAAAGTGAATGTAACCATTCCAGGAAGAAAGAAGTGATTAATGGGTTACTTCAGTCTGGTTGAAATGGGGAAATGTGGTACCCAGACTAGAAAACCTCTCTTCCATACTGGAAAACATTATAAACAATGGTACCTTGCTTAAAGAGCATAATGTTGTCCACAGGATTGCTCTTTAAGCGAGTTTGCTCTTTAAGTGAAGCACCATTGTAAGTGACCAATTGTGACTTCTGGTGGGGGGGATTGAGAACCCCGATTTAGTTGTTAAGCGAGGCGACCATTCAGAGAAAATTCTGCTCTTTAAGCAAGCTAGTCTCTAAGTGAGGCGCTCTTTATGCAAGTTTTTACTGTATTTTGTTTTTAAAAAGGATTTAACAAGAAGCAACCCCTACCCACCTACCACCCACCCACCCCAAAAAAAGCATGAAAAGAGAAATGAGGTCACTGTTCAATGGATTCATATACTATTCATTTCTCCCAAGAATAATCTCCCAGTGTATTCATATGCACAGTTCCCTTTTAACAAAGCAATTTATCATGTCTTCTGAACATACATCATTAAGATGATCATGTGCATTTACAGATCTAGCAAGGTTGCTGCTGAAAATTCATTTCAGGATGACATTTTGGTCTCTGTTTTCTAAGGCACTGTTTTGCCATGATTTAGTGCTGCCATACATCACTTATAAGAAAGTGTCACGTTTGATGTTCTTATTTATTTCCCTTTCACTACTGATTGGTATAATTTATATGAATGCTTTAAAACCCCTGCTGTGCATTGGCTACTTAAAATGCACATCTAATTATGAACCTTTCTTCTTTGCTGTTTGTCTGGAAAGAAAAGACTCTTTTCTTTCCCTTTCCCTTTCAAGGTTGCCATGATTTTTCATGTCTGCTCTTCTGTCTGAAAAGCCATGTTGGCCAGCCAGTGTTAGGAAGTGCTCTTGTTTATATCCAAAGCACTGAACACGTTTTTGCTGATTTTTGCTGATCAAGCTCTGTTTCAAAGCACTGGAGCAAGCAAAATTATTTTTCTGATTCATTGACAATTGAATTTGAATGTTGATTCACATCTCCCTTGAACCATGTTCACTAGGGAAGAGGAACTGTGCCAAACACTACAGCCATTTAATTTTCTTGCATCATTTCATTTTTATTTAGTTATTTAGCTAAGTGTCACAATCAGAGAGCCAAAGAACTGGAACATGTTCCATGCAGAACAATCAAAGTCAGATTACCAACCAGAGCTGCTGGTATTGACTGATTGATTGATCCTGGAGAGTTGTTTTTCTCAGGTTTCAAATTCAGTGATGCTATGCCCTCCAACTAGTCTACTCTTACTTATATAAGCCTCATAGCAGATTTCAGTTCATTTATGCAATTTATTAATTTGAAATTTTGCATCACAGGAGAGATTTGCAGACCCTGTGGAGTACCAAAAAGACAAACAAGGGGACTCTAGACCAATGCAGCCTCTGAAACTAATATGATTAAAGAGAGGCTATCGTACCTTCAGCATATCAGGAGAGAAAAGGGTTCAGAGGAAAAGACAATAAGGTTGGAAGAAGTTACTAATAGTAGAAAAAAAGAAAATCCTGCATGAGATGGATTGACTCAATAAGGGGAGTGCCCAAGCCTTGGTTTTTAAGACTTGAGGACAGCTACTAATGGTAAAACCTTTTCAATGTTATTCATTCATAAGATCAGCACAATTCTTCACCATAACTCTACAAGTTTACTTGGCAGTGGCACTATAGCCAGAAACAATACTGTACTTGATAGCAGAAAACTTATTTATACTGGCCATCCCCACCCAGTGTAGCTGGCTTTTTAAAAGCCACTTGAGGCTGAGGGAGAGCAGCAAACTGCTGTTTGGTACATTCCATGTATCCAAACAACAGTTTACTTCTCCAATGGGGTTGCCAAAGTCCCATTGCAGCTACTTTGCATCTGATGGGGAGGCTTTCCCCCGTCCAATGCAAAGAGGTGTCTTCTCCTGACAAGTGTTGGAGTCTGATCATTGGTGGTGGTGGGAATAGGGGTTTCTAGCAGATGGGAGAAAATTTACCCCATCAGCTGCAAAGAGAAGAATGTCCCCCACCCCACCCCCATAAAAAAAAATCTGAATCCAATTATTGGCAGGAGGGACAGGACATTGCAGTTGACATAGTTCTCCCCATCAGGTGCAAATTGTCAGTCATCATTACCCCACTCCCCAATCAAAATCTGATCAGTAGAGGGAGAAACTGCTACTTTGTACCTGATGGGAAACACTTCAACAGCACATTGCTGTTGGAGTTTTGCCCCTGAGCCTCCCGCTGAGTTCCATCTGTGGCAGGCACAGGGATGAAAGCCATGTTACAGCTGGAGATGGGATACAATAAAGTGGGGCAATTTAGTTTAACCCATGATGGAGTATCAAAATGGGCTAGTTTGGGGCAGACTGGCCTGACTGTGGTAGAGACAAGATCAGGCCAATCCACCCCAACCTGCCCCCTTTTTCTCCTCCTCCTCCTCCTCCTTTTTCATTCATGTCCTAATCAAACCTTGCCAAAATGAAGCCACTTTCTTCACTTTGTCATTGCCCAAACTCAAGTCCTCATCAGTGCACATCTCTGGCAACAATCAGCAGACCTACTGAGCCAGATTCTGTGTCTCTCCACATTCACACCATGTGTTGTCTGTCAGTAGCCCCCACTTGAGCATGTTGGTTTTGCATTTAGGGACTCCAACCCTCAGCCTATTCTGGGTCCTCCAAGTGACGTAGGGGAGGTTGAGATATTCAGCCATATCTTCTTTTAATGTTGTTCCTTGTCCAGTGAGCTCCTTCTTCCGTCTTCTAATTTGGTTTTGCTCTTGTGTACCCTCCAGAATGTTTGTTCTTGCCATAAAGCTCTTCCTGGATCAGAGCCAGCAGGCTTGATCTGAGATCTGAGCCTGTGGCCCTCAATCCACAACAAATCACAGGCTATATTTGGGAACTGAATGATGTTTTAATTCATAGCAACACACTTCTTGCACTGCTCAAAGGCTTGACATTAGCATTGGGGGTTTCTGAGAATAAGGGATATGGGAAGATGCTATCTGCAGAAGCCAACGCTAGATTTTGCTGCTTACAAGTTATGCGGTTTTGCACTTATCTGCAGGTTGTTGACAGTTCCTTAAAATATATGTCTCTTGTTAAATGTTTTTAAACCTAGCAATATCATTCAAAACATTCATGCTGACAGTGATGCATTTGGAACATGTCTGTAATATATATATTAAAAATGTTTACTAGAATAAATGTTAAATCCACTTGTTACTTACTTGTTAGACTATAAGTAAAGTTTTTTTGTAGGCTATGTGATGCTATGTTAATAAAAATCAATAGTGAATAAGAATTTACAGGTCTTATATTTTGTTCATGTTTGTTAATGTACTACCAAAAGTGGTACCAAATAGCTAGGAAAGTATCTTTTTTACTTTTTATTTGTTGAGCATACAAGTTGCTTCTCATTGTGGTGTGTGTGTGTGATGTTTAAAGATCGTATGCAGATACTGTACCCAAATTTCTCCTCACTACATACTTCCTGTTGTAAAGATGACTGAAGTGATGGGTGCGAAGCTATATTATGTTTTAAATGTTATAATTTACCACCTTACATATTGTCCATTCAGTTCCAGCAACAAACACTAGTATATGCAGCTTGGATAAATAATTTTTTTTGGAGTATAACCCCTTAAATCTCCCAATGGATTTTAATTAGTGATATTTTAACATTCTCTTGGCTTAATCATACTCTAACATTAATATCTTAGTTTATTGTGACTTTAAATATATGCATTTTAGGTGCATGGTGCATTGTGCCACTTTATTTGAAGAAAGGTGGGGTATAAACTAATTAATTATTAGATAGATAGATAGATAGACAGACAGACAGACAGACAGACAGACAGATAGATAGATAGATAGATAAGGTAAAGGTAAAGGTTTCCCTTGCTCGAAAGCCAGTCATATCCAACTCTAGGGGTCAGTGCTCATCTCTGTTTCTAAGCCGAAGAGCCAGTGCTGTCTGCTTCTGCAGACATTTCCATGGTCATGTGGCAGGCATGACTAGACACCGGAGCGCATGGAACGCGGTCCCTATTTATCTACTTGCAATTTCTTGCTTTCGAACTGCTAGGTTGGCAGGAGCTGGGACAGAGACGGGAGCTAATTCAGTCCTGCAGTACTCGGGATCCGAACTGCTGACCTTCTGCCTCCCAGTCAGCGTCTTAGTGACTTGAGCCACTGCAGTCCCAGATAGATAGATAGATAGATAGATAGATAGATAGATAGATAGATAGATAGATAGATAGATAGATAGATAGATACTCAAATTGTCACCCTTCCAATGGACAAGAAAAATGTATTTCTTTCCTTTGGAAAGCATAAAAAGATGCAAAGAAGTTCAAAAAAATTGTTCAGACTATGAACCTAACTGAAAAAAGCTGTGCTAACTAAACAGACCCCAAAGAAGACATGCTCCACATTTGGAGAATGCTGAATGATTTTTGCACAGAGTGGAGGGTTGAAAAAAAATAAAGGGAGAAGGAAATAGAAGAGAAATAAATTTATTCAACTTAATCAACCTCTACTTGGTCGGTCTTTCTTTCTTTCTTTCTTTCTTTCTTTCTTTCTTTCTTTCTTTCTTTCTTCTGTGAATTTTCTTTTTCATGTTTTACATTCTGATCCTTTTGGTCCATACATATTATTGAATAGTTATTCACTTGAAAAGGATACAGCTTACATTGCCACAAAGTGACAACTACAGTGGTACCTCGCTTAAAGAGCATAATGCGTTTAATGGGATTGCTCTTTAAGTGAGTTTGCTCTTTAAGCGAAACACCATTGTAAGTGACCAATTGTGACTTCTGGTGGGGGGGGGGACTGTTTTAGTTGTTAAGTGAGTTTTTGGTTGGTTTTAGTTGTTACATAGTTGTTAAGCGAAGTGACCACTCAGAGAAAATTCTGCTCTTTAAACGAATTAGTTTCTAAGTGAGGCACTCTTTATACGAGGTTTTACTGTACTGAAATGCTATAGAAACTCCATGGCAAAGTGTAGACTGGAAAAGGTGCCAGAAAGTGTGGCTGGCTGTATGACCTAGATGTGGCAACAAACTAATATTTACAAGGTCTACGTCTACATTTTCTTGAGTCAGAAACTCAGTCTCCTAGACAAGGTTTCCATGGGTACATCAAACAGTCAGGGATCATTGTTCATGGCAACGGGCAGATTAGCTTTCCTGTGAAGAAAGAGAAAATGTTTTCCTTTGCAAACATTGGCTTTCTGTCAGAGAACTCAGCAATGTATGGACTTGAAGGAACCAAGTCTAAAGTGGTATTTTAAAAATGCAGTAGATTGGTATGCAAGAGAGGTCATTTACACTGTCTATAATGCACTCAGAAAGAATTTCAGAACCGAATGAAAAATAAGTGGGGATGAGTAGAGTGATCCATGCATAGAAGCAAAATCCTAGTTAATATATGTATCCGGTCATTTAAAATGTACCAACAAGATGTTGTTTTGAATTTTCCAGAAGTATTCAGCAGGCCTAGATGGTACAAAGCTTGGGAGTAGGGAAAAGTGCTCAAAACTTCAGGTGCAGATATGACCCGAAGCAGATATGACCGATGGTTGCCCAATTCTCTCTCAAATTCTTCCAGTGTTGGAGTGCTCACCACCACTCAAAGCAGTTGGTTCCACTGTCATACTGCTCTAACTGTTAAGTTTTCCCTAATATTCAGTCTATATCCAGCTTCCTGTAGTTTGAGCCCATTATTATGGGTCCTGCACTCTGGGATGATTCAGAATAGATCTTGCCCTTCTTCTTTAGAATTATCTTTCAGGTATTTCAGGAGTGTTGCCATACCCCTACCCCCACCCCACCCTCCTTTTCTCAAGGCTAAACATACCTATTTCCTCCAGTCATTCTTCATATGGCTTGGTTTCCAGTTCTCTGATCATCCTTGTTCTTTCTCTGTACCTGCTCTAGTTTGTTTGCATCTTTCATAAAGTGTGGTGCCCAGAATTGGACACAGTATTCTAGATGTGGTCTGACTAGTGCTGAATAGAAGGGAACTTAAGATCAAAGCTCATTGCAGATGGAGATTGCAGCCATGAAATAAAAAGGCGACTGATTCTTGGAAGGCAAGCGTTGAGAAACCTGGGGAACATAGTGAAAAGTAGAGACATCAAATTGCAAACAAAATTCGTATAGTCAAAGCAATGGTATTCCCAGTGGCAATGTATGGTTGTGAGAGCTGGACCATTAGGAAAGCTGAGCGCAGAAGAATAGATGCCTTTGAGATGTGGTGTTGGAGGAGAGTTTTGAGAGTCCCCTGGACAGTGAGTAGAACAAGTAGGTCAATCTTAGAAGAAATTAACCCTGACTGCTCCATAGAAGGTCAAATAGTAAAGATGAAGCTAAAGTACTTTGGATATCAAATGAGAAGAGAGGATTGACTTGAGAAAGCCTTAACGCTTGCAAAGTCAAGGGCAAAAGAAAAAGGGGACGGCCAAAAATGAGATGGGTAGATGGTATTGAAGAGAAAATGGACACAGAGCTGAGCGAGTTGAGGGGGATGGTGGAGGACAGAAGTACCTGACACACAGTGGTCCATGGGGTCGCAAAGGGTCGGAATCTACTGTGTGACTGAACAACAACAAAAAGTAACTCATTGATTTTTGAGACTATACTTCTGTTAATGCAGCCTAAAACAGTGACTTCGTTTACTTTCACTGACAATCTGATAATCTATTATTCCATTCATAACATGTTGGGTTGTTCCATATTTCAACAACAATTGAGTGAGCCTACTTACTACTGGGTTTCAACCAGTACTTTACCACTTCTCTCTCTTGCTGGCATTTCTTATGTTCCCTAGGAGAGGCACGCAAACATCTTGGATTGTGTTAGGCTACAAAAACTAGAAGCAGCATGCAGTATTTAAATGACAGAAGACACAGTCAAATTTACATGTTCACATTAGGTTAAAAGCCAAAAGCATCACAGATCTGACTGGTTTAAGTCACCTTTCAAAAGTTTGCTTTCAATTTTAAGGGGTTAAATTAAATTGTTAATTCCATCTAAAGCATACACATTCCATCAGTGAGTCTTACATAAGTGTTGATTGAACAAGCACCATTCATTAATGAGTCTACTCTAGTTAGGATTAACACTTAGGTTTAGCATGTGGTACTGGAATTTGTCTAAATGCATCTTATTATTTTAAATTGTTCATGTTTGTAATGTTAACTCTAGCTTTTCACAACACCTACGTATTTGGTTTTGAAGCTGCACCTGGTTCATTATGTATTTGTTAAGAAGAACAATTTTTCAAAAAGAATTAAGGAATTCAGTACATTGAAACCTCAGTTAACAAACTGCTCGGTTAACATAAAAATCACATAGAAAAAGGAAATCCATAGAAAATAGAGGCTTGATTTACAGATTTTTTTCAGAACGGATTAATTGGTTTTCAATGCATTCCTACGGGAAATTCAGTTAAAGTAATTTTTCACTGTAAGAAATATCCCGGAGAACACATTAATTACATTAACTGAGGTTCCACTGTACTTTAAACATTTGGCACATATTGATCATTTTCTCATGCTCCATCTACTAAAAATAAAATAGGCAAAGACAGCCATGTAATCCATTCACAAATGCAGGAAGAAGACAATACTTTTTTTGGATCACTCAAAAAATCAATCATTATGCGAGCTTTCGTGATTCAAGATCACTTCCTCAGGCAGGCAGGCATCAGTTTCTTATGGATAGGGCAGAACATTATCAATGAAAGTCCCATTCATGGCATGATGGTTCTGTCAGGCTCTCTTCTTAGAAATGAATGTGAAAAAGCAGCAGGCTATTATGGAACCCTCCCCTCACAGGAAGCCAGGTATCTGCTTATTGTTTTCACATGGCCTTTGAAGCTGCAACTCAGTGATGGGATGACAAAAATTCTACTACCACGCCATGACGTCACGGACGTCATGGGTGTGGCCAATGTCATGACATCATGACGTTGTGGGCGGGGCCAAAAATAAAAAATAAAATAAATAAAATAAAAATAAAAATACACACTCAACCCACCCACCCAACCAGACAGCTACAACACAAACCCGTTATTAATTTAAATAACTTAAATAAATAAATAAATAAAAATTAAACGAAAATACAACCACCCACCCAAAACACAAATAAATCACTCACCCACCCACACCAAATACAAAACCCTCACTTACCTGCCTCCTCCTCCGAAGGCTGCGGCTGTAGGAGCCCCCACCTGCAGCCGCTGGCCCCCACCGCCGCCACCTCCAGCCCCTGGCTGTGGCCGCAGCCGGGCCGAAAAGGCTCCTGCCCAGCCAGTCCTTGCGCTGTCTTTCCTCCCAACGGGTGCCCGGTCCAGTCCTGGCCCTGGGAGCGATCGGCACTTTGCACAGTCTCAGAGGCAGCCTTGCCTGCCTACGCCTCCCCACAGGGGAGCGGCTGCAAGGCTCTGCCTGGGTGTGGGTGGGCGTGTGCGTGCGGGCGCGCTCCCGGCTCCTGCCCAGCCAGTCCTTCCGCTCCGTCTTTCCAACGGGCGCCCGATCCAGTCGTGGCCCTAGGAGCGATAGCACTTTGCACAGGCTCAGAGGCAGCCTTGCCTGCCTGCACCTCCCCGCAGGGGAGCAGCTGCGAGGCTCTGCCTGGGTGTGGGTGGGCGCGCGCGTGCAGGTGCGCGCCCGGCTCCTGCCCAGCCAGTCTTTCCGCTCCATCCTTCCTCCCGACGGTTGCCCGGTCCAGCCAGCCCAGTCCAGCTATGGGGATCTTCTCCAAGCTAGCCGATCTCCAAGCTGGCCGATCTGCCCCAGGCCGTGAGCTCCGTGGGGGTGGAGCGCTACTGCGGTGAGTGACAATGACGCTGCGCCCAGGCAGGGCCACCCGAGGGGGGCAGGCAGGCTGGTGCGGGGCCTTCGGAAGGGGCGCTGGCTGGGGAACCATGGGACCAACCTCCCATCACCCCCATTCCGGTGGGGGCTCAGCGGCCCCGAGGGAGGTACCCTCCTCTGAGGGCTGGTGCCGCCGCCACCGCCGGAGCAGCTCCGAAAAGTTGCAGCTCCGGCTCTGAAAGAAAAACATTTAAAATTGGAGCCAAAATGGCTCCAATTTAGTGCGCATGTGCAGAAACTCAATCTGACGCATGCGCAATGCATCAGATTCAGTTTCTGCACATGCGCACTAAATTGGAGCCATTTTGGCTCCGATTTTTTTTTTTAATTTCTTTCGGTGAGGCGTCCGGAACCGGACGCCTTAAAAATGGGTTACCCTCTCGGAGAACCCTCCGAGATTGTTCTTACCGGTTCCGGGGAACCGTATGGAACCGGGGACATCCCATCACTGCTGCAACTTCCTTTTGTGGCCAGAATGAAAATGCAAACTCCAGGGGCCCTCCATCAGGAAGTTGGGGGATGTAATTTGGTTTACACCAAGGATTCTCAACCTACATCCTGTGGGCCAAATCCGGCCCATGGTGCCAAATAATCTGGCCCCAACCCTCGTTCCAGCTGCCACCAGAATAGGCCATGCATTAGAGGAGAGAAGAAGCAGGGAGAAAGTAAAAAGCCAGCTAATTTAAAATATCTCCTCCCCCCCCCCCACCTGCAACAACACAAATCAATCGCGACACCTATCCTTCATGCAGAATTTTGAGGGGAAATTAACCTTTGGGACTTATTACTTCCAGAATACTACTGGCTGGTAAATCTCTGCCATTTGAACTATAATCAAAGGGCAAATGTCTCACCACTCAATTAGTCAATTCTGGCAAGCCTCCATACTGGATGGGAAGGATCCAGCGGTGCATCCTGTCTCACTCAAATATTCTCTTGCCCACTTAGCATAATGAAGTGCTTCCTACATTTGTTACATTCTGTATATATTGTAACTATCTGGCTAAAATTTTACAAGGTTCCTATTATGGTGTTTCAAGATGCTGCCATGATTGATACATTTTACCTACTATTCTGTGTTATAGTACTAAGTAGTGTTCATTTGGTATAAACATGGAGATCATATTTCTGGTGTATATTATTTTTATGCCACCATGATCTGCAAAACCAGAGGATTACCCCCTAATGGTTTCGTGAATAATGTGTTTATTATTTCTGTCTGCAGTAAAAAGAGTGTGTCATTCCATGAAACAGAGTCATTCACATCATAAACACCATTGTCATTCTATCATTTTAATAGAATAATGGCTCTGTATAATGTCAGGATATTATCCCGTAGTTCATATTCGAGACAATATCATGGGAAGACCGGCACATTTACAGCCTCAGTGATAGCTGGATTTAGGTTGAAAATGTTTATTGTTGCTTTAAAATGAAGGATATGAAATCAGCTTTTCATGATTTAAAAAAAAAAGGAATTGTAAAGGACAAGCTTCGGCTGCATGCCCAGAAAAGGTTGGCTTCTGATACCATAGCAACCCATTATTTGTGAAGAGCAGCCAACCATGGAAGCCAAGGTCAAAGGTGAGACATTTACCACTCATTCCTTCCAATGGTCTGCCTAAGGCTACCCATCCGTTTGGCTCTAGGAAGTTTCTCTTGGAATGGATGTGTTAGATGATAGGACTGTTCCATGCACAGACTGGAAAATCTCATCGGATTACTCAAACATTTGAGGATCAATTTTTTTTTTTTTGAAGAAAGCAGAATTATTACAACATAGCACCTTATTTGTACAGGGTTCCTTGAAAATGGTATTCAGCTGCACAGAATTTGGCAGTTGCTTTCACAAAAGATCAGGCAGCCCCCCCCCCCCCCCGGTAAATAATGAAACAGGGGTCTCATTTTCATGGGAAGCTAGAAAATGTCTCCAGCAGGAAGAAGCCTCAACAAGGAAACTCAGCATGGCAAGGGTCAAGAAATTTTTCAAGTACTTTTTACGTCCTTAAAAGTGTATCTGCATGACACGAATGCCAAGATTCTAGAATCGTAGGATTTTCTATACAATCCTGTGGAATCTTGGGAACTGCAGTCTGGTGAATTGCTCAGACTTTGGGGCTAAAGAACTGTAGTGCTGTAGGTAATGAATTGTGCCACGCAATTAAAATGTCATCAGACTACATAACTCTACAGTATACATGTCATTGAGCAGTGGAAGCCATGCCAGACAGAAAGTGTTGGACATAAATGACAATGAATTCTTAGGAGAATTCCCAAGGGATCTTGATGTTGGCTCAGCAGAGTCGGAAATATCAGCTGAATCTCAAAATTCCATTGGCAAGATTTGCATCAGGGCTGGTGAATTGGAAGAAGATAGGAAACAAGGCAGACACAAATACTGGGCAGACTGGAGGGTTGGGTGGAAATTGATGGGTGAATAGTTAATTGGTAAGCCAGCACATTCAGAGTTAAAAAAAGAACCTGAATAACAGGTTGTTTTGGAATGAGTACCAATTCTGCTTTGGTTGATACAGAAGCTGTAGTATCCTTTACTAGTCAGCTACAGTACTAGTGGAAAGCTATGTTTATTTGGGTCAAGCAGGATGGACAATTATTTAAAAGAAGACATATCTAGAAGACAGAGATCCACATGGGATAAATTCAGAGAAGTGTCAGCCATCTTGAAGTCAAAAGCTAAACCAGAAACAAAAGCAAATTTGTTCAATTCTATGGTCTTGAAAGCAATGACATACAGCAGCAAAACATGGCCTTTAACAGCTGTGGAAGAAAAACAGAAACAAGTAACAAAACAAGCAATGGAGAGATCAATGCTCGGAATCTCACTTTGCAATAAAGTTTAAAAAAAGAGCATATCAGGCAAAGATCACTGCTAAAATATGTAGTAACAGAATACCTGATGAACAAATTAAGGTGGGCTTGCCATGTTGCATGCTCAAGTGCCAATAGATGGAGTGCCAGAATAATGAATTGGTATCCGAAAGATCACAAAAATCCTGGGGGGAAGACCACCTTGCATATGGGAAGATTTTCTCAAGTGAAATGCTGGACCAACATGGAGAAGAACTGCCAGGAACAGATCGTTATGGACAGAAGTTGTATGGAATGTTGCTGCGGAAACATCTACTCATACAAGAATTCTTCGCTGAATAACAACTCCAAGGTATCCAAGGTATAAAATTCTAATACTGAAGAGTAACAGTGTCTAGGGCAAAATAGGTTCAATATTGAATTAAATCTCTTGTGCCACAAAATGTGCAATGAGTAGTTTAATTTTACTTTTGTACATTTCCACAAGGGGGTATTCAGGACCTTATTCTGCAAGAAGAAGTCTTGGTCGGCACTTATATATCAGTAGTGCTAACACAGTGTCCCATTTTACCACTTCAATGGTCTCTGTACTGTACCACTGCCCAACAGGATCCTAACCCAAGTAACCTGGGGAAAAAGAAATTACTTTATACCAACACAAATATTTGATCCATCTAAACCAGTATTTTCATTCCTGACTGGTAGCAACTTTCCAGGGTTTTTATGCAGAATATTTTTCTAGCTACCCAAGTACTAATCAGGCCTAACTTTTATTAACATCCAGTATCAGATGAGAGAAAATATATTCAGGGGGACTACTGCAAAACGTCACTGGCCTTCTTTTGTCTCAACTGTGCAGTAAGATCCTTTTGCCATCTATCTTGGTGATCCCACAGAGATCAGTCCATCACCTATTCCTCTGACAAGCCATTGTGATGGAGTTAGTCTGTGTTCTGCTTTGGTTGTTTTGTGATGTTGTATTTTATGATTTTTTACTGTCTGTTGCTGTTTTGACTGTAAGCCGACCTGAGTTGGCTCAGCGAGTGGGCGGCAATATAAATCTGAACGAATAAATACATACATAAAGGACTTAGACCCACTCCCTACAAAAGAGTGGTGCTAAGTGTCATATCAATCGTGTGGTTGGGAAGGAGACCAGCACCAAGGGCTTTAGATGCTGCTGAGCAGTCCAGAAGAACCAAACAGAGATGCATATCCTGGCTCAGGTCATCCATCATGGCTCTTTCTGTCCCAGTGCCAGACGTGAACCAAAACTAGAATGGATTGCAGCAAACCACTACATTCCACCGAAGTCAGGATTTGTGCGGCCACCATTTGCTCTAAGTCAAAGACCCTATTTTAAAATGCTTTAAGATGATGGTGTGCATAAATATAAGAAATACATTATTATAATAAATAAATTAATATTTCAAGACTCATGGTGCTTTTCAGTTGTATCCCTAATCTGAACACAAGGATTCCTAACATTGTTTTTTTCTGTTCAACAACTATGCTGTCTGTTTTGTATTCAAACACAGTTCATGAACTCTTTCATTTTTATCTACACTCTCTTCCTAGGCCTAAAATAAACCCATTGCAGGCTTCCTTCCAAAACCCTGACTCTTATACTCCATATTAAACTTTGTTAATTGTTGACTGCAACTCGTACCTGAGAATGCATTTTTTCCTGAAGCAGGAAAAATGTCATTGGCGTGAATTTGTTTAAGGTGGATTTCATTTCATTTTTCATTTCATTTTTCGACTTGTGTGCCGCCCCACTCGCCAAGCGACTCTGGGCAGCTAACAAAGATACAAAATAAACAGTAACAAAACAATATATCACGATTACAAGATATCACCTCACAAAAACATTTCAAAACATCCCCAATCAGTTACAAAATATCAAGTCATCATAAAAACACTTCAAAAATATAACAAAAACAATGCACAGAAAAAAACCTCACAAACTCCACCTCACCCACCATGTCCATCTCCCTCCAGGCCAAGCTGGCCTAAGGAGCATCCGGTGGCAGCATTGTTTTTAAAGCTAGCCAGACCGCGCAGCTGTTCCTTGTTCCCTCTCCAGCCGGACCAGCCTGGGGATTATCCAGTAGCAATGGTGGCGGCAGCAGCACGGGTTTTAAAGCTAGCAGGGGCCATGCTGCTGTTCCTCGTTCCCTCCCTGGCCGGACTGGCCTGGGGAGTATCCAGTAGCGACTTGTATACCTGGATCCCAGCTTGCCATGATGTGACCCACACACTATGATATTGGAGCCACCACCCACGACACACATGAAGCACAACATGCAGGATTTAACACCAGGATTTAACATGCAGGATTTAACTTTGTTAATAACCGTAGTGAGTTACCAGTACTGTATGTGGGTAGGACTGGAATACTGCACTCAAGGATCACAGACAACAAACCGTCAAAATTCATGTACATGTTAGCCTCTTTTTCTCTGCAAACCCTGAAAATACAACTCTTCTTAAAATGAGATACTCTGGTTTCTTGCTCTCCCTATCCTCTCCCCCCCCACCACCACCATTGGCATCAGCCCATAAAGGTCACAAGGCGAGCATTCGGAAGCAGCCAAGTCCTTTATAGGGAGGTCACCCACATCATTGCCTCCATATGCTAGTTCTGAATTTAGAACCCTTTGCATGATCACTGCAGTGTGGAAGAAAGCAGGGCTTTTGTAGGTTTGAACTAAATGTTCCTTCCACAAGATCAGAGTATCAGTGGGACATTTGGTATGTGAGTAAGTGGCAGTTTTGAGAAATGTGGGGGATCGTCATGAAGGGATATGAAATAAATACTAAAATGTTCTTACCTGCTGACTTATTTTGGAATGTCAATTGATGCTGTTCAAAAAAAAAAGGGACATGTAAGACTGAGAAAAGGGCAAAGGCTTTCTAACTGGCTTGGCCTTTAATTCTAGGAAGATAATATTAGTCTCACTTAACCACTACTGATCTAAATGGTGTTGGTAATATTGTATTAGCTTTATTTTAACAGTGGCTCCTCATAGCCTGTAGAATCATCTGTTGAAGGCAGTAGGAAAAGAAGAGGACCATACATGAAAAGGATTGGCTCTGTAAACAAAGAGACAACCTTCAGTTTTCTAGACCTCAGCAGGGATGTTCATAACAAGACCATATGGAGACCATCAGTTCATAGGATTACTGGAAACTGGGTGTCGTTGGATAGCACATATCATCAAAGGACTGTGGGGTGGAGCTTTACCATGTTTAGACTGAAGAAAGTAATGCTTGACCTTCTGAATCCAACCAAAGTCCATCCAGTCATATAGTAATTTCACCAAAGGAACAGATTCCTCTGGTTGTTCAATAGTAAGATTTTTAAAGGCAACACTAAACCCTTGAATCATGTCTCTCCACTGGCTACTTCAACAGCCATCTTTCCTCCTTTATATTACTGGGTGCTGGCAAGTAGAGTAATACTGTAAATGTGGAATTCCCCACAGTCCCTCTGAGATTCCCCTACAGAAGGGGTGCCCAAAATTTTTGGGCCATGGGCCAGTCACATGGTTAGGCATGCTGGTCACATAATTCCTCTCACCTGGAAGCGGAAGTAAAATGTGCATGTGCAGGCACCGAATGTGTTTTACTTCTGCTTCTGGGAGTGGCAAGGGTGGTGCAGACTGGATTAATTGGCACCATGGGCCAGATCCGGCCTACAGGCCATAATTTGGGTGCCGTACAGCATCACTTTGGAGGTATTGCGTGGGGATTGGGCGCCAGCTACCTGGTTTCAGCCCTGAAGAGGCACCAGCCCTGAAAAGAAGCAGACCCTCCTTAGCTGTACTTAGTATGAACAGTGGGCAGGAACAGGTTTCCACCCCTGGAACCTGCCTGGCAATACCAATACTGGATGCTGAACCAAAGGACATGAATATGATGACTTAGGAAAAACACACCCCATTGATTATCCCATTTGTCTGGTATTCCAAAATTCACAACCTCAAAACATAATGATGGTGTCAGTTATCATAGTTAATAGTTGTTAGCCTGCATGAAACAACCAAATCCCTTTCCTAAGTGTACCCTTTACTACACTGTGATACAGTACCTTCCACAAGTTCCTTGAATGTTGTGCAGAGAAACACTTCCTTCTGTCAGTCTGGAGACTACTGCTGCCTAACACTTTCTATAGGTGAGTCCCTTCTCATGTTTTTAGTACAGGTTGGCCCCTATATCCACAGGGGATATCTTCCAAGATCTTCCATGGATAGCTGAAACCACAGAAAGCAGAGAGCCATATAATATATCCCACATACCCTGAGACATACAAGGAGAGGTGCTACAAATGCCTCCCTTAAGCTTTCAGGTCTGCTCAGGAAATGATTCCCCTAAACAATCTGGTCCTTCTCAATATTACATTTTAGACAGTGACCTCTGGTGGCCAACTCTGGTATTGTGCCTTGGAAATATATATTAAGTATTTCAACGATTTTTCACTTATTATTTTGGGACCAATGGATAACTGAAACCATGGATACAGGAGCCATCTATATTACAGAAATAGAAAGAATGCTCACTGTCTTTTCATCAGTCATGATTTTATAAACCTCCATCTTGCACTTAAGGAGGAAAGGCCCTAACAGTTCTGATAAGTTTTCAACTCCCATCTTCCATAGCCAACATAACCAGTGGTGAAGAGGTTTAGGAGTTAAAGGCCAACAATACCTGGATGGCCACATTTCCCCCATCCCTTCTCTATTACAAGGTTCTGCTTTGGTCACAGTTCACCTTTTTAAATTGAAAATGTTTAACTGATAAACCCAGTTAAACATGGAGCCCCAAACTGCTACTCCATCATTTCTCCTCTTGTGCCTCTGGCTTGCAGAAGAAGGAGAAGAAGCTTCACTGTTCTTTCTTAAGGCACAGGATATGTTTATTGAAATATTTTCTTCGGTTTTTGTTTTTTGCCAGAGAGAGGGAAAGCAAGAAAAGACAATAGGGGTCCTTGGTGGTAACTTAATGAGGTGGACTATAATCCATTGTTTATGAGCTGTGGGGAGCTCTAAAGTGCTGACCAATTCTCTTTCTCTCTCTTGGCAGCTATAATCACAAAGACGCACTCGGTCATAAAAAAGGAGGCTTAGACTCATATTAAAAACATCCATAACAAGATTGAAATGACATTTAAAATCACCACCTTTGGGAAACAGGATCCACAATTGGTTTCTTATACAAGCTACATCTTGTGTATGGAAACAGTTCTAGTGAGATTAGACATGGGAGCATGTGTTTGATTTTTGTTCTCAAGGGATTAAGAGGTAGCTCTGAAGACAGAGGCAGCCCCTCCCATTTATCAGAACTGAGGATCCATTTCAAAGTGAAAGGGAGGAGAATCATGTTAAGCAGGTAGTCTCGGCCTTTTAAAGCCAGGGGCCAGGTCACGTTCCCTCAGACAGCTTTAGGGGCTGGATGGCCATTTTGCTCTTCCTCCACCACATGGCACTTCCTGCTGTAGAGGTAGTTGGGGAGCCACATGAAATGGTGCCATGGGCCACAGATTGAGAATCCCTGGTGTTAAGCAAAGAGAAGAAGGCCCTCACCATCACCCTTATCTAGGAAAACTTGCTTCACACAATGGCTACAGCCAGCTGGATGAACCAAATTGGGCAGCCTCTGGAGGGCTTAGACATCTGCTTCCTTAATTTGGCAATGTTGCAACAAAGAAATAATTGGAATGTAGCTCTTTCAAATCATGTAGGCCTTAGATGCCTTTCTTTGAGAGGTCCTTACAGCCAGACTTGGTGGATAGAGTGTCTGGGAAGATGTTTTGTGCTATGGAGACACAGGCCAGCTTTCTACAATGCTTGAGTCCATTCTAAGAAAAATAAGGTCAGACACTTCATGAGGTCAGAGCTGCTTTCCAGAGAGAATAGTGGAGGTTTGTGCATTCAAAGACTGGATTACCTGACTCCATCTGAGTTCAATTCCATCACCTGTTTTCAATGACAGTTACACACGCAAAGATTGGAAATCAATCCCATAACTGTAGGGATGGTGGTGGGAATTTTCTGAGTGACCCTCATAAATCCATGATCACAAATAAGAGTATATGTGAAGCCCTTCCTGGCTTGGGAGGAATAGTAAAGCAGTGCTAAAGTGGTGAGCCGCTTATTTATCTGCTGTAGTAAAGGTAAAGGTATCCCTTGTTTGAAAGCCAGTCATGTCTGACTCAAGGAGGCAGTGCTCATCTCTGTTTACAGCCAAAGAGCCAGTGTTATCTGCAACTGCAGACGTTTCTGTTGTCATGTGGCAGGCATGACTAGATGCCAAAGATGCCAATTTAGTAAAGGTAAAGGGCACCCTTGCTCGAAAGCCAGTCATATCTGACTCTAGGGTTCAGTGCTCATCTCTGTTTCATAGCCGAAGAGCCAACACTGTCTGCTTCTGCAGATGTTTCCATGGTCATGTGGCAGGCATGACTAGACACTGGAGTACACAGAATGCTGTTTACCTTCCCACCAAAGTAGTCCCTATTTATCTACTTGCAATTTCTTGTTTTCAAACTGCTAGGTTGGCAGGAGCTAGGACAGAGATTGGAGCTCATTCCGTCCTGCAGTATTCAGGTATCGAACTGCTGACCTGCCGCCTTCCAGTCAGCGTCTTAGCCACTGGCGCCACTGCAGTCCCACCAATTTATCAATTTACAACTTACTTTTGAACTGCTAGGTTGGCAGGAGTTAGAACAGTCAACAGGCATTCACTCCATCATGCACCACTCAGGTCTCGAACTGTTAACCTGCCGACCTTCCAGTCGTTAAACTTAGCATCTTATCCACTAAGCCACAGTGGCCCCTTTATCTGCTGTACAAAGTTCAATGTTTTGGATTGTGAACATCTGATAAATGGACCTTCTTTGGCTCTTACTCCCACCTCTTTGGCTTCTGAGAGAAATACAATTCTTCATCTGAAATTTTGTTCACATGTTCACACATTGTGCCTACAGGGAACATTCCTGCAGAGTTTAAAATGTCGACAGTTCTTTGTGCCATTCTTTCATAGCATAGCACCAGTGCTGTTCATGTCATGTCACTTGAATTCCTGCTGACCGAGATTATAGCTCTCTGGGAAAACAACTTGTTCCAAATGTATCCTGGTATAAACATTTTGGTAACCTTTCACATTAAAGCAACCGGCAGTGGGAAGTCATGTCTGGTTGCAAACAACTCCTTTTAAATGTTTCTGTTGTTTCAAAAAACAACAGCACCTGGATATTTTTTCTCTATTTTTTCACAGTAAGGAAACCTCCTCTTTCTCAACCACCATTGCTACTTCAACAAAAGCCATTTTTCATCATACATCCTCCTCTGTATTTATTGCGCATTTAGTGACAGATATGAAATTTCTCTCAGTAGCTGCTGATACAATCTACCACAGTACATGAAAGCATGAAAACTATGGCATGTGACCTATTATTTGTTCTTATCCCTCTTTTCTCATGACCTCTGTGGCTCCTATTTCCTGGATATGCCTCACTGAAGGTCCTTGCGGACAGATATGTTTGAAGTACACAAGCTGAGCATTTAGCAGCATGTGCTGGAAATGACAGGGAGGTAAAGAATGCTTGGAAAGTTCTTCATTCTCATAGATTTAGGCTGCCTCACCTTGATGAGACACTTGGATGAGGAATGTTCAGGCCCTGCAAGATTGCTTGCCTCTAGGCAAGAATGATATAAGGAGAGCCATTTGTCCTCATCAAGGTCTCCATAACTTGTGCAAACTGTCCATTCAAAACCAGGAGCAAAAATACACATACAGCAGGCATTGAGTTGTTATTGTTACATACCTTCAAATCGCCTCTGACATATAGTGATCGTATCAATGAGTGATCTCCAAAATATCCTGTTCTTAACAGCCCTGCTCAGCTTCTGTAAACTCAAGGCTGTGGCTCGCTTTGCAGAATCAATCCATCTCATACTTGGTCTTCCTCTTTTCCCACTGTATTCAGCTACCCTCAAACATAGATTAAAATGTTATTTGCATTAATGCACTGTTTGGGGCAATGTGGCTCAATTTACACTCCCTTCCCCTATTATACTCATTCTATTATCTTGTCAAGAGTGTAGCAAAGTACAGTACCATAAACTCTTATGGGAAAGGAGAAATTTTTTTTATTTTTATTTTTTGCAATTCCTTAAATTGCAAGAAAGAGATATGCAAGATCTTGAATTAATAGGGCATATGGGTGCTGATATCTGGTTCACACATACCCCATGTTACCATTGAAATGGAGCACCAATGCTTGTAGCAGCTAATGTGAACCAATTGAGTTGGGCATGGTGTATAAAAAAATCAGAGCCTCAATGTATTCTGCTCCTGTTGTTGTTGTACACAGTTCATGCAGATTGCTACTCTCAGGTTCACTTCCTTCGTCCTTTCTGAGATCACTTCCTATTTGTTCATTCTTTATTTATAGAAGCAAAAATGCCAGTTCTCTAGCCAACTTCAAAACCTTTGTTGCTGCGGTATCCTAAATGAATTTACTTAAACAATAGCTAGTAGCTCTGTTTCCTTTTTGTCTTCTTGCCATTCTTCAGATTGATTGATCATGCCTCTTTGATATTCATGAGTTCAGTTGTAGACCATTGTGCTCTACAAGCATTCCAAATAATACTAGCCATGGGTTTATATGGCCATTGGTAGGAAGCCATCCACCATTTTGAGTGGCAGATACAGTGTTCCTATTTTGATTTGGCAAAACCAAAATAGCAAGTTGTTTTCCACACTTAACCTTTGCCACCAGATAAATCCCAAAGGTCAGCAGAGGGCAGTGATATAAGAAGAGGGCTAATCAGTTCAATTCTCCCAGGAGACCCCCTAATTATGCAGTAGCTAAAATGGGAAGTGACCGAAACATCAAATATATGTACAATAAAACTTTGCATAAAGAGCACCTCACTTAGAGACTAACTTGCTTAAAGAGCATGATTTTCTCTGAATGGTCACCTCGCTTAACAACTAAAACCAACCAAAAACTCACTTAACAACTAAATCGGGGTTCGCAATCCCCCCCCCCAGAAGTCACAATTGGTCACTTACAATGGTGTTTTGCTTAAAGAGCAAACTTGCTTAAAGAGCAATCCCGTGGAACACATTATGCTCTTTAAGTGAGGCACCACTGTATCTGTCAAGACAGATTTCTTCTTAAATGAAATTATTTTTGTTTTCTCTGGAGACAAGTGCATCTATTAGCTTAGAGGGCAACAATCCCTCCTCTGTTTACTGGAAAAATATATCCTCTGAAATAGACCTTACCAGCTTTTGATCTCAAGGTATCAATAATTTTGCAAAGTATGTAATATCAATCATGAAGGCTTTTTTAATGGGGTGAATCTATTCCCCATTCCACACATCTGCCAAGATAAGGAGAATGTCTGATTCTGTTGTTTTGCTAGCTAAAAAGAGACGGTGATGCAATCCCTCCTCACATGGCTTTCAGATTGTCTCATCAGTATTGGGTTCAGAGTTTGGCCCTGAATTTATAAGGTCAGAGTAGGGCTGTTAATGATTGGACCTTTGGAGGTCGATGATTCGTAAGATCACCATTAATTGGAGATGACTATACAGCACATAACAAAGGGAGCCTTCAGAAAGATAGAAGGAGCAGAGAGAGAAGCAGAGAGCACAGGCAAATGGCAAGCATCACACTGAGGAACATTAAAATATCTTGGGCTTACACATGACCATCTGACTGTAAATGTCCCAGGACAAGTTTGAATTTATAAACAAGCCGTTCATTTGGTTTCTGTAAAGCAGGGGTGACCATCATGCAGCACTGCTGAAACCATTTTTTGCCAGCCCCAAGATCACCCCCTCCCCTTCCCTTTTTTTGAAGACCTCCCTAAAAAAAACTCTAGGAATGCTGTACCACCAGTTTTCCACCTGCAGCAATTTTAAATTGATATCACCTTGCATAAGCTTCCTTAGTTTTAACAGGTTTATAAAAAATAGTATCTATGTCTAAAAGACTTCCTGAAGCTTTCAACTGAATTAAGAAGAAATAATATAGTTTATATGTATAAAATGCTGCAGAAAACAGCTAACCACTAAACAAGTTATGGGTATAGGTTTAAGGTCATGGCAGGAACAATGGAGAAATGAAGGGGGGGGGGAGGAGTTTGAGGTTTTTGCCAGCAGATGAAGCTACTGATGTCTTCATTATCTTTGGGGAGCATTTCCTTTTTTCAGACTCTCTTCTCCAGCTGGGTAGTGTGTCCCTTGGACTCCTAGACAAATTGGTAGCTGGCCTTTATCTTGCCCAAAATCGTCCATTTTCCCATGGCTTCCCTCTCTGTACATTTCTTCATTTCTATATTTTGGCATTTTTTATTTTTTCATGTCTTGATATGATTTTAAACTGCCAAAATGAAGCCACCTTCTTGGCTTTGTCGTTGGCCAAACTTAACTCCTCATTGGTACATCATTGGACATCTGTCCATCCCACCAGGGCGGATCGGAGAGGCTCTCTAATCATCCCATTGGCTAGAGAGGCGCATCTCTCTAGCACCAGAAGGAGGTCCTTCTCCGTGGCCGCCCCGGCCCTTTGGAACCTCCTGCCAACTGAGTTACGTCTACAGACAGAGCTCCTGCCCTTTCGGAAGGGTCTAAAAACCTGGCTGGCAGGGCAGGTGAGGGGCTCCAGGAATATGGGGTCCCATGTTGGGTGGCTGATCTGATGGGACAGCCACCCCTCCCTCACTCTTTTAAACTTTTTAAATCTTTTTAAACTTTTTAACCTTTTTAAATTTTTTAGATCTTTGTAAATTCATGGTTTAATTCTTTTTTAATTGATTTTTTAAAGTAATTTCGAACCTCAAGGTTTTAATTTATGAATTTTCTGTAAGCCGCCTAGAGTCAGGTTCGCCTGATTGGGGCGGGATAATAAATCTAAATAAATAAATAAATACACATTTTTGATAGTAACTGGTGATCAGTAGATGATCTGGAATTCTGTATCTCTCCACATTCACACATCGTGTTGTTATCCTGCCAGAAGCCCCAACTTGAGCATGTTGGTCTTACATTTAGGCACTCCAAATCTCAGCCTATTCAGGATCCTCCAAGTGACATAGCCATATCCTCCTTAATTTTATTCCTTGTCCAGTAAGCTCCTTCCTCTATCGTCTCGTTTTTGTTCTTGTGTACCCTGAAGAGTATTTGTTTTTGCCATAACGCCTCTTCTTGGATCTGAGTTGGTGGACTAGAGGCTCATATCTATTCAGAGGATGCCAAAGGTCATTCTGTTAGTTACAGCAATGCTATGTGATCATTTGTTTCAGATTATTTTAAATAAATTGTTTATTTTAAACCTTTTAATGGAAACATGATCCTACTTATCACCAGTTTGAACTCATGGATCAACTGAGGGGGTCAACCTTTCACTTCAGTCCCTATAAAAACAAAATCAACCTCTTTCTCCTCCTCCTGAGGTACATGTGTGTGTTTAAGAAAGAAAGAGAGATGCTAGATTTAATTGTATCTAGTTACCTGCCCATCATTTACTGCTTTCATCTGCAGGAGAGTCAGAACCCACACACATAATGAATTTGCTTCAGCCCCTTCTTCCTGACATCACACTTAAGAGACAAAATCATCTTCACACCTGAGTGGTTCTTAAGATTTCTGGCTCCTGTACCTATGAGGAGCTTTAAATAAACTCTAGACATTATCAACAGAATGAGACATGCTTAGAAATGAGGCAGTATCTGTGGGCAATTACGTGTTCTGCAGAAAACAGGATGGCATGAACCATTATGTTAACCAAGTTACTGAGGAAGGGTTAAAAAAAGTGCAGGCCTCTGCTGTGGCTTAGATAGCTTAAAATGCATCTGTAAGGAGGCTGCTACACAAATGACTCCTAACCATAAATGACAATAATAGCAGACAGAAAACCTTACGCCACCTACAGAGGAATTAATTCTGCTATCTAATGGCATAGGCCCAATTCTCATGCCGGCAATTTTTAAAAATTACTTCTAGTTTTATTTTATTTCTGCATTTATGCACCATGTTTTGGCAGCTAATAGGCCTCAAAGTGGTTTACCATCGATGATGAGAACATTATGTAAATCCATAAATGAACAAGCTGTTTAGTCAAAAGGGAAGTCTAACCATTAGACTAAAAGAAGCATTCACTTCAGAACAAAAGATCAAAAAACATTTTGTTTTAAATACTTTTTAGAAGAGCTTTTTCCCCCCATAGATTTTCATAAGCTTGAGAGAAAGATGGTGCCAGAATTAGCCTCTTGTGGGAGGGAATTCTGAAACGTAGCTGTCATTTCTGTAATGGCTCTGTTCTCTCCGCGAGCTTATATGCTACTAAATTACTGCTGACTTTTGGTGACCCTAGTGAGGTTTTTGTGGCATGTGAGATGCTAAAAGTTTACCATTTGAGGCCCAATTAAGTTTACATAGTCAAGCAGGGATTTCAACCCGAGTCTTTTGAACTGTATATGGACACTGTTATACCACACTGTTCTGTGTACCCACTCATTCATCCAGGGTGCATAGCATAGCCTTAGTGTCATAACATCAAAGTAATTTATTACTTTCACTCACCTCTCATATGACATACATATTTTTCACATTTTACTTTTAGACACTAATAACCTGATATTTAACAATATTTTCTAAGAAATGCTAAATCTCATTTTCTGCTGTGTGTGATAACAAAAGAAAGGTTCACCATGCAGCACTGGCATTTACTCATGCCATGATACTTCTGCACTGGGATTGGTAACTACCAAGGGTCCATTTTCTACCACTCCAAGATCTCAATGTACAGATGATCACAATACATCAATCCAAAAAGTGTGGCAGGTAGGGTCTAATGACACTACTGTCAGGGATTTAGTTCGTGAATTTGATGTGGTAAATGGGTGAAGGACATTGAAATTGACAAAACGAGTCAATTTCACAATTGAAGACCAACAATCATGTTCTTTTTGCCCATGTAGTAAATCGAATTCATGAAATAAATCCCTGACAGTAGAGTCTTTAGACTCTACCTCCAACATTTTTTGGGGGGTGAGGCAACTAATATTGAAATAGAGGTAAAGGTTGACCTTGCTTAAAGGTCAGTAGTATCCGACTCTATGGTTCAGTGTTCATCTATGTTTATTAGCCAAAGAGCCAACGGTGTGTGAGTCTGCAGACCTTAAGGTGGACATGTGGCAGGCATGCCTCAACACTGAATGCTGTTTACCTTCCCATTGAAGTGGTTTGCAAAGGCAGAAATGGAGGAAGGAAGATCAGGGGTGAAAATGGGTGGGTTTCTTCCTTTAAATGCATTGGCCTGCTTTTGAGCCCACCCTACACCCCCACGCCAGCCTTGCACATCTCCCTACCAGGAGGCAGACAAAGCAGGCTGAAAGGAAAGGAAAGGAAGTTCTCTTGCCGGCTCTCTCCCCTTTGAATGTAACCCACCCGCCAGAGCCAGGATTCTAGATCTGGGTGGGTGAAGATTTTTTCCAGAATGGGCAGCATTGTCATTCATATATCAATACTGTCGGGCAAGCAAGAGACCACTTCATCCATGGTTAGCGAGGGCTTTTCCTGTGTTAGCTGCCTCTGGTGATGGACTCTGCAGGAAGACATCGGCTTTGAGGCTCATTGGACGCATATACAGTCCCCTGACCTCTCTCTTTCCCTGGCATGCAGTTGTAGCAGAGGGTGTTGGGGAGGGAAGGAAGGGGTGGAGAAAGGCAGGAGTGCAAAAAGCACATTCTGCCTTGGCTCTCTTCTCTCCCTTCCAGCAGTTGCTTCTCTTTCTCCCCCCCCCCCCCGGTCCGACTCACTCCACTTGCACTTATTTGCACACACACACACACACTCAGGTA
The DNA here is from genome assembly GCA_030440675.1 of Furcifer pardalis. Taxonomy (NCBI): domain Eukaryota; kingdom Metazoa; phylum Chordata; class Lepidosauria; order Squamata; family Chamaeleonidae; genus Furcifer; species Furcifer pardalis. The sequence goes on from CP126891.1 coordinate 260,701,659, forward strand.
CTCTTCACTCATCAGACCAGCACTCGGAATGATGGAAGGATGATGGAAGGAGATGGGGACAGCCTGCACAGGGCACTCAGAAAAGAAAAGAGGGGGAAAGAGAGAGAGGAAGAGGATTTACAGTCATAAGTACTTGCTGGTTTTTGTTTTTAAACCTTCATATAAAACGTTTCTGATGTCTGATCCAAATTGTATAAGTGTCAAAAGAAAGGTTATTCTGTCATCTATCAAGCACACTTTGGATCACTTTGATCTGTTGATTGGTTTTTTTGTTGGCTCACCACCACCCTACCCCACCCCCATGGAAATGTCATTTTAACGAGTCACGTTTTTCCTCAATATCTTTTTTGTGGATTCCTGCTTCAGTGTAATTTTTCTCCACATGTTGTATGTGAACTGTATCCACCTCAGGAAGTGGTCATATTCAGTTTCTAAATTGGTTTTCCCTCTCTTTTTTCCATGTTTGTGGCCTTGTTTGTGTAGGTTTTTGTAAAATGCTTCAAAGCTTATTTTTCTGAAGTCCAATTTCAAATCTTAAAGTATCCCCACAAAGGTTAATCTTTCCTCTTTCAAATGCACTTTGTATCATCTGCATTGGTTGGGTGGTTTTTTCGCTGCCCCTCGACAACCAACCCCCCCCCCCAGCAAAACTGTCACTTTTCCGATTCTACTTCTGAAAGTGATGACATCATCATTTTCCATTTTTGGCTTTTGGATTCTACCAATTCTTAAAGTTGCCAAGACGATTTTTCAAATGGCATAACCCTTATTTTCTTGGGTATCTTAGTTTTGGTGTCGCAGCTCGTCAAAAGTACAGTAAAACCTCATATAACACTAAAACCTGGTTCCACATGTCTTGGTGTTATATGATTTTTAGTGTTATCTGATCCTCTATGGGATCCATAGAGATACATTGTAACCACACAGGCTTTAGCGGTTGTTATCTGAAGCATCCCATAGGATCTTAATGTTATCTGATGCAATTCTTCCCCCCAGATTCCTTAATGTTATGCGATTTTAGTGTTATTCGATACTAATGTTATATGAGGTATTACTGTACATGATTTTTGATACATCACAAAAACTGCCAGACCACCCAAACGAAACATAAGATGTTCATCGAATTCACATCAAAAGGCTGTATTTAAAGAGATATCTGGATTCCTCTGGAGGCATTTGAGCAAGAGATAGTCCCCTTTTAGGCTATTTTTCTCCTGGTGATGGAGAGTTGGGAGATCATACTGGGAGATTTTATAGGCCACAATATTTCCACCTGTCCTAGCCAGTGGAAACTGCATGGAACAATAGGAACATGGCTCTGTTCATATCAGATAGTAGCTCCAACGCCTCTACATGATTGCTGTAATATTCATGAATTGGTACCATGAGTCAGCCTAAGTTCTCAGATTTTTAATGGGCAGTATGACTTCTATCTGCTTATTCAACATGAGCTGATTCACATGTCTCCCCTGGTCTCAGAGTTATGCTGGAGTAAGAGTAGTCAAGCAAAAGGTAGCAGGAGGAATTAGTGCTCAGGAGAATTTTAACTACCTATAAACTCTTGATTGTCACCCCATTCTTGTTTTAACCTTTCAAGGCTAACATGGGGTTCCTGGATTTATCCCATATTATGTGGTTCTGCTAAAAGGAGTTTCCAAAAGAAAGAGAACAGAATCATGTATTGACATGAGCATTTGTTTCATTGCTGTAAATTTTCCCCCCTGACACAAATATTTGCCCTTTCAATGTACTGTATATTGGCCTTTGCTGTAAAGCCAGGTGATGTTTTCCTCCTGATCTCTCTCTCTCTCTCTCTGCAGCACATTAAAGGATGAGCTATTATCTGCTCTATATTCAGTAGTACTGTGTAGAAATTATTGGATCACTTGGGGTGTCATTATTTATGCCTAAATCCATCTTCCTGGCTCTCCAGGGAAGCTGTCCGCAGCCTTCTGTGCTCTTGGGAGTGCTGATTGAGCTAAAATTGTCCAAACTATAAGCTGGAAAGCCAAGCATTAAAAAAATACAAGAGTACTGTGTTCATCAGTGTTAGCTGCTTCTTGCCATAAACTGATTTGTCTTATACAGTACATGCTTTACCTGTGCCATTGAAATAGGAGCAGTGAGTGACACCGTGAAGGGCTGGAACCCGAGGCAAAGCAGCAGTTGTTACCCAGCTCCTGAAGTCAAGGAGCATAGTACTCCAAACTAGCCAATTTATTTTGATCCTTGAAGTGAAGCACCTTAACCCATGGGTGGGGGCTAGCAGCCATATCAAGTGAAGATCTTGCTTACCTTCCCTTTGAGGTTGCCACTTTCCCAACAAACTGGGCCATACTTGATGCTACTGGAATATCTCAACTGATTAAGGCCAGCTGTTCCTCCCACTCACAGGAGCTTCATCAGAATATGTTGTTTTCTTACAACTTTTCTGAGATCCTGGGGGAGGGCATATGTCATGAGGTAAATGGGAACTCAGATCTTGGGTGAGATATAAGACCCTCTGAAATAACCCATAGGAAATGTGGATTAAGCATGGTGGAGTTTGGCTCCAGAATCCCTGAATAAGAGGAATGGTCCAAAGGGAATAATTTTGTGGTGTCTGGGTGAGAGCTGAGCACCTTGAGTGCCTGGAGGTTGGAGATGGTCTTCTTCTTCTGTGTCTAGGCCAGATGTGAAACTGCCTGGTGAGTTCATTCTGCAGTTTCCTTTACCTGCCCCAATGTGAGAAAAATTAGCTGGCACAAGGTAGCCATTGCCCATGGTACACCCGATTGTGGTTCAAAAATATCACAATCTTCGAGGAGGCTCTTTCTGCATACCCCGTTGGAGGTAGTGGTGACCAGCTGCTGGAACATTATATGATACATGCATTTTTGTATAATTTTGTGCACAGTTTTTCAGTTGTAATATTAGTGAGAAATACTGAAAAAAGAGGATTTATTATATTTCACCTATATGCTGGGCATGTGTGAATTTGATAATATAATTTACACATCTGGATCTGGAAATGTAGATTTTACAACTATTATCTTACTTTATTTTCCCAGTAAAAATGTGCTATTACAATGAAAAAAATTAGTGGTGACTAATTACTCCAGTTTCAGGGGTCCTGTAAATTTGTTCATGGTTTTTAGTATGTACTTTACAGGTGTTAACTATGTTTCTGTCCCCCAAATTAGTTCAGCACTTTGGATAGCTCCTGAGTGCATATTATTTCTAGAAAGTACTCATGGCATTCCTGAAAAAAGAGTCATCCTGTGCTAGTAGCCAGAAGCTAGCTACCATTTTAATACCCTCCTTGAGATTAGATAAAGGCCATGTCTGACTCTAGAGTGTGGTGCTCATCTCAGTTTTCAGCCAAAGAGCCAGCGCTGTCTGCATCTGTTGCCTTCATACCAAAGCAGTACCTATCTAATGACTTGCAATTTCTTGCTTTTGAACTGCTAGGTTGGCAGGAGCTGGGGCAAAGAAGGGAACTCACTCCATTGTGCAGCACTCGCATCTTGAACTGCTGACCTGCCAACCTTCCAGTCATTATGTTCAGCATCTTAACCATTAAGCAACCACAGTCCCCCCTCAAGATTACCCAGTGTGAAATAATGGATAGAGTGATGAGCTAGAACTCAGAAAACCTGGGTTCAAATCTCTGCTCAGTCATGGAGACTCACAGCAAGAATGGAACTGTTTAATAATTTGGTTCTGCCATGATGGCAGCAGCACACAAATCTTCTGGGATGACGCTACATTGGAGCCACTGTGGAAGGTGGACATGGCAGCTAGATCCAGCCTTATGATGTTATACAGAGTACTGCTTCTATCTTGTACTGCTATTCCCCAATAAACCCAGTAAGGGAAATAGTTTAGCAGAAGTTATTTGCCTCTTCCAATCTGAATTTGGCCCTCTGAGAAAGAGATGGATAGGAACAATTCCTATGGCAGAAAATTGGCATGAGAAGAGAATTTGAGTTGATTATGATACAGTCTAAAGATCCCGAACAAAAAGCCTTTGCATTCCAAGATAGATGCCTAATGTTTCCATATTGAGTGCCTCAGAAGCTCAGTAACAAAATACGAGAACCCTTATAAGCTGTACTAGCAGTGACGGGACTGCCAGGTCCAAAATCTATTAAGATGGGACATGGTATTGCAAAGTTAAACAGCTTTCATTGATTTCAATGGGAGATTTAAAGCAGTCTGTTTATGCCTGGCAAGTGAGATAAGAGAGCCTGCCCTTATTTGGACTGCATGAGATGCTATAAAAGACACATGCTGACTATAGCAATAACAAACCAAGGTTGAAAACATCTGTTTCATTTGAAAGGGCTCCTCCTTCTAGCAGGCTATACTTTCTGAAAATAAATACATTGGCCATCATGGAAATTATCCTCTGTCTGAATTACAGGGCTATGTGATGGGGGCATGGATGCTTTCTGACCCATGGCTGATCTAGCTTCTAACAAATAAGCATGCATGACTGAATGCTATCCAGCTGAAGATGCTGCAGATTCAGCTAGCTAAGCTTCTGCTTCTTTGAAAGCCTGATCCAGTTTGAATCCTTCAAAGCCAAGCTTGGAAAAAGTTTAGGTTTTTTGAACTTCAAATCCAAGAATCCTGTAGCCAAGTGCAGCTGTAGTACATCCATACCTTGGATGCACACCTTGGTTGATTGTATCAGGTAACCCAAGAGCAGGAGTTCCCAACCGAAGGTTCAAAGGCCACCTCTGGCCCAAGGCACCATTTCATGTGACCCACCCCACCCCTCCAAGGGGATTCGATAAACAAAATGGCCACCCCTTTGAAGCTGTTGGGACAAAATGGACACCCTAATCATGCAGGCAGGGCAAAATAGCTGTCCAGCCCTCAAAGCTGACTGAGAGCATGACCCCAGCCCTTCAGCTTGAAACGGTTGGGAACCCCTACCCAAGAGCAATGCTGTCAGGAGGCTATACGCTACTACAAGAGTAAAACTCCAAAGCAAAATAATCAAAGCTGAGATATCAGACTGTGATGCATCTGCCCTGTTCAGAAGCTGAACATAGATTAAACAAAAGTTCAGTACTGCAGCATATATTTTCTGTAAATGTCCAGGAGGTAATTGATCGCACACAGAAAGATGTGCTTATGAGCATAGGTAACTAAAATGAAAAAGCTTCCTGCTTTTTCATTTTAGTCACCTATGTTCATGAGCACATAAACAAAGCAACTCTCAACTATGGAAAAATATTTTGCATTATTGTACAATGATTTTGCTTCCAGACTTGACTAGACGGCTGGCTGATTATTTTGTAGCTACACTTAGTAAACTGTTGTTCAAACCTCATTTTAACATAACAACGTACAATTTCAGAGTTACAGTTCCTATCCCACACGTAATTATTTTAGTACTACTGTACATATGCACAAAATATCACATTTTGACAGGCCAGAAAAATGAATTCTTTTTTGTCTTCTCTTTTGCTGCTCTTCTTGGGCTTAAAATTATTTAATTCTGTATGTAGTCTTCTGCATCTCTTTGCTGTCAGGTTCAGGAATTCTTGAAAGAAAAACTGTGGCAATCCACAACTCTGATGCCTGTTAATCACTGCAGTAGATGAATAGATAAAGATAGACAAAAGAGAAATTGTTTTTGAAGCTAAATGATGTCAAATTGACATTACATTAGGAAAATAATTCAACTGAATATTCAGCAGCAGATCACAACAAGGAGATTGTAAAATCTTATTGTTATTCAGTCACACAGTCAAGTCCGATACTTTGTGATCACATGGACCACAGCACACCAGGCTCCTTTGTTCTATGCCATCCTCCATAGTCCACCCAGATTTACATCAACTGCATCAACAACACTGTCTAACCGTCTCATCCTCTGCCTCCGCTTTCTAGGTGGAATTCTAGAAAAGAGGATAAATGTTTAGCCATGAAGAAACAGGGTTTCCTTTAAATAGCATTAGGGGCTGTGTCCATGTTCACCTACCTTTGGAAATGCTGGTGAGTGATATGTGTATGTTCCCCATGCTGAGTGCTTAGGGATACCGATAATGCAGACAGATCCTCCCATTTGTCTAATTAGAGGAGGAAAAACTGTTCCACCACTGCAGTCTCTAAGCAAGAGAGATCATCAGAGAGGAAAGATCTTCAGCTTTAAGAGGTGGGCAGAATCTCAAATGGCTGGAAATATGGCCAAATTAATGGGCTGCCCTTCCAAAGTTATTTCTTGGGGTGTATTTTCTCTGTTTTAATAAAGGAAGTGGCTGTCTTTCTGCATACCACAGCAGTTTCAAAGTTCAACCCAATCCACTAAACATAAACGATGCTTCATTTGGAACACTCCTAATTCAGGTTGGCACAACCGGCATCCTCCTGTTGGCAATGAAGGAACTTTTTTGTTTGCTTTCTTTTCTGCAGAAAAACAAAAGCCATATTTCCTGTGAAAACACTCAACATTGTGTTCAAATGCTAAATAAGCCTATTAAAGCTTGGCAATTCCTCCCTTGCAAAACCCAAACACATTGTGGCAACCAAAAGTGAACCATGCAGTTGAAGAGCTGGCAGTAGAAGAAGCAGGAGTGATTCTTGTTTTGTCTTTCATCCCTTCTTTGCATGCATAAAGTGGCTCTTTCTAGAGAAAAAGAGCATTAGACTAGTCAACTATTCTCAGAAGTGGGTTAGCAATTAAGGGTATCATTGTGTGGCAATTTTTCAAAAAGTGTCTGAGAAAAGATAAGAGGTTTAAACCAGCTTGTTATTCTTGTTGGGTTAAATAATATTGCCCCAAAATTTCATAAACTTTTTGTTCTACTCCTGAATGCTAATTTAGAACTTTTCCAGGCAAGGGAAACTTTTATCAACATCTTTTCCCCCCATTGGTTATGAAGAAGAAAGGGACATGATGGGATTCATGCTCAAACTTCATTGTTAGGAGCAACTTCCAGAAAATCTACTTCTTTTTAAGAAATCTTAAGCAATTTTCAATAAATATGGAGAAATCCACTTTCCTTCTGAAACTTCTCTTCTAGGATTGAGTATGTTATGTAATTCTTCTTTCATGTCCTGATCAAACCATGGACTGCCAAAAGGAAGCCACTTTCTTCGCCTTGTCATTGCCCAAATGTAAGTCCTCATTGGTGCCTCTGGCAGCAATTGCCAGACCAGAAAATGGGCCAGACTCTGTGTCTCTCCATATTCACACCATGTGTTGTTGTCCACTGGCAATCCCCATTTAAGCATGTTGGTCTTGCATTTAGGGACTCCAACCTCAGCCTATTCAGGGTCCTCCGGGTGATGCAGGGGAGATTGAAATCTTCAGCTATAACCACTACTTATATAGTTATGTAATAAACTATAATCATATCAAGGAAGTGAAGGTTTTGATGAGGGATAAAAATGCATAAGTAGTAATTGCATCAGATAGGCTTCTTTGAGATAAAAACATTTTGGTACGTTTTCAGATAAGTTCAAGAACTGTATGTTTCTTTTCACACACACACACACCCCACAAGAGTCCTGTGTTTCCTAGTCTCACCAACAGCTCAATGAAGCCTTAGAAATGCCTCCTCCAATGTTGTTTCATGGCTGCATTTCTCCTTTCACACTATGGAACATGGTAGGTTCCAATTACTTTGTCCTTTTCATAATTATTTTGCTGCCTCGCTTACAATTCATGTGTGAATATACTGAATGAAATATTTGTATATATGTGTGGGTGTATTTATGCCTACTTATTCACTGACCCTGCCCTCTTTGGTCTGTGGACATCTGTTGGGTAGGTACTCCTCAACAAACTAATAGACCTATTGGAATCTAGCTCTAGAATGTACAGTAAAAGTATCTTGTTTTGAACTAGTATCTCACTGACCATGGTGGCTGGGTGATTCTGGGATTGTAGTCCAAAAAAGTAGTTTTTCTTAACTCTGGTTTCATGCTCCATAACAGAAGAAAGCAGACTAGATGAAGATGAGAGAGGCATACATCTAACCTGGCTTTTCTCAAAGTTATGTCTACATATCTGCAAAATTAGGGGGATAGAATGTACCCAAAGGCTTCCTTCCATATGTTGTGTCCACAGTCATACTGAAATAAGTCTATTTGATAAACAGTATGGGGAAAGGATACACAGGGTGTACATTTTGTATTTATTTATTTATTTATTGCAGTACCAGTCTCACAGTTCTCCATTCTGTGAGTCTCACTTAACCTTCAGACATCTACAGACACCTACATTTAGCTCATTTGCAAGGAAGACTTAAGGTTGAAGGTTCTATCACCTAGCTTCCTGCTCATAAAATTAAGCTCCCTGGAAGATGGGCCTATGCTAGGCCACAAAGCTTTTCAAGTTAGACCTTTCTCCCAGATGAGCCACATTTAAATATATGTAGCTGTCTGCCTGTCAGGTGAGACTGCCCAGATTTGTAGTGAGGAGGAGGAAAAGAAGAAGAAGAAGTTGTCCCATGGTGACCTCAGGGGGAACAGGTGACAATTTAAGCATATTTTGAACCCCCTGTATCTCTGGAACCTCACATATGCAGTCAAATCTTACTTCCCTTTAAAAATAGCCACTAAAGGGTATGTGGATGTTTTGAGGTTTTAAAAGAGTCTTTCTATAATAAAATTAATTCTGATCAGGATATAGTAAGAAATAAATTCCTCTAAGTTACGAGTTTACATATATCGTCATCCTTGGATGTCTGCAAGGAATCCTCCCTATTTTAGAGACAGACAAATAAAATACTCTTAAAACCGGAAATGAGGATTTTTCTTCATCTTTGTTTGGAATAGGATAAGCCTTTCAGAGTTATCTCCAAGAATTTTCTGAAAACATGGGGCAACTGTGTCACATGGAAAGTTTCCTACCTGCCTTCTCAAAGTTTTCACTGCCACTAGTGCTTCATTCTCGAACTAAAGATGGAATATTCTAAGAAGCCTCTACTTTATGGGATATAGAGATGGGCTCTTGATGCTCACAGCTTTCCATAACAATGTTTTTCCCCTTCGTTTTCTGAAGGCAAGGTCAGTTTATGAAAGGGGATGGAGCTGGAAATCCAGTGGCAGAGAAGGTTAGAGATGGCTCTTCTCCGCCTAGTCATTATGAGGCAAGGCAAGCATCAGAGTGGAACTCTGCATAGCTCCTAATTGGTGTGTCTTTCCTGAACAGTGGAAGTTTCATTTCTCAACCTGTCTAATGCAGAAATTTCAGCACTCTCCTTAATTAAAACTTTCAGAAGGCTGTATCTGATAGCACAGAGATTTTGAATAAATATAGATGATGTCTTCATGTCTCAGATAAACAACAACAACAAATCCCTATGATAAATCTTCACCAATCTAAGCAACTAAATACTAAATCAGCAACTAAATTCTAAATCCAAGGACTCAGGAGGGGAAAATGCATTGCAGTGCTGGATTAAAACATAAAAGGAGACTTGCTTTCCTAATGCTTTATTTAAGTGCTGACCAAGAAAATAAATCCTGAAACTTTCTGAGCCCTAACTGGTTTGTCCCTGGGCTTGCATCCCATATACTGCCTTTCATCTTCTGCAATTTAAAGCTTGTTTGCCTTCCATTTGCTGGTATTTCATGTCACTCATTCAAAAAAAATGCAAAGATCCTTGGGAGAATCAGATACTTTCTTCATTCTTTGTTGACTCTTAAGGGGCAAAGATGCTTTTTCATTTCCCAGGGAGACAAACTTTGAGGAAAAAAGAACATTACATTGGAAATGAGGTCATCTTCTGAGTAGATACACTCCAGTGGCATGGCTGTTAAAGAAAAATCTGCACAAGAATCAGATAGAAAAGGGAGGAGTAGAATGGGGAAAACTGTGGCTGCTAATAGAGCAGAAAGGAAGTACTCAGCAGCAGATTAAAGAAATAGACCAGGCTTTATCAACCTTTTTGGAGTCACTACCCCTTGGAGGGCTACGTTGGCAGGTCAAATTTTTCTGTGTGAGTTCTCACATAAAAATGTGCGTTTTTGTGAGTTTTCATGCATTTTTGACAAGTTTTCACTCACTTTTATGCGAGAACTTGCCAAAAACGTGCATTTTCATGCAAGAACTCACTGAAAACGTGCATTTATGCCAGTTTTCTGTGCTTTTTCGACACTTCTGGGGGTGGATGTGGGAACGAGGGCATCAGGGGCTGGATGAAATGGCTTCAGGAATTGGGTTTGGCCTGCGGGCCATAGGTTGAGAATGCCTGAAATAGACGGAAAGAAAACAGATACAGTCAAATCTCGCTTAACGAGCGTTTCGCTTAGCGGAAAACTCGCATAATGAGCGTGTTTTTCAAAAAGCGATCCAACTCGCATAATGAAAATTTTCGCTATGCGAGTTGGACGTTCCCTATGGGAAAACTCACATAACGAACATTTGTATGGGGGAAACTCGCATGACCATCCCAGGAACATCTTCATGACCATCCCAGGAACATCACAGAACTCTCCCTGCCTGTTGGAGAGGGGGAATGAGGGCCAGCTGTGTGGATCAGCTAGCCCAGCCATAAAGACCTTGCTGTCTCTCTTGACTGTATTGTATTTTTACACTGTATTTTATTGTATTGTTTTTTCTTTTTATGTAAAATTTATTGATTGTATTATCTGTGCTGCATCTGTTGTTATATTTTTATATTATGCTGTATTTATATTGGAGATTGTGATACTGTATATGTTGTTTATGTTATGTGAGCCCCTCTGAGTTGCCTCAGTGAGGTGAGTAGAGGGGCATATAAATCTAATTTAATAATAATAAAAAAATAATGATGAAAAAATTTCGCTATGCAAGTTTTTCCATAGAAATGCTCGTTATGCAAGTTTTCCCATAGGAATTTTCGCTATGCAAAAAAACCTCGCATAGCGAAAAATTTCCATAGCGAGAAGCCTTACAGGACGAATTATTTTTGTTATGCGAGGTATGACTGTAACTAGAAGAGGTATGTACCTGGTACCTGTGTTATAGGTAAAGATAAAATTTGCCCTTGCTTGAAAGCCAGTCATATCTGACTCTAGAGTTCAATGCTCATCTCTGTGTATAGCCAAATAGCCAGCTCTGTCTGCATTTGCAGACATTTCTGTGGACATGTGGCAGGCATGACTAAGCACTGGAGTGCACAGAATGCTGTTTACCACCAAAGTGGTACCTATTTATCTATTTGCAATTTCTTGCTTTTGAACTGCTAGGCTGGCAGGTAGTGCATTCTCTGGGCAGTTCACAAGTTAATTAGCATTTTGCCCCAAACATGCTAGGTACTGGTTTTACCGAACTCAGAAGAATGGAAGGCTGAGTTGACCTTGACCCTGGTCAGAATCAAACTCATAACCTTTTGGTTGCAGGACAGCAGGTGATCCACAACCTAAAGAAAAATGCTCTAAGGGTATTCTTTAAAGCCCTAAACCAGGACAGCAAACGTCTTTTCATCCTCCAAGGAAATAGCAACTCCTACCTATCCAGCTCTCCCAATCTTTCTCAACTGAAATTTGATTCAGAGCCTGTTCCTAACAGTTCTCTGCCCATTGGGCTGAACCAAACAGCCTGTAAGTGTTTCATTCTCCCCTACTAAAATACTGTTGTCCTTATAGTTCCTTAGTAATACAGTGGAACCCCACTTTATGGAATGAATCCATTCCACAGGGTTTCCTTGTCACCAAAATTCCTTGGTGCAAAGCACGGTTTCCCATAGGAATGCATTGAAAACCAATTAATCTGTTCCGGTGCTCAGGAAAAAGCCAAAAAAAAGTTAAAATTTTTCTATTTAAAAGTCTTTATAAAGTGCACTTTGGAATTTTTTGGCACATTTTCACCACTTTATAAAGAGATTTGAACAGATCTCTTTTTTCCTGATCTCCATAAGGGATTACATTGGTTTCAATGCATTTTCAGCACTTCCAACAGTGTCTTCTAATGGCTAGCTCTGGTAATATGCCTAACAATCAGCTATAAGCTCTCCTTCGCACCCAGAAGTGCCCAATCACCGCTTTTAAGTTGCAGAAACACACTGAAAATGCAACAGGAAATCCCAAAAACAGACTTCCTGGTTCTAGGGATGGAATAAACCACCTCCAGAAGCTATGCACCCTAGGGGAAACTGTTCCATATCGCAATATTTTATCGTAAGAAAGGGCGTCATTTTCAATTGATTTATTCTTGTGTCACGAGTTTTCCACTGTGTGAGGCATCCATAAATCAGGGTTCCACTGTATTTAAGATGGAATTCTATATGGTATTTTTATACATATAAGTGCAATTAGCATATTGTGATTTACAACCACTAGTTGAACACTCGGGCCTTGTTGAGAAGCTCCAAACCTAAACATTAAACTTTGCTGGTTTGAGCTCTTTGAGACCTGTGTAACACCTCACCTCACTTCTCTCTCTTTCTTAACTTTTTGGAAATTATTGAAAGAGCTACCATACCGAGAGGACCAGAAGCATCGGCAGACCCCTCTGATTCAGACACCTCCCTCTGAGTAATCTCATTATACGGGCTTGAAGCCATCCTGTCGTCTTCAGATGTAAGAACTAGATTAAACTCCCTTGCTAAAGGGTTCCGTTCGGATGAGAGCTCCAATGACATTTCCAATGATGGTTACTCCTCATGTTCCATTTGAATCACTTAGTTTTCCGCCTTGTTCTGTGACTAATAGGATCTCCTAGATTCTTTAGAACTAACTTTTCTTCAGATTAAAAAATGAATCCATGTGGCCTTAGGATATCCTTATGCAGAGTTCAAATGGAACTCTAACCAACTTTTGCCAGAACTAGAATATTTTCATCCCTCTGGTCCAAAACTATGTGTGTGGCTGGTTTCCACCTGTCAGATAATTCCTGTATTCCACTGGGACTCAAATTACACACTACAGTATACAACTCTGCCTCCTGGTTCAATACTGAGTCTCACAACCTTTCATTGGCTTCCTTGTGGTCTTCATTTTCTTTGCTGGGCAAGTCATTAGCACAATAGAACCTGAATTTGAAATCTCTCACATATTACCGGCCACTTACTTTATTGTGTTCCCTGGATTTTAGTCTGAAGCACAAATCAATAGGCAATAATGGCTGTCTTCCAAACATCGACAATATGGAGTTGTAGGCATGTACCCAGTGGCCTTATATACTTTCTCCAGTTAAACTTCTTGTCTGTTTCAGTGACTGTGGCATGTCTAGAAGAATATGACTGAATCATTCAACAGATTTTCTGCAAAGGTGATACAGTGTTTTGTTGTTGTTCAGTCGCACAGTCGATTCTGACCCTTTGCGACCCTATGGGCCATTCCCTGCCAGGCACCTCTGTCCTCCACCATCTTCCTCAGCCCACCCAGCTCTGTGCCCATTGCATCTACAATACCATCTAGCTATCTCATTTTTGGCCACCCCCTTCTTCTTTTGCCCTCCATCTTTCCCAGCATCAAGGCTTTCTCAAGTGAATCCTCTCTTCTTATCTGGTGTCCAAAGGACTTTAGCTTCATCTTTACTATTTGGCTTTCTCAGTAGCAATCAGGTTTCATTTCTTTTAGAATCAACTTATTTGTTCTCCTTGCTGTCCAGGGTACTCTCAAAACTCTCCTCCAACACCACATCTCAAGGGCATCTATTCTTCTGTGCTCAGCTTTCCTAATGGTCCAGCTCTCACAACCATACATTACCACTGGGAATACCATTGCTTTTACTATGCGAATTTTTGTTTGCAAGCTGATGTCTCTACTTTTAACTATGTTCCCCAGGTTTCTCATAGCTTGTCTCCCAAGCATCAGTCACTTTTTTATTTCATGGCTGCAATCACCATCTGCAGTACTTTGATCCTAAGAAAGAAAAATCTGTCACTGCTTCTACTTCTTCCCCATCTATTTCCCAGGGACTGATAGGGCCTGTTGCCATGATCTTGGTTTTCTTGATGTTGAGTCTCAAGCCAGCTTTTGCACTTTCTTCTTTCAACCCAAGCAGCAGCTTCTTTAGGTCTTCCTCACTTTCTGCCATTAGGGTGGTATCATCTGCATATCTCAAGTTGTTGATGTTTCTCCCAGCAATTTTGATCCCAACTTGTGATTCGTCCAACCCTGCATTGCACATTATGTGCTCTGTGTATAAGTTGAATAAGCAGGGTGACAAAATGCAGCCTTGTCTTACTCCTTTTCCTATTCCAAATCACTCTGTCATTCCATATTTGTAACTTAGTTCCAGCAATTTTGTTCAAATTTGTAACCAACTCTGACTGAAAGCTTGTCACTTAATCACCATGAAGTCTTCTAGGGAACCCATAATGACTTGTAATATTTTCTCCACAAAGTGTTTGCTATCGTTCCTGCTGTCTGGTCTTTAGTAGGATAAGCTTGATCAAGTGATCAGTGACCATCACAATGTTCTTGATATCTGTCACATCAGGTTCAAGAATCAGAAAATCAATGCAAATTAGTTCCAAAGGAGCATGCACCTTAATGTTGATTGATTCAGCTGCTCTTTCCAAATTAGCATTCCTTTGTATAGAGCATCCACAGTTACAATACTTCTGTTACTTTACATGTGTTATTCTAGGTCAGTAGAATCTATCACTCACCAATTCCAAGGTCCTTTCCATCCCAAAGTGACCCATTTCATCATGGTGACATTCTGGAGCTCTCCTCCTATAAGGGATTCCTAGTTGCTCTATCTGGCAAAAGATATAATCTGTCAAAGAAGCCCTATGTCACTCTATCAGATATGTTATTCTTCATGGTTTTCCATGTCTTGGATAGGTTTGTGATTTGCTTCCAAATTCAGTAAATAATTGCTTATAAAATTATTTCTTCTCTGCAAACTTTTCCAGTTCTAGTGGAGTAGTGGTAACTAACCTGACAACCCTGAGGAATAACAGCCTTGGGTCGCAAAGTCCACAGGGAAGGGTGATGGTCCCCAACTGGATTAAATCCCACTTGAATCCATCTTGATGGGGGGGGCAGCCAGGGCCATAGCCAGAGGGGGACCAGGGTGGGCTTGGCCTACCCTGAGCTAGCAGTTTGCCTACCCTGTCAAGGCATGGTTTCCCATAGATAGAAATGGATTGAAAAGAGGCTTTGTTGCCCACCCTGAAAAATATTTGCCCACCCAAATCTAGAAACCTGGTTACAGCCCTGGGGGCAGCAGCTTCATCAATACTAGTATAGTGCTGAGGAAGACTTTGTGTGCCAAAAGGACTCAGGACCAGAATGTGACTTGTGGTACTGGATCTGTGATATGGGTGTCATGCTGTGATGTGGAAGGCAAATGGAAAGGCCACTGTACTATATTATTCCCAGGACAATCTTCATGGCTGATCTCCATGATGATAGCCAATATTCGGAATCCGATACAGCACTTGAAGAAGTAGAAAGACAACATTAGATGTGCACTTGCTACATGCAAAGTTGCTGGGTGACAGCATGTGTATACATTGCATGCAGGGTGCCAAGTAAAGCAGACCTGATTGTACAAAATAAGTCCTACTTTCTGCTAATATGCGGGTGTGCAAGCAACTCCACTCATGTGAGTAATCCCTTTGAACTCAAGGGAGCTGTTTGCATGCCTAAGTGATTTGCATGATCACTGCTTAAAAGCTAGAATTAGTCCCTGCCATCTGTATTTACAATATTCCGCTAATCTAGCCTTTTAGACGCCACAAATAGACCCTCTTCTCTGTGCACCATTATTGATCAAGAGAGAGAGATTTGGTTTGACAGAGGTTTGAGAAAAGCCTCAGAGTTGTCCAAGGAGCCAGTCACATTATCAGCTCTTCTAAGATGACATATGGTAATGCGGAGTTTAATGCCTGACGTGGCATTAAGTGGTGTCAAGCTGTACCACCAGCTGATGGCTGAGAGTTTTACTGAGTACAAAAATAAATATCTGAAATGATTTTCTGGTGCCATTTCTGGGTTTTATGAGCTCTCTTGTGCTGTTTTGACTGCTTTCGTTACACTTAAAAATTCTTTGGCGAGGAGAAAAGTGGGGGGTATTGGCATTCCACTTGGGCACTTTCCTCATTGGGCACAAATTAATCGGATTGTCTCGCTGTTTTTGTGCAGCCTCGTCTTGAAGTAATTTTAATTTCAGTGACAAAGTTTATATATTTGCTTCTAAGCGTGTTATCCTGTTGACTGTATATAATCATTTCTTAAAGCCTGAAGTGCTTGCAAGTTCCCTGATGCACGCTTTCGTTACTTCAAACTTGTCTCTTAAGTGATAGCTAAAGGACTATAACCTAAAAGCTCTGAAGTTAAATCTATTAATGTAGCAGCAATATAATTAATTTTTTAAAATAAATAAACAAACCACCCAGAGATTCTGAAACCCTGTAGTAGCCTGCAAAGTAATACAGTAGTTTCAATTCTCAGAAGCCTTGATCAGCAGGTATACTGACTTGGGCTTTTGGTAACTGAAGCCCAGGAACACCTAGAGACCCAAGTTTACTGACTCCAGATCTAGGTATAAACCCCATTGAATTCAATGGAACTTCATAGACACATATAGGATCATACTCAGGACCATAACTAATTGATGGATACAGTAAAATCCTGATTTATGTATGCCTGTACTTACGTAAAATTCAAGTTATGTAAAGTTTTTTGCGTAAATCGGGATACTGATTTATGCAAAAAAAAAACTTGAGTTACGTAGAGGTTTACATAAGTCTTTAGAGATCAAAATGGTGGTGTTGCCATTTTGATCTCTAAAATTCAAGTTTTTAGCAATCAAAATGGTGGTGCCATTTTGATTGCTAAAAATCCACCCAGCACCACCCATCTCCACTGCTGGAAATCTCAAGAAGTCACTTAACAGAGGAAGTGGTGGCAATTGTGGCACTTTTGCATGTTTTTCAGCGAACATGGGGTTTTGGTTTGGCTGCAGATTAGCTTCAGAGGTAAGACGCTCCATTCCCCTCTTTGTCCAAGACTTCTGTGCAGCTCCAGTTCCGTCTAAAGTGCACCTCCAGCCAAACCAGAGCCCCACACAAGCCTTGGACAAAGAGGGGAATGGAGCAGGTTACCGCCAAAGCTCCCGTTTGGCTGGGATGAGCTTCGCTGGTAACTGCTCCTTTCCCCTCTTCATCCAAGCCTTGGCTCTGGTTTGGCTGGGGGTGTGCTTGGCTCTGGTTTGGCTGGGGGTGTGCTTCCAAGGGAACCGGAGCCACACAGTATTCTTGGATGAAGAGGGAAATGGAGCAGCTTACCTCCAAAGCTCATCCCAGCCAAACCGGAGACTTGGAGAAGCCTTGGACAGCCAGCACAGCCATGTGGATATGGCCCCATATTCTACCCCAGTCATAGAAGCAGCAGGGGCAGCGGCAGCAGTTCCCACTCCAACAATGAGCAGGAGGAAGCAGCAGCATCCAAAAGGCAGGGAGATTGCTCCATTTAAATTACGGTTTTTGTTTGTTGTTTTTAATTTTTCAATGCATCCCTATGGGGATGCCTCGATTTACATAAAAAATTGAGTTACGTAAATTGCTACGGAACCGACTTTTTACATAAATCATGGTTTTACTGTCTTATTGAAAGGCTGAAGACATCAGAATCCTGTCTTTGAAAAGGACATAAAAAGTTTAAAGTTGAAGACTTACACAGAATAATGGAATACAACAATAGTGAATACATTTCAGGAGTTTAGGGATGGTGTCATGGGGGGTGGGGGGCAAGGATTTCATTTTGCATTCTAACAATTCCTGAGCATTGCTTTTCCATCCTTGCAATATGAATAATTATAGCCCTATTCCATCATTGTCTTCCACGATTATTGTTACCATGACAGTTTAAGTGAGCAAGTTATGCTTCCTGGAGCTTGACCCTCCACCATCATTTCTCCTGCCATGCATATTAGAAAAAAGGTCAAAAGCAATGAGTTTGTTCAATTCATTTTGGATTGCTGTGCAGCTCAGAAGGCAGAGGTTTTTGGTCCAGCTGTGAGATCAGGTCAACTGTGTAAAGTTTTGATACTGTAATGATATTGTGATATTTTGATGTTTTGTGGTACTGATACTGATTATTTATGATATTTACATGTTGTGTTTATGAAGTTGTAACTTTATATGTGTTTGTGAACTGCCCTGAATCAGTCCTACCGAGTAGGGTGGTATAATAATAATAATAATAATAATAATAATAATAATAATAATAATAATAATAATAATAATAATAATAATAATAATAATAATAATAATAATAATACAGTAATACCTCATATAACATTAGTATCGAATAACACGAAAATCGCATAACATTAAGGAATCTGGGGGGAAGAATTGCATCGGATAACATTAATATCCTATGGGATGCTTCAGATAACAACCGCTAAAGCCTGTGTGGTTACAATGTATCTCTATGGCTCCCATAGGATTTTAACATGCATCGGATAACACTAAAAATCATATAACATCAAGACTTGTGGAACCAGGTTTTAGTGTTATATGAGGTTTGACTGTAATAATAATACCCAAAGGCACTGCCCAATGTAATCATCCACCTTACCTCAAGATACTAGGAACCCAGAATGTGTCTCCAAAGAACCCCAGCTTTTAGTTGGAAGGAGGTGGAGTATAAGCTATTTTAGCTGGATATCTGGAGGTCATTAAACATCAGAGCAAGCATTTGAAATTGAGCCCAAAAATCAGTGGGAGCCAGTGAAGTTGTTACATGCTCATAATAAACTGTTCCAGTGGCCCAACCCTGTTAACAGTCTAGAACCCAAGTTCTTCCTAATCTTTTTTTTCTAGACACTCTTCAAAAGTAGCCCAGTAATAATCTAATTTTGGGATGTTACCACAGGCAGACTAACATAAATTTATGGCAACCTTTGGCAGCTGATGGATTCTTGCCTCCTGTCAAAGTCCACCTTGGCTTTGATACTTCCCCTGAGCATTTGGGGAAATGGGCAAGGCACATATCACTTCAAAAGTGGGGTTTTGACAATCACATGGAGTACAATTTTATATTTCTCATAAAGCCCTGGAAAAATACTTCATTGAGGGTATTGTGGGAAATTTAAAATAATGGCTCCAAACTCCCAGGTCACTTCCAGTTAAGCCCTTTGGGACCCATCATTCTACATGGAAGAACACCAAAACAGATTTTGTAAGATGTGCTCCTCAAACATTGAGCACTTAATGGAGTAGGTGTTTTGTGTTCTTCAGGTAACTTTCAAAGACAGCTTGAAACCACAGGTGTAATATGAAGCTATGACACAGAGGAGTAAGTCCAGTTCTCAATTCCACCCAAAGTAGGTCTTAAATAATCAGCAAGGCTTACTCAAGTCTTGATCCAATGAGTTCCATTTACTAAGTGGGCCTCCTCTAAATCTAACTCACAAAGGGACTTCCCTTGGCAGTTAGTATAAGCACAGGGGGAGGGGTGGCAAGGTCCACATCCTCCCCCCGCCCCCAGCTGACTAGCACCTGCTCACCTTACCAACTGGCATTGCTAGTTCTACTCATTCTGGCCACTGTTTGGGTGATGAGAAGTTTAAAGTCAGCCAAAATCCTCAGCCAAATGTACAGTTCTTTTGTGGACCACATTTATTGTTGCATGTGTTTTGTTTTTACAAATCTGAATCAAGCAGCTCTAGTCTGGCTACAAATTGTTGGAGCAGACATGCAGAGACAGAAATGTGCATTTAAATGCACACTTTTTAATGTTATTTAGAGTTTCTCTCATTTGACTAATGTACAGAAGCAATGGGAAATTTGTAATTGAGAATATTATTTACCTAAAGTTTTTGCTTAAACATGTCACAAGCCAAGTCCTTAAAAAACAAACAGAAAACCTCTTAAACCTTATTTAGGGATCTCATGAACAATAAGATGTAGCCACATAAAAGTATTACCACAATATTTAATGGCTGATATGCTGAAATAAACTCTTAAGTGTTCTAATTTAAAGGAGTTGAATATGTTTGCGTTGTTAGATTTCCATTAAACATGGAGGGTATGGCAGCATGCAATACTTGATTATTTTCAGTTGAATTCCTCTAATAGCCAAGAACATTAAGAAACTTGCAATAAAGAGCATTTTACATCACAACAGCACTATTCTTTACTATGTCTGATATTGATAAATTTTGTTCTTTTTTTACAACTCAAAAAATAAAACTCTCCAAAGGTCATGAAAGATGTTCATATTTCAGATATAGTTTGTTAGGTGCTTTAAAAGGTGACTCCTTGAGGGTATTTTCTGAATGAGTTGTCAATGTCTTACATGATGTCAGAACAACATGGTCTTCACCAGACCATGGTTGGTTTGGCTCAACTTCCTGTGGAGCAACGTTTGGAAAGTTACTCTTAAGATAAATGATATGGTGAGATTATCCATAGCTGAACAATGGTATGATGGTCCTTCGGGATCTATACAACTCAGTTATGAATAGCCCTAGGTAAAGGTAAAGGTTTCCCATGCTCGAAAACCAGTCATATCCGACTCTAGGGGTCAGTGCTCATCTCTGTTTCTAAGCCAAAGAGCCAGTGCTGTCTGCTTCTGCAGAATAACCCTAGCACATCATTATGTCCATTCTTCTTAAATGAATAATTTCCCAAGTAAAATATACCTGTCTAAAGTCCAAAATGGAGACAGAATCTATGACAGATCAGAAGGACATGGTCATTCCATAGGCTGCCCAGCTGAGATCTATGATAGGTCAGCAAAGGTTGACTCCAATGCCTTAGAATTGTTTTGGCAAGAAACAGGTAGCATAACTGGCACAGATGAGAAACCAGGGAAAATCCTATAGAGGCAGAAACAAATTTGTCCTTATGGTGATGATTGTCAAGCTACCGTAATATAACCATGTTGTGTTCATGCTGCGATGGTTTCATCCTGATGCTATTACCCTCATTTGTCTTCATTGAAATAATCATAGACTCAAATTTGATTAGTTTAATAGCATAAAGACATCACTGCTCATTCTCATCCAAGGAGTGACCCAATTTAGAATTGAGACATAAAAATAATATCAACAGATTTGGCCCTCCAATCTAGGTTTTATGTTGATTTAGTACTCCTCCTGTCATTATTTTCTGTCTCAAGTATTCAGTGTAGCTATAAAAATGCACTAAATGGAAAAGAATAGAATGAAAAGCGTATGTGCTGATGGCAGAAGGGATCGAATGATTATGAGGGATAATGTAAGAAATACGAACATGTCCTACAGATAAAGGAATGCATGGCACTGCCTACTGGGACATCTTTGTCAATGGTTGTACAACCATCTGGTGACAGGTATGAATGGTACTCAAGCTCTTAACAATATAAACTCATTGACAGACTGATTAAATGAAGTTCCTGGCAAGTGTACTGAAAGCTTCATTTTGTTGCTTGAATTTTTGGAGGAGGAAATGTTCATTAGCATGGGTACCACTGCAACAGGGGGATGGGATTTTCTCCTTTGCAATTAAAGTGTTAAAGTTAATCTATCTATATTACCATCTTCATTTCCCTAATCCTTGACCAAACAGTATCCCAGTTTGCTTCTGGATCTAAAGCTTCATATGCTGTTGCGTGACTCTTTAACATTTCAACTGGTAAGCAAGGCTGTGCATATGCTGAGTCTCATTTTCCAAATGAATCTGATACAGTTAGAATTTGGCAGAAATGCAGAAATTACTTGAAAGCAGATTTTCCTTGCACAGAGGCTGTACTGATGTAGATGTTCTCGGACAACTTTTGCTATACCTTTTCATCCCATCTGCCCTGTCCCTAACCTTTATTGCAATGTTTTTCTCTTTTAATTATCCCTTCTTGCTAGCAGAATATGAGATAGGAAAAACAATAGCACAGAGAAATGTAGAGAGATCAGTTCCATCTCATCAGCTTTTTGCTTTTTTCCCCCACACATACTAGCATTTTGTATTATACTCTAGAAATATTTAAAGTAGAAAAATATATCTCTACTTACAGTTACGAATTGTGGTTATGGTTAGAAGGGGGAAAGAAAACAACAAATATGGAGTCTACAGCATATGGAAAACCCTCTATGCTTGTTGCTTAAAGAATGGTCAGAGGAGAAGAAGGACTATCACTAAAACAATGGATGCAAGAAAACAGAAAAAAAGAAGAGGGGGTAGAGGCTTGCTTCGGTGCCGGGGTGGGAAAATAATGTTACCAATCAAGTTAGTGACAAAGGACAATCACATTAGGTTGCAAAGTACCCTGTCACTGATACCCAATGATGTATGCCAGGTCAGTCAGTAATAAGGCTCCCTTGATTTTAAATTCTATCCTGGGGGAGCAGGCTGACCTGGCATGCATCACTGAAACCTGGCTGGCACCAGAGGACAGGGTTCCTCTATCTAAACTGTGTCCAGCTGAGTTAGGTATTTAGCACCAGCCTAGGGGTGAGGAGGGTGGGGGTGGCGTCGCCATTGTGGCCAGAGAGTCACTAGGAGTCGCCAGAGCCATGGCTCCGCAAGTTCCAGGTTTTGAGGCCCTGCTCCTGCGTTTGGGCCCTAAGGGTCAGTCGGGAATCTTGCTCCTGTACCTGCCTCCCTGCAAGATAGCAGATTCCCTGCCTGAGCTCCTGGAGGCCATCACCATGTTTGAGTTCCCCAGACTTATAGTCTTGGGGGACTTCAATTTGCCATCACTGGGATCCGGCTGAATTTCTCACTCTCCAACCACACCGACTGGGTCTGGCCCCTCAGGAATGAGGAAAACCAAGACCACACAGTGCCCTGGATCCCCAACCCTTGGAGCCTTCCAGAATGATACCGTGGTTGACGGTATCAAAAGCTGCTGAGAGGTCAAGAAGAGCCAGGATCCCAGTGATTTTTAACCTTTAAATTTTAACTTTTTGAGTTGGGTGAGTATTTTATCATGGTGTTCTTTTTTTGTTGATTGTGTTTTTAACTGTTGTTTGCCGCCCTGAGTCATTCATGAGGAGGGCGGCATAGAAACACGTCTAAATAAATAAATAAATAAATAAGTGCATGTAAGATTGCCCTTATCCCAACAATCTCCTCAAGTATTGGTGAAGGTCTGTTAGTTTGATACCTTTACACGGTATCTAGCCTTCATAGTTTCATACCTGTCTATGTCTGGATGTTCCTTTTTGGTCCTTCGTTAGGTAGTGGGGGCAGGGCTTGTAGAACACAGTGTTGTCAATTTATTGACACAGGTGCAATCTCATTGTACAGAATCAGCAGTACAAAGTGAACATCTGGAAAAGAAGGTTTACATTGATCTATTCCAGTATGGTTTCTGACCTGGTTTGGGGACTGATTCACCCTAGTTCAGGCCCATGTGTCATCTGTATGTTAACTTTCAAATTATTTAACACCTCCCTCACTTCTGCGTAAAGCTGGTACCATCATAAGGCAAACCAAGGGAGCAGCCTCAGGTTATGGAGCACTAGGAGTGGTGGATTCACCAATCTTCCACTTTACCCTGATGGAGCTCCTGCCACTCTGAAGGGCTGCAATTCCCATGCACTGTTGCCATGACTGATTAATTCCTAAATGCCTTGCTTTGAAGGGTTCTCCAAACCAAGCCACAATGGAAAGGATGAGTTGGGAAATCATGGCACCGGACGTTTTCCCAGTCACTCCTCCCATATCCCTTGGAGCCAGGCAGGTAGGAAGTAAGCAGTGCTGTGCATGAGTCTGAGCATTGGGCTGCCTCCTCTATTTCTTTCCTCCTCTGGATAAGTGGGGAGTACTGCTGAAGTCTTTACCAGTGGGAAAGGGTTTGCTATATTGTGTGGTGTCAGCAGAGGTTGGAATACACAAGACATGCACACAGAGGCATGCGGGGTGTGTGTGCCACTTCACTTCCCCTCTCAAGCTGTTAGAGGTAATTTGGGCCAAACCTGGCTCTAATTTAGATAATCAGCTAAATGTATTTAAATATAGCTGGGTCACCAGTTGGTTAATCCAAAAATTATTAATTAATTAATTTATTTATTTAATTTCTATACTGGCCATCTGGGTGTTACCCCACTCGTGAACTAAATATGCATGAACTGGTTGGCAGCCCATCAAAGACAGGGTGCACTTGTTCATTTTTCAGACAGGTTATGTTTAGTAGGGGGTGTGATGACTTAGTGGTTATGATGTTGAGCTTAATGACTGGAAGGATGGCCGGTCAGCAGTTTGAGATCCAAGTGTCGCATGATAGAGTGACCTCCTGTCATCTGTCCCAGCTCCTGCCAACCTAGCAATTCAAAAGAAAGACATTGCAAGTAGATAAACAGGTGCTGCTTTGATGGGTAACAGCATTCCGTGCTCTCCAGTGTCTAGTCATGCTTGCCACATGACCATGGAAATATCTGCAGATACAGACAGTGCATTGAGAAGGTCTTTGCATGTACAGTTGCACACAAGACCTCCCCGCCGCCAACGCACCTGTGTCGGGGCCAGCCCTTCCCAGCCCGGGAAGGGATAAAGGCGGCTTGAATCACCTATACTGTGTGGAATGGCCATGGCTATAACATCACCCGCCACAGCCACCGTGTCCACCAACAGACTCTCTCCAGCCAGTCGAGCTGGGGAATGGGAGGCAGTTGCGTGGGCTGGCTGGCTAGCCAAAGATTGCCACTGCTGCCACCACAGCTGTTCCACGGCCAGCCCCCTCCCTGCTGGGAAGAGATAAGGACTCTCTTGACTCTCCTTACTGTACCGTATTTTCTGTGCTAGTGTATTTTTGCTTTTTTGTATTGTATAACTGTGCTAGTATGTGGTAATAGTTCTTCTCAGCAGGCGGGAGTTGATTTTTTTATATGCATTTTCATTTTTATGTTAGATTTACTGACTGTATATGCTTATGTTGTATTTATTTGATATTGTAATATATGATGCCCGTGTTATGTTAGCCGCTCTGAGTTGCTTCGACAAGTAGAGCGGCATATAAGTCTAAATATAATAATAATAATAATAATAAAAAAGGAGGCTTCCATGCAGCTTAGGGATCCCAGTTGAGCAAGGTCCCAAGCTATGTCCAAACTTCTGAGCATACAGAATGTGAAATCTCTTCCAGTTCATGTATATCTGCTGTACAAATGGACATGTTGGGCAAAACTGTGAGAGCATATACATGAGAGCAGGTCTACATGACTAGGCCTTATCTTTGCTCTCGGACAGGCAGGCATTGGCTTAGCTGTTTCCCATTCATGTTTCAGGAGCACACTTGCCATTGTTATTACTATAAGTTGTGTAACATGTGAATCAGACACCTGTAGGAATTAAACATATGACTAAAAACATTGTGACATGGCTGAAATCAAGGAGTACACAGGGTGTAATTACATCACTCATGCAAAGATTCCTAAAACTTGTTTGTGAATGAGTTGCTCACTTTGCCACATCCAAATCCACTATGTACTATATCTAGAAAATTGGAAGGAACAAGCCTTTCTCTTATATGGAAAGCACTGGAGACTCTTCGAGACAAAGTATCACCACAAGCTTCTTTTTCTTTGCTCCCACCCTGCATTCCAAGCTGACTCATTGTTCCCTTTCATGTTTTTCTCAGATTCGTTCAGATAAGGATAGCGAGATCCATATAAGATACAGCATCACAGGAGTGGGAGCTGACCAACCTCCTATGGAAGTCTTCAATATTGACCCTGTGTCAGGGAGGATGTATGTGACCCGCCCGATGGACAGAGAAGAAAGAGCATCCTACCATGTAAGCATGCAACCTCTTAGCATTTCCAGTTTCTTTCTTCCTTCCTTCCTTCCTTCCTTCCTTCATTGGCAGTCCAGAAATCAATCTGTTAATTCTTAACGTGTGTGTGTGTGTGTGTGTGTGTGTGTGTGTGTGTGTGTGTGTGTGTGATATTGTTCAGTAAGATATAGAATGAGCAGCAATACCTTTCAGAACTTGTCATATTCATATTGAAATATGATTGACCACTGCTCCTTTAGAACGATAGAACCTGTAATAGGTACCTATATCTGTAGTTGCAACTATAGCTGTCATGACTATCACCACTGCTTAATATCTGAAGTACTCTAAATACCAAATAAGAACTTGGCTTTTAGCAAACCAGACCAGTGGTCCAACTAACTATTGTATTCGCTCATTGTTCTCAAAAGTTTTAGGAAGGAGTCTTTTCAGTCTGAATTCAAAATACTAAGGAGTGAACCTAGAATCTTCTGAACCAAAATCCTTTCCCAATATTCCATAAATCTGCTGCTTCATTATCATTATCATGTATCATTAAAGAACATGCCTCTTTCCTATACATTGGATTGCTTCTGGTAGATCCCAGAAGGCTATGAAACCTTTAGTCAGTTCTGCCTGCATTGAATGCCTCTCTTGTGGGGTCTCGGATCAAAATGGCTTTGCAAATACCCATGTGATGATGCTCTAAAGTGCCCATGAAATTGTATGTGTCATTTTGACTGACTTCATCCTCTTAAAGTGTTCTGTGGCAAGCACTGATTCTACCAAGTCATATTTGGTTTGGTACATATTTAGCTGTGTTCACATTGCTTGTTGACAAAGATGGAGGGGATAAGGAAAGTATATCAGATTTTTAGCTTTATGGAAGAAAAGATTTCCCCAGGGCTAAAAGGGAATCTAAAGGAAAGTTATATTATTCTCCTTGAGCGAAAGCAATTATTTTCTCCAGTGATCCTGGCAAATCCAACGTGAAAAGATATAGGGTTTTATGCTGCTTCCCAGCCGCCAATAATGTTTCACTGGTGGCAGGTCATTATAACTGGGGTATAATTGAGGTATAAGGTCTCAGAATAAAGCTTTTGATGGAGTCATTAGGATTCGAGTATTAGAATTTCTCAGTCAAAAAGAAATAACTTTGCCATAATGATGACTCTATGTGACCCTGTACTGTTTAATAACAAGTGTTCCTTATTAAGTATCCTAAGTTAAGACAATAGGTTCTCAGGGTTGCTCAGAAATAACTATCTGACTCTCATTATTATGTATTCGTTGTGGGGGGAAATCAACTCAGTCTCTTATTTCCAGAAATCATGGGCTGAGCTTATTTCTTCAAAAGTGTATTCTTTAGTCCAGCAACAGCAATAACAACCTCTTCCCCAATAATGGTGGGAAAGTTTTGCAAGAATGAAGATGCTCCTATAATTTGGAGTACTGCTCACAGTTGACAACTGTAGCAAAGCAGCAATACATTTTGGCCTGAATCCTATGGACATTCACCTTAATCTTGTGTAACTTGCTATGGCTAATTATGGTTAATTGACATATTGTCAATGCAGGACCTCACATGCAACTTGAGAGGCATCTAGGTGCAGGCAAGTTGCATAAATCTTACATGAACGTTGATAAGATTTTGGCCTTTGAGATTATATTTTAAAATGTAATGTGTGAAAATTGCCAATGTGTGTTTACAAATACAGTTGTACCTCCCTTAAAGAACATAATGTGTTCCACGGGATTGCTCTTTAAGTGAGTTTGCTCTTTAAGCAAAACACCATTGTGAATGACCAATTTTTTTTGGGGGGGTAGCAAACCCCGATTTATTTGTTAAGCAAGATTTTGGTTGGTTTTATTTGTTAAGTGAAGCGAACATTCAGAGAAAATTCTGCTCTTTAAGCGAGTTACTCTTTAAGTGAGGCACTCTTTATGTGAGGTTTGACTGTATAAGTACCATGCAAGTAGATTTGACCAAGTTAGGGGCAGACCCTGATTTTTCCTCCAGAAAGTGTGTAATGACTTTCAGCCATTCTAATGTTTTCAACACTTTTTCATCAATAATTTGACAGTGTTTATAGACATAAAGAAATCCCTCCCCATGTTCAGAGATCACTATAAGAACTTTAGACTGGATCTTTGAAAAAGCTACCATTCTTCTCAGTAGTGGTCAACTAGATACCCCAGAAAAGCCCACAAATGAGTCTCATGCAAAATTTTATCCAGTCATTTCCAATCCCATGGTTTCTATGGAATTTTCTGTCTGTTTTGTTGACCTCTCCCTGTATTTCCCAGCCACAAAAGTATTTGCTGTTTCCTCCCATTAAATCCTGTGCAGAACTCCTTAGATTTTGCTTTGGTACTCCAAAGACCTGAAAATAAATGAGACACAGACGCATCCCCAAACATTTATTTAGGTTTTTTTTAATTTATTTATTTTTTGCATTTATATGCCGCCCCACTTGCAAAGCGACCCAGGGCGGCTTAACATGATGTGATAGAACCACGCTAAAACACAACAATCCCACAAAGTTAAAAAATGGTTACAATATTAAAAGAATTCAACAAGTTAAAAATTAAAAGATTGAAAATTAAAAGATTAAGAGAGAGGAGGGAATCAAATCAACCAACAGGCTTGGGTCTTCATGTGGCCAGTACCGCATACCTGCCCCACCAGCCATGTTTTTACACCCTTCCTGAAGGGCAGCAGCTCTGTCTGGAAGCGTAACTCAGTTGGCAGGAAATTCCATAGGGCCGGAGCGGACACAGAGAAGGCCCTCCTTCTGGTGCTAGAGAGATGCGCCTCTCTAGTCGATGACACAACTAGAGAGCCTCTCCGGTCCACTCTGATGATACGGACAGATGTTCTTGGCCCACTACCATGTAGGTCTTTAAAGGTAATTACCAGCACCTTGAATTGCACCCAGAGGTACACCAGTGCAGCTCCTGTAGCAGGGACAAGGAACGGGCATAAAACCCACACCCCATCACTACACAGGCAGCCACATTCTGAACCAGCTGCAGCTTCCAAATGGCCATCAAGGGAAGCCCCATGTAGAGCGCATTACAATAATCCATTCTGGAGGTGACCAGAGCATGTGTGATCATAAGCAAGGAGTCACAGTCCAGGAGTGGGAGTAACTGGCGAATGACACAAAGTTGTGCAAAAGCCCTCACAGGAGGACCCCCAAATTATGCACCAGGTCTGTCTGTGGAAAAAAAAAGTCCCATCCAGCTCCAAAGATGGTAGCTCCCGGGATAATGCAGGGCCCAGTGATGGGCAGCCAAAATTTTTACTACTGCACTGTGGGTGAAGCCAACATCATGGTGGAGCCAACGTCATGACTTCATGGGTGGAGCCAATGTCATGATGTCCTGGGCAGAGCGAACATCCTGGGTGCAGCTAAAGTTAAAAAACTGATTAAAAGCACATTAAAAATACAAATTAAATACACATTAAAACACATAAAATACAAATTAAATACAATTAAAAACAAAATACAAATTAAACACACATAAAACAAAGAAAAATACAGAAAAAATACACATAAAAAGTTAAAAACACATAAAAATGCACATAAAAACACATTCCACCCACCCCATACCCAAGGGCGAGTGACTTACCCTGGGGAGCAGGTGGCTGGGCCCAGCTGTGTTTCTCCTCCAGCTTGTTGGCGTGGCGCGGTGGTGCAGCATGGCATGGCAGCATGGCATGGCGGCACAGCCATAGAGCATGGCCTGGCACAGTGGCTCGGTAGCGTGGCATGCCATGGCACAATGGCACATTGGTGGCGTGCACTGGCGGCATGCCTGGAGACGGCAGTGCGGTGGTGCAGGGTGGCGTGCAGCAGCGGCACAGCACAGCGGCGTGGGGCGTCGGTGCATGGGGCAGTGGCGCACTAGTGCAGGGCAGTGGCACATGTGGCAGTGCACAGGGCAGGGCAACTCAAGTGAGGGCTGCCGCTGCCACTGCACCTCCGAGGAGGCCACTGAGGACCTCAACAGCCACCCAACACTGCAGCCCAAAATGCCTACTTTGTCAGCACGCATGAATTTTTTAAAAGATATCAATTGACGCATGCATGCTGAGCACTGGAGGCGTGCATGCGTCAACTGGCATTTTAATGCATGTGTACACTGAGAAAGCAGCCATTTTGGGATGCAGTGTCAGGCAGCTGGAGAGATGGCCGAACCGGTCGCCTCAAAAAAAAGGTAACAATCCCAGGTGATCTCCTGGTAAAGTTACTACCCCCACTGGGAGACCACCCGGAATTGTTACTTCTGGTTTGGGAGAACCGGTGCGAGCCGGCCAATGCCCAGCACTGGCGGGGTCCCTGACCCACAGCCACTCAATCTTGCCAGGATTCAGCTGTAGTCTGTTGTCCCCTATCCAGACCCTAAGAGCCTCCAGACACCTGGATAGGACTTCAACTGCATTGCTTGGATCACCACAGGCCGAGATGTATAGCTGAGTGTCATCTGCATATTGATAATACCTCACCCCATGGGAATGGATGATCTCACCCAGAGGCTTCATGCAGACATTAAATAGGAGAGGTGAGAGCCCTGAGCCCTGAGGCACCCCATATTGGAGGGGCCTAGGACTGGATCTCTCGCCCTTCAACCACACCGACTCAGTCCGGCCCTTCAGAAATGAGGAAAACCAGAACCAAATTGTGCCCTGGATACCATAGTTGATGGTAACAAAAGCTGCTGAGATGTCAAGAAGAGCTAGGATGGATGGATGTCCACTGTCCCGCTCTCTCCAGAGATCATCCTCCAGCATAACCAATGCAGTTTCAGTACCATATCTGGGCCTGAATCCTGACTGGAAAGAGTCTAGATAATCCGCTTCATCCAGGATCTCCTGTAACTATTGTGCCACTGCCTTCTCCAAAACCTTGCCCAAAAAGGACAGGTTGGATACAGGCTGGTAGTTGGCAAGCACTGTGGGGTCGAGCAGTGACTTTTTCAGGAAGAGGCGTGCCAAAGCATGTTTTAAAGATGGGACAGAAACCGCACTGGTCGCATTGGTGGATGATCTCTGGAGAGACCGGGACGGAGGGGAGCCGTCTGTCCTTGCTCTTCTCGACCTTTCAGCGGCTTTCGATACCATCGACCATGGTATCCTGCTGGGAAGGCTCCAAGGTTTGGGGATCCAGGGCACTGTGTTGTCCTGGTTTTCCTCATTTCTGAGGGGCCGGACCCAGTCTGTATGGTTGGAGGGTGAGAAGTCCAGCCCAAGGCCCCTGCAATATGGGGTGCCTCAGGGCTCAGTACTCTCTCCCCTCCTATTTAACATCTACATGAAGCCGCTGGGAGAGATCATCCGTTCCCACGGGGTGAGGTATCATCAGTATGCAGATGATACCCAGCTGTACATCTCGGCCCGTGGGGACCCAAGCGGTGCGGTGGAAGTCCTCTCCAGGTGCCTGGAGGCTGTGAGGGTCTGGATGGGGGACAATGGGCTACAGCTGAATCCCGGCAAGACTGAGTGGCTGTGGGTAAGGGGCCCTGTGTTATCTCAGGAGATACCAGCTTTGGTTCTGGATGGGGCAGCTTTGCCCCAGACAGACCCGGTGCGTAATCTGGGGGTCCTCCTGGACTCACGACTACTGTTCGAAGAACAGGTGGCAGCCGTGGCCAGGAGGGCTTTTGCACAACTTCGTGTAATACGCCAGTTATGCCCCCTCCTAGACCGGGACGCCTTGCTCATGGTCACACATGCTTTGGTCACCTCCAGACTTGATTACTGTAATGCGCTCTACATGGGGCTGCCCTTGGTGACCATCCGGAGACTGCAGCTGGTCCAAAATGCGGCGGCCCGGGTAGTGATGGGGTGCGGGCGTTATGCTCGTGCCACACCATTGCTCCGGGAGCTGCACTGGTTACCAGTATGTCTCCGGGTGCAATTCAAGGTGCTGGTCATTACCTTTAAAGCCCTACATGGTAGTGGGCCAGGATACTTAAGAGACCGCGTCACCCTAAGAACGTCTGTCCGTCCCACCAGGGCGGATCGGAGGGGCTCTCTTGTTATTCCATCGGCTAGGGAGGCTCATCTCTCTAGCACTAGGAAGAGGGCCTTCTCTGTGTTTGCCCCGGCCCTGTGGAACCTCCTCCCAACTGAACTGCGCCTACAGACAGAGCTCCTGCCTTTCCGAAAAGGCTTGAAGACCTGGTTGGCGGAGCATGTATGGGATCCCACATAGGTTGGCTTATTTAAGGGACAGCCACCCCTCTTGCTTTGTGTATTTGCTGCATTTTTTTAATCTTTTAATTTTAAGGTTTTGAGATCTTAAATGCTATTGTCATAACAGATTTACTTGTGATTTTAAATTCATGTTGTAAGCTGCCCAGAGTCGGGTTTACCCGATTGGGGCGGGGTAATAAATGTGAGTTAATAATAATAATAATAATAATAATAATAATAATAATAATAATAATAATAATAATAATAATAATAATAATAATAATAATAATAATAATAATAATTAAAGATGGTGGATAAAACCTCTCCCACAGCAAAGAGTTTATAATTGCTCCAACTCAACCACCTGTCACCACCCTGGTTGTTTTAACTAACCAGGATGGGCATGGATCTAATGCACAGGCAGTGGCATGAACAGATCCCAGGAGCCTGTCCACTTCCTCAGGGACAACTGGATCAAACTGATCCCAGATAACACGGCCAGACTGCTCTCCCATCAACCCCAGCTCTACATTTTCTATGCTGGGATTAAACTTCGAGTGAATCCGAGCAATTTTCTATGTCAGATAAGCCGCAAAAGCCTCAGCCAAACAGTTCCTCTGACCGGCATAGGCTCTGTTGTAACCTTGTTGATATATGGCTCATAGATCTATGATGTTACTCTCCTTTTGTCATTATATTAGACTTCAAGATCACCCAGTGAAATGTCACTAGTTTCCTTTTAAAAACATATTTTGTCACAAGACACGTATTTTCTTGTAACTTTGGCCACCCCACGTCACAAGTAGCAACCTGCTAACCAATACCATGCATATAAAATGGAACAGTTGGAACAGAGGACAAGGCACGTCAGCTAGAGTTCAGGTATCTGAGATAGAAAAGCCAATACAATTCCCTCCTGAGTCTTAGTCAAGTTGCAAGCTGTCCGGATTACTTTAATAATAACAACCATGTGCCATCAAGTTAATTCTGACTTATTGCAACCTTTTACAGGGTTTTCTAGGTATAGGATGCACAGAAGTAGTTTACCATACAGTACCCTTCTTTTGGAGGTATCGTAGATCTGTGCTAGACATACTGTTTTTTTCTCCCTAGAGGCATAGTGGGGAATCGAATTCTCAACATCAGGCACCACAGCCAGGTACTTAAATCACTGAATTATCCAGCCAGCTCTTTACTGCTCAAGGCAAAAGATCTGACATGTGTTTCAGAACTAACATTTCCTTCCCCTGATGATTAAAAAATGTTACGTTTCTTGACCAAGGATCATGCATTTTTTCATGAGTTATTCCATAAAGTGCCATCTACATTTTAGTTGTTTTGTTGTTGTGTGCTTTCAGGTTGTGTCTGATTTATGCTGACCCTACGGGTTTTCAAGATACATGAGATACTTGAGTAGTGTTTTACCAGTTCTATCATCCCCTGAGTTTACATGACTGTGCAGAGATTTGTATCCAGATCTCCTAAAACCCTGTCCAATATGTCACACTGGCTCACACTGAAGGTCTTCTATATATAAGAGTAATAGCAACAACAATAAAATAATACTGCTATTTGACTACATTAAAACTAAAGATTAATGTCCTCTCTCATCCTGAAGTGAAATGGATTAACCACCACCCTACTAAAAAGCAGAAATATTCCATTGTCTTACCAAGGAGAACATTGTTCAGGTCACTGGAGATAGCTATCACACCCTTCTCCCAACCTTGCAGATTTACAACAGCTCTGCCACCACCACTCATCACCTGGAATAATGCACCATGTATATCAAAAAAAGGAAGGGGGACAATCCAGGATATCTGCAACCAAGTAGTAAGCTGTAACTGCAGTAGGTCCACTGAATCAATGGAACCTTCTCACCAGATGACATAGTAGGCCTATTCTAGTTGTGATTTGCTATTGGATTACACCAGCGTGTTTGCTGCCACATCTGTTGGGATATTACTGTAATTAGATTTTCCTCCAGTGCTTTAAATCTTCATGCTTAGAGGTGGCACAAAGTTTTGGTCTGTCAGGTTTTGGGACTACAACTGCCATGAAATCTTACCATGAGGTGAGGTTGCGGCTGCTGGAAATTGTAGGCCAAGACATCTAGAAGCCTAAAGTTTCCCATCCCTACTGAGAGAATTTACATTCCCTAACCCCTCTTACCACTTGCATTTGTGAACTGCTGTATCTATGAATGTGCTTCTTTTAGTGTATGCAGAATACACTTGATGTCTTGCTGCCCAGCTTAGTATACATTGGCTCAGAATCCTTACTTCATCCCATAAGATTTATTCTCAATAGTGCCTGACAGACTCTTTAATCCAGGGGTTTCCAACCTTTTCAAGCTGGGGGCCGGGTCATGCTCCCTCAGTCAGCTTTGAGAGCAGGATGGCCATTGTGCCCTGCCTGCATGATGGGGGTTGCCATTTTGTCCCAACAGCTTTAAAGAGATAACAATTTTGTTTCTCAGATGCCCTTGGGAGGGTTGGGGGCCACATGAAATGGTGTTAGGGCCAGATCCACCCCATGGGCATTAGGTTGGGAACCCCTGCTTTAGTCCATAGGTTCTCAGCCTTGGGCCCCCAGATGTTCTTGGACTTCAGTTCCCAGCAGCCCTGATTAACTGGTGTGATGACCTGGGCTTCTGATAATTGAAGTCCAAGAATACCTAGGGGCCCAAGGTTGAGAAACACTGCATGTGTTCTGTTATCATAGTGGCCACCCAGTTGCTTATGGAGAGCCCACAAGCAAGAGAGGAGTAGAACCACACTGTTCTCTTCCTGTGTGACATCAAGATGTACTGTGATTCATGTGGCCTCCAGCCATAATAATAATAATAAAATAAATGAATGTAAGACGTTCAGGTGGACTTCTTCCTACATAAGTGTATGTAAGTGTAGAGCGTATAAGTGTACCGCCTCAGTGAAGGAGCACCAGGTGCAAAAACATATTAATGAGCAGCAGGAGAAAAAGGAAAAAACAGGAGGAGTAGGAGGGAGAGACAGAGGAACAAATGATCATCAAACCATATTTCATGCAAGTGGTTTTAAGACGTAGTTGCTTTAGGTAATTACAAGCTATGATTAAAAGCAACTTTGGGGAAATGGGTTTTTGAAAGCAGGTGTGGATCTGAATTTTAACAGTAAGCCAATGTAGAGCAAGTAGCTAATTATGTTTTCTCCCTTTCCCCTCCTTTGGCTCTTTGAATAGCATCTGAAAGCTAGACTCACTCCAGAAGTGAAAATGCCCCCAGAATTCATGGAATTTCATTTGTTCTAATCAGAAACCTTATTTTCTGCTACCAAGTTCTCCCTCCTGTGCACCACACTCAGCTTGCAATCTAGTTGGCACATTCCCACAAAAGCTCCTTGAACATGCCTACAGACTTGAGTCTTCCCACTGTTGCTCTGCGGTGTCCAATTTCCAAATCAATTAAAAACAGAATTAGTGCAGATATTAATCAAGAGTTCTGTTTCATTCCATCTCTCATTGTCCACACATGCTTTCCTTTTAATCTAATTGCACTAATTGTACCGTTATTGCTTTTTAGTGTGTGTGTGCGTGTGTGAGTAATTTTCAAAATTATTTGTTAGATTTGCAATAGATTTTACCCAAAATAATAATTAATATAATTGTGTGCATCAAGTCAATCTAACTTATGGGAACACTTCCAAGGTTTCCCAGGTAGAATACACACAGAAGCTGTTGATCATTTCCTTTTTGTGGGGCAATTTGAGATTATACAATTTGGCTCTTTTCCTGGAGGGCACAGTGGGGAATCAAACTCCCAACCTATGGCTCCACACCCTGACACAGTTGCTTGTTTTCTCTTTTTAATCCGTGGCTATTTACTGGTTGTGAAATCTCGTTTTTATTTCTGAGTGTAAATGGCATCTATTGTTGTCATCAGGACATCTTTGGCATCCTTAAGGCACAACTTTGAGACTGGATGCCAGCGCCCCTCACCATAAAACAGTGGTACCCAAACTAAGGGCCGGGGGCCGGGTGTGGCCCCTGATACCAATTCATCTGGCTTGCAAAGCCCTCGTCACTCCTGGAAGTGGAAGTAAAACGTGCCCATACGGGCGCCTTTTACTTCTGCTTCCAGGAACGACAAGGGCTTTGTGGGCCGGATGAATTGGCATCGGGGGCTGCACCCGCCCCCCGGGCCTTAGTGACTGGCTCCCTGAACCACATGATCGGCCCACGGCCCAAAAGGTTTGGGCACCCCTGCCATAAAAGGAGCTGGTCATGCTTCCTAAAAAGGGAGACAGCATTAAGTCCAGAGTAGAAGGACCATAAGATGACATTTTAAGGCAAAAATGTATTTCTTCTTTTTACAGTTGTATCCTTCTAGACAACTCATATATTTCAATGCTCTGTGCCTGTGAAATCAGGCATTTGGCAGGAAAAATGCTATCTCCCAATTAATGAATCATGTGTTGTGAAATCAATTCTGATTTTTTATTATTATTATTATTTAACAACAACAACAACAACAACAGCAGCAGCAGCAGCAGCAGCAGCAACAACAACAACAACAACAACAACAACAACAACAACAACAACAACAACAACAACAACAACAACAACAACAACAACAACAACAACAACAACAACAACAACAACAACAACAACAACAACAACAACATTCATTCATTCATTCATTCATTCATTCATTCTGTGTCAATTCTCACTTTTTCAGGGGGTTGAAAAGAGAGAGTCCACAGAAATAGTTTGCCATTCCCTTCTTCTGGAACAGTGCAGCTTGTTCAAGGTCACACATGCTGACTTTTCTCCAGGGATCGTCGGCTGCAACTTGATCAGAGTATAATTTTTTATACCCAAGGGTGCCAGGAGCCCTGGTCTTGGAGGCCGGTTGGCTGTGGGCCATCTTTGCCCGCCAAGGCAAGCAGCAAAAATGACACTGGTGTGAATTTGTTTAAGGTAGATCCCAGCTTGCCATGAAGCGACTCACACACTACGATCTCGGAGTCATCTCCCTTGGCTCATATGAAATGAGACATGCAGGATTTAACACTGGGACTGCAATGGACTGCCATAACCTTGAGGATATGGACAAGGTGCGACTTCACAGCCAGTCCATCTGGCATGGTGTTGAGTTGCTGGCTGAGCAGTCTACTCCATTACCATAGTGGAATTTCATTTTCATTTCATTTATTCGATTTGTATACCGCCCTACTCGGTGCAACCGACTCAGGGCGGTTTACAGAAACCATACATATCAGACAATCAGAGGTAATAAACATAATCAAAAATCATACAGTATAATGCAATAAATATAACAATACAGTAAGCAGTGCAACAAAACAAAACGACACTGCAAAATAACGTTACAGGGTACAGTTCCAGTTACATATACATAACATAGTTTCAATAATAGGATACAATATAAAAATAAAGTACATGATCCGACAATGTCAGGGCTCTCACCTTAACCATAAAAAACAACAGTTCATACACAGATGGACGAGTCCCAGGGCCAAACATGGAGGTGGCCTCCCTCCAGCCGCTTCAAAAAGTCAATGCTGTTTGAACATCCCCAACGAGGGCCAGGCCCAGTGTCCTCCACCGCATCCGTGGCTTTTAAAGCCCTCCACTCCAGCTGGTGGTGAGGGCAGGGGAGGGCAGCAGCTTCGGCGTCCTGGCTCTGGTCGACAGCTTTTAAAGCCCTCCACTCCAGCCGGTGGTGAGGGCGGGGGAGGGCAGCAGCTGGATGTCCAGTCAGACATCCAGAGATACACAGTGGTGAATTGAAGTTCCAACATGGGACCACAGTAGCCATCATGTTCCCCAGGAAGATCACTTCTTGAACGAAAGATTGCATCTTTACTCTTAAACTTCTGAACAGAATATTCAGTATAACAATATGCAAGGACTTTCTTTTTAATCTTCTGTGCCTTCCTGAAGTATAAGTTGCATAGTACTGGAAAATCTTTGGAATCTATAGTCTCTGGACTTAATTAAATCCCAAGGCCATCAACTTTTAATTAAGAACAGCTTTACAGAGTCAGACCAATAGTCAATCTAGACAAATATCTTCTTTGTAAATGTAGCTGGTTGCTTTCATTTCACATGAAGTCCACCACTTCATCACATGCCAATAATGAGGTAATGAATAATCATTCATCAGTAAAACAATATACAAAAAGCCAACCAACTTCTTCATGCTGTGGAAATATGTCTTGCAATCATTATAAATAATGCAACCTTTGTAAATTATTCCTTTATTATTGTTGCATAACTCATTCTACTTTCAGTGTTCAGAGGGGACTACAAGCATCCATAGATCTTTATTTGCACACGAGCTTCCACATTTCCTATAGCCTTCCATAGGATCATAAGCAATGGCAGGGTGCACAAGAGGAGATTGGTTCACAATTGAACACCATGTAAGAGATTCAAAAACAGCTTATGATGATGTGTTGGATTATATAGGTGCATAACAAAAGTGGGACAATTGCCAAGACTTAAATTATTTGCACACAGACACATCAAGTTTCCCTCATGGTTAAAATAATTACTCAGACCAGAAAATTAAAGTAAAAGAAAAACAGATATTTACTCATTATATACTCAAACATTTTAACAAGTTGGTTTCAGGTTCACTAGAAGACTTATGTTAGTTACAAGAGGGGGGAAAGGAAAGAGGGTTTTTTTCACATTACATCCATGTGACTGAAAAAAAAATACAAATAGAGTTCAATATGGCTGCATCTTCCTCAAGAACAAACAGCCCCCCAAAAACAGGAAACAAGGGCTTAGGGCTAGGCCAGTGGTGGCGAACCTGTTAAAACATTCAAACAAATGCAGGAAGGAGATGATACCTCTTTCAGGTCACTTTAAAATTCAAAACTTAGCAAACTTAGCAAGCTTTCATAGTTCATGACTACTTCTTCAGGCTAACATGGCATGTGGGGGAAGTGTATGTGTGAACCCAAGGCTCATTTTTGTTGTCAAAATGTAATGCTCATCTTTTCATAATTCTTAAATCATAAGAAAGGGGGAAATTCATTCAAAGCCTATATGTCTACTGCTTTGATTTGTGTCTGCTCAGCAGCCTCCAGTTGCCTTAGATGATGGTATTTGATAATGTCAAAGAGCAAAAGTCAGATTACCCTTTGAAAAAAGTAATTTGCAACTGGAATTAAAGTTATTATCTCAAACTGCAATGAGGATGGATTCTGTTTGGCTCTGTTTTCATCTTTTAAAAATGCCTCCACTCTGAGATAAAATGGATGGTAAAGCAGATATCTCATCCTTTCAGATCTGTCTTTCCTTCCCTCCTACCCCAGCCAATGTTTTAATTATATTTGATAGCTCTTTTTTGAAATCTCCAGGAGTTAAGTAACTTCTTTGTACTGTAAACCTATCACCACTTGTCACATTCACCAGGGCAAACTACAGATGCATTTGCTCATCGTTAGCACTCAAGCAAAAGGTAATTCAGCTAACAGAGCATCTTGTAATCTCACTTAAACCTACTACTGTGATAGTACAGAGACATGCTCTGCATGCCACATCTGTTAAATGGCTAATTTGTGTCATGAACTGGGCTTCTCCAAGAAAATTTCCCAAAGCAGTGGGCTGGGTGCTGAAAGCTAAGAATGTTGGAAGAACCTGATATCTGTATATTCTATACCAATCTGGAGTAAATGTGCTGAACAGAATTTCCTTAAGCACTAGCTATCATCCTTGCCAAATATTCCAAGGTAGTTCTCATATCAAACAATGCTTTTAAATGCATTGGAGACTTAGAAATTTAGGGGACATTACATTTGAAAACATATATTTAAATCTGCAGTGTTTCATGTGGAAAGGAAATAGAATGGACTTTGAGTTGGGTATCTGTGGAAAGGTGGAGATTAGAAAAATTGCATTTTGGGCAACACAATGAGGTGAGGCTTTTTGGTCCCAAAACTAAACTTTCCAAGCTCTCTGAAAGAGACAGGAGGAGGAGTTTGACAATAAAATAACAAATTTGCAAGGGAAAAAAAAGAAACGTTGCCGAGATATTGAATGAATTTTGTACACATTTCATATCAGGAATAAACTCTCCAATAGAATCATTGCTTGTTTGGTTTTCCCAGAAGAACTGTGTTAAATAGATATAAGGATGACATTTAAAAATGATAAATCATGAGGAAATGGTGGCATTTGAGGATTACTAAAACATTTAGATATTAATTTGCTGAATTACTATCTAAAATTTGCAACTTTTCATTAAATTATCCTTTCTTAAGTGATGATTGCGAGAGGGGTACTGTAAAACCAAAAGAACCCAAGTGGGACTGAAGAAATTGCAGACCTGCCAGCACAGCTTGTATCTCTCACAAATTTGTTGGAAGCATGATTAGTAAAGTCTTGGAAAAATAAGCCTCATTGAGAGAAAACCAGCATTGGCTTCTGCAAGAATGGTTTTGCTTCACTAACTTTTTGGGTTTACTTAGGTTTTCAAACTCCTTAGCAAAGAAAATATATATCTCTCTCTCTTTCTCTGAGTGTCAGTTGTTTGCAATTCTCCAGGAAAGAGTAGCAAAACTTCAGGGAAAAAAATAGTTTAATATGTTCTGACAATATAAAAGCAATTCCTCTATAGAGAAAGGACAAAATGTTTGGAGATTAGTGTAGAAAGAAAGCAAATCTGTGGATATTGGGGAATGTATGATATCATACACAATGTGGAGAAAAATGTCATCCATTTCCATATTCAT
This sequence comes from Furcifer pardalis, assembly GCA_030440675.1. NCBI lineage: Eukaryota > Metazoa > Chordata > Lepidosauria > Squamata > Chamaeleonidae > Furcifer > Furcifer pardalis. The sequence goes on from CP126891.1 coordinate 260,742,192, forward strand.
TTCAATTAGACTCTAGGGTCATTCAGTAAACCTGGATAGCTGGAATTTCAGGACAAAGGAAACCTAAACTGGGATTCAGCACTACAAGATGTATCAATCCGATAGATTCCTGCAAATAATGCTGTTTTAGGGATATAGTATTTTAGAGATTAGAGTTTAGAAAAAGATAGCTGATATGAAATATGGCAGGTTTGTTAAAATGTGAATCGACATATTACATACGATATTTGCATCATAAGACACAGAGCTTAGCTTCTATTCCTTATCTTATCTCATTAATTTTGTAATATGGGAGTCTTTGCAAGGGTTCTTCTTCTTGTGTGATGAATGCAATATTAGATCAAAGCCACTTTGGAGGAGTCTATACAGTGGCTGTTACCTATGTTAGTGTTCCAACAGTTCCTGAGAAGATTACGGCTGATAAAGGCATACATCATGACATGACATCCTTCCACGTGATCTTAACATTATGTTGTTGCTTTCATCTCATGGGAGGCATTGTGCATCATAACAGTGACACATACATAGACCTCCAGGTGCCTATATTTGCATCATACATTTGCACATTACCATGTTTCTTTGTAGAGCTTTCTGATGAAATAACATGCTGTGTTCATTTTCCCTTATGTATCTATTACCTGTACAACGAAAATGACAAACTAACAATACAAAGTATTCAAAAGTATTTTTTTTAAAAAAAACTTAAAATACGTAGAACAATGAGTAATCAACTGAGAATATAGGAGATAAGCTCTTTGGGATACAAAAGAGATGATGTTCTGAAAGGGTGATGCATTCTCAATATTTGTATTGACAATGGCTTGGCAAAGAAGAAAATTCTGGTGGTTTTCTATTCTTCTTGATTGACTGATTTTTACCTTAATTGTTTCTGGGTTTGGGTGTGATCAAAACATCTGTTTGCATGAAACATCTGCAGCTTCCCTGGTTATGGACATTTGTGGATGCTTCAGCTAAACAGAATGAGGAATCAAATGATAATTCTGCCAACTTTTACAGAAGCCAGGAGAATAAAGAATTGGGCCTTCAAAGACTAAAGCCTCATGTCCCTAGATTTTGAGAAATTTAAAACATCAGAGAATATTCTGCCAGAGTTGATCCTTCACTGCAAATCTCATGTGAATCTGGTGAAAATGGAAACTGATATTGTATTTCCTCCCCTAATTTTATTTTTATTTATTTATTTGCAGATTTGTATTGCCGCCCAACTCCAAAGACTCCGGGCAGAGTACAAATGTTAAAACCATCACAATTTTTAAAAATCACAATTAAAACCCCATTAAAAACCACCACAAAAATATTCCCTTACCCTCATTATAGTAATAGTAGTGGCAGTGTTGTGAAATTTGATCATAACATTGGTAATTTTCTCTTTTTCACTTTTTAAAAAAAAGCAAGAAAGAGCAAGAAATAGTATGAGCTGTGGCATATGTTCAGAACTTTGTTGAAGAGATGGTAACTCCTTCCCCAGGAGCCCTCAGTCTTAAAAAATGAAGGGGAAAAGCCAATGGAGAGACAGAGTTATCAAAAATGTTGCAATAAATAATATTTAATTGTATTAAAATTACAGACATAAAGGTGCATTTATTTATCACATACCAGCATTAGTTGGATAGCTCCGCTATAAGAAATAGTTTATCAAAACTTTCCATAATACTGACATATGTAGATCCTAATCATGGGAAAGAATTTAAGTAATTAGAGATTTGATATTGCCTTCCCAGATTGTTACAGACAGGAGATTCCCTTTATCTGTTCTGTGTTTTTTTTAAACAGCTCAGAGCACATGCGGTTGATATGAATGGGAACAAAGTGGAAAACCCAATTGACCTTTACATCTATGTAATTGACATGAATGACAACAGACCAGAGTTCATAAACCAAGTCTACAATGGCTCTGTGGATGAAGGATCTAAACCAGGTACTTATAAAATTATTGCAAATCATTTGATGATAAAATACTATAAAATGTCACTTTCTGTTTCACTCGTATGAGAGCTTGCTTGTTTCTGTTTAAACTAGAACATTCAATGAAGAACAGAATGCAATGACGAATTCCAGAGTCTAGGGCACATTTCTGTTCTTAAATAGACCCTTGGACAGTAATAGGCTGTTTTATGCCAGATGTTAAAGATGATGATTCAGGGTTAGCAGATTGGTAATGAACTGGTCATTCAATAACTCTTAGCCTTAGCAGCTCAATGGAGCTTCTATATGCAGAAGGAATATGTTTTTGAGTAACAGATGTTTTAATTAAATAAAAATGTTGAACATGTCTATTCTGATATTTCACAAAACTTGAGAGCAGAAATATACTACAATGTAAAAATAATCAATAAATATCCTGAATGGAAAATAGTAACTGTTTCATACAATGTAGTAGTAGTTCCTTATCATGCTATGCGGGGCCCATATAAAATTAAATTTTTTAATGTTGCCTGCAACTACAGAGGATGCCAAAATGTATACACATTTTAAGAGATGTTATCTATGTCTTAATTTTTGAAGTTGAAATGATTTACAGTAGCTATGTGTAGTAAGATTCCCCCCTTCCCCGGGAAAGAATTAATGCTAATATCACCATACAACAGGCAGGACAGTCAAAGAAAATGGTGGAAGCATAATTGTCATTCTAAGAGTGCAAGACCATTTTGAAGAGGTGCAGTTGAGTTTCCCCCACGTCCTCCTGACTTAACATCCTTGACTTCTACCTTTGGGAGACCTTAAAGAATGTGGTGTACCATAGAAAATTGGCAGTACTGGCAGTACTTTGGGAAGGAATTGAAACAGCATGAGAAGTGATACAAGTGGACACCTGGATCAATGTTGCTCAAGCAGAAATGATTGGATACTGATGGTAACCACTTTGAGCACCATTCCTATTCTCAAAAAGTACAAAACAAATTGGGAAAATATGGATGAATTTAGAGACAAGTACTGTATCTCTTTGTTCAAGGTTAGACATCAGTCCTAACTAGGAAATAGATTGCGTTCAAACTATGCAACAACACTCTGGTATTTATTTTAAAAAATACTTACAAAATGGGGCATTATTTACTACCATGTTCTATGTCCAGATGGGCTTCTGCTCTTTTCTGGATCTATATATAATTGTTTTTCCATTATTTACCTGTATATTTGGTTTCACCAAATCATAAAGTTTAATGTGTCTTTCTTTCACTAGTGAACCTATTTTTTCATTTTCAGAGCATTGCATATATTGCTCTTGCTGTTACTGTCATACAGAAGGAAAGGGGCTCTTTATGTTTTAGAATTATATCCTTTGAAGAAAGAAGTTGTTCCAAGGGAAGATGTTATAAAAAGAATAGTGGTTTTAATCAAAACACTAAAAATCCTTTCCCCAGACCAATTCCCCCATCAATGAAAAAAGGTCATTTTATTCTTGATTACAAAATGGTGTCAATTTATTTCTACAAGGTGACAAAGTATCAAATACCATTGTGCCCATCTTTTGATACCATCTTCTGGAAAAAGCATGCATACTATTTAAAAAAAGGCCCAGTATGTTTCCAAATATAATTTCACAGCTCAGTGAGCAGATAGGTTTCCAAATCATCTTCTCATTTAAATATAACTTTTAAAGCTTTATTATCTCTAGATTTAGATAATTGAGGTAATTTGAAGCAGTAGTCCCCTTTTGGGATAATAGCTTCCCCTATTCTCTACGTACCACTGGGCAAGCATCACATGAGTAAAAATACAGTACAGTGGAACCCCGCTTTATGGACACCTCACACAACAGAAAACTCATGATATGGAAGGAAATCCTGAGACAATGATGCCTCAACTTACCGGGGGGGGGGTGTGCTATATGAACAGTTTTTTTTGGCACAGTGGGCACAATTATGCCATTTTTTTCCAGCTGCTTTGGTAGCCTCCATCACTTCCCACAGTGGTGGAAGGGTTTCCGGAGCATGTTCAGCCAATTTCTGGAATTTTTTGTTGCATTTCCACTGCATTTTAGCAGCTAAAGCAAGGAATTTGGCACTTCCGAGTGGCCAGGAAACTTAACAACTGATTGTCAGGGCATTACCAGACCTGGCCACTAGAGGCCACTATCAGAAATGCTGAAAATACATAGGAATGCATTGAAATCACTTCCAGAGGTCAGAAAAAGTGAAAATAAGTCTTTTATCTGTTCAAATCTCTTTATAAAGTAGCAGAAACATGGCAAATAAAAGGCGTTTTTCTAAGGTCCGGAACATTTTTTTTAATGCATTCCTATGGGAAACGACACTTCGCTTTAAGGAATTTTCACTATAAGGAAACCCCACAGGACGGATTAATTATGTAAAATGGGGTTTCACTGTACTATGCAAAGGATTTAGTCCACTAGCAGCTGGTTTGAGATATTCAGTGAGTGATTGGGGGAATAACAGGGATACCCTAACTCCAAACTTAACCAATCTTAGAAGGGGTATTCACTGAATTTTCCCCAAACCAGCTAATAGGAGCCTAAGGCTTTTCCATGGTACTATATGTCTATGTAATAGGACTTTCTCATACTCTTTTCTCTCTCTTCAGTCCCTGTGCTTCTCATGAATTTGCCTTGGAGGGTCTCCAGCATGCCTAAGCAGTTTTTCAAGATACAGTATCAGTTAAGAACAGGAGTTCCCAACCTTGTCAAGTTCAGGGCCAGGTCACACTCTCTCAGTCAGCTTTGAGGGCCAGGTGGCCATTTTGCTCTGCCTATATGATAGGGTGGTCATTTTGTCCCAACAGCTTCAAAAGGATGGCCATGTTGTTTCTTGAATGTCCTTGGAGGGGGCCATATGAAATGGTACCATAGGCCAGATCTGGCCCACTGGCCTTAGGTTGGGAACCCCTGGTTCAGATAGACTGAGAGAGATAATTGTCCTCTTCTCCTGCTGATGGTTGCCATTTTTTATTTGGTGAACATAAAATCCTCCAAAACCCTCTTTTCTGGAAGACTGTCACACTATTACTTTGTTTAAAAAAACCTGCATTTTTAACACTTCAAATAAAACTTGCGTTTTCCATCTCTTTCTTCATCTCCCACTTAGGAATGCATACAGTGTTTTATTTTGCAAAGCTTCTGTGGGAAAACCTGCACCATCCATGCTCAGTCTTACAACAAAATGGTTGTTTTTTCTTCTTCTGGAATGCATTTTTGGCAGATCAGTCTTTCAGACCCTGCAGCCTGTTTGGGTTTTTTTTTTTTTTCAAATTAAAAAAAGGGAGTGGACCTAACCATTCTCCTTCAAGACAAACAAGATTGGACTGATTGATTTTAAATCCAAGGTGGCTTAGAATCACCTATTTCTGAAGAGGGGAATAAAATAGTACTTTCAAATAAATCATAATTTGAAAATCCTTTGTCCAAACTTCCCCAAATTTGGCTCCAAGCAAGAGCTGATGCTCTTCTACACCTCTGCCACATTTGGTCTTGATCCAAATCCCAGTTTCAGAGTTGTAAGTATTTATTTGGACTGCCCTGTTTTTAAAATTGCCTTGTAGAATGCTGATTTGCTCTGATGCAAATAACATAAATAATTAAAGTCTTACTCTTTTTATTCACCCATATTTACATGATTCTGATACTCCATGATTTTTGTTAGTGCTGCAATTTTCTCTGGATGAAATTGACAAACATCATTTTAAAAAACAAGCAGAGGCTGCAGTGGCTCAGTGGTTATGAAGCTCACCTTGTTGGCTGGCAGGCTGGCAAGTCAACAGTTCAAGACCTGGCTACTACATGACAGATTGAGTACCTGTCTCTGTCCCAACTCTTGGGGATATGAAAGGAGCCTCATTTGGGTGTTCCCTGAGCGGAGTTTCTTCCGCAAAAATTCTCTCAACCCAGAATAATTTCAGATACAAAATTATTGGTATTATTTAAAATAAGCTATATTTTGACTAATTATTTATTTTTAATAGTGTGGTTTTTCTGACAGAATAAAGCATAAAATGTTACCATTCCTTTGATTCCATTTTCCCTCTTTTGATTCTTTATCTTTCATTTTTTTAATTTACACAATTCTTTCGTGGTTAGAAAAATAAATCCCCAAATGACGTGTTACAGCATTTTGAAAAAGAAAAACCTGTTTTTGAGTCTCCCTTAACCTCATCTCTCATTTGATTAAAAAAGGTAGCTTTTGTTCTAATAATATTGATTTTGTACCTTACAACATTTCTTCTCACCATGTAATTACTGTATTAAAATTATTTTCACTAAAGGTTGACCTTAATGCAGGCTTTCAATGTTCCCTTCATCTTGCTGTCAAAGTCAGATGTTTAAACTCTTTAAGATGCTCCTTTCAATGATCTGAGTTCATTTTTTAGTCAACTCTACATCTTCAAAACATGACCACCTGCAATGAGGTAAATCGATTACATGCACTAATTAGTCCATTAAATCAATTTGTTGGATACAAATAAGACAGGTAATTGACTATAAACTTCATCTGTCAACAGCCTTAATAATAATTAACTCAGGGGATTTCTATTTAAAAGGAGAGAGAGAGAGAAAAAAATGCAGGTTATTTCATTATGGTAGAAAATTTGCTGTAAAATATAGGTCTCCCTAATGAGGTTCTTGTAGTTTTTCACCTCTTGGTAATTTTTTCTTCTCTCCTTATTTATCTGGAAGATGGGCTGAATTTCACATAATGTCTGGGTTAAGTTAGAAAATATTTGTCATAATGTTTCCAACTCAGGTACTGTACTTGCCATACCAAAAAGCCTTCTTGTTTTTAACAAGAGAACTAACTAAGAGGATCGTTTATGTTTCTGCCTAGTAAGGGAGTAGGATAAAATGACTAGCTGCACAGATATGAATGAGTTGTAACCTACATCCTAAGATACCTGGTTTATTCATGCCACAAAATAATTTGTTCCCTGGGATCTTCAGAGAAAGGCCCTATTTCATTCCCACTGCCATTGCAGGCACACTTGGTAAGGACTTGAGAGATGATCTTTGGTGGCTTCTCCCAGTCTATGTAACTCCCTATCTCATGAGGCTATGTTGACCCCTTAATTCCTTTGTAAGTCAACTTTTGCACAATTGTGGTGTTTTGTTTTTAAAGAAGAGGATGCAACTCATTTTTATCAGTATTTTAAAATAAGGTATTTTAAATTTAACTTTTTAAATTAATGGTGGTTTTAACATTCTTTTGGTTTAATTCTATTTTAATGATAAACTATTGCCAGTGGTGGGCTCCAAATTTTGTTACTAAAACACAGTGGGTGTGGTATGATAGGTGTGGCAATGCAGGCAATGCCCTGCAATGCACCTGAATTAGGACTACTTTATTCAAAACTTGGATGGGTGGGGCCAGCTAGAATTTCTGCTACTAGTTCTGGCAAACTGGTGCAAACCTGCTGATGCCCACCACTGGTTATGGCCCAGACACACACAACAGAGCAGACTGGCCTGCAGCCACTGCACACGAGGTAAGGAGAAAATCTTATGTGAGTCCAAAGGGTCAAGCAAAGCCAGGTTCAAGAGCCGATCAATAGTTGAACTGCAGACAAAGAGGATGATCCAAAGGGATGGTCAAGTTTTCAGGCAAGGGTCCAACGTCCAGGAAACAGGCAGACGTTCAAGAATCACACTGTCAGGATCCAAAGTGATTGCTCCAACAAGAGTTTGCCAGCATGGGCCCTTTTTAAAGAAAGCTCAGGGGTCGCAGCTGGAGATCTTCTCTGGAGGGGAGCTCTAGCCCTTCTCCTTCTCAGCTATAGTGCATCTTTCAGATGTGCTGGGCTCTGACTCATCCTCCTCATTGCTGGCACCTGGTGCCTCAGCCAGTTCTTCTGTCAAATCATGATCAGGTTGACCAAGAAGAGTCAACTCCAGGCTGGCAGCAGGCTGCAGAGTTGGCAGAGAGTCCTCCTCTTGGTCATGAGGAAACAGATTTGAACTTGCAGCAGGCTGAGGGGCTGGCAACAGTTCTTCCTCCTTGCACTCTTGTGTTCCTTTATTAGAAGAAAGTACATATTAATAAATAGATGGTAGGTGATAAAAGTCTATGAGAGGTTATCTTAGTGGACCTTGAGTGGGAAGCTTTAAATTTATAGACTGCTTGTAGAGAAATTCTTTAAAGTTCAGGTTTGGATGAAGGTTTTCCGTATTCTTGAAACACTTATTAAGCTGCACACATCCTCACACATGTGCACATGCATATATACACTCCAATAAGCAGAGATCTAAGATGGAAAACAATTACTTGTTTGGTCTACAATCCTCAGAAAACTTAGCAAGCATAGTCAGTGGTCTTCCTCAGTGGGTATTTGTAAAGGTGTAGTCCCAAACCAGTAAATATTCCTATCTGTATTAGAAATGTGTAAGAGAACATTGTTCACATTGAAAGGAAACTGCCATCATCCCCAATCCATCAGCATTCCCCAGACAAGCTACTATGGATTCCCACATAGCTTGAAATGAGCTGTGGTCCTCTTGACACTTCCACATGAAATCAAACTTCCCAAGTCTTACTCTGGAACAGATTGATGCTGAAAACCAAATGTTCAACTAGCCTTGCTCATTAGGATGATAGAGAGGCTAAATTGTAGCTTCTTCCTGTCTGAAATCCAGATAAGCCTTTAGGCTATTAAATAAGAATTTGATATATGTGACTAAAAAAAGCCCTGTACCTCTGGTTACAGTGATGGCCTTGTGGCGGTTTCTTTTTGTGACGCATCCTAAACTGTAATATGGGCACAAAATCTGCCTCTTTTTTCAGAAGCCATTAAATTCTCCTTTGATATATTCCCTCATCCCACTTTCACTCGCTTGATCGGTATTCTCTTAAAAGGTTTATATTGGTATTGAATTTCTCTTCCTTGCCTTGGTTAAATTTCATGGGGACAGAGACTTAAGAAGCCCATATTCTGCACATACAGCAAGGATTGCAATGTAATGTCTTTGTCAACCAGACAAGGTCATGCAGTCTAGAGATCTGACTTCTTGGGTTCCTTGATGACTGCAAAATGGTTGGCAACCAGCTCAGTTTTCTGCTGTTGTCCAGCTCTGTTTTTTAATCCTGAGCACCAGTGCAAACAATACAATGGTACTTCATATAATGAAAATAATTCATTCTGTGAGGCTTTTTGCTATGCAATTTTTTCATTATACAAAGCATGCTTCATATAACAAAATTTCCTATTGCGTGCTTCGTATAATGAAAATCTCCATAGGAATGAATTGAAAACCACCCTGCGAGATACATTGCTTCATATAACAAAATGTTCACTATATAAGGCAACATTTTTTTCAAATTCCTTTCATTATTTGAGGTTTTCATTATAAGAAACCTTTGTTATACAGGTTTTACTATATATTAAGGTAATGAAGAAAAGAAACTGCTAGTTTAACAACAGCTTTCCATAGTAACTGTTGAAAGCCATTGTACAATAATGTGCCCATTTCAGATGTTGGAAGGATTACAGTCAAACCTCGCATAAAGAGCGCCTCGCTTAAAGAGTAACTCGCTTAAAGAGCAGAATTTTCTCTGAATGTTCGCTTCGCTTAACAAATAAAACCAACCAAAAACTCGCTTAACAAATAAATTGGGGTTTGCAATCCCCCCCTAATTGGTCATTTACAATGGTGTTTCGCTTAAAGAGCAAACTTGCTTAAAGAGCAATCCTGTGGAACGCATTATGCTCTTTAAGTGAGGTAAAACTGTACTTTTGCAAACTATAACTCCCTAAACTACCATGACCACCGGCCAGGTTGGTTGATGCATTCTATCACTTGAAGTCCAAAGAAAGTAACTTATCCAAACTCTGGTCTCTTATAGGATGTGTTGTTAATACCCCATTTAGAGAGACTAACTATGTTGGTGAACCTCAAATGTCTAATATTTCAATCCTGATCTAGGAAGGATTGTTTTAATACAGATTTCTGTGTTCTCCCAGACTTTTCATGGGTTGGGGTGAGTACCAGAAATCCTTTGTGGAATTGACATGAGTCATTCAAAAGTTGTCATTCAACCAATACTTTGTTTTACTGAGATTATGCTAGACAGTTCAGATATTTTTAGGTTGCCCTTTAGTCTATGCCAGTGATGGCTCACCTTTTAGAGACTGAGTGCCCAAACTGCAAACCAAAACCCACTTATTTATCGCAAAGTGCCAACATAGCAAAAGGGAAGGAAGGAAGCACTCTGTGCTGGGGTGACTGCTTGGGTGCCCACAGAAAGGGCTCTGAGTGTCACCTCTGAAATGCATGCCATAGCTTCACCATCACTGGTTTATGCCCATAAAGCCCATGAAGAAGGGCCCAGGAGTGGTTCCTTTCACCCTCGTTGGGCTGCACCCATTGTCTTCTACTCACCTGTACTCTCCGGCTATACTCTACACACCAAGCCGCTTGGTTGAAAAACTGTCCTTTGTCATTTCATCCTTACAAGCATCAGGCCAACGACTTCCTACAACAAGCCCTTTTCTGTTTCTGAGTAGGATGGTTCCCCTGACCATTTTTATAGGTCCAGAATGGAGCAGTAGTAGCCTTCAAAGCCTAGTTCCAAGGAAAGTCTGTAAAGACACCATGCTTGAACCACATTGTATGGGTCAAATCAACTCCTCTGCCTCCAATTCTCCTGTCTCTCCAGGCTCCAGTCTTGTACTCGGTTCTATATCATCCTCCATCCTGTACCATTCTTCCCCATTATAAATTACCTCTTCCCCTTTTTGGGCTCTTCACACAATGGAAGGCACTTGGCTGGACATGAACTTGGCACCCTTGCTTACCACATTAGGTAAGGTAAAGGTAAAGGTTGTTCTTACACGAAAGCCAGTCATATCTGACTCTAGGGTTCAGTGCTCATCTCTCTTTATAGCCAAAGATCCAGTATTGTCTGAGACTGCAGACGTTTCCATGGGTATGTGGCAGGCATGCCTCAATACCAGAGTGCACGGAATGCTGTTTAGCTTCCCAACAAAGTGGTCCTTATTTATCTACTTGCAATTTCTTGTTTTCAAACTCCTAGATTAGTAGGAGCTGTGTCAGAGATGGAAGCTCACTCCGTCATGCAGCACTCAGGTCTCGAACTGCTGACCTGCCCACCTGCCAACCTTCCAGTTGTCAAGTTCAGCATCTTAACCACTAAGCCACCACAGTCCCTTGTTTACCACATTACAATTTCCCTACCAGGTCACTAGCCTTCCCTTCTTGAAAAATATTATTCGGTGGACATGCTGGACTATTGACAACAAGCATACGGGAAGGTGAATTATGAATCCATGCAAGAGTTAGTCTATTAGAAAAATAATCCAAAGCTAGACTCAATTGGGAGCCTGTAATGCAAGGAAATTGTTATTCAGTCCATTTTATAAGAATTTACTGATGTTTGATTCTTTATGTGTAGGATTAGAAAGAAATTATGATATTTTTAAGCTCTGCACATTGGAGAATTGAAACTGAATTTTTCTATTCAGGCCTCAGGCTCTGAATACTCAACTCTCAGAATGCTGAGTGCAAATCTTCTATATATTCATCCATATCAGTGCTGATTCAGGGCTGAATATATAGCAGGCAGACATAGCAATAGTCTTTTGCACATAGCAAAGAATCGTACATTCACTAAAGCATAGGACAGAATTACTTCATTTCTACTGTTTTAGGAAGAATTTACCACAATATCCTCATTTCTTGACATTTGGGGGTTGAAAGATTAGATGACCGCTTTTCTTTCACCTGCATCATCATCTTCTCTTGCTTTTTCTTCCTGCTGTTGATTTTTTAAAAAGCAAGCTATCACAGGTGCTTCCAGGGAGCCAGCCTCACGATGGTTCTGTAGAGGGGTGAAACCTACAATATACTGATGTTTGAATGCAGACTTCAAATTCAAAATCTTTGGAGAATTCTGAGAATGCATACCAAAAACATGAAATAGCACACTCCTATAAAATATGTGTGTAAAAGAAGCTGTAGCTGATTTTCACATTTTCCAAAGTGGGCGGAATAATCAAGGGTAGAGCCTTGCTATCATTTGGGAAAGTAAATGAATCACAGCCTTATAGAACGGAAGAGCTAAAAGAAATATTGAAGGTCATTTAATTTTCTCTCCCACTACAGGAAATCACAACTAAAGCATTTCAGACAGTTGGTCATCCAATCTCTATTTTAAAACCCCAATAAAGGAGAGGCCACCATCTTCCTAGATAGTTTGTTCCTCTGTTCAACAGTGACACCACCAGGAAGTTGCCCTTAATGTTTAACTGGAATCTCCTTTCATGTACAGTTTAGCTCCAGAATATTTTGTCTTGTGGATTCACACTAGGTACTGTATCCCAAAAGGCACAGCTTAAGAGGAACCTTTTCCATATCTAGGCATAGCACACAATTTGGAAGTACATAGCTACAAAATATATTTACCTGCAAATGCTTACTTTTTAATTTAACAGAGTTATAATTAAGTTATACAGAGGGTTCCAAAATATATACACATTTTAGTAGATATTATCTAAATCTTGCTTTTTGAAGCTGTATACACATACACTTTGTACTGCAAACTAAAAATTATAAATAAATATCCAGATTTGAAAATAGTAACTGATTCATACAATATTGCACATCAATTTTAATGTTGCTTGCAATTACAGGGGGTGCCAAAAATTTAAACACATTTTAAGAGATGTTATCTATGTCTTATTTTTTGAAGTTGAATTGAATTATAGTAGCAATGTGTAGTAGGATGTTCTCTCAAAAGGATCAGTGCTAGTATCACCATACAACAGGCAGGATAGTCAAAGAAAAATAGCAGAAGCACAGTTGTCATTCTAGGAGTGGAACAGCATTTTGAAGAGGTGTAGTTGAGTCCCCCCCCCCCCCATGGTTCTCCTGACTTAACACCCTGTGACTTCTACCATTGGAGGACCTTAAAGGATGTGGTATATCATAGAAAATCAGGAAGGAATTGAAATAGCCTAAGTAGCGATACAAGTGGATACTTTGGTCAATGTTACCCAAGCAGTAGTTCACCATAATCAGAAATGTCTGGACGCTGATGGTAACCACTTTGAGCACCTCTTGTAATTTCAGAAGTTAAATGTGACTCATATTCATCTTTTCCTATCAGTATATATTGAGTATTATACATTTTAAATACAGTTTTTCCCCTTTCTTAAAATGTGTATACATTTTTTTGCACCCTCTTTATTTCTAAAGTAAAACAATGTTATTTTCAGGTGTAATGAGGAACATTTTCTTTGCCGCTTTATAACATTTCTTTTTAGGGACATAGTAAGGCATTTTAGAAACATTTTGGCACAAACATTTCATAATCAATGCCCATGATGGTGAACTTTGGCACTCCAGATGTTCATGGACTTCAATTCCCAGAAGCCCAAGCACCCCATGCTTCTGCTTCCAGGAGCAATGAGGGCAGCACAGGCATGAGAATGTCCATCAAAAGGACAAATTACATGATGAACACTACTGATTTCATTCTTTATATGGTTTTTAAGATACATTTGGTTGAGGTAGTTTGTATTTCAAGGATGAATCACAAGTACAGTTTATTACTTGAAGAAAAGACCAAAAAAATGATGGGCAGCCATTAATGATAATAAAGGCACTTCTGCTGGTGCTGGTTGCTGAGTAAGGGTGGCCACTAGACACATAATAATATTCACAGGAGATGGCCATACATCTCTACTTGCATTCAGTTTAACTTTGCATTCATTTATACATGTTCGTCACAACTCTTGAAAATATAAGCTCAAGACAGCTGAAGAACAGCTGCAGGATCTGTAAAACTAGTTGAGATGTATCCATTGATGGAACTGGAATTTGGAGGATACAATATTTGCTCACTACTGCAGTGTCCTCTGTACCCAAAAGAAGTATGCTAGAGGGCTGCAAAACATTCTGAAGCTAAGTCCCATGTGATTCCATGAGCTGTTTTGAAGAGAAGAGGGAGAAAACTTTCAACTGGCTGATATTGTAGTCCCAACATGCTGCTCTAAGTCAATCACAGTACTCATTAAGAATTCATCATTCATATATTAAGTCAGGGCTTCCAGGGGATATAAGAAGGTGTTCTCCTCAATCAAAGTTTAGAAATATTGAGTGTTTTGGTCTACAATTCCCAAAACAACCCAGAGACTCCTCGATTTGTAACCCCCCCCCAAAAAAAACCCCCTACTTTTTCTGAGATCTGCCTCAGCTGCCTTTTTTTTTTTGTTCCAGCAGATGTTTTCCAAATCTGACCATTTTCTAGAAGCAATGTAAATATACTTCTTTAATTCTGGCTAGGGACAGTGTGGTATATCCGCAGGATCAATGATTACTAGGTTTTGCTCAGTTTATTTCAATGGCATTGATTTATACATGCCTACTTTTCCACAGAGCATTCCTCAGTAACGTGCAAATGAATGCTAAGTTGATCAAACAGTCGATTTCAACTATAATTTTGACAGTGAAGCTAAGCTTTGAAATTTGACAGTAATGTTACAGAATCAAAATCTGACATTAACCATTCATAATCTAGTTTTAATTCAATTCTGAAAAGCAATTAAACCCTTTCTGAAAACCAGCACATACTTAAGTAGGGCCCTACCCACTACCAGGGGATAGGGCATTTTCTGCTATTTTGGGGTGTTATAAGAAAGATTTATTTATTTGGTAATGGGGCTTCCTTTGATATCTGACTGAATTTGAAAATACTTGTAGGATGAAACCACTAGCCCGTGTAAGCAAAGAGACATCAAGCTGACTGTATACGACACCCCAGAGTCCTATTAAAAGGAAACTTATTTTCTTCTGCTTTAAAAATACTGAAGAATAAATTCTCCCTAACTACCTCTAATGTTGTTGGTGTAAGGTTATGCAGATAAAGCCTTCAGTGTCCTCTTTATTACTATTTGTTAACTGTGCATCTTTTCTGAGCTCTTGGAACAAAGGCAGAACATGAAGAGATATGAGACATTTATAAAAACATACACACTGAAGCCGCAGCCTTCCCTTTTCTGAATTGTTTTGATTTAATGTGCTGCTGCTGGTTGAAAGTGTATTTTAAAAGGCCATGTTTTACTTGCCTCAAATAATGTTCTGCTTCTTTGAACTTTGCCTCTCTATGAAGAACACAGTTTCAAGGGAAAAAAGAAAGAAAGGAAACCGTGAAGCCAGAAGTGAAAAATTCCCGCTGGTCCATCCAGCAGTCTTAATCAGCAAAGTTCTCTTCTACCTGCAGAAGTTTCCTTTCAAAAGGAGATAAAGAGCCCTCATTTCTAGGGTCTCTTTTCCAGCACAGTTCATGAAGCAGGGCACTTCTGTGGCCTGGAAATGGCTCTCCTTATGAAAGGGGTTGAGCAAAGCCATAGGAGGAAATAGCTAAATAAAAGGGAACCATTCTTGGAGCTGTGTACAACTGGCCTCTCAAAATTTTCGATACAGTTCATGGCCCTAGAAATTGAGAGATAACTTTTGTAGTAAATTTTTCCTGGCAAAACAAATTATTCCCAACTGTTTCTTGGGTCTCTGGTTAAGAATACCAGGATTAGCATAGTTGATTATGTTATCTGCCACCCAGCTCAAATCTCATTGTTGCTTGGGTGTTCAGTTATAATCTACACAAGAGAGAGGTGGTTTTCCCCCTCAGAAATAATACTGTATATTGTTTTCAGCTACCATGGCTACTCTTCTCCTTACTATAACCATTTTGGAGTATCTTGGTCCTGAAGGGGTAATTCAGACCCATTAGCTTTACTGCTGAACTTTTTCTGGAGAACAAACAAAAATGCTAAAAAAAAACCTAGGTTGTTGGGGTTTTTTAAACAAAATCTTAATAAAAACATAACAACAACAATATAAAAAGAAAAACGTTGTATAAACAACTATGTCATCCACCACCTTAATGGGACATTGTATACCTTCTAATTATTCTTTATATAAAATGTTATTTCTATATTTGTCCACTTTTTTCAAACTAATAGATATTCTTGCCCAGGCTTTACTCCTTTCCCCTTAAGTCATATTATTCAATAAATTCTCCCCATATCCCTCTAAAGTTAGATTTTTTTAATAGTCCCTTTGTAAATTTTAATTCACACATACATCTATCATTTATTGCCATGTTCCATATCTCTTAGAAATGGTTTATTAATGTGAGTCAAAACAGGTGCCTGAATGTTTGGCTCCTCCTGAGCTGGCATTGTTGTGAAGATGGTTGTAATGGGGGCCTACACTCCAAAATTTGCAAACCTACTAGCAATCAAAGCATAAAAATTGAGAATGTTCAAAGAAAATTCAGTAACTTAGCCTTGTCAATTATTTTCTAGCCCAAGGAAAGACCCTCAATACTGGAACAAGCCAGAGTACTCCTAGGTTATTTCCAACAGCTCTCCTCTAGGTATGGAGTCATTTGGATTCAGCAGTCTCAGTTGACCTATTCCAGTTGGAATTACCCTGTACCTGTATGTCCTAATTGGCTCCAGAGGCCCATGCACAAATTCACAAAAATTGAATTCCTCAAGTATCCCTCACTGCTTGTTTGCCTTGTGTTAGCATGGACCTCCACATAACTGCCCACAAAGCTGTTGGACAATGTAAATTCTCATGGGAAGTTTTTCCAGCACTAAGAAACAAAGCCAGTAGCAAGAAATCATGGGAACTGATGTTGTGTCTTTCACGGCAGATTTTGATTCACCCTTGAGCGTTATTTAGGATACAAGAAACACATTACTTAGAGCAGGGATTCTCACCCCATGGTCCATGGTCCAGATGTGCTCTGTGGCACCATTTCATGTGGGTCCCCCACTGCCTCCACCACACCCGGAAGTGCCATGTGGTGGAGGAAGGGCAAAATGGTTGTCCAGCTGCCAAAGCTTGATGGTTTTCTTCTTCTTCTGTGTCTAGGACACATGTGTAACTGCCAAAATGAAGGTACATTTTGGTGAGTTCATTCTGTAGTTTCTTCGACCTGACCCAGTGTGAGAAAGATAAGCTGGCAATATAACGTTGCCGTTACCAAGGTGCACCCAATTGTGGTTCAAAATACCACAATCTTTGAGAAGGCTCTTTCTGTATGTAATATAAAAAACATGGTTGTCTAGTACAGGGGTTCTCAACCTTTTTAAGTCAGGAGGCAGGCCACGTTCCCTCAAACAGTTTAGGTGGCCGGACTGGTTGTACTCTCACCTTTTTCAGCTGCCGTAAATGAGTCTGCAGCCAATTCCAGTGGCAGAAGCCCAGATTATTTGGCACCATAGGCCAAATCCGGCCCTTGGGCTGTAGGTTGAGAACCCCTGCTCTAGTACTTTAGCAACCCTAAGGACTAGCAGCCTTGGCAAAGTCCACAGGGAAGGGTGATGGTCCCCAAGTGGATTAAATCCTGCTTGTGTCCATCTTCATGGAGGGCAGCAGCTTCATCAATACTGGCCTGGGCTGAGGAGGATTTTGCACGCCAAAAGGGCTCAGGATCAGAAAGTGACTTGTGGAGCTGGATGAGTATGAGTGTCATGCTGCGATGCAGAAGGCCACTGCATTATATTCACAGGACAGCCTTCATGGCTGTTTGCCATGATGATTGCCATGATGATTGCCAATATTTGGATTTGGATACGGCAGAAGAAGAAGAAGAAGAAGAAGAAGAAGAAGAAGAAGAAGAAGAAGAAGAAGAAGAAGAAGAAGAAGAAGAAGAAGAAGAAGAAGAAGAAGAAGAAGAAGAAGAAGAAGAAGAAGAAGAAGAAGAAGAAGAAGAAGAAGAAGAAGAAGAAGAAGAAGAAGAAGAAGAAGAAGAAGAAGAAGAAGAAGAAGAAGAAGAAGAAGAAGAAGAAGAAGAAGAATGGAGTTTAGGTTAAAAGTTAACAATGATTTGTAAAATTTATCATTGCATTGCAGCTGTGCCCTTTCAGAACCTCCAGATCACACCTGGTCTCAGAGTGCTAGGCTATTTTATTTATTTATTAGTTCAAATTTATATTGCCGCCCACTCGCCGTGGCGACTCAGGGTGCCTTACAGACAATACAGTACATTACATTACATGTTCTTGTAGTTTATCATGATAGCAGCTGCTGGGAATCCACTATCATTTATTTGCTCTTTGCGAAGCACACATCTTTCCTTACTGCATTTCACTGAGAATTTGTGTGTTTGCAGTGAATAAAATTTGCATCCCACTTTTCTTTCCCAGAATGGCATTGCTTTTTAGCAATTAGGAAGCAAAGGTTCCTAAAAAGTTATATCCGGCTTTTGGGTATTGTTCACCACAGAAAGGAAATGGATTATGGGGCTCAAACTAGCATACTTAAGGTAGATTTTGCAGACCAATTCATATGGCTGTGTGGAACAGTTAAAAAAAACCAAGAATAACACTTAGTTAAGTACCTGACCAGATTTTTAATTCAGTCCAAAGCAGCTGCAATCTTTGCTGTTTTATCTGTCCTGATGCTGCTAGCATAATAACTGGAATCCATCATGGTTAGTGGTTAAAGGCTAATGATGGTTGTATGGTAATCCATATTAAGGGCACTTGGTTAGGCAAAGCTCAAGAAAGATTTGTCAATGCACTACAACACCTCTGGACAATTCCAGAGGGAAGATTTGTTCTCTGTAGTGACTTTTAGTAAAAGTGAAAGAAGAAAGTGCAAAAGCAAAATTGCAGCTGAACATTAAGAAAACAAAAGTTATCACTACAAAAGAACTACGCAACTTTAAAGTTGACAATGAAGAAAATTAAAATAGAGGGCACCAGAGCTGTGGTGGCTTAGTGGTAAGACACTTAGCTGAATGACCGGAGGGTCAGCCGATCAGCAGTTCGAAACCTGGGTGCTGCATGACAGAGTGAGCTCCTGTCATCTGTCCCAGCTCCTGCCAACTTAGCAGTTTGAAAAGAAGAAATTGCAATTAGATAAATAGGCACCACTCCCGTGGGAATGGTAACAGCATTCCATGCACTCCAGTATCTAGTCATGCCTGCCACATGACCACAGAAACATCTGCAGATGCAGACAGCACTGGCTCTTTGGCTGTTAACGAAGATGAGCATCATCACCTAGAGTTGGCTACTATGGGCTTTCGGGAAAGGGAGACTTTTACATTTAACCATAATTGCAAATGAAACCTGTACTTACTTCCCAATGATCAATCAAAGACAGAGCAGGCTAATTTGCATTTTACAGATACAGTATTACAATCAGCTGGCTTTTTCTTCTTTAGATATTCTAGGCAGGGTAAATGATGGGCTAGGCATAACGTATCTTTTGGCCTTATTTCTTAGTCACCCTGTAAAACTTGGAGGTCGGGGCAGATAGAGGGCCTCAGATCAAAACCTGGGAAATTCTTCAGCCACATTTCCTTGCTCTTTTGACTACAGCATCAGGTTCCCGGTTCCATTTTATTCATTCAGTATGTTTTTGTGAAGACCAGAATTACCTCTAGTCATTTCTTTTGAGAGAGAGAGAGAGAAGAGAAACCAAGGCACTAAGGAACAAAAGGATGCTAAGTACAGAGGGCAAAGCCTCCAAAGGGACAGAGTATTGCTGATGTTATTGCTTAAGTGAAGAATGTTGTAATTAAAATCCCTTGCCTTCTCTAACTCGATGCTGCTGCATTAGCTCTTCCCTTCCATAGTACTGTTCTTGTTATTGATATCCCTTTTAAAAAATTAAATAGCTGGGAGTGAGATCTACATGTCGCAAATTAAATTGGAGAAATCTCATAAAAATAAATATTCTGCAGAATGGCAGAGATGTGAGAGGGAGCTTTGTGCATTTTTATCGTTGTTGTTTTTTACACACACACACACACACCAAAAAAAGTAGATTGTTCTATTAGTTTTCCCATAGTTTATTTATGTATTTATTTATTTATTTCTCTGCCAGCAGAGAGCCCCTTGAGAGATTAAAACTGTGGACTAATGCACAGATGGGGCACGATACTTGAAAGTCATCTGGATATTAAGAATTTAAATCTTTTAGCCTCAGTGATTTGAACAGAAAGCCAATTATGGGCCTGAATTAGTTTTCAAATTAAACTGCAATTTAAAGGTTTGTGAAATTAATCCTTTAAGGCATAGCCTTGCATTTCTACATAAGCTCACGGAAAGATGTGAGACTCCAAATTTACTGCCAACTGCTTCTGAGGGTTGGAGCAAGGGAGGGAGTGGATTACCTTCTTACCTGATAGTGCAGCTAATGGAGAAATTGCTCTCCATCCTGCCAGTTGCATTCTTAGAAAAAGGAAGTGCAAGAACGTCATTGAATAAGTTGTTAAAATTATAGGGAAGGAAAGAAGTGCAGGTGACAAGCATGAAAATCACAGAGCAGTCAAATGTAAGAACTGGTCATTTCTAAATTGCTACTAGGAGATGGAGGACTGCGGTGACTTAGTGGTTAAGATGCTGAACTTGATGACTTGAAGATCAGCAGGTAAGCGGTTTGAGACCCGAGTGCTGACCAAGGGAATGACTGTCTGTCTCTGTCCCAGCTCCTACCAATGTAGCCATTCGAAAGCAAGAAATTACAAGTAGATAAATACCGTAGAAGATAAATAGTTTTGAGCATATCCTGGACAGTGAGGAGAACAAATAGGTCAATCTTAGAAGAAATCAACCCTAACTGCTCCTTAGAAGGTCAAATAGTAAAGATGAAGCTAAAGTACTTTGGACATCAAATGAGAAGAGATGATTCATTTGAGAAAGCCTTGATGCTGGGAAAGGTGGAGGGAAAAAGAAGAAGGGGGTGGCAAAAAATGAGATGGGTAGATGGTATTGTAGACACAATGGGCACAGAACATCACTAAATGTTGCAATGTGTTTTTGTTTTTTGGCTCTCCGCACCTTTATTTCTCTGATTTTTTTTCATTGTCCTTGAGATTTATTTATTTATTTTTTGTATCAATGAGCTGAAATGTGAGATGGGTGTTTCTAAAAAGTCACACAAAGAGGAGATGGAGTAAATGTGAAATCAGTGAGGCCTCCACAGGAAGGAAAAGACAGACAGCTGCAGAATTGTGGATAGCACAGGGAAAATGGATAAATACAATTCCAAAAACATAATTGTGATTGTTTTACCAAAAAGCAACCAATAATCGTCTGGAACCTTAAAGCCTTCTTGTTGTTGTTGTGCAGTATCCGATTCCAAAAATTGGCGATCCTCATGGCGATCAGCCATGAAGACTGTCCTAAGAATATAATACAGTGGCCTTTCATCTGCCTTCTGCATTGCAACATGACCCACATACCAGTGATCCACTTCCTCTGGTCACTTTCTGGTCCTGAGCCCTTTTGGCATGCAAAGTCCTCATCAGCTCCAGGTCATATTGATGAGGCTGCTGACCTCCATCAAGATGGATTCAAGTGGGATTTAATCCACTTGGGGACCATCACCCTTCCCCGTGGACTTCGGCACTCAATGCCATTAGTCCTCAGGGTTGTCAGGTTAGTTAACTGCTGCCTGGTGCTTGGCGTTGAGTCACTGGCAGTATGTCATACTCTATTACCATAGGAGGATAACCTGGCCAGACTAAAGCGTACTGAATTTATTAGGAAGCAAACTGTGGTGGACTGGAGCTCCATGCATGAAGCAGGTATAAATACATATAATTATATAGAGAGAGGGAAAGGTAAAGAGTGTGGTTAAAAGGCAACAAAAAGACAGGGGCAAAACCACCCACAACTCATCTGTGCCAGTCCAATTAAACCTGCAGTGTATACAAAAGGAAAGCATCTATAAGTGATAATTGGCGATTTAACACAATAAGAGCAGAGAAAGTTAACACATGTAATTGGATAGTAAACCTCTTCAGGCCTGAAGTAATTGAATAAAATGTTGTTATTACTCCTAAACTCAGATGTTTCATACCAGAGTTTCTCTTTTGGGCAACTTTCAGGTCACCAAAAAGAACTACTGTATTCTGGGAGATGGAAATGTTCACTCATCTTGGCATTTCTGATACTAGATTTCTGTCCCTTTGTTATGTCATCTAAAAACTGACCCATCCATTCTTAAAAAGGCTACAAAAGGGTGCTATGGGGAAGTGTTAGCATAGATCACACTGAACCTTTGCATTTCATAGTAAGCTAGAAGAGAATGCCTGACTTTATCAAACTTTCCTTCCGAGCAGCACATTTACTTACTACATGTTGCTTTGCCCAGCCATGTCCAAGGTGCCAAAAAGTTCCTATGAAAGAGAATAGTGAAAGGAGATGGGATTCTCACTTAATATTTTAAGACAGGGAAAATTGTCATCTTGCCTCATACCACCCATTTCCATCACTTGAATTTCATCCAGTAATATGCATCTTGAACTCTCTCTCTCTCTTTTTTTTTTTTTTTTTGGGGGGGGGGAGGATTAACTTTAAAATGTACTGTATATTGATCTGTTGAAAAATAAACTATAATATATGTCTTGAGGCCCAATTTTTTTAGACAGTCAAGACTCAAGACACACCCTCTGTGTTTCACTGCAGTTCTTTTACCTGCAGTAGCTGTAGCTTTAAGCCAGGGGTTCCCAACCTTTTCAAGCCGGGGACCGGGTCATGCTCTCTCAGTCAGCTTTGTGGGCCAGACAGCCATTTCGCCCTACCTGCACAATGGAGGTGGCCATGTTGTCCCAACAGCTTCAAAAGAGTGGCCATTTTGTTCCTCAAATGCCCTTGTAGGATGGGGGCACATGAAATGGTGCTGTGGGCTGGATCCAGCCTGCAGTCCTAAAGTTGGGAACCCCTGATTTGAGCAGCTATGATGAATGTGATGTGTCTGTGTAAATCACACTGAATTTACATTACCTCCCAATCTCCTCCCTTTCCTCACCCCCACCAGAGAAAATATGACCAGAATCCTACATATCTCTAGGCAGTAAGATTTGTTTGTTTTCTTAACCAAACTTTTCATTTTATGAACCTAAACAGGCATCATATTAGTCACTCTCAACAGGGGTTCTTGTTACATTATTTCCAGTCTCTCTTTGGGATAATTTGTTCTTTTCATCCTCATTAAGGTGTCTCCCTGCTCCTTTCGTGAAGCTAAGGATGCAATGTCTGCAGCAATTAGGAAACAACTTCTTTTCTTAATTAGGTTAGCTGCTTGAAAGGTCAAAATATGCCATTGATTACAACAAATAATGATGAGTGAAAATGCCAGTAGCTTCCAGTTAGATCTTAATAGAACACTGTGTCAAAGGGCTACTGATGTTTTCTGCTTATGCAGATCTTTATTTGCAGAATGTGTTGCTTTGGAAAAAAAACAGCTCATGCAGCATCAGATTTGGTGTTAGGCAGAGCAGTAGAACAGCTTGTCCTCATTATTTATTTAGGGGGGGAACGCCGTGGGGACCATTTGACAAGGGACTGGAGTATAGGAAGCCAAGATTCCCCCATCACCAAAATGGATTTCTGTCATCTTCTACAGCATGGGTTCCCAACCTAAGGCCAGTGGGCCGGATCCAGCCCACAGCACCATTTCATGTGCCCCCACCCCTCCAAGGGCATTCAAGAAACAAAATGGCTGTCCCTTTGAAGCTGTTGGAATAAAATGGCTAACCCCATTGTGCAGGCAGGGCAAAATGGCTGTCCAGCCCTTGAAGCTGACTGAGAGAGTATGACCTGGGCCCTGGCTTGAAAAAGTTGAGAACCCCTGTTCTACAGCGGAATTTTTTGTTCATCCATACAGTGCTTTTGGCTTTGTGCTTGACAACTGGGAGATCAGACGTTCCTACGTTTGGGGGCAGATTTGACTAAGAGGTCATCCGCTGCTGGCCCCTACCATAGAACAGCTTTTTTCCCCCTTAACTCTGCTTCTCAGTACTGTACTTCCAGAGACTCACATTCTAGACTCATGTTATCAGAATAATTTAGGATTAATTGAGAATTTGCAATGTACCATAAGACTCTAACCCAGTAGTTCCCAACCTTAGAGCCCCAAATGTTCTTGGACAAAAAAATTCCCAGAATCTTTTGTTGTTGGCCATGTTGGCCAACATTTCTACTCCTAGAACATATGACGCCCCAAGACTGGAAACTATAGCAATACACTTATATACCACTCCATAGCGCTTAGTACACTCTCTGGGCAGTTCACAGAGTAATTAGCATTTTGGCCCCAACATGCTAGGTATTCATTTTACTGGCCTTTAGAAGGATGGAAGGCTGAGTCAACCTTGTTCCCTGATCCTGGTCAGGATCAAATTCACAGCCTTCTGGTTGAAGTACAGCAGTTTAACCACTCTGTCACCAGGGCTCCTGGTGCTTTAGCCTTTTTCCTTAACATCCATGAATGCATTGGGGAAGGAGATTAAAGTTAAAGTCTATGATTTCATCTTCGGTTTATATCTCCATTGATCTGACCGAGGTTGTCCTGGGTGATCTTATATGGGAGTGGGACCTCCCTAAAAAGTGTGGTGAGGAGCCTTTCAAGAAATTGGTTCAGCCAGCCAAGGTGGCGTTTTCTCTGTCTTCCTGTGTCTTTCTAGAAGGCTTGATTAGTTCAACAGCCAAGCTGAGAAGGGGTGGCATGATAAAGCAGTGAGAATGCATGAGATTAGTACAACCAGATCTCTTGTCTCTGTGTGAGTTTTGCTTTCCAAAAGTTACTAAGATCTGGAAGCTTCTGCCAATTAAGAGACCCCATTGGTGGAAAACCCTAGAAGGGGGTGCTGGGTATTAAAGTGGGAAGGAGAATAGTGATATGGCTGATGTTAGGATGCTTAACTTAATGCCTTGCTCTTAGAACACTGCTTAGGCACTAGGATTGTAGTTATGAAAGTAGGTTAGGGTAGTTAGTTTTCTCTTTTGATGGGGAACTGCCAAATATGTGTTTTCATGCCTCTATCCTAGATGGAGTTCAGAGGATGTGCCTTATAGCTTTGTTATTAGACATTCTGAACATATTTTTACAATTTTACATTTTGAGATGGCTTTTTGTTATTATCCTTTTTGCCTTTTGCCTTTTCTTTCAATAGCAATACATAAAAATATTTTATAGCCTGGGGTTTTTTTTTTAACTTTTATGGTTAGTTTGTGGTACTAAGTCCAGACCTTGTCTTGGCCGACCTACCAGAAAAGTATGTGAGTGTTTTGGAAAATAATGCATTGTAGGGCTGACATGCAAGCCAGTCTCTGACATGTTTTGGGTTAGGTCTGAGGACAAAGAGTGTAGGAGAAGGGAGGGACAGAGAAATTCTCTGAAGCCCTACCACATCTGGCTACCATGGGTTAGGTCACCCTTGCTCAAAAGCCAGTCATGTCCAACTTTAGGGTTTAGTGCTCATCTCTGTTTATAGGCAAAGAGCCAGCACTATCTGTGTCTGCAGACTTTCAGAGTGCACAGAACACTGTTTACCTTCCCACTAAAGTGGTCCCTATTTATCTACCTGCAATTTATTGCATTCAAACTGCTAGGTTGGCAGGAGCTGCAACAGATGGGAGCTCATTCTCTCATGCAGCACTTGGGTCTCGAACTGCTGACTTGGCGACATTTGATTAGATCCAGCCTAAGAAAGTAAAGGCAGCATGCCTGGGTGACTGTTGTGGTTCTTTCTGCTCATACCAGTTTCCTTGACAATACCATCCTGCTTATAATAGGAGCCATTGTTGAGTATGTCATAACCTGGACCTTTGGAAGGAATGATGGGCTTAAAGTTCTACATATAGTATCTGCAAATCAGAAGGGTGGAGAAAACTGGTCTAAATAAAACCTATGTGAACACAATGCTTTTTTCTGACCAGCTGCTCTGTGCATGATTGGGAACTTTTGGTTGTCAAGGAGAAGATACTATATTCTCTTGCTGGAACTGGGATCCAGTGCTTTGGTGATTCTAAATACATTTAGTGCTTAGGAGGATAAAAAACATCTAGACTACAATTCCCAGAATTGAAGTACCAGAAATAGAAGTTCGGATCATGGCTAATATGGGTTGGCATACCTGTTTTAGGGCTACCTCATGAAGATTTGGAGAATGTATTCTTCACATGATCAGAAGTTGTCAGATATTTGTTTGTATTGCCTATATGTATAATTCACATTCTCAGAGGTTGTTAGGCTAAAACTAGGCTATATTGGTATTTCACATTTCTTCTGGAGATCATTTCCCATCGTGACACTGTGCAGTATCTCTGCAGAAAAGAGCATGAGTCAGCTTGTTTTGAAAATGTGCTTATTTAGCACATACATCCATTTTAATGCACTGATGCATTATTTTTTTAGATAACTGCAGTGCTAGTAAACTCCCATAAGCCATGGGAAAATATACAAAGCTATATGGAACTGCCTTACACTGGATCATTTTATACACAATATTATGTATGCTGGGTATGAATAGAAAGTAGACTAGTATTTTTGAGATATTGCTGTGATTTCTGACTTCCAGATGTTAAACAAAAAGAACAGCACAAAGATTCCTTTAAGGCTGCAAAAGTGGAAGTAAGCTTGGTAGAAAACCAGAAGCTGATATTTGTGTAATTGGACTATGAACGCGGTTCTGGGTCTGAAAATCAATTTCTTGGTTTAGAATCTTTATTCCTTGTTTTTTAGACTATATGCATGGGTAAGTGAGGTTTAAGCCTTTAAAATCTTGTTTTCTTCCTATGTTCATTTTACCACTGCAAGTAAGAGTTAGAACGAGGGAAACAGAAAAATCAATTGGCAGTAATGAATAATATAAATGTGTGTTTTTAAATGCACAACTGCTCTACTTAGCAAATTTAGTGGGGAAACTGGCTGGGGACAGTATGCATAGTTCAGGATAATACCACACATATTGTACTTGCAAATGAAAAAGATAGTGGTAGAAAAGCAGTAGTGAGTCAAAACTAGAGTAGACTCACCAAATTCCATTGATTAAAATGAGCCTGCTCTGGCTGGAACATAAATACAGTACTGGATTTCAGCCACTAAGTTCCCTATTGTCATCCAACTTGCCCTCATTTAATACCTAATTAAAAGGGGTAGCAGGGAGAATGGTAGACGCTGAAGACTTTATGAAAACTCAGGTGTATTGCTAGTTGTTTGTCCTCCCTCTCTTTCTTCCTACACCTTTGGACTTTAACTTCAAAACTTGCTCACTTCAAAAGCACAGGGGGGAAATATCTTTACTGGTGTTTTAAAACACAGTGCTGGGGAATGTGCAGAAAAATAACTGAGTTGGAAGGGACTTTTAGGCCATTCCTGCTCAATGCAGGAGTCCAAATCAAAGCAGATATGACAAGTGATTGTCCAATTCTCTCTTAAATGCTTCCAGTGTTGGAGCCCTCGCTCCTTCTCAAGGCAGTTGGTTCCACTGTCATACTGCTCTAACCATTTAAAAGTTTTTTCATGATATCCAGCCTTCATCTGGCTTCTTTTAGTTTGAGCCCATTATTACAAGTCCTGTTTTCTAGGATGACTGAGAACAGAACCCTTTTCTCCTCTTTATGACCATTTTACAAATATTTGAAGAGTGCTATCATATCCCCTCTCAGTCTTCTTTTCTCAAAGCTAAGCATGCCCAGTTCTTTCTGTCTTTCCTTGGTTCCAAGTCCTCTGATCATCTTTATTGGCCTTCTCTGTACCTGCTCTAATATGTTTGCATCTTCCATAAACTTCCATATATCATGGCTACATGTGCAAGCTACATTTGTTTGTTTGTTTGTTTAAGATATGTTTCCAAACCGGGGGCTGCAGACTGAAGTTAGGGATGTTGAGCTATAGTTGCTATTTCTAATTCCTGCTGATTGATGTCAGGAGGAACTTTTTTAAAATGACCTCTCTTATGGTTCTCATGGATAACACAATTCTGTGCATATTTGGAAGTCTTCACTGCACAAAGCATTAGAATGCAACATAGAAGTCACTCTCAGTTCCTGCGTCTTTGCCCTGTACAATATGGTGGGATTTGTATAACGTAGGAGAAAGTGCCAGGAAAGAGAGGTGGCAGTGAGCCAGAATCAATCATGAGCCGAATCAAAATTAGAAGTGGAGTCAGAACTGGGTCATTATGTTTCTGGGATTTCTGAAACACACTTAGTTTCTGAACCCATTTCTCATGTTGGAAACCCTATTCAATCTCCAAAGTTTTGTCCCTCTCCTTCAAACACCCCTACGCATAGCAAGTACTCTGCAGAATATCACATATTCCAGGGCAGAATGGCCAAAAGGCAAACTTTCCATCACTGCACATCCATTATTAACATAGATTAACTAAGATTTAATGTAGTACAGCTACTGTTACAAGTCTGCATACAATGGCTTTATGTTATATATATTTATCATAAGGGGATTATTAAATTAAATATCATGTAATTTAGAAATTAGATTGAAAAAGGTTAACCAATCCCTAAAGATTTGGCAATAATAACAATTTGTAAACATAAACTGTGGGGGACTCCATTGGCTCAAGTGGCTAAGATGCTGACTGAGAGGCGGAAGGTCAGCAGTTCGATTCCCGAGCACTGCAGGACGGAATGAGCTCCCGTCTTTCTCCCAGCTCCTGCCAACCTAGAAGTTCGAAAGCAAGAAATTGCAAGTAGATAAATAGGGGCCACTTCAGTGGGAAGATAAACAGCATTCCATGTGCTCCTGTGTCTAGTCATGCCTGCCACATGACCATGGAAACAACTGCAGAAGCAGATAGCGCTGGCTCTTTGGCTTCGAAGCAGAGATGAACACTGAACCCTAGAGTCAGATATGACTGGCTTTTGAGCAAGGGAAACCTTTACCTTTAAATATAAACTGTATAGTGCTGCAAACTAAAATAAATTATTATTGTTTTAGGTTTAGAACACAACATTAGACAAAGTGCTATCGAGAAAAGGTTATAGATTGCTTGAAGTCATAAAGAGCAAAGGGGGGGAATGTGGGAGGGAGACCTCTTGATAAATGCCCCATTACTTCTCTATTTTAACATGCACAAAGTCTAACTAATGAACATCAATCTTTGTGCAGGAATGGTCAACATGTGCCCTGAAGACTTTACAAGGCACCCAGGAACATTTTGCAGTCCGACCTCTGGAACACCTCTTAGGTCACAAATCGCCCAAATTTTTAAGAAATTGAGCAAAAATTGTTTTTTTACTCAGAAGGTCCCCTATTCTACTCCCTAAGAAGCGTGGGGGTAATTTATTTATTTATTTATATTTATATCCTGCTCATCTGGGATATTTTCCCATTCTGGGTGGTTTACAACACATTTTTTAAAAAAACTTTACAGTAGGAAATTAAACATAAATAAACAAACTAAATAGATTTATAAATAATAACAAAATTGGGTCCAATGGCAAAATAAGCAGAGGAAGAACCACTTCCCTATTCTGATTGACTGGCTGTGAAGGTGCACCTTGATAATTTCCTTAAGGCTGCAGCAGGCCATTGCAGTCCCGGTGTTAAATCCTGCACGTCTCATATCATACATGCCACAGGAGATAGCTCCGTGACCACAGTGTGTGAGTCACTTCATGGCAAGCTGTGATCCACCTTAAATAAATTCATGCCAGTGGCATTTTTCCTGATTTCCAGGAAAAATGTATACTCGGATACAAGTTGCAGCCACCGCCACCGAATAACAAAAACAAAAATGATGCATTTTTTTTTAAAAAAAACTAATTTTAATTAAAATTAAATTAAATTTAAATTTAAATTTAAAAAACAAAAACACATAATGGGGATGGTAAAGTTTAGTCAAAACTTACTGCTGACCCAGTCAAATGAAAAATCCAGAAACTAAAAAAATCACTCAATCAATAATTTAGGAGATAGAGACACAATATACCACACATATCCATCTCCCTCTCACACATACATATACGTAGGGTACACCCACTATATCAAATGATTTTCAGGGGAAATATACCATAGGTAATCAATTAATTGCAAGTAGATAAATAGGTACTACTTTGGTGGGAAGGTAACAGCATTCTGTGATCTCCAGGGTCTAGCAATGCCTGCCACATGACTCTCTGGTTGATGAGCACCATACCCTAGAGTCAGATACAAATGGCTTTCGAGCACTGAGGATGTAGGTAAATGTATGGATATATGAAACAATAAAAGTTGAGCAACATGCTGTGCTTGTCTTAATCTAGATTTGGACTGCATTTACATAGGATTGTTTCAGTCAGAGCGTAATTCCTAGCTGGGGAAAGGAGGTGTAGGAAACTGTCTACATCTTCAGAGTGCATCAGTTTTGCCTTGTTCTGACCATTTTTAGTATGTCAGTAAAAACATTCACTTTAATAAGAGTTATATGTCATGGGGTGGGTGGGGTGGATCAGGATTTTAGAGATGCTTAGGTGGGGCATAGCCAAAAAAAGATTGTGAACCACTGCTCTAAATCTTCTGTCTACAGTGGAGTAGATCTTGTTTATATGTGTTGTGTTGTTCTGTAACAGTTTTGACACATTTGCTTCCTACACTGTCAACAGGATGGATGCAATTTGCATTCTATAACCTTCATATGAACCAGTGGCTGTGGATGTAGGTTCATATTTGAACAGTGAGAACAAAAAATGTGCACATTTGGGCCAGCATCTTGTTCAATATTACATCGACAGAGACCCAACTACGGAAGCTCTCACATGTTCCGTGTGTTTGTGTGCCTGATGCCATGATCTGGTAGTGTGATGCACCTGCATATGACCAACACTTTGTCAGGTCACCACATCAACTTCCACAGCTGGATCACCACACATATCAGTCTTAAACAAGATACTAGCTCCTATATATGCCTGAAATATTAGTCATATTTAACCTGGGGAATTCATCCAAGCCATACATACTATTTATAAGCTTTGTGTTGGGAACCCCTGATCTATACCCTTTATCACAGGTCTTTATGATTGATTTTGTCATCATATCTGCTTTTCCATGAAGGGACCTATGTGATGACCGTGACGGCAAATGATGCGGATGACAGCACTACAGCCAATGGGATGGTGAGGTACCGGATTGTGACGCAAACCCCACAAAGCCCATCACAGAACATGTTTACCATTAACAGTGAAACAGGAGACATTGTGACAGTTGCTGCTGGTCTTGACAGAGAGGTAAGAGAAAGTGGAAGTGCATAGTGTTTCACGTTTACTGGTGCCTTTGGGTCCACTTCGTAGCCATGCGGTGAGTATCGGAGCATACTCTGGGAAGCCTGAAGCAGTGCCAATAAGTGTGTGCATTCATGGTGGCTACTTTCCTATGGTGAACGCAATAAATGGGACAAGCCTTAATCTCCTACAGCTTTCTGTGTAAACTTGTTTAAATTAGGGTAGGCAACCATTTAACACATTAGGATAAACATAAAATATCCAACTGCCATTATAATTCCACACTCACACTTGTATGGTGTCACGTACCAGTCGGCCCCCACACTTCTGGAAAACCCCCTAAAAACCAAAACAAACCTACACAGGGCGAGCTGGATGGCAATAAGAACTTTTCAGCTGCTTATCAGCTACAAGGAGGTTTTAATTTGGTAGCGTGTTCAAATGTTTGTGTGTGGGATGCAATGCTGCTCTTACCTTTTTAGTCCAATGAAGACACGTTGTTCAGAAAAATGATGAAGATTTATTGATCAGGTTCATAAAGCATAAAACTCAGTAGCATAGGTCAGTCCAATAAAGTCCACAGGCAAATCTAGGTAACCATTTTTAAGGAGCAAAAATGCATAGCTCCTAGGCTAAAGAATGTTTATTATTATTTATTTATTAGTTCAAATTTATATTGCCGCCCACTCGCCGTGGCGACTCAGGGCGGCTTACAGACAATATATTACATTACATTACAATATGTTGGGGTGGGCACATGGGTAGGGGCGGCAAGGTCCTCATCCTGCCCCGGCTTCTTCCTCCCCTGGCAGTTGGTATAGGCACAGGGGGAGGGGCGGCAAAGTCCTCCCATAGAAAAATCTCTAGCCCATAGAGATTCATAAACAAAAGCTCTCTAATCAAAAACAGGTCTTAATCCATGAAGAAACAGAGACGAACTCCTTCTTCTCTCCAAAATGGAGAATCTGCCATCAGGTGGTTTAGCTTTAGCCAATCACGTAACAAGGAGCAACAGAGAATAACTTTCTCAAAACAATAGTTGTTTACATTTATGCAAAGACACAACACGCCAAGTTCTGCTGGCTAGGCCGGCTAGAAAGATAACAACACAGGAACACTGTAATGTCAACAAGTCATCGTGGCAGTCTTGTAAGGCATACAGAGAGAAAAATGGATTTCTATGAGGCCTAGCTGAAAAATAGCAATTTCAAGCCTTGGGAGACATTAGGAAATAGGGCTATTTCCTGACATATGGTGAACATGAGGAGAGAACCAAAAGGCCTTCTTTTCAATTCTGGCTCCAAGCACTTGGCAAAATTGGGTGTACTCTGAAGGCAGCATCAAGTGGAAAGTTCGACTGATGTAGTTCTTGTGTCAAGCTGTTAGGCAGTTGTCAGTCAGGTTGAGTTCCTATTGTCCTCAGCCACCAATTACTTTATTTTATATTATTTTAGTTCAGTTTGTGATGTATTTGTCAGTAGTTTGTTTTGATCTGCTGTGTGTTGTTGTTATTTGTTATCTGTCTGTTCACTGCCCAGAGTGGGATATCATATAATAAATAAATATAATAAATAAATAAATAAATTGTCCTAAGAGACCGTCAAGGAGGAGAGGGACTTCCAGAGGAGCTGAAGGACAAAACATGGCTTCATCTTGATTTCTAGTTATCTAGTATGGACCTGTATGATGCTTTTCTGAACTCAGCTATCTTTGATGCAGAGGGTTAGAGGCCAGGGATCTGCAGAGGAAGAGAAGTAAATTTTAATTATGCCCTCACATATTGGGGTTTTTTTTAATCTCCAGGGAGCACACCTGCACAGATCTGCACTCCACTTTCTCCTCTTGATATAACAATCCTGTGTTCAAAATTCCACAGACAATGGAGGTAGAAACATGAATAATGCATAATGGGAGGGTTTAAGACACAATAATAAGTCCTCGTGGAACAGTGATCGAACTGTTGTACTGCAGCCAAAACTGTGCTCACGATCTGGGTTTGATTATGACAGGATCAAGGTTGACTCAGCCTTCCATCCTTCCAGTGTTGGTAAAATGAGTACCCAGAATGCTGGGGGCCAAATGCTAATTATATTGTGAACTGCCTAGCGAGTGCACTAAGCGCTGTGGGGTGGTATTTAAATGTAACTCTATTGCTACATCCTCCAGTTCACCATTTCTCCCTGACCTCTTCCCATATTTTTGTGCCATGGAAGTATAACAATGACTGTTGGATATTTATTTATTTATTTTGAAACATTGCTATTACAGTTGCCATTCTTGTCATATCAGGTGTTGTTGTTATGCCTGGCCTACCCCCCTACCCCCGCCCCGTCCTTTCATGTCCTGATCAAACCCTGGACTGCCAAAATGAAGCCACTTTCTTGGCTTTGTCATTGGCCAAACTTGAATCTTGCATGTTTCTGGCAGTAATCGGCAAACCAGTAAATGAGCTGGATTCTGAATCTCTCCACATTCACACTGAGTATTGGTCTCTGCCAGCAGCCCCCCCCCCCCGTGAGCCCCCACTCATATCTTTCTGATCTCTCAATTGACCTAAAAGTAAGGGGTCAGAAAGATATGAGAGGAGAACGTGCCTCAACTGAGACTGCCTGCTATACCTCGGAGACTACTGCCTCATATTTTGAAAACACACAGGCTTAAGGTATGAAAATTCAGTGTGTGGTAAGGTGCAAGTTAAATATTTTTTGCATTTCATGTAAGCCTTACAAGCAGCATCAAAAGCCCCTACATTTTTAAGAAAGGCAAACTATCTTTCTTCCACCTACTCTGATCCCCCCCCCTTCCTGTCAATGGTTCTGTCTCTTTCCTTCAATCACCTCAGGCAGTGGTTTTTTCCTTGAAAGCTGCATCTTGGCTTTAAGGATTCCAGGCAATGTCAACACATCCCAGCACTGCCTCAGAGCAAAAATCCTTGCATGTTGCCTCAGAGGAGAAGGAAGGTGGCCACCGGTGAATTCAGGGGACTTGAGGGAAACATTGACAGCCCATCAGCTGCTGGCGGTGGGCAACTTGATGGACTGTCAGAAAGATTTGGAAGAGGAAACTAGAGGGGTGCCAGGTGGCCCTGGCATGAAGAGTATAGGCTTGCCTGAAGCAGCCTTGTCAGCTACAGTTGACCCTGAGGCAGGAAAAACAGCTCATCATGTCAGGCCACTTGGTTGAGTAGGTGAAGAATGTTCAAGAGGCTGCATGTGTGCGTAAGAGGAAATGAAGCTTGAGAAAAGAAAGCTCTAGCAGGTGGTCGGTCCTCTATATGGCAAGTCTCTTCAGTACAAGCATCTGCTTTTGATGGTTAGGAGAGTTACTGCCACCTGCCACTTGGAAGGGTGCCCAAGGAAAGGCTTATAGTGTTGACTTCTTCATTGAGCAAGCCTCAGCAACAATATTTAGCTTTTCTTCTCCTCACACAGTAGATTACACAGGCAATGGCTGTGACAGATTGATTGTGGTTGGAAGTTGTAGATATGCTCTACAGCTCACCCCCATTTTTCAGTTTCTGAGAAATCCTGGGGAACAACATAATAAAGTTGTAGTTTCTTCTGGGTGAGGGACCAGTGAAGATCTTATATTTGATATGAGTGGAGCACTAGTGGAGGCAAACAAGCATGGTAATATGCTGAATCCTCAGAAAGCAAATTCCCAAGCTGAGTGCACTTTTCCTTAAGCCTTAACATGTGCCTCATTCAAACTTTCAGAGAGGTTCCCCATTATCACAATTCCTCCATCATCATTTCTCATTGATGGAATGCCTAGAGGTCCTGATATATTAACCAGCTGTCGACCCAGCAATGCAGAAAAGAGGACAAGAAATTTCTTAAATAAGAAAGCATTCAGATTTTTAAAATTCTGCTGTTATGTGATCTGCAAATTTAGGTAAAACCCAGCATGGATGAAGACCCCATTATAACTTCTACAAGTCCAGTTGTTATTTCCCCAGTACAGTAGTTCTGATAATAATAATTTCATGTCATGCGTTGAAATAATTTTTAGGGGATGCCTGAATGAGGCTCCTTTCATGTCCCCAAATCCAGTTCTTGGGTATCGAAACCCAACCTTCCAGTCGATTAACAACTGAATTTAGGGTATATTCACTGTGGGGTGGGGAATCTTTGACTGAAGGAAGGAAGGAAGGAAGGAAGAAAAAGAGCTACAGATGAAATTAAAGCTATCTTACCTGGTTCCCATTAATCAGGATGTAAATATGGCTACAAAGTTCTGTGACTATTCACTCACTATGCTTG
Organism: Furcifer pardalis; assembly: GCA_030440675.1. Taxonomy (NCBI): domain Eukaryota; kingdom Metazoa; phylum Chordata; class Lepidosauria; order Squamata; family Chamaeleonidae; genus Furcifer; species Furcifer pardalis. The sequence continues at coordinate 260,777,411 of CP126891.1, forward strand.
TGGTTAATTGAATGGATCCCCAAGGAAGATAATAATAATTGGACTGCACTTCATAAAAAATAATAAAGGCAGCTAATTTTGCAACAGACTGCTTTTAGCTCTCTGCTTGCATAAGGATGAAAAATGCCAAAATTGGGACAAAAAGCCATAAAGCCTCTTCAGCTAATGGGGGAAAATTATAGGCTTGCACATACATGCCAAGAGTGCACACACACACACACACACACACACACACACACACACACACACACACACACACACACACACACACACACACACACACACACACACACACACACACACACAAGGCTGGGAGAAGGAATTTAACTATTCAAAGATGCAAAGTGTATGGAAATAGAACGGTCAAACTTTGTTTTGTTTTAGTATAGTTCATTTAAATGTGTTTCATTTTTCAATGCTTTATGTTGATTTATTTATTTTTGTATATATAAACTGCCTTCTTCAAGTGCTGTATCCGATTCAAAATATTGGCTATCATCCTAGCAACAATATAATGCAGCCTTCTGCATTGCAGCGTGCCACCCGTACCACTGATCCAGTTACATGGCAGGAAAACCTGGCCAGACTAGAATAAAATGCCTAGAGTAGTAATTTTTTTCACTGGATGATCAATGTGCATATTCTCTCCTCCTTCTGCTAAGAGGAAGTTTTTACATTTAAAAATAATTTGTGGTATAGCATATCAGCTCTGTCATGATAGATTTTTTTAAAAAATTCTTCCTTTCTCTGTCCCTCCATTGCAAGCTTCTTGGAAGGGCAAAGGAAATGTGGTGACTTAGTGGTTAGTTGAACTGTAAGATCGTGTTATCAGCAGTTCAAGACCCGAGTGCTACACAACAGAGTGAGCTCCTGTCTCTGTCTCATCTCTTGCCAACCTAGCAGTTCAAAAGCAAGACATTGCAAGTAGATAAATAGATAACAGAGTTCTGTGTGCTCCAGTGTCTAGTCATGCCTGCCACATGACCATGGAAGCATCTGCAGACACAGACAGGACTGGCTCTTTGGATTTAAACGGAGATGAGCTTCGCCACTGTGAGTCCGATATAACTGGCTTTCGAGCAAGGACATCCTTTACCTTTGACTATTATGAAATGGCCGAGTTGTCCTCTTAAACTGTTTAGCAATATTGGGAAATGTAAAACCCCAAGCTGCTTTGGTTTAATCTTTGGGATTGTATGTGTGTAGAAATGAATCAAAATGATGCAATGTTACCCCTTTTTAAAAAAAAAAAAAAAGTGGCCCTTGGCAGGAACCCAAACAGACATGGATAGGAATGCTCTTGGGAATTCAGCTAGTCCATTCTAACAATTATGTCATATGATTGCTAGCAAAGGGAGTGAACCAGCCCATCCTCGCAGCAAGACAAATGCCTGTCTCATTGCATAAAAAGCCCCAGTAATTTCTCCTTAGTTCCAAATCTGCCTGCAGTAAACAGAACAAATGAAGGAGGAATATGATCTCATGATCATCAGTATAACAGAAAGACTATACTATCATGCCTTGCAGGGAATTAGCAGTCTTTTTAATTTACATTAACTAAAACAAACCCTATATTTCTTGTTTAAAAAACAGACAAACCACTGGATGGATGGCCCTAATCAAATGACCAGAAGTGTTTTTTATGTACAGCCTTATCATTTCAGCAAGTCTCCAAGCAGTTGAGGGTCATTGAGGACCATCTCCACTACCTGAGTTCTACGGCTGAAATCAGTTACTGATATCTTGGTTGCCTGTTTACTGCATACCTACAGCCACACTGATATTTCTGGAGGTGGTATATCTTTTTCAGCAGCCTTGTAAACCTTCATCTGGTCTACGGCAAAGGCAGTCTAACCCTCTGAAGAATTTGTACTAAATATTTTATAAAAGAGGACTCTGCACACGTAAAAAGGAGTGGAAGAAGAGGGAGTGAAGGGATAGAATACTGCTGGCAAGCCAAGAAATGTTGAGACATATCAAATGTCACTACCACTTATTTGAGATAATAAATATTTCAGCTCTATGCTTCTTGTATGGGAAACAGTTTCCCAAGCATTTTTTTAAAGTAGTTGATGCTAGCACATTAGTTTCATCAAAAAAAATCTCATGAATCTCTTAATTGAGAATCTTTCCTTGCTATCATTCTTCCCAAAATTACTGGGGCTTTGGTGCACATATTACTTTAAAAATATATGAACTCCCAACTCTGTGATTATTACTGTTTGGTTTTCAGAAACTGTAGCCTTCCTAGACTTAGTTTCTCAACTGAATGAAAGATAAAAAGGAGCGGCTGCTGGCAGGAGAGCTTGTGGCTTATTTATTTATGAATGAAATGAACATAACTGCATTAAAATTTCTTCCCATGCACTCACTGGCATAAGCAACCATCAGTACTACATCAAAGTTTCTGCAAATTCACATTTTATATTTAATTGTACTAGTTCAAAGGGGTGGAAGACATTTCCTTTTCATGCTTTGTTTATTCACTGGAAAAATGTCTTTCCCTTACATCAGGATTACTCAACCTTTTTAAGCTGGCGGCTGGGTCATGCTCCCTCAGACAGCTTCAGAAGGTGGATGACCATTTTGCCCTTCCTCCACCACATGGCACTTCCTGGTGTGGTGGAGGCAGTGGGGGCCACATAAAATGGTGCCATGGGCCACATTGGGCCTACAGGCTACAGGTTGAGAATCCCTGGCTTACATGGTAAACTTTTCTGGAAGCTTCAAAAAACAGTAATTACATTTTTAAAGGGTACTAAAATCAAAAATCAGTTAAATATTTTTTTAAAAAAACCCAGTGCTTTTTAATGTAATACATATATTAATAATTGAGCTTTCTGTAAACATCTTATGGGCATAAAATCATTGTCACCTTTGACAGCCTGTGACTTCAGTCTCAGAAACAACTCTTAGCATTTTTGTGATAACCATGTCTAGCTGACATACATACCGCCCTGGCAGGAAACTGTTACTGAAAGCAACAGTTTCATAGTCCATTCCTATATTAACAAGCTATTATCAGTTTGTTACCCATTTCCATACTTGGCCACATGTTTCAGTATCATGAAGGTAATACAAATCTCAAAGACATCTACTTGCATTCCTTGTATCTGAAGATGTGGATTTTAATCCACAAAATCAACACTGAAATAAATATGTTGCTTTTTTAAAGTGACTTGGCTCAGTCATCAATCCAAATGGAGACTGCAGCCAAGAAATCAGAAGAAGGCCGAGTATCAGAAGGGCAGAAATGAAGAAATTGGAAAATATCATCAAGTGTAAGAATGTGTCGCTGGAGACCAAGATCACCCACCTTCTTGTATTCTCAATCACTATGCACAAATGTGAAAGCTAGATGAAGGTAAAGAATGCTGACAGGGTGGGAAATGATTCATCTGAAATATGGTGCTGCAGGAGAGCTTTCTGTTTACCTTAGATTACCTGAAGGATGAACTATTGGGTCCTAGATCAAATTAAGCCTGAACTATCTCTGGAAGCAAAAATAATTGAGCTGAAACCATCATATTTTGGGCATATAATGAGAAGGCAGGCTTCACTGGAAAAGACAATAATGATAAGAAAAGTAGAAGGCAGCAGGAAAAGATGACAACCAAAAATGAAATTGAATAGTTCTCTAAAGGAAGCCACAGGCTTGTATTCACAAGATCTGAGCAGGGTTGTTGAGAACAGGACATTTTGGAGATATCTAATTCACAGGTTTCCCATAAATTGAGAACATGTAATGGAAACAATGCAATCACATTCTCATAACAAAGTTACATATCAAGTCAATTGTTACAAAACCTTCCATTGCTTTAAGAAGTTCCTTTAATCCAGGGGTCCTCAACCTTTTCAAGTCGGGGGCCAGGTCACACTCCTTCAAATAGTTGAGGGTGGCTGAACTGGTTGTTACCCCTGCTGTTTATTGCTGTCGTAAATGTTTTTACAAAGGCCATGGACTCATTTACGGCCTTCATAAAAGTGTTCACAATGGCTGTAAATGAATCCATGTCTGATTCTGCCAGCGGCAGCAGCTGGAGCAAGGGCAGGGGCCGGAATATTTGGCACCATGGGCTGGATCTGGCCCACGGACCTTAGGTTGAGATCCCCTGCTTTCACAATCTTTTTTACCCCGTGGTAGTAGCTAGTCATCTCTGCTAGAAAATTAGCCTACAACAACCACATTTCTTCTCTGCCCAAGACAATCCTCCTATTTCTTTATGACTTGAAAAGAAGGGAGAATGATAACTTGGAATCTATAATGTGAGGTTTTTACTTCTCTTCAGTTTCTTCTCCCTTTCACTTTTTCTCCATCTAAATATTTCCCTATCTTTGAGCAGCCAAGTTGTACCATCTGGTGTTGAATTTATTCTGAAATATCTTGAGAGGGCGTGAGTCATACATGAATGACTTCCTGCAGAGCACAGGTTGTCTGTTGTCAAATAAGAACAAATGCCTGTAATGGAAATGACACATTGCAATATTGTCTCTCATATACAGTGGATTTTATTATATTGGTCCTTGGTGGAGTGAGGAAGTAGGGAAAGAAATTGCCCTCAAGAAATAGTTAACCTCTCCCCAAAACAGAGTAAGAATATTCTCAGGTTGCTTCAATGTTTGGACGATGCTAGTTAGTTTACAAATACAGGGTCATTCCAGATAATCCCAAGGTGAAAAGGAGAAAGCACAAGAGAGACTGAAAGTGGGAATTGATTGTATTGTTTGCTTTTTTTACCAGCAGTTCCCTGGGGATTTTGTCAAAACTGGAACTTCAGGCTATGATCTGGACCCCAAACCTCTTTGAAGTTTAAGTCATAAATTAGTGGTTCTGGCTTTAGCTGGTTTCTTAGAGGCCACTTAGAAAATAGTATGTACCAATCTGGAGGGTGTTTGTATGGATGCACTTTGGACTCTACCACTTGAAGGATTTGTATCTTTGGAATGCTATGAGAATTTTAAGCAAACCTCTGTTTCCATATTCATTTTATTCTTTTCCCTCCCCATTTTGTGCTGTTTCCATCTCCATAAACTTTCTAGAACAAGATTTGTTATCTCACATGCACACCTGTATTATTAGTATCATCTCAACAGATATTTATATATTAATAGAATAATAATAGAAAAATGAGTTCTTTTAGGCCAGGTGTGCCCAAACTCTGTACCTGCTCTAGTAGTTTTCCTGGGCAGAGTATCCCCCATCTTGTAACTGTGCAGCTGGTTCTTTTTCCCTAGGTGTAAAACTTTGCACTTATCTCTGTTAAATTTCATTCTGCTGGTTTCAACCCAGTGTTCTAGCCTATCAATATATTTTTTGAATTGTGCTCCTGTCTTCCAAGGTATTAGCTGCTCCACCCAGTTTTCTGTCATCTGCAAAACTGATTAGTACTCCCTCCACTCCCTCATCCAAGTCTGTTATGAAAATGTTGTAGATCACAGGGCCCAGGACTGAGCTTTGTGGTACTTCACTTGTTACCCCCTCCCAGTTTGAGAAGGAGCAATTCATAAGAACAATATAAATCTGAACAAATAAATAAATAAATAAACTCTCTGAGTACGTTCTGTAACCAACTGTATATCCACCTGACAGTTGTGCTATTATTATTATGATTATGATTATGATTATGATTATGATTATGATTATGATTATGATTATGATTATGATTATTATTATTATTATGATTATTATTATTATTATTATTATTATTATTATTATTATTATTATCGCCGCTCCCGCCGCTACCGGCGGCGGCGGCGGCATTCGACTTGTACGCCACCCCACTTGCAAAGTGACTCTGGGTGGCTAACAAAGATACAAAATATACAGTTACAGTTACAATTGCAAGTTACCATATGAGAAGTCACACAGAAAGTTCAACAACAACAAAAACAAAAATCAAAAGTCACAGCTCTTGTCCTCCTCCTGGAGGATGGAAAGGGCCAAGGAGGGTGTGGCGGTGTTTTCAGCCTCTCGTGGCTACAGGGGCTCTTATCCTCCTGGCCAGTAGGAAGGGCAAGGAGGGTGCGGCGGCGTCTTCGGCCTCCCGTGGCCACAGGGCCTCTTATCTTCCTGTCCGGTGCGAAGGGCAAAGGGGGTGCAGCAGTGCAGCAGCATCTTCGGCCTCCCGTGGCCACAGGGGGTTCTTATCCTCCTGGTTGATGGGAAGGGCCAGGAAGGTGCAGATACTTATTTATCTATTTACTTATTCATATTTATCCACCTCCCTCCTCACTGAGGTGACTCATGGCAGTTTACAAATCATAAAAATCACAACAATGAAGAAAGAAAAACATTCCCTTAAAAACCACAAATTTATCACTATAAAGGATAAAAAAATTAAAATCTTTTAAAAATTTAAAAGATCACCAGGTTACAATAAACGATCACAGATTAGACTACATTTGACCAACTAAAAAAGTTGAGGGAGAGACGGGGCTCAAACCAGCCAATGAGCTGGGGTAATTGTGCAACCCATACCTGCCCCACCAGCCATGTTTTTAAATTCTTCTTAAAAGGCAGCAACCCTGTCTGGAGACAAAATAAAATAAAATAAATAAAATAAAATAAAATAAAAAACACTGTGGCACTTTAAAGACTAACTGCTATATTTTTATTGTTAGCTTTCATGGATCAAGTCCACTTCTTCAGACAAAGGGTGAAACTTACAGGCATGGTTTTTATACACCAAATTCAAGGGGTCAAAGGGAGAAGCAAGATGACAGACAAGCCAGCACAACAATACAGCTTCACACAGCCATTAGCAACAATAGATTATTCAGATTAGCTCTAAATGACTCCCTTTCAATCTCAAGGTTGCTGAGAAAGCCCACTATGGTCTCTGATCAACTTTTGACCTGCATGTCAGAAAACAAACAAAAACACTGTACCTGGTTACTTTCTGTTTTGCTAAAGAGAATTGGCAGGAAAGTTGTAATATAAAATCATATAGCAATCTGTGTATCAAATTTGATAATGTCCCAGAAACTAATCAGAGCTAATCTGAATAATCCTTTGTTGCTAATGGCTGGGTGAAGCTGTATTGTTGTGCTTGTTGTCTGTCATCTTGCTTGACCACACACCATCTCCCTTTGACCCCCTGAATTTGGTGTATAAAATCCATGCCTGTAAGTTTCACTCTTTGTATGAAGAAGTGGACTTGATCCACGAAAGCTAACAATAAAAATATAGCAGTTAGTCTTTAAAGTGCTACAGTGTTTTTATTTTATTTTTATTTTATTTTGTTTTGTTTTCTGATATGCCTAAACCACAGACTAACATGGCTACTATTCCAAAAAGTTCCGTCTGGATATGTAGCTCCGTTGGCAGGAGGTTCCATAAGGCTGGAGGGGACACAGAGAAGGCCCTCTTTCTGGTACCAGAGAGATGTGCCCAGTGGCGTCGCGCAGTCTTCAGCCGCCTGGGGCGAAAAGCAAACTCGCCGCCCCCCCTCCCCCAGCTCGCCGCTGCCGCCACCCCTCCCCCCTCCCAAGGCAGAAGGCGCCCCCCTGCTGACTAGCGTCGCGCGCGATTGCGCGCGCGCCACACACACCTCCGTCCGCTCGCCCGCCAGGGGCCGTCCGCCACCACCCGCCCCCGACAAGCGTACCTCCGGCAGATCGCTCGCCCGGCTGGCCGTCGGGGGCTCTCCGCGCGCCGCCTGCCGCTCGCAGCGGCTTTCAGGGGGCGGCAAATAATGTCCCCTCCCCACCCTTTTGCTGGCGAGCGTCCTGCGTGCGCTTCGCCGCTTGCAGGCGAGGAGGAGAAAAAGGGGTTTTTTTAAAGGCAGACAATTCAAGGAGGGACCCGCCCCGCCCGGCTGGCCGTCGGAGGCTCTCCTGGAGGGCGGCCCGCGCGCATGCGCGCGCGCGCTGCCCACCTCCTCCTGCCCAGCCAGCCGCCAGGGGCTCCCCGCCACGGCGCTACCCACCCCAGACGAGCGCCCCGTCTCACAGCAAGTTGGGTGGGTGGCTGGGCGGGCGGAGGCGAGCAGCGTGCGCGCGCACGCGGGCCACCCTCCAGGAGAGCCCCCGATGGCTAGCCGGGCCCCCTCCTTGAATTGTCCGCCTAAAAAAAAAACCTTTTTCTCCTCCTCGCCTGCAAGCGGCGAAGCGCACGCGGGGCGCTCGCCAGCAAAAGGGTGGGGAGGGGACATTTTGCCGCCCCCTGAAAGCCGCTGCCCGGGGCATCCGCCCCCCCCCCGCCCCCCCCACGCTACGCCACTGGATGTGCCTCTCTGGCCTATGGAACAACTACAGAGCCTCTCCAGTCTGCTCTGGTGGAACAGACAGATGTCCTTGGGATGAGGCGGTCTCTTAAGTATCCTGGCCCACTACCATGTAGGGTTTAAAGGTAATAACTAGCACCTGGAATTGCACGCGGAAACATACTGGCAACCAGTGCAGCTTCCAGAGCAGTGGTGAGGCATGTGCATACCACCCACACCCCATCACCACCTGGGCAACCACACTCTGGACCAGTTGAAGCCTCTGAATGGTCATCAAGGGCAGCCCCATGTAGAGCTCATTACAGTAATCAAGTCTGGAGGTGACCAGAGCATGTGTGATCATGAGCAAGGAGTCTCAATCTAGGAGCGTGGTGTAACTGGCGAATAACACAAAGTTGTGCAAAGGCCCTCCTGGCCATGACTGGCACCTGCTCTTCGAGGACCCCCAAATTATGCACCAGGTCTGTTTGGGGCAAAACCACCATATCCAGAACCAAAAAAGGTAGCTCCCAAGATAACACAGGACGCCGCCTACCCCCACAGCTACTCAGTCTTGGCGGGATTCAGCTGAAGCCCGTTGTCCCCCATCCAGACTCTGGCAGCCTCCAGGCACCTGGAAAGGATTTCCACTGCATCGCTTGGGTCCCCATGTTGATGATACCTCACCCTGTGGGAACAAATGATCTCACCCAGCGCTTTCATGTAGATGTTAAATAGGAGAGGTGAGAGTACCAAGCCCTGAGGCACCCCATAGCAAAGGGGCCTCGGGCTGGACACCTTGCCCTCCAACCACACCGACTGGGTCAGACCCCTCAGAAATGAGGAAAACCAGGACCTCACAGTGTCCTGGATCCCCAATCCTCAAAGTCTTTCCAGAAGGATACCATAGTTGATGGTACTGAACGCCACTGAGAGGTCAAAAAGAGCCAGGACAGATGAATTACCTTTGTCCCGCTCTCGCCAGAGATCATCCACAAGTGTGGATGTACATGGAGTACTTTGTCAAAGGCTTTGCTTAAGTCAAGGTATATTAAATCAATAACATTTCCATTGTCCACCATGGAAGTTCTCCAATCAAAAAATGAAATCAAATTAGTCTGGAAGGATTTATTTTTTATTTTTGTACTACTTTTTGGGTTCTGCAGAAGCTCTTTTCAAATCTCAAGGGACTCTAGTGATATGTACAACTAAGAACCAGGTAGAAATAGGTTGGGAGAAGGATCAAAGATCCTCCTTACACATCTATGGATGGCAATAGCAATATACATATATACTGCCCCATAGGACTTAGAATACTATGAGAGATTCATGGAGTAATTGTAATTATTATTATTATTATTATTATTATTATTATTATTATTATTATTATTATTATTATTATTATTATTATTATTATTATTATTATTATTTAGATTTTTATGCCGCCCCACTCGCAAATGCGACTCTGGTGCTACCAACAATCATTTTAGCAACCTTGAAAGGATGGAAGGCTAAGACCACTTTGAGCCTGTGGGGATCAAATACAGATCATTGGCAGAGATTGGACTGCAAACTTGACAAAAAACTACAGCTTAACCACAATGCCATGGGGGAATCTATTAAGAAAGAATAGAATTGATTCCACCAACCAGGGCCCTGTGCCAAGGCACTTGCAAGGAGAGACATGTATATCTATGAAGTTCACAGCTTGTAGAAGTCCTTCCTTGCCCATCTCCATCTTCAGTCTCTGCCTCATTGTCGGGTTTTTTTATGTGACAAGACTGTATTTTTCACAACACAAGGTTGGGGTTTTTTTTAACTTTTTTTACTTTTAAGCATGTACTTGTTTGCATGGATTTTATAAATTACAAATTACGTAGGGAATTACAGTACATGAATTATTTAAATCTAGGAATGAAGCCTACTTGAATGAAGCCTCTATTGGATAAAAGAGTTGGAAGCCGCAGTTTTGAATACATTTGAAATGTGCATATTTTCTTACTGCATCCTCATCCATTCATCACTGTTCAGACTATTCCAGAGTGCAACCCATGCCTAGCCCATGAACAGTCTAGGACAGGGGTGTCCAAACTACAGCATGTCCATGTCCAGGAGAAGGAGCCTCATGTTCTTAGAAATGAATACATGTAGAGTTTTTCGATATAAGAAGGAATCTTGGGCTACTCAAACCCTTTCACACTCATACATTATGACAACTAAATGTTCAATATGTACAGTGTGTGGATGGAGCATGAGCTTACAGATGCATCACTTTTCTGTAACCAAAATATTCATTTAATAAACTGTGTGGATTTACCAAACAAAATCCCCTGTTCACCCCTTTCCACCATCTTTTCTCTAAAGATTTTCAATGTTAACATAGCCAGTAACCACATCATCTCCTCTTATACTACATATGTATAATTCATATATGCATATACATATATAGCATCACAGTGTCCTTTTTCTTTCCATTCAGAATTTATGTTCACTACAATCCTTAGTCGCTAGGATAATGAACTTGATGACCAGAAGGTCAGCAGGTCAGCAGTTCAAGATCCAAGTGAGTTCCTATCTCTGTCTTGGATATCTCTGGTTATCTCTGCCAATCTAGCAGTTTGAAAACAAGAAATTGAAAGTAGACAAATGAGTACCATTTTGGCAGGAAAGGTAACAGTGTCCTGTATGCTCCGACATCTAGTAATGCCTGCCACATGACCACGGAAACATGTGCAAATGCAGATAGTGCTGGCTCTTTGGCTATAAACAGAGATGGGTAACACCCCTTAGAGTCACTCACAACTGGTTTTCAAGCAAGGGAAACCTTTAACTCATCCTTCTAACCATGTACGTTAGGTCACATCTCTGTGGTACAGACTGGTGGTAAACTGAAATTGGAAGAATATGGCTTGTTTTTTGTAATTTTGTTCACACCAAATGCATTCAAATTGTGTAAATTTTTATTTTAAAAATGCATACAAAATGCACAATTAATTTCATGCAATTGAAAGGCAGCCCTGTGCAGAAATAGGATAGAATGAACTTAACGGGGGGGGGGGGGGCTATTAGACCCTGGGTGAAATTAAACTTGATAAATTCACTGCCCCACCTGATCTCCACATTTATTTGTTGACTGCCTCCTCTGCCCACTTCCTGGAGAATTGTGAAGTCCCTCATTTATGATACACAGAGAACAGCAAACATCTCTGACTGCCATTTATTGCTCTCTGCTATTCCTGATAGCTTTTAACTCCGCAGGCCCATGCAATAAAAATAAATATAAAGGTTTTATATGTTAATAAGACTGGGTATCATTACTAAAATAATCAAAGTGTTGAAATTATTCTACTAGGAAATTACCCCCATTTCCGCAGGAGCATTTCCTGTCAAAGGAAACAGCTGATTAGCACTAAGCTGAATTTATCCAGCCATAGATTTAACCTTTGGTTTGAAGCTGACATTATTGCAAGGTGCGTAGAAATGAGCTTGCCTTGTTCTATTTTGATGTCATTACAGGCAGCCACTACCTTTAATAGCATATTATTGCAACAAGTAATGTCACTCATTAGCAAGAGGGATTTTTTTATTAGCAACCTGGGTTCATTCTATGGGAAATGCTTTTTGCAGTTTCTGGTGAAACCAGTGTAATACTGTAGGGGGAGTGGCCCCTGTGAATGAGGGACACGTATGTGTGCCTGAGAAAAGGACTGAAACAGTTTTTTAAAAAGTTAAGTTTTGTAGAAGGGCACTATGCAGATTTCCGCTGACATAGAGAGAAACGCCAGAGTGCTGTGTCTAGCCTACACATGAAATGCCAAAGTGAAGATACCTTTTGCTGAGTTCATTCTGCAGTTTCTTTCACTTCACCGAGTATGAGAAAGTATCCGGCAACACAATTTTGCTGCTACCAGGGTATGCCCAATTGTGGTTAAAAAATACCACAATCTTCGAGGAGGCAATATGGCAATAGTGCTGTTCAGGTGGAAAGGCATTCCTTCCCATGACCTTCTGAAGCATCTCTGTCAGTGGTGCTCTGTCAGGGGACTGGATTAGATGTCCTTCAAGATTCTGTCCAACTTTATGATTCTGTGATCAACACCATTTTGGGAGGGTGAAACATTAAGCCCCACCACCACAGAACCTTAAATATGATGGTGAGCAGTTCACTAAGAAAGAAACTTCCATATATACTCGACTATAAGTCATCCCAAATATAAGACGAAGTACCTAATTTAGACCTCTCAGACTAAGAAAATAGATTGACCCAAGTATACATTGGGGGTGGAAAATACAGCAGCTGTTAGTGAGTTTTAATAATTAAAATACATGAAAATATAGTAAAATTAATTAATCTAGTCATTTGTGTAAGTATGTTTTTGAGTTTTTACAGTAGTGCTAGTGTGTTTTGTTTTGTTTTTTACTATATGTTTGAATTTGAACCACTGCACTTTTGGGACCCTCAGGGCCATTAACCCGAGTACAAGTCGAGTCTACTTTTTGGACCTCATTTTGGGGGCTAAAAACTAGATTTATACTTGAATATATACAGTATTCCCCAAAATATATGTTTCTGCTGATCTTACTAACCAGAAAAGCACTCTACCAGGCACCTTGAAGATCTATGATGTGTCAGTTCAAGTAATCCCTCCACTCATGTAGATCATATTTTTCCCCCATTGTTGTGTTCTTAGTTGTTGTAGCCAGCCTTCTCATGTTCTGTTACACAAACTATGGTTTATGGAAACAAGCCAACTATACAATACAGTTTGCATTCTTGAATTGCCTTTCTAAACCAAAGAAAAGGTTAGATTTAGTGCCATGCTCAGATATACTAATAAACTATGGTTCATTTAAAATTTAAGCAAAAGTTTTAGACCTCTTGGAGGAGGAGAGGGGAGGCGTGAGCACTTGTGCTCATAATGCTGAGCCATAGTCCATATCAAAATCTGATCATTGCAGAATAATTCTGTCTTTCCAATATATGTACTGCCAATGTATCTTAATTGGAAGAGCAATTAAGTTTTGCAGCTATATGGATGAGAGATGCATAGTGGTAGATTCCGGAAATATGTATATGGAATCTACATCTTGCCCTGGTTATATCTGAACCCTGTCAGCCTGTTGTTGTTTTTTTCAAATACTCTTCCATATTTATAATAGGATGCCTAACATTAAATCCTCAATATGGTATGCTCACTGCCATGTTGTGCTTTATTGCTTCAGATGTATTTAAGTAACTTCACATCCAGCCCTGGCTGTTGAACTTTGTTTTAAATTGTCCATGAGAAAATGATAATAATCCCTCTACCTTCTTCTACAGCTGATTGCTTTTTACATTATTCAGTAAATAAAATCCCAGCTGAATAAAGTGAGGTGGGTAGGGGGAAATGTTAAGTATTCAACTGGAAGGCTCACCAGGTTTTAGCATAATCTTAGCCATTTAAATCTACTTTGCCTCCTTCTCTTTCCTACACGCTTGGATCACAGTGAAAAATAGTGAATATTTCCTTTTCCAACTTTCAGACAAACACCTGCTTGGCTTAGAATGACTTAAAGTTTTCATTTGGTAAATCATATTTTTTCCCCCCAATCACATCCTTCCCTCTCTAAAGGGATTACTGTATAAAGCTGCACCAGGTCAAGTGAAATAATTAAACACAAGCTGGCTCCACTAATTAACTTATCCACAGACCGTTGTTAGGTATTAGCATTTTAAAGGAAGCATTAGTCCATGTTAACTCATTGCAGCATAGAGGAGGTACTCTTCATATGGGCCAAAGATGCTTTGCACTTGAAACTGTTGTTTTGCAGTATTAAAAACCTCCCCTTGACTATATAGCAGTGATGGCCAACCTTGGCACTCCAGGTGTTCTTGGACTACAATTCCCAGAAGCCCAAGTAAACACACCTGCTAATCAGCACTTCTGGGAACTGAAGTTCAAGAATATCTGGAGTGCAAAGGTTGACCATCACTGATATATAGCTTAGAGAAAAGTCACATACAGTATCATCATGAAGAGATTTCTTTTAAAAAGCGTATTTAACTTGGTCACTTTAATTTAAAGAAGCAGCAGCAACACAGTCCTATTCTGGTACCTGTTCGTATTCTATGTCTGTAGGATATTTTTATTTATTTATTTTTGCAAAACTTCTTTGATCACATATTTAGGAACACCAAGATCTGGAAGTAGTTGCCTGCATGAGAATTTATAACTTATTGTTTTTTCCCTCCAAACCTCCAGGCGGCTGCTTGCAGTCCAAAAGCTGTATGAATTTGATGATTTGCCCCCCCAAAAGATAGTGACATGTATTTCTGGAACTATGTATCAGTTCTTGTACAAAGAGAATTCAGCAGCTGCAAATCTTTGTAAAATGTAGTTGATTCTGTGAATTAGAGTTTCTAACTGACCAGAAAATGTAAAATGGCTCCGCTTGTGTCTTGATATGCAGAAATTACCAGGTAATTTTTTAAATGAATTGAACAGTTATTATTATCCGCTAGCTATCAGCTTGGGTTGGATAGCTCAGTGGTTTAGGTAACTGGCTGTAGAGCCAGAGGTTTGGAATATAATTCCCCACAGTGCCTCCCAAGAGAAAAACCAGTCTGTATAGTTATGGGCAAGCTGCACAGTGCCTCCAGAAGAATGGAAAGGTAAACCACTTCTATATTTTATCTACCTAGAAAATCCTGGACAGGGTCACCATAAACCAAGATCAGTTGGGCAACACACAATACATACATTAACTGAAAACTATGACACAACTATACAGGTAAAGGAATCCCTTGCTTGACAGCCCATCATGTCTGACTCTATGGGGCTGTGCTCATTCCTGGTTTCAGCCAAAGAATCAGCGCTGTCTGCATCTACAGATGTTTCCATGGTCATGTGGCAGGCATTACTAAGCACTGAAACACATGGAGTGCTGTTACATTTCCCACCAAAAGTGGTCCCTATTTATCTACTTGCAATTCCATGCTTTCAAACTCTTAGGTTGGCAAGAGCTGGGACAGATGATGGGCACCCACACCTTCACGCAGCACTCAGATCTTGACCTGCTGACCTGCTAACCTGCAGGTTTACAAACCCAGCATCTCAACCGCTACACTACCAGGGCCCTTAGGTACAACTATAGCAATAATTAAAAGCACTGCTATGGTGAAGGACTCTGCCATGTTACCAGGAGATAAAGTGGCAACCGAATAAGAATGCAATTCACCCACAAACTGTTCCTGTAAAGTGGCGAAGAGAAGCAATCCCATCACAACCCAATTGGTGCATGCAGCTGGGTTAAACTGAATGAACAAAAGCACTCAGTATTAAAAATATAATATGTTTGGGAATGTATATGTCTTAAAAGGATGTTCAAGTGACTTGCTTTTAGGAAATCACAAGATTGTACAGTCAAACCTCGCATAAAGAGTAACTCGCATAAAGAGCAAAATTTTCTCTGAATGTTCACTTTGCTTAACAAATAAAACCAACCAAAAACTCGCTTAACAAATAAATCAGGGTTCGAAATCCCCCCCACAATTGGTCACTTTCAATGGTGTTTCGCTTAAAGAGCAAACTCGCTTAAAGAGCAATCCTGTGGAACGCATTATGCTCTTTAAGCGAGGTACAACTGTACCTGAATCTTTACCAGAGAAAGTCTGCAGGGCATATGGTAAAAATTGAAACCATGTTAAATTGTATTGTATGAACACAGATGAGTATTCTGATTTCTCCCTCCTTGTTTTTACTGATGCTCCATTGAAAGGTTTCATTCAACATTGTGCTTTTCAGCCTTTTCCTGTTTTAATTAGGTAATTGCAATGTTTTTATTACTTTTGATAGTACTGTATCATTTTTACATATAGCCTATATTGTTCTTAAGACACTGGTCCCAGGAAGGAGAATAGGCAACCTAGGTTCTTCTTTTCCAAATAGTCTTCCAACAAAATGAGTTGAGTAGAGTCTAAAACATAAACAAGAATGTTATATTTTATTTGTGTTGTGTTAAGAGCAAACTCTGGCTCACTGCCAACTGCAAAGAACTGGGCATTGTAATGAACTTTAAGGTAGGCTGAACACACCATTATTGTTGCTATAGTACAGAGCATCCAAGAAACGAAGAGGTAGCATGACAGAATTTGTACTCCCTACTTCTTCCAGACCAAACCCTGCTGAGGTTGTTCCATCAATTTCATAGCTACCACTGCCTGAACGCATTCATTATTTGTATGCTTCATATGGCATTTGGAGCAATTGCAGGCCACTTTCGCTCCTTGTGTTGCTGCAATTACATTCTTCAGCCTCTGAATATTGAAGGCAGGCACACAGGGGGTAATCCTTTGTCTTCCTATTGCCATGTGCAAGCTTTGTTGAGAGGAAATGACAGCCAGATGTTCACAGCAGGAAAGCAACTGACAAAAGAAAAAGTCTTAGCAAAACACTTCACCCTTACAAATGAACTGGCTCATCCTAAGCCTATCAAGATGTCTTCTTCAGTGGATGGATGTAGCCAGAAAACAAGCCTTCACTGCTATGACAATGCAGCTGTTCATTAGAATGACTTTAGTGGCATATGCTTAATCTTTCCTGTTGACTCAGAAACTATTGAAAGCAGTTCAGAACAAGAACAATGTCTCATTTCCAGATCAGCACTCACCCATGGAGACTGTCTTCAGGCAATCTCATTCCATATGATTTACACACAGATATTCCTAGCAAGCAAAATAAAATTGGAGGCCCAACATGCTAAGCTAAACCAACATTGGTTTGGGGCATTTGTGAGTTTAAGGGCACTGTTTCCCTTTTGAAGTGTTAAAATAAGATATTGGAACTCTCTGCTTTAACAAATCATGCAAGTAAGCTATGTTTGAAATACCATGAGACTTACAAGATCAGATCTAATGTTTGACAACAATTTTTTTGGGATTGCCCTAGTGAAAACTGAGCAAACAGTGAAAACGATGTAGAACTTTGTTGCTATATAAACATATTTTTATCTTTAAAATGGCCATTAATGTATTGATGCAATTTAAATGAGAAAAATCACAGCTCATAAAACAGTTAATGAAGAACACAACAGTTGACAGCAATAATTACCAATATTATGGAAAAATTATAATCCAGGCATAAATACAATGTGTCAAGAAGGCTCTAATACAATTTGGTTTTTGGACTTCAATTCCCAGAAGCCCAAGTCCATTCCCCCAAAGCACTGGTCAGCCAATGTACTGATTTAGGCTTCTGGGAATTGAAGTCCCCCTGTGAGTCCTGAGCCCCACGTTGGGAAACACTGTTCTAGAGAGATCCATAATGAGCTGGGAAAATATATTTATTATCATTCACCTAAGCCTGTGATTCTCAATGTTTTCAGGCCATGGGCCTGACCACATCTCCTGGGCAGCTGATCGAGCCGGTCACATGGTTCCTCCCACCCAGAAGCAGAAGTAAAATGCATGCGCATAATGTGTTTTACTTCTGCTTCCAGGAGCAGCAATGGCATCGGGGGCCAGGTCTGGTTGTGAATGCCTGATGTAGGCAGTAGAAGAGTTGCCGCAAAAAGTATCACAACTTTGAACATCCTCATCACCTTAAAATGTTGTGTCAATTTTTTTGCATTATTACAATCTTCCAGAGCCCATTGGTAGATAGTTAAGTGTTTTGACTCCTTTGAAAGTATTGTCTAAGAACATGACTAAGAACTCATCCATGGCTCGTTAACATCTTCAGAGCTACAACAACTCTCCTGTCTTGCCACCCCCAGAATAGGTAAAGGTAAAAGTTGCCCTTGCTCAAAAGCCAGTCGTATCTGACTCTAGGGTTCAGTGCTCATCTCTGTTTACAGCCAAAGAACCAGCACGGTCTGTATCTGCAGATGTTTTTGTGGATATGTGGCAGGCATGCCTCGACACCGGAGTGCATGGTGTGGGGACTGAAGTTGCTCAAGTAGTTAAGATACTGAACTCGATGACTGGAAGGGCAGAGTTCAGTTCCCGAATTTTCCACAACGGAGTGAGCTCTTGTCTCTGTCCCAGCTCTGCCAACCTAGCAGCTTGATAGCAAGAAATCGCAAGTAGATAAATAGGTACCACTTTGGTAGGAATGTAAACCATTAGAATAACACATGGCAATAATAGTTCCAAAATCGCCATCATTCACTGGCAGCACACAAGGTGGTATTTCAGCTGCCTAGCTGCTATTCTAGTTTACTTGTTAATATCTCCACACAAGAGGAAGACAATATTTTTCATATTTAGTTTACTTACTGAAATTGCTTAGGGTTTAGCCTTTAACTAAAAAGACAAACAGCACAGGAGTAAGGGGTATTCTAGCCTTCAGACAACAGCTACAAGGTAAAAATTCCATACACTGGGCTTACAGTGCTCCTCTTTTGTTTTTTTCCATGGGTGGATAGTCTTCACATTCCTCAAAGGTAGCAAATGTGGTCCTGGCAGCATTTAAACAAACCTAGGTTTGGGGACAGACTAAGGCATTGACAACAACTGAAGAGTCCTACATTATTATATATGCCCACCTCTATCCTCTAGATTAGGTTGCTGCTGCTATTTGAGTCTCTTCATTTAACAATTGTCTTTCCCCCAATTAACCTCAGATTGCTGCTGTTTTATTTGCAAAAGGGTAGGTGTGGTATCTTTCTAAAAATTCTGAATAACTAAACCCTCTTCCTGCCCCCAGAGACCTGGCTTGTAGGGTGTTTGCATGAAAAAGAGAACAGAGTTCTGATAAAAAGATCATTTTGAACAGGTGTAGCATGCCACACAAGCTCCACCTGCTGAGTTTTTCCTCTTCCATGCAACAATTATAGGTCCCATACGCCTGCCCTGAATTTCATCCAGCCACACAATGGACATATATCACCTGGACATGCTGCTAAATGGATCTTGGATAGAGGTGATCCCCACTACAGCTATTTCTTGTTTATGAGAACAGCAGTGCTTACTCAGAAGTAAATGTGCATAACATTGCAGTCATGATCACCTATTTTGTCACCACGGGTTTGCCCAAGCTAAAAGCTTCTCACCTGTACAGATACAGTAAAACCTCATATAACACTAAAACCTGGTTCCACAAGTCTTGGTGTTATATGATATTTAGTGTTATCTGATGCATGTTAAAATCCTATGGGATCCATAGAGATACATTGTAACCATACAGGCTTTAGCGGTTGTTATCTGAAGCATCCCATAGGATCTTAATGTTATCTGATGCAATTCTTCCCCCCAGATTCCTTAATGTTATGCGATTTTAGTGTTATTCGATACTAATGTTATATGAGGTATTACTGTATATCCTCTTCCAAGTAAACAAGCAAATGATCAAGCTGTGATTATTGATTCTTAAACTTCACAAACTTCAGTTCAGCCAGTTTTACTTGGAAACATGACTTCAGAGACTAGTGGAGGACAGGCAACTGCAAAGTTAATTGCTACTGTGCACAACAAGATGAGTGCAGTTTAAGAATATAGAACAAAAGGCTCACAAAGCCTCTGGAAAAAGGATGTTTCAAATACAGTCAAACCTCGCATAAAGAGTGCCTCGCTTAAAGAGTAACTCGCTTAAAGAGCAGAATTTTCTCTGAATGTTCGCTTCGCTTAACAAATAAAACCAACCAAAAACTCGCTTAACAAGTAAATCAGGGTTTGCAATCTCCCCCACCCCCACCCCCACCCCCACCCCGGAAGTCACACAATGGTGTTTCAGTTAAAGAACAAACTCGCTTAAAGAGCAATCCTGTGGAACACATTATGCTCTTTAAGCAAGGTACAACCTGTATGTAAAAAAATAATAATCCTATATTCTCTTTGGAAATTCTTACGGGATGGCAACATTAAAACAAACCCTTCAATAAGGTGGTTGTCTTTTGAGACTAGGAACTGAGGTTTAGAAAATATTTCATCTGAGAATTGTCGCCCCTACCCACCCACCCTGCTCTCAAGTGCCATTCATTTATAAGTGTAAAAAGCAGGAAGATAGTCTGTATACATCTACAGATTGACTATAGATGTCTTCTAACCACCTACCCATAATATTGATATAATTTAAAATGATCTCCATGAAAGACTTCCCATAAACCAAGATGTAGTAGGAAGTCCAGGCTATAAGTCTCCTCTGCTTGATAACTTACATTGCCGTCTGAAAATGGTCCTTATATTTTTGCAGACTTGTGGTCCCCCAAACTGCAGTTATTTCTGGAGTTGCAGTGGAAAATTTCCAGCTCTGCATTTTTAAGATTTTTAAATGTAAATCATTTAAATAGTCAATGTACACAGAAATGACACAGTGGAGTATGAGAAGTACAGAATAATCTCAAGGCTGTTACATCTTATTTAGCATTATCCATCACCACCCACCCCTCCCTTTCTTCCCACAACACCAAGCCAGTGCCTACTGAAATTCTCTTTGCTTTTATTGTCCCTGTATTCTGCTGACAGACATTGTGACAGCTTGCTTGCACGCCACCACTTAATCTGGAAGCTAAGATTATTACTATTCAGGGGGAGTACTGTGTCATGATCTGAGGTGATATTATTGAAAGCCTACTGCTAGTGCATTATCATCTAACAGGAGGCAATTACCTGATAAACTGTGACATTTTCTGGAGCCAGGCATTGGTTATACTCCAGTGGGAGTCTGGGACGCAAGCCGTAATCCTGTGTTCAAAAGTTCTTTAAGCACCGCTGAAACATTCCCCAGTGGCTCTCCGGGTTTTATAAATAAGAAAATCAACCAAGCAATTGGAAGTGCGGAGATACTTGCCTTTCTTTCTCCCTTGCTCTCTCTTTCTACCTCTCTCTGCTAGCCCACCTAACTGAAAGAAATATATAAGAATAATCCAGAGATCTCTTGAAGGTTATTGTAGACACAGTCAGGTGTAAACACAAGACACTGAGCCTTCATCATCAGGTCATTAAGTCAAAAAATCAGGCAGATGATTTCAAAAACCTGGGAAGAGATCGTGAAACTGCACAGGGCTCCTCTGTGTATTTCTCCTGTGTTAAGCAGTCTAAAAATGAGGCACAAAAGCATGCTAGGACAGAGCTAGGGAATACGTGCTGTTTGAATGGCCAA
Organism: Furcifer pardalis; assembly: GCA_030440675.1. Taxonomy (NCBI): domain Eukaryota; kingdom Metazoa; phylum Chordata; class Lepidosauria; order Squamata; family Chamaeleonidae; genus Furcifer; species Furcifer pardalis. The sequence goes on from CP126891.1 coordinate 260,798,694, forward strand.
CACCATATGGACAGAGCATTGGACAGTGCCTCTTCCTGGGTTTACCATAACTGGATGGTAGAGCACATTATTTGCATCCAAAAGCCATCACCAAATCCCTAACAATTCTACTTACAAGGCATTCTGGGTCAGCTAAGATTTTAGGGAAATGTCAGTAGATAAAATAATTCCTGTTGGCTGGATAGCTCAGTGGTTTAGGTATCTTGCTATGGAGCCAAAGATTGGGAGTTTGAGTCCCCAAAGTGGCTCCTAGAAAAAGAGCCAGCCTGGGTGTAGCCCTGAGCAAGCTGCCCTGGCCCAGGGCACCCCCAAAAAGATGGGAATGATGAACTACCTCTGTGTATTCTTTACATAGGAACTACTGAAAAGGATTATTATGAGTTAGAATTGACTTGATAGCACCCAGTTATTATATATTAAGATAGTTCCATCAAAACATTATGTTGCGGAGCTCAATGAAAATTAACAAAACAACATAACAGGCAAGACTGAGGGAGTGAACTGTGGCCCTCCAGATGGGAAGAATAGCTGGTGAGGATGAGAACAAGTTCAAAGTCAATGGTAAGTGGAAGCAGCCAGTTCAGTAAACTGGGAAAAATACCCTCTCCCTATAAACAGAGGCAGTCCTTTCCTTTGCCCCAGGTTTTTTTTTATGTCAGAAGCTTCCTGAGTTGAAAGGATTTTTGCTGGAGGAACTCTACTCAGGGGATACCTGAAAGAGGCTTCTTTCATGTCCCTAAGATCTTTTCCCACCAAAGTGGTCCCTATTTATCTACTTGGATTTTCTTGCTTTTGAACTGCTTGGTTGTCAGGAGCTGGGACAGAGACAGGCGCTCATTCCGTCATGCAGTATTCAGGTCTTGAACTGCTGACCTTCTAGCTAACAAGGTGAGCTTCTTAACTACTGAGTCACCACAGTCCTCCTTGTCCTTTGTCATTCAACTTTGTCATTCAGATCATTCATGGGCTAAACATGAGCTCAGGTTTAGCTGTGTATTTAGAGCAGATCAATACAGTTGACACAAATAATGTAATAATAATTAATTATGTGTTGTCATGTCAATCTTGATTTATAGTTACTCTTTCCAGGTTTTTTATACATAGAGGTGTTGTCTGGCCGGACATCCCGCTATGGTAATGGAGTAGACCATGCAGCCAGCTACTCAACAACATGTGTTGGGAGGCGGTAAATAACCTGACTCCCTAAAGTGGCCAACAGCTATGGGTGGATGAGCCTCTTTAGGTAGGGTGATGGTCCCCGCAGTGGAGGAAATGCCACTGGAAACCATCATTCTGGGGCCAGAAGCAAAATGAGTGGAGGAGAAACTTTGATTCCCAATGGTCACGGAGGCAGAAGAGGCCATGCCAGATGGACTGGCTGTGAAGGTGCGCCTTGTCCATATCTCCAAGGCTGTGGCAGTCCATTTCAGTCCCAGTGTTAAATCCTGCATGTCTCATTTCATATGTGCCACAGGAGATAGCTCCATGATCATAGTATGTGGGTCACTTTATGGCAAGCCCAAGCTTAAACAAATTCATGCCAGTGACATTTTTCCTGCTTCAGGAAAAAAAACATTCTCAGATACGAGTTGCCGCCGACAACAATACATAGAGGGTACTAAGAAGTAGTTTACCATTCCCTTCTGTGGGCATGCTGACTGTGCAGCTTCCCCAAAGTTGCACAGGCTGGCTCTTCTGGGATACACAGTGGGGAATGGAATCCCCAACATCTAGGTCACTGAGCTGTCCAGCCAGCTATAGGTGATATAAAAGTGTATATAAACAACTCTTGGATGCTCTAAGTGGTGCAGTGGATAGAGTGATGGACAAGGACTCAGGAGGCCTGGGTATGAATCCTAGCTCAGTCATGGGGCATTCTGGGGGCACAGAACTGGTAAAACTACTCCTTAAATGTCTCATTTACCTTGAAAGCTCTATTAGGGTGACTATAAGTTGGTTCCAACTTGACAGCACATAACAACATAAATAACTCTAGCCAATCTAACAGCATTTTAAGTAAAATTACCAGGCACTGAATCTCAGCCCTCCTTCATATGAAAGATCTGATATTGCTTTCCTTATTTTGGCAGTGAAACATAATTTTGGCTGTAGCTTATTAGAAAGTGTTAGATATCACTTCATTCCATGCCAGTAGCTTCATCCTTGTCTATACCATCTTATCATGGACTCAGAAAATACGTGTGAATGTTTTGTGAGGGTAATGAAATGAAGCCAAACTACTGCTGGAGAAAAGACTTCATGTTCGTGTGTGTATGTGTGTAAGTGACAAAATTAATCCAATTCCACTATGTAGTGATTTTGAATTATATCTGTTTGAAAAAGGCACATTATCATAAAAGAATGTTAATACAGTGGAAAATTATATTAAAAGGAAACAAGAGAAAAGTTTATTATATCCATCTCTATATTACTTGTGCCTGGTTATTGATACGCACAGATAAACATGAGCTAAGGCTCCTTCCCAATTAAAGAGTTGAACACTGGGGAATGCTAGTGTCTCCCTTTACATGTATAAGCTAAAGGTCGTCCTTGCTCAAAAGCCAGTAATATCTGACTCTAGGGTTCAGTGCTCATCTCTGTTTACAGCCAAAGAACCCGTGCTGTCTGCATCTCCAGACATTTCCATGGACATGTGGCAGGCATGACTAGACACCGGGTTCCACAGAATGCTGTAAACCTTCCCACCAAAGTGATACCTATTTGACTACTTGCAATTTGTTGTTTTTGAATTGCTAGGTTGGCAGGAGCTAGGACAGAGATGGGAGCTCACTCCGTCGTGCAACACTCTGGTCTCAAACTGCTGACCTGCTGACCTCTCAGTCATCAAGTTCAACACCTTAACCACTAAACCACCACTATCTCCACATGTACGCAGTGTATTTCTCTCAAGACTGAAAAGTCAATGCCCTCCATCCCACATCTACTGCTCCCATTCGAATTTAATCTTTTTATAAGAGGTGCAGGGGCTTGAGCAATCTAACTAGGCACTGTTGTCCATCTCTGTCAATGATGTTAGGCTGGGACTAAAACTCACCAAAGCATCCTCCATCAGATCCCTTGGGCAAGGTGAAAGTAGAGGGCACACATCATGACATGATATCCAAATGGCTAAAAACCACATGTCAATGGTCTTGATTTCTTAAGTATGTTTTGCATGTGCAGAATTTCATCGTGGAGATGTCTACCAACGTGTGCACTCCTCGCTGAAATAATGACACCAAGGTAAGGTTGGTTGTTGCTATGCAGACACATCTTTGACAGTTGGTCTTCTATAATCTGTGTAAATCTTATGATGAAGGAGAATCCACCACCATGAAGGCTGTCCATTCCAAGGTCAAATAGTTCTTATTTACTATTTAGACATAACCGCCTTTCTCCGAATGTAAATTCATTCCTTCAGGGCCTACTCCCTGGAGCCACAGAAAAAACACTCCATTTGTTTTGCAGAGCCATCACATCACTTCTCAATCTTCTCTAGATTAAGTATACCTAGCTACCCATTCCTTAAAAGGCTTGGCTTTGAGAGTTTTTACCATTTTGCTCATTTTCCTTCCAGCTTACCAAGATCTTTCTATAAACTGTGGTATTGAGAACTGGACACAGTATTTCAGCTGAGGTCTGACCAAAGCAAAATCAAGAAATATTGATCCTTCCCTTGTTCTGGATACCGTGCTGTACTTTTGTTGAGAGCTACCATAGTGTTGCACTAGCTTCTTAAAATGTCAGTCTCATAAGAACCCTCCAAATCTCTTTCATGAGATAAACTGGCTCATTCCCAACCACCCAACATAATATCTGGCATAAAAGGAAAAGTTTTCCATGCCAGTGAATTTTTCCCTAGCAATTTTTCTGGCAAGGTTTTTGCAACTTTTGGTATCTTCAAATTTTAGAAATTCAGTAGCTAAATATTTCCTTGCTGGTGGTGAAAGGTCCACCTGCTCATCGAGTTAATTAAAAAAAAGTCACTAAAGCCCAGTTTATACAGACAGCAAAGTGGCAGTGTTAAATTCTGAAGCAGTAAAAGAGTCACACCACTTTATATTGTAAATGGGAGGATCTCACAGTTCAACATTTCCCTGAGGAGCAACAAACGAACCAATAAACAAACAAAAATTCCCACTGTAGAAAAGTAGCTGAGCCAGGAACAGACAGAATTAAAACCAAGTTCATTTCATAGTACCTTTCATGAAGTGGTAATATCACAGTGAAACAGTCAAAGTGACCCCATCATTTCAAGTAGTGCAGCCCTTTCACTACTGGGATTCTAAAACTTCCTAGTTGTGGATCAGAAGGTCATGTGGACTGGAAGAGAAATAATGTAAGTAAGGTGGACTGGAAGAGAAATAAGCTTCAATTCAATCCTGAATTAATGTTATGATCTAGTTAGGCTAATGTGGTAAATAGATGTGAGGAGCCACCCTCAATTCCAGTGTTCCAACTCAGTTAAGAGTATTAGACTGAAAAGGATAAAACCTGGTTACAATCCCCACATGGCCATGACATTCTCAAGGTCATTAAAGGAAACATGGGTTAAATAAATAAATACTAATCTAGTCGTAAATTTGACATGCCATAGTGTTGTGTAGTCTTCTTCTGCCAATCCTAAACCTTATTGTAAGGATAACTGATGATCACTGTGTTATGAGTTACCATAATAATAATTTTATGTCAGAAATTATTCTGGGCTGAAAGGATTTTTGCAGAAGAAACTCCGCTCAGGGAACGCCCAAATGAGGCTCCTTTCATGTCCCCAAGAGCTGGGATAGAGATGGGCACTCAATCTGTCATGAAGTACCCAGGTCTTGATCTGATGGCTTGCCAGCCTTCTAGCTAACAAAGCGAGCTTCTTAACCACTGAGCCACCACAGCCCCTATTTTAGTGCTTAGCTAGTGATGAAAGATACCAAGCTGGCACTAAAAGTGAGGATGGCCACTTATGTATCACCAAAAAAAAGGGGGGGATATTAATGTGTCACCTCCAAAATGATCTAGGGAGCATGTTTTCCTGAAGTTTGCAAATGCTTTTTTCCTCAAAGGACATATTTAGAAATCTAATTTAAATAAAAATGCATTGCACCTCATAATTTGTGGGATGCATCAGAGGAATACTCAAAAACATTGCTTATAATAATAGATTAGCTGTGTGAATCAGGCTTGGTCTTCCAACCTGAGCCCAGCACCACACACAGTATCCCACTTTCAGCTATGCCACTCTGATTTTTTTTATCCATAATGATGATATCTGGTAGCTAAGCAACATGTGTTTTGAAATTAAAAGACCACATTTCATGTTGACAAAAGGATTTATAAAGGTGGCTTTTCCCTCAGTTGTCATTTCTGTTCTCCACATTCCACTTCCTATTTTGACATCCTTGAGCAGGAGGGATAATTACAACTATATCTGATTAGGCATAGCTATGTAAATTTAGCATTTCTACATAATTATAAATGTCAGGATAACTATAGACAAGTCAAGGAAGTTTGGAGTATCCTTTTTTTACTTAGTCTAAAGCGTCTGTATTGTTACTCCGACTCATCTGTAGTCGAAATCTAATTACAATATTTTGGACTAATAAGTAGGTGAACAAGACATTCCAGTTCTGCTCCAAAGGTGAGAAAAGTCATTCATTAGAAACAGTGTTGTCTTTTTTGATTAACATATGGTATAATTATCAATGCCTTCTTAAACAAACTTCTTTGATTTATTTCATCTCAAAATATTTAAAGGATTTGCCATATTTTGTTAAAATAGCATTCTGCCCAAAATGAAGGAAAAAGAACACAGGCCAAATTCTTCAGGTAAAATAAATTATATTATTATTTATTTTTTTAGAACTTTCAGACTTAAGAGTTTCTTGTGAATACTAGCTTAAAAAGTACATTTGCTTTCTTGAGGGATAGTAAGTCCACATCAGAATGCCAGCTACTGAGGAACTGTTGTGCCCCTGGGTGCATGGCAGAGCAAGTTGGCTAGCAGCCATGGCACAAGACTGACAAGAGGTAAGGATAAGAGGCTTACTAGAGTCCAAGGGATAAGGCAGAGTCATAGTCAGGAAGAGCCAGGTTCAGAAGCCAATTGTTGCAGAACTTGAGACAGAAGGATTATTCGGAAGAGGTGTCAGGTTTCCAGGCAAGGGTCTGATGTCCAGAGTCAGCAAAACAGGCAAAACGTATGGGTTCAAGAAACTCAGGGTCCACAAGGATTGCTCCAACCAAGGGTTTTGCAGGCATGGGTGTCTTCTTAAGAGGATTCAGGACTCACAGCTGGAGATGGTTTCTGCAGAGGAGCCCTTGCCCTTTTCCTGCACACCTGCAGCATGTTCCTTAATTGCAGCCTACATCTATCAGACATGCTGGGCTCTGCCTCCTCATTGCTGGCACCTGGTACTTCAGCTTGTACTCCTGTCAAGCCTTGATCAGTTTGATCAACTTGACCAAGACAGAGGAGTCCGCTCCGAGCTGACAGCAAGCTGCGGTGCTGACAGAACAGGGGACTTATGAACACATGTGGTGGAGTTGTAAAGTGACTATGGACTTCTGGATAAAGATAGAGAAGGAGCTATTGGAAATAATGGAGCTGGTTACCGCCTTATTGACACATGTTGATGATATATAGATGTGAATAAAAAGGATTTGTTATCTATTTTCTTGACAATAGCAAGACAATGTATCGCAAGAAATTGGAAAAATAATTTAATGTTGAAAATGGAGGAATGGTATAAAGATATGTGGGAAATTGTGTTGAATGATAAGCTTACATGGGAACTGAATTTTTAAAAAGGTATAATTAAGGAAAATAAAATTTGGGAAATATGGAAGCCATCTTCTTTGACAGCATATGAGTGGTAGTCAAAAATGTTATTTGTAGCAGCTGCACAGCAAAGTTGAGCAGGTTTTAGGCTCTTTTTTGTTTGAATGCTAGTCTCCCCAGTTCTCCCCCTTTTCTCTTCCATGCTTGAGATAAAGAAACATAGCATTTATTCACAAAATGAGGTCAGAAGATACATGTGCTCAGGAGTCTGGTAAAGTCTTGGTAAGGTGGCATTAGATCAATAATGAAGGCAGGAAATATAAGTCAGGTAGTTTTAAAAGAAGGTAAATAAAGATGGCCTCTCTTCCAGCCTCTCAGGTTGGCAACATGGAGGCATGCCCTTCTCTTCCAAAGACATAAACAAGGGAAGAAGGCCAGAACAAACAAAGGCCATAAGACATGCAGATAAGGTCAGGTGACCTCTGTGGAGGAAAGACAGAAACCTTTCTAACTGCAATTAGAAACAAACAATGCAAACAACTTCCTTTAGGCCAGACTAATCTTTCCTGTCTCTCTGGTTAGTATGTTAGTATTCACTGCAAGCTAGAATATTGCACTAGAATATTCAACAAAACCAATAAAACAATGAACTAAACAAGGATTTGGATTGATCCCTTCTCAATTGAATGGAATTATTTCTTATATGACAGGCTATGTGGTGTCATAGTGTAATACGTATAGGTTCTTAGGTTATGCAAGAAGACAACCAGCACCCGTTGTCATCCACATGTCCCATGTCCACAGCAGTAGGAAATGCTAAAATAAGAAATGCTGGCAGCATAAATGGTGCAGAGAAAGGATTTGATTGCTAACTTAAAGAATAAACCCTGTGTACTATTCCTTAGACACTTGAAAAAATTAAAAGTATATGCATAAAGAGAACTTGGTAATAAAAGTAAGAATGTTCATTTAACTTTAGACATTCATAATATGAAGAATTATATTCAGGCATCTGTTTTTACAAAAAAGAGAGATAAATATAGCCCCATTCCTTTGCTGATGGTTATCATCAGGAGGCATTATCAACCTTAATTAATATATTCACATTATTCAAATGTAGGTGGAAATGTTCTTTACTGTCAAGATGAGAAAAACACAGTACTTTTTCTTTTGTTTGATACGAAAAACAAGTGATAGTGTGCAATATATTTCAGGAAGGAGAAAACATTGTTTAGATTACTCTGCTCCAACATAATTTTGACATATTGACTTAGTGCTGAAGAAGTGTCTAAAGCTTTCCAAATAGTATGAATAGTCATAGATATATTCTAAGCAGGAATATAAATGTTTACTTAATTTGGCTTCACAAGTAGGAAGAAAAAAGTTAACTACCTCCCTTGACTGGTCATGACTGCGGGCATGTGTGTTTTCTATTTTAGCACACTTTTGAGAGAGAAAATAGTGAGTTGCTAGTGCTGCCAATGGAAAAAAAGTTCTCATTTGTTTTATTCTATTTCATTTCATTTGTTTTTTCAGTGAAAATGAGAAAATTTCTTAACCTCCTTCCCTGTACAGTATATCCTTTCCAGCTTTCAAACTATAATATGATTATTCATATTATTTGGAAAGCTTTCCAAACTTCTATATCCCAGTATCCTTTTTGAGAGAGATCACTCACGAAATGGTCCATTCTGCATATGGTTCATCTTTTAACATTTGCTTGTGCAATTTTTTTTGCACAAGTGCAAAGTCCTGTTGTTTACAGTGTGGGAATTGCTGGCATGCTTTTTCCAATAGCCATAACCACAGTCTTAATGCCAAACTCTGAGTATACTGTAGTAAGATTTTCTTGAGGGGCAGAGAATACCTCACAACGCATGTCATACAACTTTTGTTTCTTTGTTTTTAATCCCATTTCACAAGGGTTAAGCATTCTGAGACCTTTATTTTATGTCAGAGATTATAATTTTAAATTATGGATGTATATGAAATAGAGTCATACCTCGCTTAAAGAGCATAATGTGTTCCACAGGATTGCTCTTTAAGCGAGTTTGCTCTTTAAGCGAAACACCATTCTAAATGACCAATTTGGGGGGGGGGATTGTGAACCCCGATTTATTTGTTAAGGGAGTTTTTGGTTGGTTTTATTTGTTAAGCGAAGCAAACATTCAGAGAAAATTCTGCTCTTTAAGTGAGTTACTCTTTAAGCGAGGCGCTCTTTATGCGAGGTTTGACTGTATAGGTAAAATTCAAAACAAACTAGAATAATAAAATTATAAGACTGTTTTTGACTAGAAGTGAGCTACTTTAATGGCATTACCTCAGCCATTTATTGGGTCTTCTTTTTGACATGTGGTGAAGCATAAATTCATTCATTAATGTAAATGCTGCATTGCTTAAATTTCTCCACATTCACAGACCTCCTCGCCGCCATTTTTATGTTAGATTTACTGACTGTATATGCTTATGTTGTATTTATATTTTATATTGTAATATATGTTGCCCGTGTTATGTTAGCCACTCTGAGTTGCTTCGGCAAGTATAGCGGCATATAAGTCTAAATACAAAATATGTACTATGTTCAAATAGCCTAGGTTACTTGATTCTTCTTTTTCCAATTTTGCTTCAAAGTCTATTCTTGTCCTTTTTAAATTTGCCAGCAGATGATCATCAACTTTATCATGCATATGAAAATAAGTATTACCTTCAAAAGGTCCTATAATGGGTGGATGGGTGGGAAATGCTTTACCCAGTAGGTGTCCTCTTCCCAGCTGGTGCCTCCCATAAATCAGCCGAGTTCACTATGCATTTTATTTCTGGCCCACCATAAATAGATAGTGCTAGCTAGTCATTGGATTCCCTCAAGGATTCAAGCCACGAAACTATTGCACCTAATGTCACTTAGCACTTTAGTTTCTGCTGTGGTGGATGCATTTCAAAGCAGGAATGGGTTGACATTTGCTACCAGAAAAGAGATATTTATATCTTTTGCAACAGCATTGAGCAATATAAATTGGAAAAATAGGCTGAAAACAGTACTATTTGTGAGACTGGCTGCCTGAAAAGATAGTACCCTTTTCATCTCTCAGATATAAATGTGACTGCAGCCTACAATAAAATTAAACATATTTCATGCCCTCACCTTTCCATTACACAAAAACTTTGATGCATACTTTTATCACCGTTTACAGCTTCTCCTTAGGTAAGACCCTGGACCAGGATCTAAATCCCTTTGCATCCTTCACAAGCAAATTTCACTCATGCTGTCGGATTTATGGCCATTTTAATCATGACAAAGAACTTCCAGTTTGCTTGTTTTTACTTCTTGTTTGCATTAATATTCTGGAAAAGAAATAAAACCATATACTGGTTGGGGATCCTGTTTGTTGCTGCTGCTGCAGTCGTAGTCATTGTAGTCATCGTAGTAGTAGTTCCTTCTCATGCTGTGTGGCACCTGTCTGCACCACTACAGCATATCAGGCAAGGAGTCTTCTCATAGTTTCTTCAGCAATAAGATTTTACAGGGCCAGAATGCTAACCCACTCCATAAATTAGTGGTAAAATCTGTTAGGAGACTCAAGATCCCAGCTTCAAATTTGTCATAGAATAGCCCCTTTTTAAGAGGTGCTTTTCTGTTAGCCTTGTTACCCATTTAATTGAGTTTAAGTACACTTAAAATGGTGATTCTGGATCTGGGGGAGAAAGAAGAATTCGAAGCGGTTGAACCACATGGAATTGCAGAAATGAGGGTGAATGTGTGATTGACATCCCTTGCTGTAAGATCATGGGCTGAAGTCCCTAGGAAGGAGGGCCAGAGATGTGGCCCAGTGGCGCAGACACACACACGCAGCTTTTGCTCTCTGTGGAATCCTGTGGAGCCATTCTGTAAAATGTGAGACTTGCGGAAGGAGGGGGGGCGGAAGGCTTTCCCTGGAACCTTTAATGGTTAATTTCTGCTTTGAAATGCTTGCTGATCTTTTGATGAACTGTATCCTGTATTTTACTATGCTTTCAGTATATTTCTTGAAGAAACTTGGTGTGGTTATTTGGCCTAATGCTACCTTTTCTACACATATCTGAGGCATGGGTTGTCCAGCCAGGGAGCTGCAAGTCAGAAGAACAAAAGGCCTACCCGAGAGGCAGGATCCCTTCTGTTACAAAATTGTATGTGTCTCCACACCCGTCTAACAAAAAGTACTGGATCCCCAAATCTGTGCCACCTCCAAAGAGCAAAGAGGAACAGATAAATTTCTGTGTGCAATGAGGAAGTTTTCCCTAACCTAACCTACTATCTACCAGACACATTTGATTGCAGTTTCCATCACTCCTAGTCAAGATCTCTACTCTCATGTTTTACCATTTGGTACTTTCCAGATAATGTATCCCAAGCACTTTCCACCAACTTTAATACACAAAGCATATATGATAATAATTTTGTGTCAGAAATTATTCTAGATTTTTGCAGAAGAAACTCCACTCAGGGAACGCCCAAATAAGGTGCCCAAGAGCTGGGACAAAGACATGAGCTCAATCTGTCATGCAGTACCTGGGTCTTGAACTGCTGAGTTGCCAGCCTTCCAGCTATCAGGAAGTAAGAGCCACCATTTGTTTGTACACTTGTTTTCTTTCTAAATTTATAAACTCTTCTATCTCTGCAAGATAAGTGTTAAGATTTTGCAAACAATATTATAATTATTTCTAGACCTATGTCTGGCTTCTTCTACGGAAGACTCTAGCCCAGGGGTTTGCAACCTACACCCCGTGGGCCGGCCCTGGCCCCGATGCCATCCTGGCCATGGTGACAACACCGGAAAGGAAAGCAGACACTCCTGCACATGCGTAAACACACATTTCCAGCAGGGGAAAACCACATGTCCAGCCCATTCAGCTGTCTCAGGGGGAGTTGTCTGGCCCATGGCAGGAAAACCTTGAGAACCCCTGCTCCAGCCTGTTCCTAATGTGAAATTTGGCCAAAGAGAAACCCCAAACTTCAGGTAGGAAACAACTGTAACAACTAAAAGCAGGCGAACAAATGATTTTGATTTGAAGATTTTTTTTAAAAATGTGTGCCTTCAAGTCATTTTTAAGTTATGGTGACTATTTACAGGGTTTACTAGGCATATCAGAGAAAAAACAAAACAGAAATGCTGTAGCACTTTAAAGACTAGCTGTTATATTTTAATGTGAGCTTTCATGGATCAAGTCCACTTTGTCAGACATGGGAATGAGACTACATGGCATCAGTTTATATACCGGTACATCAGGTACAGAGGTACAGAGTGATTGGCCAGCATGACAGATAAGTATAGAAATCAATGTGACTTTTTAAAACTGGCAATAAGAGATGATCTATGGTTGTTATTCAGATTAGCTGTGACTCAGTAGTGTAGCCTTGATTTCAGCCACCCAGGCCAATAAGCCAAATTTGCTGCCCCCCTGGGGGATGCTGGTGCCTGCTCCTGCTAGGGGTTCTGGGAATTGTAGTCCAAGAACACCCATAGCCCAAAAAGTGCCACCCGGGGCGGGCCGCCCCCTGCCCCCCACCCTACGCCTATGCTGTGACTATCCCCTTTTCAATTGCAAATGGTGGGAAGATACAAAACAAACACCTGGCACTGAACATTTGCGAATGAGTTTAACATTTGAGTCAGTGTGTGAGCACATCCTATGTTCTATGAGACAGCCTATGTTGCGAAAGATAATTTTATAGGAAAGTTTTTCTAGGTAGAAGTCTTTTACATGTTTTTCTATGTAGAAATCTTTTACAGGAAAGATTTCCTAGGTAGAACTTACTCAGAAATAGTTTACCATTCCCTTCTTCTTAGGATACCCTGAGACTGTGTAGTTTGCCCAGAGGCTGGCTCATCCCCCAAAGGGAACAGTGAGGATCCAAACTCCCAACCTCTGACTCCACAGCCAGATACTTAAGCTACCAAGCTCTCCAGCCAACGAAGGTTTAAAGCAGGGGATTCCAACCTAGGGCCAGTGGGCCAGACCCAGCCCACAATGCCATTCCAACCAGCCCATTGCCATCTGCCCTACACCCAGAAGTAGAAGTGGCTGATGTAAATGCAGAAGTGGGTGCATTTATGTCAGCCATAAATGCACCTACTCCCGCTTCCAGGGAGCATGTTCTGGGGGCCTGGTCAGGCCCATGGTGCAAAAAGGTTGGCCACCCCTGGTTTAAAGATAGCAGGTAGAAATATGGAATTATACACTGAAAAGAAGAAGGGCAATGTTTGCCTTGGAGATGCAGAGACAAGCACCTTTTCTTGTAGTCTTTGTCACCTCATTAGGTTATTTGACAGTTGCTACCATTGTGACAACAAAATAAACTTTGGATAGCACAAACACAGCTCTGACATGTTCACCAGAGGGCACCTCCTGACAAGTACTGTTTGTTAGGTTGACGTTACCTTGAACAGACACTCACCTTTACACAAATACCCCTCTTGCAAAATCAGAAAAACGTACGTATTTCCTGAATGGCATTGACTCTCTGGCATGTTTCATCTTCATGCCACTTCTGTGTACATATTGTGTTGTGTTTAAATAGTGAGCTCCAGATAGGCAGCTTTGGTCAATCCTGTAGTATAAAACTCTGTTTAGATGACATACCAAGAAACATTCAGGATCTGGATGGGGGACAATGGGCTACAACTGAATCCTGGCAAGACTGAGTGGCTGTGGGTCAGGGGCCCTACGTTATCCCAGGAGCTTCTATCTTTGGTCCTGGATGGGGCTATTTTGCCCCAAACAGACCTGGTGCTTCCTCCTGGACTCACAACTCCTGCTCAAAGAGCAGGTGGCAGTCATGGCCAGGAGGGTTTTGCACAACTTCGTGTGATCCACCAGTTATGCCCGCTCCTGGACCGGGACTCCTTGCTCATGGTCACGCGTGCTCTGGTCACATCCGAACTTGACTATTGCAATGCGCTCTACATGGGGCTGCCCTTGATGACCATTCGGAGGCTGCAACTGGTCCAGAATGTGGCTACTCAGGTGGTGATAGGGTGCGGGCGGTATGCCCATGTCTCGCCACTGTTTTCTGAGCTGCACTGGTTGCCAATGTGCCTCTGGGTGGAATTCAAGGTGCTGGTGATTACCTTTAAAGCCCTACATGGTAGTGGGCCAGGATACTTAAGAGACCGCATCATCCCGAGAACATCTGTCCATCCCACCAGAGCGGACCAGAGAGGCTCTCTTACTGTGCCATCTGCTAGAGGCTCACTTCTCTAGCACCAGAAAGAGGGCCTTCTCTGTGTCTGCTCCAGCCCTAAGGAACCTCCTGCCAATCGAGCTCTGACTCCAGACAGAGTTTCTGCCCTTCAGGAAAGAACTAAAAACCTGGCTGGTGAAGCAGGTGTGGGGCACTGGTGAGGTGGTGACCTCCGCCTGCTGGATGATAAAATAACAGCAACATCGCTCCCTCTTTTAATCCTCTTTCTTTAATCTTTGGTCTTTTAATTTTTGTGGTACTTTAAATTGTGTTTTTATTGGTTTGGTTTTAATATTTTTTTTGTATTGTTGTATTGTTTTAAATGCTGTGAGCGACCCTGGGTCATTTTGAGTTGGGTGGCTATACAAATTGGAAATTAAAATTAAAAAATTTAAATTAAAACAATTATGTGTTGAATAGACATGTGCACTGATCCCTGCCACCTAGTTTATACCTAAATAAGGATGCATAGATTGGGACCTGCCTTTCTCTGTACTCTTTTGGAGATAAATCAAAACCCATTCCTCATCTGTTTTTTACACCAGTATTGGTGTATTTCCAGATCTCTGGGGTGGGATAGGGGATATTTTTGCAAGTAGAAAAACACAAATTGCTATGACTTAGGGTGATTGGGCCACCAGATTGTCTCCCTCCAGCCCAGCTAATACAGGTACTGTACAGTATTATGAACTTCAGAAGTGACACCACTGCACCAAGAAAAGAAAAACCAAAAGAGGTGAGGGACAAAAGTCAGACCTTAATAGCCTGAAGTGATGAAGCAGGCTTTCACTTCTATGTTTGGGGAGAAGGTGCAGGCATGGACGATCAGTTCCAACAGTGGAACAGCTTATGTTTTTAAAGAAATTAGAAATGCAAAGGCCATGCAAAATGCTGCACTTCTTGCTGCAGCTTCAGATTATAATGAAAAATAAGCAGAGAGCAGCTGCTACACACTGATGACCTGCAAGACTCTCCTATTGTTTCAGTGGTTGATGACTTCAAGATAGATTTAAGACAGTGGTGGCAAGTCTATGGCAAGTATGCCAGAGGGGGCACTCAAAGCCCTCTCTGTGGGCACGCGCACCATCACCCCAGCACAGAGTTTGCCGCACCCCTTTGCTCAGCTGCCCAATGGGAGCACTTCCTCCCTCCCCTGTCTGGGGTAAGGCAGACAGTTCACATGCAGTGTGAGGGTGCGGTGCAGATGGCAGCCTGTTGAGTCTGTGGCGCAGCTGAGTTTGGGCACTCGGTCTCTAAAATGTTCTCTATCAGTGGGCTATTACTAGAGTATTCCAATAGTAGTCTCCTTCTCCTCTGGTCAAGCTCATTCGTCCTGATGCTGAGTATTAGTTTCAGCTTCCCTTTTTCACATGTGGCCTTTTTAAAAAAATCTCCATTTTTAATCGGTAGAATGCCATTTCCACATCCCTGGTGTTGAACATTTGAATGGGTTTTGTATTCACATCAATTTTTCTCTCTCCTCAACATGGCAGACAGAACCCAAGATTTTCCTGAGCAAAATGAGTATTACATGTAAATGGTTCCACACATGCAAACTCCATGTCGATGTTCAGATGAACACATGTAGATTCAAATTTTGTTGAGATCAGGTTAGAGCCAAATTTGCTAGAGCTCTGAATCCTTTCATTGGATAAGAAATTGGGAGGAGTGTGCATTCATTTTATAGGAAATGGGTTTGCACCAAATAAATCCCACTGAGGTCAGTTTTCACTTGTTAGAGAATTAATATCAATAGTAACAAACAGCTAGAAATGGGATTCATTTTTATTACTTACTTGCCTGATATTCAAGGAGCAGCAATTACATTCTCCAACAGTGGTCAGTGAAGGCTGCCATCACTCTTCCTATCAGTAAACTAGAGACTAATGCAACTTCCACAGCATATGGGGTGGGGGGTGGGGTAGCAGTTCCCAGGGACACCATTATGTCAGAGGCAGAAAACATTTATTTCATTGTTGGTTTAATTTCTATGCTGTCCGACTGACTGAATTGTCACTCTGGGCAATACACATGTAAGTATAAATACATAACATAACATAAGGGGAAACGCTTAACAATAACAGACAAATAACAGACATATTTCAAAATCCAGTAAAACATAGCAACAGAAGATCAGTAAACATATGCAGCGCCAATAAAAAAACAAAGTAAATCAAATGCAATCAACTAAATGCAAATGAAATCAGCTGGGGGTAGAATATAATCAAAAGCTATTCTAAAAGTTCCACCTTAGCTAATTTTACTTACTTACTTACTTACTTACTTACTTACTTACTTACTTACTTACTTACTTACTTACTTACTTACTTACTTACTTACTGTTCCAGAATCTTACAGCCTTGTGGCTAGTAACAGGGCAAGCAACTGTGTCACTAGTAAGTAACAGGGCAAGCGACTGTGTCGCTTGTGACTCATTACACTCAAGCTGAGAACAAGACCAGATAGCTACCGTACTATTTCTACTTCCATAGCTACATTCCTTCTTTGGGAAAATACTGGGTCATTCTACACGCGTAACTAAAATGTGTTATATATAATTGTAAGAAGCATAACACAGTAGCCATTGGGAGTGGTATAATTGTAATATCAGAGAGGTGTATAGAGAGCTTCTCCACTTATTTATTTATTTATTTATTTATTTATTTATTTATTTATTTATTATTGAAATTTATATATTGCCACCCAAATCAAACGAGTGACTCTGGGTGGCATAACAACAGTGAAAACATTACAATTATAAAACATTAAAAACCCTTAATAGACCTTAAAGATTCTCCTTTCCCTCTCCATCAATTATTTAAAAATTATGGTTAAAAGAACGACTAAAAGAACAGAGAGGCCTACACTACATAAACCAGCAGGGTGGGTTCACCACGTCACCAGTGCCCCACACCTGCTTTGCCAGCCAGGTTTTTAGTTCTTTCCTGAAGGGAAATATTGTGATCCTGTATTATTGTTTATTTTATTACTGTTGTTTATAGTTTGGTTGTAAACCACCCAGAGTGGTAATTTTACCAGATGGGTGTATATAAATGCAATGAATGGATGTATAATTTCTGGACTTGCAGCCCAAGGGGTCACCTAGATTAGGAGAGGGAAATTACATTCCATAGCACTTGAAGGACTCTCTGGGTGATTGACAAGGTAATTAGCATTTTGTCTCCAACATGCTGAGCACTTATTTTACCAACCTCAGAAAGATGGAAGGCTGAGTCAACCTTGTGGCCACTGAACTTGAACTCAGATCTTGAGCAGTTAATCTCTGTCTCATGGTGGCTCTTCTTTTGAAAAATCCTATCCCTAGAAGCCATCCTGAAGCATCAGAATGTTCACATAATTAGAGTCATGTGAGAAGAACAAGCAGGATGCTCTGTTCTCTCCACCACTCAGTATCCCATGGGGATGAAAGGATAATCAGTAAGATTTTTGCACAATTTAGAACCCCGGACCATTCTCCCATAATTTTAACTATGTGGGCACTTTAACACCTAAATACGGGTAGCATACTAAAGAATCCAGCATCCTTAAACAGGCCATTGTCCCAGCTGGAAATCTGATAAAGTTAATAAATTCTGCACAAACTTGTCTGTTGAATGACATGAAACATCCTGGAGGGATCAGGGTCACTCTAAAATCTTCTTTAAAAGGGCCATAAAAGCTTTAATTCTCTATGTAGCCCTCTTTTTTTATATCTATAATATTAAGCCAGGCCAATCTCTCTCTCAGCATTTTTGTGTGTTTGCCAAGTTTTTGACTTAAGGAGAAAAATACAGGGTGTTAATTCTTATTTTTATTTTATTGTAGTCAAGTTGTAAATCCTGTGAAAATAGATATTGCTGACACGCAAACCTAACGACAAATGCACAATTTAGAGTAGGGCCTTGTGTCAGTTTTGAAGAATGGGGTGAATTTGAAGGTGCTATTTAGATGTGAGCTAGTTCTTTGGGTCTTAACAGCTACATCTTTAATATTCTTTGACTTTACCAGTCCCCCCCCCCCCCGACTCTGTTCTGGCTTGGAAGAAGCTGAAATCACACCATCAAAATAAATTCAGCAACCAAAGACTTCCACTTACATCCTTTGCACCTCATAGTCTAGAGCAGTGTTCCGCAAACTTGGCTCTCCAGGTGTTCTTGGACTTCAGTTTCCAGTCAGCACACCTGACTTCCCTGGTTTCTGGGAACTGAAGTACAAGAACATCTAGAAGAAGGAAACAGTAGACCACTTCTAAGTCTTGGAAAGGGCTGCCATGATTTTGAATTAACCTGGCAGCACACTATTATTATGATACACTTAGATTTTCATACTGCATGCAGTCTTTCTATAATAGAGAATTTTAAGCACCACAGAGAACCAGACATCCCAGGATGCCATTAAGGAACCACACCAGTTGAAATGCTAGTATGATGTGGTGTAGATCCACTCTTGCTTTCCAAATCCTTCACCACTTAAGAGCTGTAAAAAGTTGGTTTTTGGACCACATCTTCAAGAATCTTCTAGCCAACATGACCCATACTGGCCAGTGAATGTCTGTTGGTGACCCTGATTTAGTAATTCTTAGATTTTGACACAGAACATCCTAATTTTAGAACATAGGTCTACCTATCAATTAGCGAATTCTCACTGAAGCTGGTAGTGAGTGACATTTTAGTCCAAAGAGAAGGCATGAGACCAAAGGAAATCAAATAAAAAAGCAAAAAAAATCATTTACATGTACTTAAAGATATCTGCAAAAAGCTGGCAATACCTCAATATTTCAGAAAGAGAAAAGTAGAAATTAAGGGAGCTGTAATGAATTAGCCATCAAATGCTATTTTATTTCAGTGTCTAGATTTGGCCTATAAGATATTAGACATCAAATGCTATTTTATTTCAGTGCTTGGAGTCTGGATTCATAAGGGATAGTAATTTTAGATAAGCTCTTCCAGTTATCTCTAATTAAATCACTAGTGAGCCATGTCCCAGTATGGGAGAATTTGGGATTAGAAGTCCCTCCCAGCCTGAATGCTAGATTTTTCATGCTTTCACGTTAAGCTGATTTTATTGAGCCATTCAGAAAATCATCACTGCAATGTGTCTTTACAATTTGTCACATTTCTTTGGGAAAGACACCCCCACCCTGGCCTACCTTTGGTATTACATGCAGAACTGTGCAAAACCCTTAGGCCACCACAGCTGGTTTGGTTGAAATTCAGTGAGTGATTGGGAGAGGGCATAACTCAGCCACCTAGACACACCAAAATTGGAGTTCTGTCAACTCTCCTCTCAACCCTCTCCAAGTTTTGGAGAAGTTTAGAGTTAGGCCAGGGTATCTGAATTATGCTCCCCCATCACTAATGTTGTAAAGCTCCATGCAACAGTGGAAATCAATGTCTGAGGACCACATTTCACAAAAACTCACATATAACTCTAAGGACACACAGCTTTTTCCTAAGTCTTGTCCCTCCTTCTTGAGCTTTTCATGTTGCATAGAATTCTGTAGCAACACAGTCACTCCTACTACCAGCTGGAAATGGGTAGAGATTGATATCTAGGTTTTAAGGCCACCTCGCAAACACAAGAATTCTTCTCCAGTGTTGCTCATGCTAAAAGTTCTCTCTCCACCTGGAGACTACCAGAAGCAAAGCAATTCCCTGAGTTTTAACCAGTACCTTGAGACCTGTCAATGGTAATCATTATCCTCTCTTTATTTCCCACAACTCCTCTGAAGACCAAGGGCTTTGTTTTTTCCTGCTAAATTAGAACACACCAGTTGTCTTGGCTTGTGCTCATTCCAATGGCTGATAAGAGTTTCAACTAAAACAGAGGTTGAAAATTTCCTAGAGTTCTTAAGAGACCATTTAGATCCATCACCCTCCTGGGACACATCATTTTAATTTGTCCCCTGTGTATCGAGTGCCTTGAATAACTCCTGTGAAATTTGGAAATTAACTTGTATAGGATTTCCTGCCACTATGAAATAGCATTCATTGGGGCACATCCACCTTTCGGGGTGAGGCCTTCCTGCTGCTTTATGCCTCCCACCATTTTAGAGGTTCAGAATCCCTGTAAATCTAAGTTGTAGCTACCAGCGATCTGTTCAAAACTCTGAAACTTTAGCATGGTTTTTCGACTTCTATGTCACTATCATTCCACACAGCACAGAACACAATTTCAAGAGTTAGTTCTGCCAAACGGATGGTCTGCAAACCAACTGAGAAAACCTACAGTTGCTGCCATGGAAGCCACAAGGTCCTAACAGGGATGGTTCAAACTGTATGTTGAAGGGAGAAGAATGACAAGCTAGCAGAGACTCTAATGCCATTTCTTGAGATTATTTTAATGGGTTTAAAAGATAAACCTTCAGCTCCTTAAGAAGTCAAAGTGTGCATATATGTAACAAATAACTGAACCAGAAGAGGGAAGCAATAGACAGTTAATTAGTAATGTAGGGCCTCTTTCATCCATTCTAAATAACTGCTTGTTAGTATGTTTGGATTTTGCTTTCTTCTTCTTGGACATCAATATTGTTGATGTTCTCGTTTATTAAAGAGCTAGATCTCTAATCAACATCTTCTCATGGATAGAACACAGCATTAGGAGCTTCTGTGCCCAAGTTTAGGACTACTTTAATTTTTCTCAGCCGAATAAATATGGGGTTCTGCTGTCCTCCAGACTGCGTAGTATGTAAATCCATCTGTTACCATTCATAGTTTAGAATTCTACATAAATCTCTAGAACAATTTACAGGTTGGAATATTATAAAAATCCTGATGTTTTACCACACGCCAATAGTCATGTACTAGCTAAATCTCTCACACATACCCTCTGTATTTTATTTTAAAAATATGTTACAACACATTTTATCTCTTTGTTAACACCAGGTGTTAACTTTACCTGGTGTGAGTAAGAAGACTCATAAGTAGAAAAACAAGAGATACAAAAACACATTAATACATCGTGATTCTTTTCTTTGCACCTCCATCAGCTATGTTAGAGATTGACATCGCAGCGGATATGACTTCAACACAAAATAATCCATTTAATTTACGGTTTCTCATGTGATGCTTCCAAAAGATACTAATCTATGACATTTTGATCTATCTTGAGTACTTATCCTGCCCTTGAGGCATCAAAGCCTTTTTCCTGAATAATCCTTTAAAACAATTCTGTGGTTGTTTAAAAGATGGATTTAAGCTTTGTTTGTAATATTCCAGATAACATTCTGCAGTCAAGGATATAGCTCTTACACTGAGGGCTGCTGAATGGTGATGTATCAACATCCATTTCAGACCACAAGATAGAAACCTCTGTCTGTACTTTCCATGTATCGAGGCATTTTCAAACCGTGACTTTGGAAGCCTAATGTGATAATTCTCAATATTTACATTTAAACTCTGAAGAACTACAGGGAGAAAACAAGACATTCTGCAAAGATTTCAGAACCAAAATCATCCACACTCTTGTAGTCCTGATCACCGTGTACAGGTGTGAAAGCTAGACTGTAAAAATGATGACAGGGAAAAGGATGATTGATCTAAAAAATGATGCTGCAGAAGAATTGTGCAGGTACCCTGGACTACCAGAAATAAAAACAAGTGGGGCCTAGAACAAAACAAACCTGATAATCTCTAGATGCAAAAAATATGACACTGAGGCTATCTTACTTTGGGCATATAATGAAAAGACAGGATTCTCTGGGAAAGATGATAATGGTGGGGGAGGTTGGAGGCAGCAGGAAAAGAGGGAAACCAAATGTGAGATGGACATATTCCCTAAATGAAGCCATGGGCTTGAGTTTGCAAAAGATGAGCAGGGTTGTTGAGGGCAGGACATTTTGGAGATCTCTCCTTCATAGAGTTGCTATAAGTTGGAAATGACGTGACAGCATGTAACAAATACAGAACATACTTCACTAAAATGGATTTGATCCTTCAGATGTTTTGGACTTTAATTCCCAGATGTTTCGAAATATACACTATACACAACTGAAGTCTCAAACTTGCAACTGGGTTCCACGGAAATGAGACTTGTCTTTGCACCTCCGTCAATTCTGAAAGGTCAGCATTGCACATTTAGGTAGCAAAGTTCTTTCATGTCCCACAACAAGCCAGCAACAAGTGTTTGGATTAGTCTTCATTGATTTCTTTCTCCTGAACAGAACCCTACTCCTGAGTTTTACTGGTGTGAAGCTCTCTTATTCCTGTGGAGCTTGCTGTGTGCCACCCTGTTGCTAAAGGGGCTCTGTCATGAAGGTGATGTATTTTAAAGGTTAAATATCTCCAAGATGCAAAGCTCAGGGTTTCCTTGTAGCCATGCGAGGTTTCATGATCTTGGGGTTGCAGCAGAAACAGAGACTGTGAGATATTCTGCCTTGTATTATTAGAGATTTCATAACATTTACAGCCCTCCTTTCCTCTGTTACTATTAGTCTTCTGTGTCTAGGCTAGACATCAGATTGCCAAAATGAAGGCACTTTTAGTTAGTTCAGTCTGCAGTTCCTTTTGCCTGACCTAGTGTGAGAAACAGTGATGGGTTGACAAAAAAATTTCTACCCCACCGTGACGTCATCACAGTGGGGCGGAGCTAACGTCATGACATCATGACGTCGTGGGCGGGGTCAAAAATAAAAATAAAATAAATAAAATTAAATAAAATAGAATTAAAATAAACAAACAAACACACACACACCTCAACCCACCCACCCACCCAAACAACCACAACACAAACCCGTAAATAACTTAAATAAATAAAATAAAGAAATAAATAAAATAAAAATTAAATAAAAATACACCCACCCACCCAAAACACAAATAAACCACCCACCCACCCCAAACACCAAACCCTCCCTTACCCTCCTTGGCTTGGGGGCAACGAGCCCCTATGGCCCAGGGCCGCACAGCAAGGCGCGCCGCCCCCGATTGCGGCCTCCTCCTCCTCTGGAGCCGCATGCCGCCACTATTGTCACCGCCTGCTGCTGCCGTCGCCACCGCCACCCATCACCGCTGCCTGCTGCTACTGTCGTGCTCCCGCCATTGCCGCCGCTCCCACCGCTGTTGCTGCCATCGCCGCCAGATCCGTAGGAGGCGTGCTCCGCCGGGCGTCCCCAGGCCATGGGGGCGTGGCGGCGGCGGATGGCCCGGGCAGGCCTCAACCTGCCCGTGGGAACTCGGCGGCCCCAGGGGAGGTGCCCTCCTCTGAGGGCCACTGCCAGAGCCGCTCTGAAAAGCTACGGCTCTGGTTCCGAATTTTTTTTTAAAAAAATGGAGCCAAAATGGCTCCAATTTAGTGCGCATGCGCAGAAACTCAATCTGACGCATGCGGAATGCATCAGATTGAGTTTCTGTGCATGCGCATTAAATTGGAGCCATTTTGGCTCCAATTTTTTTTTAAAAATTTCCTTCCGGTAAGGCGTCCAATCCGGACGCCTCAAAAACGATATTACCCTCACGGAGAACCCTCCGGAAATCTTCCTAACGGTTCTGTGGATCCAGTCAGAACCGGTGTCATCCCATCACTGGTGAGAAAGATTAGCTGGCATCACAAGGTTGCTGTTACCAGGGTGCAACTGATTGTGGTTCAAAAATAACACAATCTTTGAGGAGGCTCTTTCTGTGTACTCCCATTTCTCTATTGAAAACATCATGGCATATATGGTTCCCTTCTCCAGTTTATCCTTACAACAACTATCCTGAATGGTAGTTCAGGTTTATAGACAGTGACTAACTGCAATTCATAAAGGGAGTTTCATGTTCATTAGGGCCAAGGTCCCAGCTCAATTGCGCTAACCACTGCATGACACTGGATTTTCAGTTTCCACCATCCTTTCATTGATTTAATGCAGCAACACAAGAGTGTTCAGAATGCACTGATTTATCTTCTCAGTAAATTCACAACAAAGAGACTAGAACCTCTTGAATTTAAATCCCAACTTCCATGTTTAAGAACAATATCCGGCAGCATCAGTTGCTGTGAAACGTGCTGCATGGTCATCCCTGAAGCTAATAGTAGAAAACTTGTGCAGTCTTAAAACATGCTCTGGATCATTGATGGACAACCTTGGCACTCCAGCTGTTCTTGAACTTCAGTTCACAGAAGCCCTGATCAGCAGGTGTACTGACTTGGACATCTGATCATTGAAGTCCAAGAACACCTAGAGAGCCATGCTTGCTGACCTCTGTTCTAGAGGCACCCTAAGGCTGTGCAGCTTATCCTAAGCAAGGTCTTCTCTTTGGGTAACAGCAAGTACTCAAAGTCCTGGCTCTTCAGGCAAATATCTAACTTAATGAACTATCAAAATCTCAGCATTCAGAAGAACAGGGTTAAATAATTTTGGTAGGGCTGAGATACAGTTTTTATCCTCTGGGCCAGGAAATGCTAAAAGGCTAAGGTTTTTTTAAAAAAATAGCTGAGACACCTTATTTCTTTAAATTTATATTTCTTTCTTTGAGTGGGAAGTCTTGTATGTGTGGGTGTTATGTGAAAATCATTGCTTCTGGAACAAAACACTTTTACTGTCTCAAGCTGTGGTGAGGTTAATTTGCAGGGAGGAAATTACCATGGAGGCAGTGGTGGGCATCAGCAGGTCCGCACCAGTTCGCCAGAACTGGTAGTAGAAATTCAGGCTGCCCCCACCCATCCATGTATTGAAATAAGGTAGTCCAAATTTGGGTGTAACACAGGGCTTTCCCCCTGGCCACACCCGCCATACCATGCCCACAGTGTGGTAGTAAATTTTTTTGGAGTCCACCACTGCATGGAGGGATTTCCATGTAAGGTACTGGTCAAAAATTACCCTTGGGATATGTAGATTATCATCCTAGATTCAAGTCATGACACTGAACTGCTGTGTGGAATCAATACATTCTGAGCAGCCCAGGGGAAGAATTTTCCTTTACTACTTCATCTCACCTTCCCTCCACCCACAGTGATACCTGAACATTTCATGAGATTCAAAAATGTCTTATCTTGCTAGAACAATGTAGATATATAGATTTTTTTGTTGTTCAGTCGCACAGTCGATTCCGACCCTCTGCGACCCCATGGACCACTGACCGCCAGGCACTCCTGTCCTCCACCATCCCCCTCAACTCGCTCAGCTCTGTGCCCATTGTCTCCACGATACCATCTAGCCATCTCATCTTGGGCCGTCCCCTTCTTCTTTTGCCTAAATATATAAAAGTTAGTATAAGAATCTTCTATGAATGACCTAGATTTTTTTAAGGAAGAAATGAGAAGAAGATGGGGAGACAGTGAAATATTGTTCTTTTAAATGTTTATACTGTATTGAGATTTCCTGATTTTCAATCTTGTTTCTATAAGAGCTTTCTCTCTCTCAGAATGTTCTTTTAAGAACAGAATTGCTAAAAGAGCAAAAGGTAAAGGGTGGGTTAGTTGCAGAACAGAATATTATATGACCCAAAAGAACAAGCCTATGTACCTCTCTGCAAAGGTGACTTCTACTATGAAGGTTACTCTTTAAGTTTAGACAATCAGGTATAGGATCACAGCCTATAATAGCAGACCTACAACAACTGAACCTGGCAAGGCCTTCTAGAATGCGCAGCAGCTTCATCAAAGCAGATGCTTGGAGACTGTTGCCTTTGTATCAGAAAGATTTTCATCGTCTCTAAGACAACCTTCTATTACAGTTCACCCTGCAGGTTGAGATAAAAGTTTGCATAACGGCATCATGAGTTTCCAAATTACGTTTTAGATAGGACATATTCTGCCTTTGCAGTGCCCTCGCTAGAGGCAAGACAATGAGACAATAGCAGCAAAGATCTATGACAGTCCCAGGTTGCTTCAATTGATGAATCAGTAAGTGACGGCCTCTGAGACTGACTACTTTTTTGGGGGGGTCATGCTGCAAACAAGGTAAAAGAGATAACTTGGAGCGTTTAAATGGAAGGAAGCAACTCTGGTGTCTTGGTTCTTTGATGCAAGGAGAAGGAGGGTGTGTTTCCCCTTCTCTTGAAGATATTGAGTCCCCCAAATAGTTGCAATACATTGCAATGGCACTTCCACTGACTGTATATGAGACAAGAAACAAAATAAAAGAAGACTGGAAGCAAATAATAATAATAAAGGCAAAAACGTTATGGCAAACTTACATATTTAAACGTGAGCTTTCATGCATCAAGTTGACTTCCTTGTCTGAGAAAGTGGACTTGATCCATGTGAGCTCACAGTAAAATATAGCAGTTTTCAAGGTATCACAAAGTTATTATCTTTTTTGTGTTTGTGTTTCTTGTCCAATATGCTTGCATAGCCTAATATGGCTTCCCCTTCATAATCCACTGAGTTTGTGAACTTTTGCAACAGTGACTGGGGTACACAGAAAGAGCCTCCTTGAAGATTGTGGGGTTTTTTTTAACCACAATCAGGTGTACCCTGGTAACAGAAACCTTGTGTTGCTGGCTAATCTTTCTCATACTAGATAAAGCAAAAGAAACTGCAGAATAAACTCACCAAAAGGTGCCTTCATTTTGGCAGTTTCATGTTTGACTTAGGCATGGAGGAAGAGGAAGGAGGAGGAAGGAGGAGGGGAAGGAGGGAAGAGGAGGATGACTGTAAAAACCTAAATAGAACAAGGGAAGGGATGAGCAGTATGTGACCCTGTGCTAGTTTTGGCATCGTACTTTACAAGCTGTATTTCCTCTAGGGATTACAGTGTCTTCATACAAATGTATACATCACCGAGTAGGGCGGCATATAAATTGAATGATGATGATGATGATGATGATGAATCAGGGCTATTTGTGCAGGTTGAGACCACCAACAGGTGGAGCAAAGAGTCCAGGGTCCCTCAAAGGTCAGAACAGTGTCTGTCACAGATCCATCATATTAAATCCAGCACTCACGAGTCTTAAAGTTTTAATGTAAAACTGATGTCATAGTGACTAAAAGCAGGGCTAAGTAATGGAAAGCATCAACATCTTGTAAGGAATATGTTGAACTCACACCAGGGAAGAAGGCTGCCAACTTTATCTTCTCCAGTTCTTGGTCTTTCAATGAGGTCGGCATGCTGTAGCAGCTCCACTCCTGCAGGTTGGCAAATAATTCTGCCAGAAACAATTCTGATGGTGCTGTGTAACCCCAGTCTTACCCCCACGACACAGCCATCTGTATTTGACAATTTTCAGAAGTGTTTTTCTTCCTTGGGGATCTAAAAAACTACAAATACTAAACAAAGATCAAGTCAGCATGTCTCCAAAGGTCAAGCGCCTTATTTGGGTCCAGATTAGATTGAAGAGGCAGTAAATATCCCTATTTTCCTCACAGTAACAAGATGTACACTGGATAAAACAAGGTGTACACTCACCACACACCTTCTTTTAGTAGTGAAACACAATTTTAGACAAAAAGTGTTCTTCTCCTGCCACCTTAACACATTACCTTTATCTTTTATTGCTGGGATTGAAATGTCTCTTGGTGTGTTTTTGTATCCCCCAACCCTGCATGAAGACCAGCCTTATCCTCCCAAAAATGCTTTTCAATATTTTGAAAAAATATGGAAACAAAAAATGTGTTTCCCTAGCACAGTGATGGCTAACCTCAGCACTCCACCTATTCTTGGACTTCAATGCCCAGAAACCCTGATCAGCAGGAGTGCTGACTTGGGCTTTTGGTAATTGAAGTCCAAGAACACCTGGAGTGCCCAGGTTAGCCATAACTGCCCTAGCATCTTCCAGGACCAGTGATTCTGTGAGTTAAACTCCAAATATTCTGGAGGGACAAATTTTCTTCATACTGCTCCATTGGAAGGACTGTCCAGTTCAATCAAAATTTAAAGATAATTAACCATGAACAGGAGCCTTGAAGTTCCTCATCAATAGCTAGTCCTGCACAGCAGACTTTGTAAAACAACAGTCTCCTGATCAGTTTTCCACAATGTAGTGAGGTATGATATATCTCTGTTTTCAATTTAGAAATTTTTCCTAACTTAGCATCTGTACATATAAATTAGCATATGGACATTTTATGCAAATCTGTGACCTTTCATTCAATGATTTAATTTCTTCTGTTGAGATGATACATAAATAGCCTCTTTAAAAAAATAGTTTCCATTAAAGTAAAGTTGAGGAATCGATGGCCCCCAGATGACATTCTACTCCAGTTTCCATCATCTTGGGCAAGCTAGTCAGTAGTAACTGTAGTTTATCAAGGCCAGATACTCTGTATCTGTGTTATAGCCCACTGCATATAATGCCATCAGTTACTGTGAGGTGAGAAGGAAACCTGAAAAAGGTAGTCCAGTCAAACCTCGCATAATGAAAATATTTCGTTCTGCGGGGCTGCTCACTATGCGAGTTTTGCTTTATGCGAGTTTTTTTTTCGCATAATGAAAATTCCTATGGAAAAACTCACATAACGAAAATTTCTATGGAAAAACTTGCATAGTGAATTTTTTTTTGTTATGCAAGTTTTTCCCATAGAAATTTTCATTATGCGAGTTTTTCCATAGGGAAAGTCTATTTCACATAGCAAAATTTTTTATTATGAGTCAGAAAGTGTTTTGAAATGCCCGCTCATTATGTGAGTTTTTCTCAATGCGAGGCATTCATTAAGCGAGGTTTGACTGTACCTGTATGTCCATTCTTCATTGGTTTGGTTACAATACAAAATAAATGTTTCTATCTGAAAAAAGCATGGAATGGAAATACTGTAGAGCTTTGGGTTGTACTGTATTATTAAACCTATCAGGAGAAGAGAAAACATGTCCTGTTCTCATGTCCCTTTCTTTTTCTCTTCCAGAAAGTTCAGCAGTACACAGTCATCGTTCAGGCCACAGATATGGAAGGAAATCTTAACTACGGTCTTTCAAACACAGCAACAGCAATCATTATGGTGACAGATGTGAATGACAACGCACCCGAATTCACTGCCAGCACCGTAAGTATCAATGCATCAGCGCAATGATGTATGGACACACAACATGTTTGTAATTCACGGACATTTGATACGGCTCGTCTCTGTTTGTTGGTTTGGCAGATAGAAAGAACTTGATAGATAACTTTGTAACAAAGACTTTCAGCAAACAAAATATGGAGGGGGTGAGAAATGATCCATGAAGAAACACAGCTATCTGGTTCCCAGTTTGTTTTGAGACACTGAGAAAATAAAAAGATTATAAGGCTCAAAGAGCTATTCTCTTTTTGGGGTCCTTTCATACAGAATGTCAACAACATTTTGTATCTGCACCTTTCTTTTTTGTTATTTCTATGCATGTCTGTACCTTGTGGTTCGAGGATGAAAAACCAAGAGTATTGAAAAATTGGATTAATGTAGTTTTTGCTTTGTGTTACACAGATACGGAACAATAAAATAGTGTGTCTCGTATGATAACAAGGGGTGAGCAGCACTGTTCCATTGCCTTCCAGAAATGTTGTAGTGGACCAGGAAGATGTGATGTTTCTATAGGTCTCTAACCAGGCTCTGAAGTGTACTGTATTTTTGTAGGTAGAATATCTTCTCAGAGACATGATGAGTCTAAAGTGCCATTACTGATGGTGAGAGATATGACCATTTTGGAGCAAGCTATCCCCCATTTCCTCTGGCCAAATCAAGAGTAATTAAAAACAAGAATTAATGCAGAGTGCCACACTGGTGCAAAGACTCAGATACCTATGGCTGGAAATACCCAGTGAGAGTTAGAAATTTCCAAACCAACAATAAGCAACCTATGTTTTCTTGAAGTTGTCAATTTGCAACTCCTATCAGAAACATCAGTGGTGAGGTAGGATGGAAGTTGTGGCTCAATAACATCTGGAGGACCACATTTTGTCCATTATTGTTCCAGACCCTTACTAAGTTACAAGAGTCTAGTAGATCTCTGTTCTGGAATATTTCATCAGGTACCTGGGCATTGTTACTAGTTACACAAATTGCTAAAATCCTGTTGCTCTATTATGCAAACGACATAACTTTTAAGCATGAATTGACATAAGTTAAGATATCTCAGCAGATATCTGTTGCATGATAAATTAATATGCAGCAGATAATATCAGCAGAGTTTTCTTAACCAAGAGCAATTTGCTGCCAAAGGTTAGACTTTTTTGTAGGTTTCGTGGCAGAGTTGAAATTTGAACCTGGGTCCCCACAATTGTAATGACTAAATCTTATTGCTAACAGCCTTCCTTTTGTGCTCTTCTTCATTACAAATGACACACAAACCTTTATGGCACAGAGAATTCTCATTCTCAAGGGGAAGAAAGGTGGTAAGCCCTTAAAACTATCTGGTGAAAAAGGATAAGCTTTCTTTTCAAGTCTTGACTGAATCCTGGTGACATCTAGTGGCCAAGGGTTTTTAACTCAAAGATGCAAAGCTCCTCCCTGAAGGATTGCTTGTTTTCTGAATAAATATGAAAATAGCTGAAGTTTAATCAGCTATAAACTGCTCAATGCCTGTATCTATAGCACTTTGAGTGGTTTCTTGAATATGCAGCAGGTTAGGGGAGTATAATGAAAGTCACATTATAACTGAGCAATCTGTAACCATAAGCATAATAAGGTAGCACAGAGAGAAAATTATTGTACATTTTCACTCCACCAGGCCAGTTTGAATCAATGAATAAAAATCCATGATGTTTGTGTTGTTGGCTTCTGAAAACTAAGCCTACTGCCTCACTGCTACATGCTGTGTTGTTGATATTCCGTATGTGTGGCATAGTTTTATGTTGAGTTGTACAGAATTTGATGTCATGTATGTTTCTGGGATTGCGGCGGCTTAGTGCAGTTAATGATGACTGGAAGACCCAAGTGGTACACGATGAAGTTTGCTCCCATCTCTGTCCCAGCGTCTGCCAACCTAGCAGTTTGAAAGCAGGAAATTGCAAGTAGATAAATATGTACTGCTTTGGTGGAAAGGTAACAGAATTCTGTGCACTCCGGTGACTAGTCATGCCTGCCATGTGACCATGGAAACATCTGCAGATGCAGACGACACTGGCTCTTTGGCTGTAAATGGAGATGAGCACTTACCTCTAGAATTGGTTACAACTGGCTTTCAAGCAAGGGAGACCTTTACCTATGTGTCTCCTAAATCCATACATTTATATTTATCTTAGGTATTTACAGTATCATATAATCTGTAAACATAGTCTTTGCTGTTAGCTGGAATTTAGAGTGCATTGTCATAGAATATCCCCTTTTTAAGAGGTGCTTTTCTGTTAGCCTTGTTACCCACTTAATTGAGTTTTAGTACACATAAAATGGCGATTCTGGATCTGGGGAAGAAAAAAGAATTCAAAGTGGTTGAACCACATGGAACTGCAAAAATGAAAGTGAATATGTGATTGACATGCCTTGCTGTAAGATCATGGGCTGGATTCCCTAAGGAGGAGGGCCAGAGGTGTAACCCAGTGACGCAGACACACACACAGCTTTTTTCTCTCTGTGTGTAGAATGCTGTGCAGCCATTCTGCAAAATGTGAGACTTGTGGAAGGAGGGGGCCCAGAGTGCTTTCCCTGGAACCCTTAATGATTTATTTCTGCTTTGAACTGCTTGCTGATCTTTTGACGGACTGTATCCTGTATTTTACAATGCTTTCAATATATTTCTTGAAGAAACTTAGAGTGGTTATTTGGCCTAATGCTACCTTTTCTACACATATCCGAGGCCTGGGTTGTCCAGCCAGGGAGCTGCAAGTCAGAAGAACAAAGGGCCTACCCGAGAGGCAGGTCCCTTCTGTTACATGTATTAAGGAAAATTATTTAATAGGAATTTCTATTGGATTTGCACCTCCTGAAAGTTTGCTGGCATGCAACTCAAAATGGCAATAAACATCATTATTTTGACTAACATAATGTAAAGCCTGAATGAATAAGACTCTGTAACATATAACCTTTCATGCAACAAGATATTGTAACATTAAAGTACTAGAACACCAATATAGTTATAGGACCTGCAAACCAATGGTGTGATGCAACAACAAAAATGATTATTGCTTTATAAGGACGTATCACAAGAAGTACCGTATACATCAAAGAAAGTGATAGTGCCCCTCTATTCTACTTTGGTCAGATGAGATTTAGAGTACTATATCCAGCTCTGGGCAACACAGTTTCAGAAGGACATTGCGAATATGCACTGTATGCAGAAGAGAGCAACCAAAACAGTAAGAGGTTTGGAAAACTAAGCACTATGATGAAAGGTTGACAGAGTTTGGCACATTTATCCTTGAGAAGAGAAGGCAGATAGTCAATACGATAACCATCTTCAAATGTTTGTAGATGGAACAGGCTTTTTTTTTTTTTTTTTTGCTGCTCAAGAAGGTAGGAGAAGGATCATAACTTCCAATTATTCAAAAGGACTAATATTTTGACTAAACATTATAAAGAACTTTCTAAGAATGATTGCTATTTGACAATAGAATTGACTGCCTTAGAGGGTGGTAGATTCAACTTTGCTGGAGATATTTTAGCAGAGGTTAAATGACCACCTGTTCAGGCTGCTATAAAACAATAGTTACGAAACTCAGGGCCCAGTTGTTCTTGGACTACAGCTCCTGGAAATCTTGGCCAGCACAGGTAGTGTTGAAAGTTTTCTGGGATTTTTAATTCTAAAACATCTGGGACCTCAAGGTTGGAAATCACTGCTTTAAGGTATGGTTTTCTGCATTGGTATAATAATAATAATTTAATTTAATTTAATTTAATTTCCACCCAACTCGGAACAACTCTGGGCAGCTTGCAACAAAAAATAAGTACTACAATCTAAAAACTTAAAACCGGTTAAAACTCCAATTAAAAATACAATAAGAAATTACTCATGTCAGAAATTATTCTGGGTTGAAAGGATTTTTACTGGAGAAATTCCTCTCAGGGGATACCTGAAAGAGGCTCCTTTCATATATCCAAGATCTTTTCCCACCAAAGTGGTCCCTATTTATCTACTTGCAATTTCTTGCTTTTGAACTGCTAGATTGGCAGGAGCTGGGACAGAGATGGGTGCTCAATCCATCATGCAGTACCTGGGTCTCAAACTGCCGACTTGCCAGCCTCCCAGCTATCAAGGCAAGCTTCTTAACCACTGAGCCACCATAGCACCACTGCATTGGTGAGAAGAATGGACTCAGTGATGCTTAAGTTCCTTTCACCTCTACCATTCTATGACTCTGTGAATCTAGGGAGGGAGGCAAAATGTTGTAAGATGTTGAACATTATGCAAAATGTTGTGGCAGAAATAGCAGGATGACAATGGAACCAGTTTACCTGAAAGTGTGTTAATAAGCTCTCCTTCAGCAAACACATTCAAACAGAGAAGGGAGAGCTGTCTGCTGAGGATGCTCTAGTTTAGAATTGTGCACCTTGAGCAAACAGTTGGACTACTTGTTCTACAAAGTCTCATGCAACTTTCTTATTTGATGTGGCAAATGGAAAAGGATGTTTGACTGTTCTCATGCCAGTTTCCTTTGAAACCACTCTCTGGTGTTTTAACAACACATATGCTCACACCCGCCTTCTGGATCTATAGTGCCGGACTGAGGTAAATTATTGCATGAAGAGGAATGGAAGAATATCAAAGATAAGAAGTGACTGTCAGTAGAAAGGCTAGATCTTAATTCAACCCATATTCTTTCTTTGCTGAAAATGGTCACTCCCTTTCACCAGCTTCCTTGATAATGGTTTGCGAAGAAGGGATCCCCAGGCTTCAATTTCACATGGGTGTATTATAATGAATTGTTTGCTCCTTAGAGAATAGTCCATACCATTACAGCATCCTTCCTAATAAACCAATTTGTAAGCACAGTCTGCATTCCAATCCCCCATGAGCTTTGAAAGTTCTTGCATGCAGCCTCTGAAGGCGTTAAGATTAACAAGATGTCTGCCCCTAAAATCTGGCTAAACGGATCAGAAAACTGTAGCCTTCCCCTCAAGCAGAAATAAAAAGACAACTCAACCATTTTTCTAAATTCAAAAATGGCACAGAAAGTTTTTGCTGGGTCCAGGAACAGCTGCATTCTCACTCCATTGCTCTTTTCCATAATTCAGACCTGAGGGTATTTTACAGTTATATAAACCACTGCTCTTTAGCGAAAGTGACCTTTAAAATAAATCAGCTCCCCAGTTATAGTCAGAAATCCATTCCAGGTAGGTACAAAAATAGAGCCTTGTTCTTCTGGCAATACTAAAAGCTTACACCTACGTGTGCTTACTCAGAGTAAGATACACTGTATTCTGTGGTACTAAATCCTTGGTAAGGATGTCTGGCATTGCAGCCTAAAGCATCTGTCTCAGACGCTGATACTGCAGCTCTTAAATGGGATCAAAGAAGAGCAATATAGTGATTCTTGCCTTATCCCAATTACTGGATTGTTTTGTGTTTCCATCAGCCATGAGAGAATTAATTGGTGGGGTGAGATGTTTTCATCCAGGTGGCACAATCTTTGTATCCCAAACATACGAGGTTCTCTCAGAGAGAAAATCTACTTTCTGAAACCTTGTTGATCTTTGCATCCCAAAGCTATGAGGTTTGCTCTTTGGCATCTCCAGGAATGGCTAATGCCAGACTCTTGTCTGAGGGTGTGTCTTGAAAGTCATTTCCAATTTTTTTTTATCCACTTAAGTTCATGTCATCTTCATGTCAGTTTGAACATCCTTTGTGAAATTTGCCTGAACTTTATTTATTTTTAACCCTGTAGATGCCACTGCCAAGTAACAACTGATCTTGAAGGGGTAATCTAATCTTGGTTCCCTCTTCTCCTCCTGACTCCCTTGGGGTTTTTCTTTTCTTTTAAAAGTAGCCTCCAGTCAGCTACTAAGAGTCCGCACTACAAGCATGAAGAGGGGAAATCTGCTCCTGCAATCACCCCCTCTACCTCCATCTCTGCTGCACAGCCATTGATGAACACAGAAGGTTTGGAAATAGTAATCACACTTATTTACCACCGCAAAGTGCTTAGTTACTCTCTGGGCAGTTCACAATTTAATTTTTGCATTTATATGTCGCCCACTCAGGAAACCCAACTCAGGGTGGCTTACATGATAAATTCAGCAATATACACAATAAATACAAAACAATACAATACATAATATACAATATACAAAATTCCACATTACAGTATAATAATAAAGTCATAACCGCTCAAGAAAAGTTCCCCACACAAACAACAAAGTTCCGGAGTGGGGTGGCCATTGTCCTCAGCCTCTGAGTGGGACCTCTGTCCGGCATCCGGTGGTTGTCGAGGCAGCGGCAGTGGCAAAGTTTTTATGGCCAGTCAGCCAGTCTGCTCAGCTGCCTCTCGTTCTCCAGCCCGACTGGCTGGGAGCATCTGGTGGTCTTCAAGGCAGATGCAGAGTTTTTATGGCCGGCTGGCATTTTGCCCCCCAACATGCTGGGTACTCATTATACTGACCTCAGATGGATGGAAAGCTGAGTCAACCTTGAATCCCATCAGGATCAAACTCACAATATCAGCAGTTTTGGCTTCAGTACAGCAGTTTAACCACTCTGCCATCAGGACTCCATTGAATAGCCTCTGTTGCCACTGTTCTCTGCCCGCTATCTGCAGAGGCTGCCATTGTAGCTGTCGCTGTTCCACTGCTTATGAGAGAAGGCCCCAAACTGCCAGTCATCTGCCCTTCACAGCAGCAATTCAATCCTGGGAGGTTCTCCCTCTTGGTATGAATTATTAAACATTTTTAATTAAAGTTATAGAGCTACAATGTTTTTTTGGCATGACATTAAACAAACATTAAATGAACCTGAGCTGAATTGTTGTCATGCTATAACATTAAGGAAGGGGGAGGGGTGTTTGTTATTTTCTGTCTGCAGGGAATCCTTCAGACTTGAACAGGGCAGTCCAAGAGGCACACTTTGCATTGATACATTCATGCACACACCTTTATTCAAAGACGAACACAGCAGTTTAGGAACTGATGGAAAATAAACAACCTCAATGCCTGTTTTAAAACAACCCACATTTCAGCAGAACACTGCATGCCTCACCTGTGCATCATGTGTTCAAAACTGACACAAATGTAGGACTTCTTACTAATCAAAATGTGCCCTTTAATAATAACGAAGAGCCAGTACTTTTTAGTCTGGAGGATATTTTAAAACTATCATTGAAAGCAGTGAACAGATGAAATGAGCTTCATTACATCCTCAAAGTGGGCTCATAATGGTCTCCTGTGATTAGTTACAAAAAATTATTAGTTACTGTACTTAGTTTCATTATTATTTTAAACATTGTTCTCACCAGTTACTTCAGAAATATTAAACTACTGTACTACAAGCTGTTAGAACATGAAATGCAAAGTCGTACAATTGGTTGTGGTTCTTCCTCTTCTTTCATGTTTAGGTCAGACTTTAAACTGCCAAAATGAAGCCACCTTCTTGGCTTTGTCATTGACCAAAATTAAAATCTCATCAGCATATGTTTCCAGTAGTAACCAGCAGACCAGCAGATGATCTGGATTCTGTATCTCTTCACATTCACACAGCATCTTGTTGTCCACCAGCATTCCCTACTTCCAGCATGTCATTCTTACATTTAGGCATTCCAACCTTCAGCCTATTCAGGGTCCTCCAAGAGGCATGGGGGATGTCAAGTACCTCTGCCATATTCTCCTTTAATGTTATTCTTTGCTCAGAAACCTTCTTCCTCCATCTTCTAATTTCATTTTGATTTTACATACCTTCAAGAATGTTTGTTCTGCCTTAAAGCTCTTTGTGGATCTGAGTCGGTGGACTTGAGTCACATATCCATTCAGGAGCTCTCTGGACAAAGATTAACATTAAATGAGAATATGGCTGAGGTCCACCTAGCCAGTGGCTGATGTGAAAACCAAATGGCTAAAAAAAATGCATGCAGATGGACTTGATTTCTCAGGTCCATTTGTGTGTGCAGAAAGTCATTGTGGAGATGTCTGCTGATGTGTGGACTCCTTGCTGAGTAATGACTACAAGGTATCCAAAGTATGGCTGAGGTACTCCCCTATGTCATTTGGAGGACTGTAAACATAAGACCAACATGCTCAAGTGGGGGCTTCTGGTGGACAACAACATGCTGTGTGAATGTGGAGAATTACAGAATCTGGCTCATTTAGTGGCCTGCTGATTACTACCAGAAACATGTACCTTCAAAGATTTAACTATGGTCAAAAACAAGGCCAAGAAGGTGGCTTCATTTTGGCAGTCTAAAGTTTGATCTGGACACAAAAGAAGAAGATTTGACTATTGCATCCAGTCTTGGACATTGCACTTTAAGAAGGATTGTAACAAATTGGAACAGGTGCATAGAAGGGCAACAAAGATAATGAGAGGATTGGCAATGAAGGGGAAAAAACTGGGCATGATTAGCCTTGGGTAAAGAAGATTGAGGCATGTTTAACCTTGAAAAAAAGAAGACTGATACAATAGCACTCTTTGAATATTTGAAAGATAGTCACACAGAGAAGAGGCAAGATCTCTTCTCAATCCTTATATAGTGCAAGACACATAATAATGGGCTCAAGTTCCTGGAATCATGATTTCAACTATTAGAGCAGAACAACAATGGAAACAATAACCATGGGAGGTGATTAGTGCTCCAAAGTTGAAGGCATTCAAGAAAAAATTAGACAGTTATTTTTCAGATAAACCTTGACTGAATTCTTGCTTTGAGCAGGCGAGTTGGAAGCAATGGTCTCATAGGTCCATTCCAACCCCAATATTCTATGATTTTGGAATGTAGGAAGCTGCTTTGTAGCAAGTCCAGCTATTTGTTCATCTAATTTAATATCATTAGCCCTGAATGGTGGCAGCAGTCCAAGATCACAGGTAAGAGTCTTTCCCATTCTATGTTATCCAATTTTTTTTAACTACAGATGTCAGGGGAACATTATTTAGTGCCCCCTCCCCCTTTGAATGTTGCAGACTGAGGTCTCCCTAATGTACATAGTTCAGAATCTGTGGTCAGTTTACAAACCTTTTGCAAAGCTGCAACATTAATCTTTTGGGGAAATAGTTCAACAATAAGCCAAAATCTTTTCCATCCCAAAGATCTGAAGGTCACTCTTTGGCATTTCTGGTTATGAAGGGAAAACTCTGGAGGGAAGAGAAGGTCTCTGCTGACGTCAGTGTACACAGTACAGATCAAAGGTGAGACTTGGCATGAAAAAGCTTTTCTGCATTCCTCCATTTAGTCCAAAGAGTAATAAGACACACAGGTCATTGATGCTTCCTATTCTGCCTGCAATCATATCATCTGAACCTCTGACATGCCCATCTTTTTGAAGTAGAATTCATTTCTCTGACAGAGAACTCTACAATTATTTAAAACAATTCCACATTGAATTACATAGGGGAAAGAAATAGGTACAATCATGGCAACAGAGGCATGTACTTGCTAGGTGCCAAAGAAAAAGAAATCAAGGGCTGAGTTCAGCACTAAAGCATGCAAAAGCCCATCCTGTCATGTTCTTAAATTACCTGTCAATCCCAGTGGCTGGCCTGAAGCTTAATAGTTTCAAGATATAAATGTAGGCCATGAAGGATGTAGTGACACACCGCCACAGCTCCCATGTTGTACAGCAGGAATTAATGTTGCTCTGCTAAAGTTAACAGCGTGACTAGAGCAAAGGAAAGTAGCAGCATAGATGGTCAGCTGGGATAACTTCTCTATAGAAACAGATGTACAAATTGTCTCTGCATACTTCCTTTGGTGAAACTTCAGAGATGAGAAATGTAGTACCACAAACTGAAGCTAGCAGTGAGGATGGGCAGCAATAGCAGTTACACTTATATACCACCCCATAGCGCTTAGAGCACTCACTGGATGGTTCACAAGGTAATGAACATTTTGCTCCCAACATGCTGAGTACTCATTTTACCAATGATGGAAGACTGAGTCAACCTTGAGTCCCATCAGGTTTGAATTCACAACATCAACAACAGTTATGGCTGTAGTACATCAGTGTAGTACATCATTAACCACTGTGCCATAAGGGCTCATGGGTAGATCTGTGAAGTCTATTTTCATAGACTTCTTCATTCTCCTCATCATCAAGTTCACTCTATGTATTTTTCATGTCTTTTGTTGTATTTTATGGCAACCAACTCAAAGAGTACCTGTGCAATTTTTAAATAGGTGCATCATCCCATTGACTAAAGTCCATCTGTCTGTCCATCCATCCATCTGTCTGTCTGTCTGTTAGGGAGGCCCAGAGGGTACCAGATTCATGCTATCTTCATGCCTTCTACTCTAATCGCCCCTTGGGTATTATCTTGAAGGCCACCTATCTCATAGCTACTGGGAAGTACCAGCTTTGCCAGAGTCAACAATGGAGTTGGAGAAAGAGATGATGACAGGAGGGTCTTACCTATAGAATCAAAGGGTGGGAAATTTTATGGAAAGGGCAAGACTTGGGGCAAAGAGCAAGAGTGTGAAGGACCTAGAAAGGATGAGGAAGACTCTGATGGCATAAAAGAATAAGAAGAAAGCAATAGTAGGAAGGACTGTTGGCAGTAAGTGACATGCATTCTTTTGAAAAATGCATGAGTACATGTTGTTTGTCTTGTCATAAAGATAATATTCTGCATTGTGGAAATTAATGCATTAGCTTTTGTACATTTTCAAAATGTGTATGTGTCATCAGATGATTTTTCTTTCACAAGCTTGAGAAGCTAGGCATTGCTAAACATGGATGACATTCAGTTCTGTGTTTAGTTTGAGAGGTGCTTAGAATAAATCCATTTTTTAAAAAAAAATCACATGCACAACAGCATGAATTTCTCACACATCCATTAGTTAGCACATTAAAAAATGTTTTCTGGCTGAAGGATGGATGGGTCAGCGTGGTGTCATAAAGACTTCAGAGCTAAATGAGGAGCTGAGGAGAATCAGCGATATCAAGCAAATACCTCTAAACAGATTATAACAAATAATGATTTTTGCTTCTAATGAAGCAATGAGTTTAGCATGTCCCCACGGTTGCATGTCAAATAGGAAAAAAGTGCCTGTGCTAGAGAGATAAAGAACTAATTATCTTATTATGGAAATTTGTACGTGTTTAGCTTTTGCACCCTCTGATGCTCAAAGGATCATACCAGCCTTGTTCTCCTCAGGTGCCCCTTTCCAACTACTTCTTACAAACAATAAACAGGCAACACATTAAATCATGTCTCTTTAATTATAAATAATGAGGGGTTCACTTTGCTTCCCTCTCTCACATCACAAGGATATATATTCATTAGTATAGGCCTAGGGCTTGCACTTCTTTGCAGTAGATGAGTAAGATATTGCACATCTACAACACTCTGAATTGCTCATGTTTTGAAAGCATTAATGCTATTCCGGTCTTCATTTCACATCCCTTATACTGCTGCTCTAATGCACTTGTCGCTTTTACAAGTTTTTTTTTTAAACTTACAGACTTGGAGAAAAGTATCTTTTTGGAACTACCTCTCTCTGCATCCCACAGTAGTTATGCTAAAAAAATTAATTGATGTAATTTAATTAACTATCTAATTTTCCTGTTTCTAGAAAAAAGGGAGCATAAATGTTCCTCAGATGCGATCTATCTTTCTTTCTTTCTTTTCCTTTTTCCCTTTCCCCCTTGTTTTCTTATTCTCATTGTTGAGCATAATCAGGTGATAATATCCAATACTGTACTTGGACAGTTAATTTTAAAATTTGCAATATTAATTCCTCCAATATAGTTCACTACTATTATAATTACATTTTAAGCAACTTTTTATATTTGTATTTGTTATGTGCTGGCAGATCTTCTTGCATGTCCAGATAAAACTTTAAACTGCCAAAATAAAGCCACCTTCTTGGCTTTGTCGTTGGCCAAACTTAAATCCTTGTTGGTACATGTTCTGGCAGTAACTGGTAGACCAGCAAATAAGCTGGTTTCTGTATCTCTCCACATTCACATATCCTGTCATTAATAGCTCTGCTCAGATTTGACAAACTATAGGAAGTGGTTTTTTAAATAAATCAATTAATCTCAGGTGTGGTCTTCCTTATTTCTGATTGCCTTCCAGTTATCCTACAATTATTGTTTTTCCCAATGAGAGTTCTCATGGTATGTCAAAGGTATGATAGTCTTTTTCCTCAATAAAAAGTAATTTCTAGATACTTTTTGAGCAGAAAACCAGAAATATTTTTAACAAGCTGCTGGCTTGAACAAAGCACACATAGGTAGCAAAGCAATTTGCACCTACAAAAATAGCTGAAAAGCATTACAATTGTACTACAAATGAGTAACTTTGTCCCTTATTATGTGAAAATACGAAGTCAATTTATTTATGCATTATTTACTGCAAAAACAAGTTACAAGTAACTTCTTATTTTGTAACTAATTATTTCCACTCTCTAATAAGCTCTAATATCAAGCATTTGTTTAACAGTTTCCAGACCATCAAACTGGACTCCAGTGACAAAGAAAGTGAAGGGACAGATGTGGTAACCTGCTACAAATCCAATTTGGATTTTAGTCTGCATTTTATAGGAGCTGTCCTGGATGCTGAACTATTTCCCGAAAACACCTTGGAAAACTTCCATAAAATGTAGAATAAAACCCAAAGTGGAGTTACAGCTCCTTTGAAACTGAAGTTACCCATCATCACTGCCTTGAACTGAAACATAGGGCTGTGTTGGGGCTGGTGGCTTAAAAGACCTCGCTGCCCCTGCCCCTCCAGACTCTCGCTCTTGCCCAGTGCAGCCTGGGGAGAGCAGGAAGAGGACCCAGCTGTGTCAGGGCTGGCAGCTTAAAATACCTTGAGACACACTCCCTCTGGACTCTCACTCTAACCCAGTCCGGCCTAGGAAGAGCAGGAAGAGGACCCAGCTGTGTCATACTGGTGGCTTAAAAAACCTCAACAATGCCCCCACCTTCTTGACTCTCGTTCTCACCCAGTCTGGCCTGGGGAGAGCAGGAAGAGAACCCAGCTGTGCCAGGGCTGATGACGTTGAGCCCTGGGATCTGTTGAGGCCATTGAGCCTTGGGCTCCGGCAACAATGTTGATCCTGGACTCCATCGTGGAGGTTGAGCCATGGGCTCCATTGGCGATATTATGAGTTGTTTTTTAAATTTGTACTTGTTATAATTGTATTCTGTTTGATTTGCTGTTTTATTGTATATGGTTTCTATGATTATGAGTCGGGTTCTCCTGAGTGGGCAGGGTATATTGCTATTAATGAAATAATGTGCATAGTGACAGGATGCCTCAAACCAACACCAGTTAAGAAAACATCCCCTATTGCGGTATGGCTCCACCTCAGATAAAGAGAGAAGTAACAGTGGACGCCAAGAAAACTGAACAAGAGAATAACCCTCAACTTCCTCTGAACAAATATGTGCCTCAAGTCTGCCGACTCAGATCCGGGAAGAGCTTTATGGCAAGAATAAACATTCTTGAGAATATGTAAGAGCAAAGCCAAATTAGAAGATGGGAGGAAGGAATGGACAAATAATAATATTAAAGGAGGTTGTGGCTGAGGAACATGACCTTCCCTATGTCACCTGAAGGACACAAATAGGCTGAGTCCCTAAATGTAAGACCAAAATGCTCAAGTGAGGGCTGCTGGCAGACAATAACACACGGTGATATGTGGAGAGATACAGAAACCAGCTCTCATTTACATGTCTGCCGATTACTACATGTACCGATGAGGATTTAAGTTTGGCCAGTGACAAAACCAAGAAGGTAGTTTCTTTTTGGCAGTTTAAAGTCTGACCTAGACGTGTGTGTGTGTGTGTGCGCGCGCGCGCGCAAGTATATATATAATGATCCTCTCTTTTGCAGTAGCCCACGTAAGTGAAATATTATATAGCCCAGCTGAAGTGTTTGTGATTAGCAGAGCTGTGATTGTGGGGGGAGCCTTGTAATCAAGCTCTGCTTTTCCCAAGAAAAACAGAAGCTGTTGTGTTCAGCTTTTTTAAACCTTAGGGGGTCTTATTAAAAGCTACTTTATATTTTGCCCTTTGGCATTGCTTTGAGATAGTCCTATTGAGCACTGAATCCAAAGCAGAAAGGAGACTGTTTTAAAAGCAACCACATTCTGGATAGTTTGGTTTTTTTCTCAGCTGATGCTAAATCTAATCATTCCTTTCAGTGAGTCTTCAGGAAAGAGGGCCATTTTGTTGTGAAGCCATGAAACTGCCAATATGAAGGGTCTGAAAAGTGTTGGTTACAGTTGGGAAGGCAGCTAAAATTTAGAAGACTTTCTCTGACAGTCTATATACAGTCAGGGCAAGTGAAATAATTTTTTTTGTATCTCCTAGACCAGTGATGGCAAACCTTTTAGAGACTGAGTGCCCAAACAGAGGGGCAGGGTGAACTCTGTGCTGAGAAGAGGGAGGAAGGACTCCCACTGGGCTGATGGGAAGAGGGGTGGTGTGAACTCTGTGCTAGGGGGAGGGACGAAGCGCTCCCATTAGGCTGCTAGGCAGAGGGGCAGTGTGAACTCTGTGGTGGGGTGACAGCACACATGCCAACAGAAAGGACTCTGAGTGCTCCCTCTGGCACATGTGCCATAGGCTTGCTACCACTGCCCTAGACCTAGATCATGGTTTGTCGGACTCACACCTGCTTATCAGGGTTTCTGGGAATTGAAGTCCAAGAACAATCAGGGGCCCAAGGTTGAGAAACCCTGTGCTAGATCATGACTTGTGCAATGCATCACTTTGTTTCATTATTTCTTTAAAATTTTGTTTCTCTGTGTATTGCTGGTTGAGAAACTGCCTGCAGACATGGTTTCAATCAACAATACACAGACACACAAAGAAAAATATTGTTTTAGTTTAAATGAAGGGATGCACTGTATAAGAGATGATCTAGCAGATGAAAAGAATTATTTCACTTCCCCTGATCAGAGAAAGTGTTCAATCCCCAGCATCCTCATAAACTAGGAACCTGCTAAAAGAGAGTGCCCAAAAAAGTAAGGCCCCCTGATGTGTTCTCAGAAGACATGTATTGGGGTGGAGCTGGACCATTCCAGTATCTGATTTATGTGGACACCGTAAAAAACACTCCCTCTGAACACCCTGAAAAGTGGATTATATGCCCCTCTAAATCTGAAGGAAAGGGAGAGTGGCTTGATCACCTCTGCCCACATCAAGAGATTGCATATTTCTGAGTCTGGTTGGCTTAGAGCAAAGGTGGACAACCTACTGCCCGTGGGCTGATAACATTCTTACTCCAAAAGTAATATATCACAGGCAGTCTTAATTGTACCATGTTATTTCCAAGCTCTGGTCAGCTACTCTGGAAGTTGTGTGCCAAGAATGTATTGTATATCAAAATACCAGGAATATATGACTTTGAAGTTTCTGAGTGTGGAGTACTCAGAACTGGCTTACCATTTCTATCTGTGGGGACACCTTTGTAATGTGCAGCTTGCCTAAGACTACCCAAAGCTGATTCCTTTCCCTGGGAAACATAGTAAGGAAATGAACTCCCAATTCCTGTTCCATAGTCCTAATTCACTGAGCTATGCAGCCATCTTATTTATTTATTTATTTATTTATTTATTTATTTATTGAATTTCTATACCGCCCTACTTGGCGTGACCAACTCAGGGTGGTGTACAAAACAATTAGCATACAATCAACCAATAAAGTACAACAATAAGGCAAACAATGCTATGATAGGACACAACAGCAACAATGTGGCAACGCAATCTTCATGTTTAGCTTCCGTTTTACTCAGACCACTGGATCCTTTCCACATACATTACTGCCAAGCCAGCTGTCACCTACTCAAGAGTCT
This sequence comes from Furcifer pardalis, assembly GCA_030440675.1. Classification (NCBI taxonomy): domain Eukaryota; kingdom Metazoa; phylum Chordata; class Lepidosauria; order Squamata; family Chamaeleonidae; genus Furcifer; species Furcifer pardalis. The sequence goes on from CP126891.1 coordinate 260,843,391, forward strand.
GTGCATTTGCAAGGTTGCTTGGAGCTAGCGTGCGAGAAATAAAGTGCCTACAAAACTCAGTGCATATATTAGAATGCACATGATGGAAATGCACAGAACTGGAAAAAAATTAACACCAAACCTAACTTTATATACTGGGAGGAAGTGTGTTAATTAGGTAACATGTGCAAATAAACAAGCAAATAATGAAAGACCCATTAAAGGTATATGCACAAATTTCAATTGGGAAGAAAAATTATCACAATTGTATTGGAAATAAAAATGGGAAGATGATGAATGTGGGACAATGACAATGAGTTTTCTACTTCCCTGTCTTGGTCCCATCTTACCTTAGCCATCAGTTTCTTCCTCCATCCTTTCTTTGAAAATGAGCATTATGTAGCAAGACCCAATTAGCTTTGCTTCAATTTCTGGTATTGGTTGTTGTTCCAGCACTGGAAGCATTCAAGAGAGAATTGGACAACCATCTGTTATATCTGCTTTGATTCGGATTCCTGCATTGATCAGGGAGGTTGGACTCGATGGACAAAGAGGCCCCTTCCAACTCAGTTATTCTATGATTCTATGATTTGTTGTTGTTGTTGTTTGTTGTTGTTGTTTTTTGTTTGCCCTCAAGGAGAACTCATGGCAACCCTTAAGGGACTCTTGAAGAAGTCATAGAGGCAGAATATTCACTTTACACACCGCAGGTTCCAGATTCATTGCAAACTTCAAATGTTTAGGAAACAGATGGTGGAGAAGTGTGCTTGCTTGCTCACACCTCAGAAAGCTGCTGCTAAGCACCTGCGGTCTATAAAGCATCTTTTTATCATGTTCAAAGTATTTCTTCCGTAGGTTTTTCTGCAATTCTAGCTCATTGCAGGTTGTGCCAGAGTAGATGAGTGGGCAGGGAAAGATTATTAAATTCCTCACCCAGGGAAAGTTCTGTTGTTTAGGCAGAGTGATGCTGAAAAAACTGTGCAAACAGACAAGGAAACAGTTCACATTTGGAACTGCTTGTGGCATAGTCCGATGTGAGCTATTTCCCAATAAACATACATCACATGGGAGACTGTAAGCCAGCCCAGCATTGATCCACAGCCAAACTGGTCCTTATTGACACAATCGCTCCTAAATGCCCTCTCCGCTGCAGAGCTCGGCCATTTCCATGGTTCACAGAGGACCTACGAGTGATGAAGCAGTGAAAGAGAAGACTAGAGAGCAAGTGGAGATGAGCTCCCTCGGATGAGAACTTGAGACTAGTGAGACAAGCATCAGTATACTTGCAGCATATAAAAAGGGCTAGAAAGAACTGTTATGCCCGACAAATCCAAGAGGCCTCGAACCAACAGGCGGAGTTGTATAGGATAGTCCATGGCCTCACTGCAGGAGGTTTCTCAAGTGGTCCTCTCCACAGTCTTCAGAGCTGTGAAAATTTTGCTAAGCATTTAAAGCTAAAGTTGAGGCCATCCGATGGGACCTTGACTCCACTTTTAATAAAGTAGATCAGGTTTGGCTGTCCAATGAACTGTCTGGTCCTGATTCTTGGGATCAGTTTTGGTCTGTGTCATCTGAGGAGGTGAACAAGGTGCTGGCATGCTGTAAACCCACAACTTCTCAATTTGATCCTTGTCCATCATGACTAGTAAAAGCTGTGGGGGTTGCTGGGGAGTGGGTTCAGAACATTGTTAATTCTTCACTGAAGAACACTGTTGTTCACCCACTTCTCAAGAAATCAACTCTAGCTACAGAGATCTTAGACAACTTTAGACCTGTAGCAAATGTCCCCTTTTTTTGGCAAGATCATTGAGGATAGTGGCAGATCAGCTGCAGGTGTTCTTGGGTGAAACCAACTGCTTGGACCCATTCTAGGGGAGCTTCATTGCTCCTGGTGCTCCTGGACATCTTAGTGGGTTTTGATACCATCGACCACGGTAAACTCCTAGGATGATTATAGGGCTGGAATATGAGGCACTGTATTACAGTGGTTCCACTCTTTCCTTGATGAGCGGACACAGAGAGTTCAATTCAGGGAGTTTGTTTCGACACCTATGGACCCTCCAATTGGGTGTTCCATAGTGGTCAATCACCTCCTCGTTACTGTGTAATATCTACATGAAGCCTTTGGGAGAGGTCATTAGGAGATTCGGGGTTTGGTGTCTCCAATATGTGTCTGATTCTCTAAATTGTAATTTGAGCTTTTGTGATAAGGGTTAACTCTGTGGTGCTGAATAGGTGGAGTATAACTGAAGGAGGGGACAATTGCAGTATATTTAGGTAGCAGTTGCATTTTAAAATAATAGAATAATTGAGTTGGACAGGACCCTATGAGGCCATTGAGTCCAACCCTTTGTTCAGTGCGAGTATCCCGATCAAACCAGATCTGACAGATGGTTGTCCAACTCTCTCTTGAATGCTCCCTATGTTGGAGCACTCACCACCTCATGAGGCAGTTGGTTCCCTGGTTGTACTGCTCTAACCATTAAGAGGTTTTCCTCATATGCAGCCTATATATAGCTTCCTGTAACTTGAGCCCATGATTATGTACCTTGTAGTCTGGGATGATCAAGAAGAGATCCTGTCCCTCCACTTTTTGACAATCTTTCAAGAATTTGATGAGTGATATCATATTCCCCCTCAGTTTTCTGAGTGCTAAACATGGCCAGTTCCTTCAGTCCTTTCTCATAGAGCTTGGTTTTCAGTCCCTTTATCATCCTCGTTGCCCTTCTCTGAACTTCTTCCAGTTTGTTAGCATCCTTCTTAAAGTATGGTGTCCATAACAGGACACAGTACGCCAATTAAATAATGCCAATTAGAGGTAGACCAGTCCCTCATAGGTTTTGGGGACTATACTTCTGTTAATGCAGCCTAAACAAAGGTTCCAACAGGCACTAGCTGCACTAACCTATCCATGTGAAGTATCTGTGGACATAAACATGAGAAAGATAGCAGCAGAATTGAATTCAACAGCCCTATATCCTGATTTCCATGAGTTCATCCAAAAGTCTTAAGAGAACTTGTCTTTTTAACAGAATTTAAAATATATTTTCTCTCCAAAAAGAATCTCACTTCTTTGTTTCTTTTCTGTTTAGCTATGAATGTTGGAGAAAGTTTTCCATATACTAGTCATTAACACATTCAGATTAATTAAAAATGATCGATTGTTAAGGCCCCTTTTATGAATGTGAACATGCTTGTTCGCCTATTCACTTGCTTTCATACATACAAATCATGCAAACAATTTTTGAGTTTTAGAACCCAACAGATCTTATTGTTTCTTTGTCAAAAAAATTTTGAAGTATTTTTAACATGTTAAGCATTGATAATATAAAGAACTTTCTTAGATTCCCCCACCACCAAAAAAAACCCAACAACCTGGTAATTAACAGCCTCATTAATAACACAGTTTAACTGACATATTTGATTTTAAACTAATTGTGTCCTATTGAACTTTACAGTTTATTTCCATTCTATGCATGCATTAATCTCATTGCTTTGAATGGGACATATGTCCACCTAACAATTTATAATGATATAGCTACTTGGATTGGTATGGCTTGAATCCAGTGATGTTGACTGTACTGACTCATGTCTCAACGTCTGTGAGAAACATTAGTTACTTGCTGCAAAATAGCTATTCAAAAGTTGCAGTCTACTGGCTTTTCATTATGGGTTTGTAAAACCAAAACTGTAATCTTAAACATGGCTCCCAGAAATAAAGCTGTACTGAAATCAGAGCAATTTGGGATTGAACTAATCATGATATCAAACTACATGTAGCTTTTTCGCTGTATTTTTCTTTCTTTCATAGACCACAGTCCTGTAGCACAACTTTACACCACACAACTCAGGTGATGTTATCAACTGCAGTCATTTAGAGAGAAATAATGTTTTCTATTTTGGCCACCCATCCACCTACAGCCAGGTTTCAAAGATCCTTTCTATCTGAAGAAGGCATTAGAAACTGCAGAACTGGGGAGGAACTCTTTAATAACTGGAGATCACCACCCCCATTCTCAGTCCTAATGCTTTGATTGTTGGTGGAAACGTTGAGAGATTACTTCCATTCTGCAGCTACCAAACACTTTCCCAGAGAGAGAGAGAGAGATCCCTAAGGATCCTCAGAACTTGGGGAAAGAAAATGAAATGTTTAATTACCCCCAGAACAGCCATGGTTTGATGACATCACTGTACATTTTAGTTCTCAGTTCGTTAATTTAAATGGAATAATAGATTTGTTAATTGAAATGCATTTCTTTCATTAATAAAAAAAAGATAGGATAGATTTTAAGGATGGGAAAGCTCTGTCTAGATATGAGGCAAAAGCCATTTAAAAACTTAGAACTGTTCTCTAATATTATCTAATCCCTAAATATAAAACTAAACTTCAATTATCAGAATTGGTTCAAACTTTTATTTAGGTCTGATTTGTACTTTGTGTTTAATTAGATTTAGATACGCTGTTCCTTTAAAATAGGTCAGTAGTGGGTTGAAGTCCTACCCAACATATAATCTTAATATTGTGGGGTGGGGGAGATAGTTTTATATTTGCTCATTTACACCTTCTCAATGGCTAAAAGAATTAAAACAAGGTCATTAAAGTTTCCCTGGAGACCAATGTCAGACCTCAGCAGTAATATGATTAATCAAATGTAAAAGTGAAGCTAGCTATCTTGAATGAGTATAACTCATTTTCTAAAATATCTAATTACTGGAACATAGTCTTCTGTGTGGAAGAAAGGGGAAGAAAATTAATTGCAGTAACAATTCCAGAAGACTATTTGGATGGGGGGGGGGAGAATGGAGGCTTAAACAGAAAGCTAAATGGAGTCAAATAAGTAATTGTGGTTTCATGAATACCTTTAATAAAAGTTAGTAATAATAAATTTATCAGACTTGTGAGTGTAAAATCACAAAAAAAATCCTTTTAATAACAAGAAGAAATAGCAGTTTTCAATTTCCTGTTGTCAAAAAGAAGGACATTTTAAGAAACACTCTACTTTCCTTTCTCAAATAAGAATAAAAACATTACTTGCTTTAAATTTAAGTCTAATACTATTTAATCTTTCAACCTTCCATCACAGAGTTCAGACAATTAAATACATTTCACAAATACCTCAGCACCCTCCAAGCTCAGGGTAATCAAAATTCAACTCAGCAAAATCCAAAATTACACCACTGCCTCACATTGGACCTATGTAGAAAATCCACCATGCTGGAAGCTGATGGTTTCTTCAGAATTTGGTGCAAGACATACATTATCATCCCTGGAGTTAACATGTTAACTGGCTTTTTTTTGGGGGGGGGGGGGGGAATCATATAGCACACAACTCTTTCCTCCCACACTTTATTCATCCTCAAAAACCTAAAGGTCCCCGGTGCTGTTTTTTTAATTGTTTTTTTTTTCATTTGTGTCTAGGTCAGACTTTAAACTGCCAAAATGAAGCCACCTTCTTGGCTTTGTTATTGACCAAAATTAAGTCCTCCCACACTTTATTACACCCTCTCAACCTAAAGGTCCCCAGTACATTATTTAGCTGTTTTTAATTGTTATTTTATTTTTATTTTTATTTTTTTCATTTGTATCTAGGTCAGGCTTTACACTGCCAAAATGAACCCACTTTCTTGGCTTTGTCATTGACCCTAATTAAGTCCTCATTGGTACCTGTAGTAATTGGTAGACCAACAACATCTCTCCACATTCACTCAGCATGTTGTCATCTATCAGGAGCCCCCACTTGAACCTCTTGGTCTTAAATTTAGGGACACCAACCCTCAGTCTCTTCAGGGTCGTGCAAGTGACATAGGGGAGGTCTTGCTTCTCAGCCATATCCTTCTATAATGTTACTCCTTGTTCGGTGAGCTCCTTCTTCCATCTTCTAAATTGGTTTTGCTCTTGTGTATTTGCAAGAATATTTGTTCTTGCTATAAAGTCAGTGGTGGGCATCAGCAGGTTTGCACCAGTTTGCCAGAACTGGTAGCAGAAATTCTGGCTGGCCCTGTCCATTCAAGTTTTTGAAATAAAGTAGTCCTAATTCAGGTGCAATGCAGGGCTTTCCCCCTGGCCATGCCCACCATACCACGCCCACAGTGTGGTAGTAAAAAAAAATTTGGAGCCCACCACTGTATAAAGCTGTTCCTGGATCTGAGTCAGCAGTCTTGAGGCTCATATCCATTCATATGTAATCAAGGGTCATTCTGTTGCTTAGTTCTCTCAGCGTCCACTGCTGCTTCTCTCCATATCTTAAGTGAAGCCATAGCAACAAGAGGATATATTTTCTTAACTGGTGTAGGTTTAAGGCATCCTGTCACTATGCACATTGTTTCATTAACAGTGATGTCAACTTGTTTTGCAGATGTGGATGTGCTCCATACTGGAGCAGCATACTCTGTCGCAGAGATGCTCAGGGCCATAGCTGATGTATGTCATGTGGATGGCTGAGCTCATTTATACTTTGATCTTTTTTATTTAAAACCTGAAACCCAAAGTGCAATACTCCAGCACAGAGTTCTCCCTGCCCCTCTGCCCAGCAGCCCAATGGGAGGGATGAAGCACTGTCTTGCATAAGGCAGGCAGCCCACATGTAGCATGAGGGTGCGGTGCAGACGGCAGTTTGGGCATTCAGCCTTTAAAAGGTTTGTCTTCACTGCTCTATGGTATCTTAAAATCTGTTCCATAAGCTGCTCCAAAAATGTCTTTAGTTGCCATACATCTCCATGGTGATGTCTCATAAGTTAAGATATTAGTTGGGCATTCACTGTTGTATGCCAAGTCATGCAACTAAACTCATGACAGTAAATATCTGTACTGATTTCTCGGCTTGGCCAAAATTCTCTGTTGAGATTTCTGCTGACTGCATTACACCAGCAGGCATAGTTACCGTAATAAGATTTGAGCATTTGTAATATAATTGTGAACCATGTGTAACTGACAATGCCTCCGAGTATTTCAGCATCTCTGTTCTGCAACTAAGATGCTCAAGAGGGCTCTTTTTTCTTTCTTTAAAAAACACAATTTTAATATTTTTATTGTGTGGTACTTCTAGGTACTTATGGAATCATCTGCACTGTATATACAAAATAACTACCTGTACCTGATTTTTAGGTAGTAACTCTTTCCTTCCAAACTGAAGGAAAATATTGCTAATTCAGGATACCATAATACAAATAGGTTAAACAGCTATTGCTGATATTTGATCTTCAGGTAAAGAGCTTTTAATGGACCATGCATTAAATTTCATGGCATCCCTATGTTCTCCAGGACTATGGCTTAAGTAAGGTAAAGGTTGCCCTTTCTCGAAAGCCAATCGTATCCGACACTAGGGTTCAGTGCTTATCTCTCTAGCACCAGAAGGAGGGCCTTCTCTGTGTCCACTCCGGCCTTGTGGAACCTCCTGCCAACCGAGTTGCGTCTCCAGATGGAGTTGCTGCCCTTCAGAAAGGGTGTTAAGACCTGGCTGGTGGGGCAGGTATGGAGTATGAGCCAGACGGTCACCCCGGCCTGCTGGCTTGTCTGACTCCTCCTCCTCTCTTGGTGAACTTCTTCGGAAATATTTTTAAATCTTTTTAAATCTCTTTTAATCTCTTTTTAATCTTTTAATTTTTATTTTTATTCTGTGTTTTCACTGTTGTTTTTAATGCCATGTTAGCCGCCCTGGGTCTTTCATGAGGAGGGCAGCATATAAATATCATTAAATAAATAAATGTCTGTTTCATAGCCAAAGAACCAGCACTGTCTGCATCTGCAGACGTTTCCGTGATCATGTGGCAGGCATGACTAGACACCAGCGCACACAGAACGCTGTTTACCTTTCCACTGAAGTGGTCCCTATTATCTGCTTGCAATTTCTTGCTTTTGAACTGCTAGGTTTGCATGAGCTGGGGAAAAGACACAGCATAAGCCATGCCAGGTATTCTATTGGTTAGAGCCCATTTGTCACGAATCATTTGACTGGTTCTCAAATTGCCCATATTACGTATCTCCTGCTGGGATATTTTCCTTGAATGCAACCTCCCTTCAATTTTCCTCTTCCATTAATATCTGTGGAGCCAGGAGGAAGAAATCCATTAACCAATTCCACCACCACCTCATAATATATTATATAATAATGAAGATGAAATGTCCAAAGTGAAAATGAGATGCCAACACACCGTTCTTCTAGATGTGTGTAATGAGATGTAACATTGCCAGATGTTGCCGACAAAAATGTCCACAATTCAATTAAGTGGTCTCCAACCTTCCCTGCACTGTGTTGCATTCAGGAAGCAAAGCACAGGCTTTATTCCACTAATATGTATTCACCCTGGGACCCAGTAAACAGCAGCCTAGGGTGCATCTTTGCTTTCGTAAAACAGTGTGTTTTGGTAGAATAAAGCAAACAGTTTCTCCTGGCTGGCAGACTCTAAACTCAGAGTGTCTTTCAATTCAAGAAACCACCTGTTCCACAAGTTCCAGCAGCATGGCTTATAAACAATAACGCCAGCAGTGGAATCGTTGACAGTTGCTGCACTGACATTATGACCTGCTACATAAAAGTTTAAAATTCTCTGGAAAAGTAGTGAAGGTCTCTCTTGTTAAAACACAGTCGAAAATGTAACTTAGGGCTCTTCCAGACTGGGTGTATTATCATTATATTGAAATAAAAGCATGTTCAAATTTGGAAAACTAAAATATTTTCTTTAACTGTAATGCATGATGGTCATCCAAAGGCATGTTTTGTTGTAGAATTCATAATATCCTTGGGTTTCAGACATTGGCCATGTTGTTGGAAATACTCCACAGCCTAATTCAGGGGTTCCCAACTTAAGGCCTATGGGCCATTTCATGTGCCCCCCCCTCCAAGGGCATTCAAGAAACAAAATGGCCACTTTTTTGAAGCTGTTGGGACAAAATGGCCGCCCCAGCTTGAAAAGGTTGGGAACCCCTGGTCTAATTACATCTCTTGCTTGAAAGCCAATCAAGTCTGACTCTAGGGGGCAGTGCTCATCTGTGTTTACAGTCCAAGAGCCAATGCTGTCTGAGTGCAAATATTTTTGTGGTCATGTGGCAAGCATGACTAGTCACCAGAGTGCACAGAACACTGTTACCTTTCCTGCTGAAGCGGTACCTATTTAGTAAAGGTAAAGGTTCCCCTTGCTCAAAAGCCAGTCGTATCCAACTCTAGGGGTCAGTGCTCATCTCTGTTTCAAAGCCGAAGAGCCAGTGCTGTCTGCTTCTGTAGACGTTTCCATGGTCATGTGGCAGGCATGACTAGACACCAGAGCGCACCTACTTGCAATTTATTGCTTTCAAACTGCTTGGTTGGCAAGAGCTGGGGCAGATGACAGGAGCTCACTCTGTCACACAGCACTCAGTTCTCAAACTGCTGAAGTGTCAACCTTCTGGTTGTCAAGCTCAGCGTCTTAACCTCTAAGCCACCATAGTCCCTAATTACATCTCTTATCATATCCTCATTAGAATCACAGAATCATAAGCAATTGAGATGGAAGGGACCAATGAAGCTATCAAATCCAACCCCCTGTTCAATCCAGGAACACATTTGGAATTCTCATGTGGTTGGAGAATAGTCACAATTCACTTAGTCCAGGTTGCTTTGTGTTATTTTATATAGTTACATGAGGAATAAAGTTTAAAATAAATATGCCAAGGTTCACTAGCTGTACTTCTTCCAGAAAATCTTGAGGTTCTAGGCCCAAATCCAGGTAGCAGATCCATAGAGTCAGCAAGATTTACACTTATCTTGATTCAACACTCAACAATTGATTCAGTCGATCTTCGTCCTCCGTCCCACTCTCACGCGCTGGTGGTGGGATGGGGGTGGAAATGGGTTTAAAGGATTCCTCTTTATCCCCTCTATCCCACTTTCCCCGACTGGTGGTGGGATAGAGGGGATCATTCTTTCCCCCCTTAAAGGATCGTTCTTTCCCCCCTTAAAGTCATTTCCACTCCCTATCCCACTTGAGTCAACAATGGAAATTAATGAAAAAATGTAAAAAAATATTTTTCCCTCTTTAAAATGTGTATAAAGAGACATCATTTTTTAAAAATACACATTAGTAGATTGATTGATTGATTGATTGATTGATTGAATACACATTAGCTCAGATGTCCCCAGCCTGTCACCTGTGGACCACCTTGAACAATTCCTGTGCAGCCCTCCAACTTGCTTATTTAGCCCCCTCTTGATCTTATGCTCCATACTAGCATTTTGGCCATTCTGGTTGCTTTGATAGCCAGCAGAGCTCAGGTATACATTTTAATTGAAGATGTGACCCTCTTTAGGCATTGGGCACTCCTACTCCTACTCCTACTCCTACTCCTACTCCTACTCCTACTCCTACTCCTACTCCTACTCCTACTCCTACTCCTCTTCAGGTGTCAAGAGAGATACAAAGGTTTTTCCTCTGACATTTCTAGCTGCCTTCACCAGCATTGTTTGGTGTTCTTATAATGTTTCTTTGATGTTATATCTCCATTTTCCTCTGGGTCTGCCAAATGGTTTTCTTCCTTCTCTTCTTTCCATATAAGCTTTGTATGATATGGAATTCCAAGACATTCAATCCAAATGGGAAAACCGCTTTATTTGTTCTCTCTGCACAGCAAATATTATTTGTACCCACAATTCATAGGTGAGAAATGAAGCCATGATCTCAGGAGGCTGTGAATGCCCAGGTGAACAGACAAGTTTTAATGTGAGGCCAAAAAAGGGCCATGCTAATTTTCCAAGCGGAAAGCATACCACAATCACAGCATATCCCAATGCAGGGCCATCACTTATAGTTTTCAGGGGATTCAGAGAAGCTGTGGGTGTCAATGTTCTAAGATTGCAAACCGATTGGAGAGAATACCACCTTCTAGCTGATTGTCCCATATATATACAATTGGTATGAATTTTACTTCTTTTCTGAAGTATGAAGTTCTTCTTTACTTCAGCATGAACACTGAGTATAAATTTGATTATTACTCCCCACCTTCACAGACAGCCTCAAATCTACACCAGTTGAGAAAATATACCTTCTTGTTGATATTGTTCCACCTAAGATCAGAAGAGAGGTAGCAGCGGATGCTTAGACAGAGAACTAAGCAAGAGAATGACCCTCAACACCCTGTGAACGGATATGAGCCTCTAATCAGAGGCGTAGCTACCGCCGTATCTGCCGTATCAATTATACGGGGCCCCAGGGCCACGGGGGCCCCCAACGTGCATAAGCAAAACAAATCTTTACCCTTCCTAAGGGCCCCCAAACAAATTTTTATACGGGGCCCCACCAAGGCACGCTACTCTTCTGCCTCTAATCCACTGAATCAGATCCAGAAAGAGATTTATGGCAAGAACAAACATTCTTGAGGGTACACAAGAACAAAACCAAATTAGAAGATGGAGGAAAGAGTTCACTGGGCAAGGTACATCATTAAAGGAGGATATGGCTGAAGATCTCAGTCTCCCCTATGTCACTTGGAGGGGTCTGAATAGGCTGAGGGTTGGAGTCCCTAAATGCAAGACCAACATGCTCAAGTGGGGACTGCTAGTGGATGACAACACACAGTGTGAATGTAGATACACAGAGTCTGGCTCATTTACTGGTCTGCCAATTACTGCCAGAGACATGTACTGATGAGGACTTGGGTTTGGGCAACGACAAAACAAAGAAAGTGGCTTCATTTTGACAGTCAAGGGACACAAAAGAAGAAGTGCACATGAGTAATGGATCACATTACACTGTCATTAAAAAATCATGCTTTCTCTCCTCCAAAGGATTTTGAACAGAAGGATTTGGATGGGGTTGTGGAAAACAGTTCCAATATTCTCACAATTCTTGTCATTCTGATCCCTCAGGCCTTTGAAAAACTTGTGTGTACTTTGCTGTCTGGGGATAAAATTAAATGTAAAATTCATTGTGGGAAGTAGATAGTTAATATGAAAATCCTAAACTAGATTTATAAGACTGTATCACCTCCTTTATAATATGTTATTACTGTACACTGGGTTAAACTATTTCCAAGCATGCAAAATACTGAATGAAAGTTATCAACCATCCTCTGCTACCAAGCATGTTAGGGCATTTTTAGGGGTATTGTAGCAAGATTCCTGCCCACTGTGTGAATATACCTTTAAGAGTCTTGCAGAGCTCCAAGCACAGGTGTTAGCTGTTGAGGCATAGACTGATTACACAGCTGTGACTGCTTGGTGTCCGTGACTCAGTGTTGAGCACAGCTGTGACCACTTAGTAGGTGATACAGCAACAGCACAGTATAACTATGGCCCACCTGAGATGGGTTACTCTGAGGAGGGTATTCTACTGAGGAACTGTGACAGACTGACAACTGACTTGAGAGGGAGAAGACGTGCTGCCTGAAGCTTTGCTTCTACCAAGAACTATCAGGTACTCTATACTGCTGAGATGAGCACACTGACTTTGGTGAACTGCAGTCAGTGTTTTGCTGGCAGGACTCTGTGCATGTTCATTGGACTTGAGCCTTTGGGGATTCCAAGCTCTAACCCAACTGTGGGGCTTGAAGACAGACTGGTACCTGTGTATATAGTTCTGTGTCTTTTGTCTTTCCCTCACCCAGAAGTAAACTGCACTATTCACTGAAGCTGTATGTCTTTGCACCCGAACCTTTTGCTGTGCAATAGCCTAACAGCTACTATGCTATGCTACCACACATACTGCCAGAAATCCCTGACAAACTACATTTATGAACTGTTTCATAGAAAGAAATGTATATTAATGGTTGGAATATAAGAAGTGCCCTGCTGGAGTTGTCTGAAAACCTCACAAGCAGGACAGGAACATGAGAGGACTCTTGAGATTGTTCCCCCAGCTCTAATATTGAAATATATGTGTCTATACATTTTAAGGGACTGTGGTGGCTCAAGTGGTTAACACACTGACTGGAAGGCCAGCAGGTCAGCAGTTCGAAACCCAAGTACTACGGTATAGAAATGCAATAAATAAATACATAAAATGATAAAATGAGCTCCCATCTCTGTCCCAGCTCCTGCCAACCTTGCAGTTCAAAAGCAAGAAATTGCAAGTAGATAAATAGGTACCACTTCAGTGGGAAGGTAAACAGCATTCTGTGCACTCCAGTGTTGAGGCGTGCCTGCCACATGTCCACAGAAACATCTGCAGATGCCAAACAATCTGGCCCTCACTCCAGCACCACCACCAGAATCAGCCATAAATGCTGGGGAGACCACTAGTCCAGTCCCCTCAACTGTCTGAGGGAGCTTGATCCAGTCCCTGACGTTAAAAGGTTGGCAAATCCTGCTATAAACAGCACTGAACTCTAGAGTCAGATACAAATGGCTTTTGAGCAAGGGCAATCTATACATTTTAAAGGGAATACATAGAAATTCTTTAAATATTCTCATAGCAGTATGATATATGTTCCACATTGGGGAGTATATGTGTGAGTGAGAGAAAGTGTGATATGGAATATGGGTCTCTGTAGTTTAGAAGTATATTTCCACCTTCTAGGGATAAGCCCATGGGAACAATGAGAGGTGGAGGGTTAAGAGTGCTCGCAAACAGAATTTTGATTATTTCTACTGGAGAACAGGCTAGCAGAGTTGGCCTGGAAACTGGAACATGTTCAGTGATGGGATAACAAAAAAATTTCTACCCCACCGTGATGTCATCACAGTGGGGCGGAGCTAACATCATGACATCATGACGTTGTGGGGGAGCCAACGTCATGACGTCGTGGGCGGGGCCAAAAATAAAATAAATAAAATAAAATAAATAAATAAAATAGAATTAAAATAAACAAACAAACACACACACCTCAACCCACCCACCCACCCACCCACCCAAACAACCACAACACAAACCCGTAAATAACTTAAATAAATAAAATAAATAAATAAAATAAAATAAAAATACACCCACTCACCCAAAACACAAATAAACCACCCACCCACCCCAAACACAAAACCCTCACTTACCCTCCTTGGGGCTGACAAGCACCCATGGTCCGGGGCCACACAGCAAGGCGTTGCCACCATCGCCACCGGAACCGGAGGAGGAGGAGGAGGAGGTGGTGCACTCTGCCGGGCGTCCCCAGGCCATGGGGGCTCGGCGGCGGTGGATGGCCCGGGCAGGCCTCAACCTGCCCGTGGGAGCTCAGCAACCCCAGAAGAGGTGCCCTCCTCTGAGGGCCGCCACCGGAGCCGCTCTGAAAAGCTGCGGCTCCGGCTCTGAAATTTAAAAAAAAAAAATGGAGCCAAAATTGCTCCAATTTAGTGTGCATGACCAGAAACTCAATCTGACGCATGCGCAATGCATCAGATTGAGTTTCTGCACATGTGCACTAAATTGGAGCCATTTTGGCTCCAATTTTTTTTTAAAAAAAATTCCTGCCGGTGAGGCGTCCGATTCGGACGCCTCAAAAACATATTACCCCCACGGAGAACCCTCCAGAAATCTTCCTAACGGTTCTGTGGATCTGGTCAGAACCGGTGTCATCCCGTCACTAAACATGTTGCCCAATAACAGGAACTGGAATGGAGAATCTAAGTTTGTCCTAGTTGTGTGTCTCTTCTGATAAAATATTGTAATGAGGGGAGCTACAGACTCCTAAGCAAATTGTCTAGAATTAGAGAGAAAATGACTGAATAGGTCTGATGTCTCCATAAAAGTTGTGGTTACATTTTTTCTATGCCTTGGTTCAATCATTAATTAAAACTGGAACTGGAGCCAAGGAATCAGAAGAAGATTGGTATTTGGAAGGGCGGATTTGAGGAAATTAGAAATGATCCTGAAATGTTTGGATGTACACTGAAGACCAAGATTGTCAATGCTACAGAGTTCTTGGTTACTATTTACAAATGTGAAGTTTGGATGACAAAGGAATCTGCCATTCATTTGAAATGTGGTATTGGAAGAGACCATTATAAATGCCAACAATCATCAGAAAGACATATAAGCAGGTTCTGCAGCAAGCCTGAATTCTCATTGAAAGTTAAATTGAGACTGGTGCATTTTTGATGTATCATTGGAAGATAAGACTCAGAGGAAAAGTTAATCATGCCAGGAAAAGTTGGAGGAAAGGATGAGATGGATTGACTGAATAAAAGAAGCCCTGGTCCCTAGTGTCCAAGACATGAGCAAGGGTATAAATGATATAACATTTCAGGGATCATTAATACATAGGGCTACCATACATTCCAAATGACCTGATGGTACATAACAACAAAAACACACATTTAATTTCTTTCTTTATCCTTTTATTTCACAGCCTAAGTCAGAAATGACTTGACGGTTACTGTGGTTCAGATTTCCAATTTTGCTCAAAGACACTGTTATATGGTTGAGGGGGAAAGCCAGCTACCCATTTTTCATTTAAGTTTTCAATGAATTCAAATAGTTCTCACTGAAGCATCACTACTAGTTTATGCTCAGCAGTCAAATATTCCTCCCAGATGTGTCCAGATAGCTTCTGTTCAATACGATCCATTTCCAGGGGGCAAACAACAGTGCTTTTAATGAAAAAGCAAGTTCAATGTGACATTAAAATGGAAGCTCATGCTTTTTATAGGATCAGAATTTTAACATGTCCTTTTCTCTTCCTTACTTCCTTCCCCATCCACTGACTTGAAAGATAAAGATCTTCTATTATTGAACTGAAGGGTTGTTAAAGGTCATTGGCAGAGACGTTCTATCACTGAAACTGGGATGAGATTCCATTTTGGATAAATTCACAATTTTTCTTCCTAACAAGATGATAGTATCGGGGCTTGAATGCTGGAGTGCTAGGTTACAGATGAAAGGCCATTGTGTTCTCGCAGGAAGCTTCTACACTCTTCTGTGCAACAACCAAGCTAGGTAGCCTGATGAAAAGTGCTTGTCTCTGTTTATAGGCTTCTAAATACAGATAAATGTACCACTTCCTCATGAAGGAGTAATGCAGGTTTTGAGGTTTTACACACTCCCTTTCTTTTTTAATTTGTCCTCAAATCAAATGGTAGAAGGAGGAAATACAAACTGGAAAAGTTATTTCTTTTTTTAAAATTCAAACATGCAATTGTTGCTAAATAAGTATTATTTATTAGTTATACAGAGACTGTAGTGGCTTAGTGGTTAAGACACTGAACTTCACAACCAGAAGGTCAAGACCCAAGAGCTGCATGACGGAGTGAGCTCCTGCCTCTGTCCCAGCTTCTGCCTACCTAGCAGTTAGAAAGCAAGAAATTGCAAGTAGATAAATAGTTACTGCTTTGATAGGAAAGGCAAACAATGTTCTGTGCACTCCGGTGTCTAGACATGCCTGCCACATGTCCACAGAAACGTCTGCAAACACAGACAGCGCTGGCTCTTTGGCTATAAACAGAGATGAGCACTGAACCCTAGAGTTGGATACAACTAACTTTTGAGCAAGGGCAACCTTTACCTTTACTATTAGTTATGCAGCATATCCACATGGATCAATGAGAAGCAACAAGCTTAAGACAACAGCACAATGGAGTAGGGCAGATGTGTACTACCTCTGTGCCTTAAGAACCATTCAGTTGCTTGGAAAGATAGGGGTTGTTGTTGTTGTTTTAGATTGAGCATCTGTCCCATCAGGTTCAAATATAGAATGTCAGTGGTTTAGTTGAGGTTAGGAATTTTATTCTTCACTGTGCCTCCTAGACAGGGGGTGGAATTGATAATCCATTGGGCCTCTTCCAGCTCTGTGGTTGTAAGATAGTTAGTCTAAGATTATAGAGTCCCATTTCCTGCTACTGTGGCAAATGTGAAGAGGCTGGAGTATATAACCATTGAGATCCTCTCCATGCCTTCAGTTTGCTGATTTAGTTGACATAGGTGAGCTCTTCAAACATGCTTGATGTTACAGTCACAAAACAGCCAAGGGTCAATGGAAACGGCTATTGTTTGGTGAAAGCCAAGCTTTTCTGTAAAAAAATGAAACAGAACAAGGGTAGTGGAGGTCACTACTAAGAGTAGTGGTGCCCAAACTAGGGCCCATACAGGCACATTTTACTTCCGCTTGCAGGAGCGATGAGGGCTTCGTGGGCTGGATGAATTGGCATTGGGGGCTGCACCCGGCCCCCGGGCCTTAGTGACTGGCTTCCTGAACCACCATGATCAGCCCACGGCCCAAAATGTTTGGACACCCCTGACTAAGAGTAACCATTTTCGTTTCAGAGCTTAAGTAATGCACAAGAAGTAGCTTGCCATAAAGGAATAAGGGCAACTCTAGAGAGCTGTTGCAACAAATGTCTGAGAAGTCCATATCACCTGTAACTCCATTTATTTCAGATGAAATTCCAGAAAACTCCTCTTGGAACAGAGTGGTATAAAGAGATGTATAAAGCACCTAGAACTGTATGAACTAACATGGCAGATGAGATTCAGGAACAATAAAATTCTCCTCCCTTATGCTCTCTCTGTGCTCCAGATAAATACAGATAATGTGTCAGTCGGTTCAGTGGATTAGACAGTTTCCAACATATGAACAATGGCAAAAATTATTTTGCTTATTTTAGTAAATTGCATTAAAATAGGCCTTTTGAATCAATGGGGCTTGGTAAATTAATTCCTTCCTAGGTTCTACTGATACAAATGGTGTTCTTTTAACTGTAATTTACAATTGAAATTGTCCATTTGAATTAATGACTAAATCCCCTAATTCAATGGGCCTAATCTAGTGCAATTTACTAGGCTAAGCAACAGAATTTTGGCTGCTGTTGCCCAAATGTTCATCTGATTATATAATGCTTACTCCATTTTCTGTACTCTCTCTGAATATGCTGTACTCCATGCAGATAATTCTAACAATTATTTCTTTTTCTTCTCTCCACCTCCATCTCCAGTTTTCCGGTGAAGTCCCAGAAAACCGAATAGAAGTTGTGGTTGCTAATTTAACAGTGATGGATCGAGATCAGCCTCATTCACCCAACTGGAATGCTGTTTACCGGATTATCAGTGGAGACCCTTCAGGTCATTTCACTGTCAGGACCGATCCTGTTACCAATGAAGGCTTGGTAACTGTTGTAAGGGTATGTATCTCCCTTCAACTGTTCACCTCTTTTGGATCACCTTTGAAGATGAGTTCTGAAAAAATAAATCTGTAAAAGAGCTGTTGAAGATCTTGCAGTTAAAGAGTAGTTCATACAGAGTTATGGAGCTACCAGGGCAGCAACTATTTATCCACCCTCTTTACATTTTCTTTCCTTTTGGAAAAAAAACCCTTCATGATTAAAGTCAATAGTCCAAACAATTAGTTCTGCAAAGATGTGAAATTTTAAATCAAGTAACAAAACCAACAATAGTAAAACAAGCATAGTTCAACAGTAAATACTCTATAACCATGTGCCCCATGGATTTCATTCACCAGCAAGGTGCTAGAGCACAAGAAATAAATCTCAGAATATCCTTATATCTCAGTGTCTTCTTTTCTACAAAGATCCAACACAGAAAAGCAAGTAGCTCTGAAGGAAAACTTTTAAAACACTAAAACAAAATGCAAAAATAGGTGCCATGCAAAATAGCACTGCAAGGAATTTGACCTTCCATTGCTCCTTCTGAACATATGCATTGACAGTTCTTTTGTTCATATGATAAGCAACTAATCCCTATTGCCCAAATGCTCCCTTGCTTTCTATTCCTCTCATTTTCTAAACCAAAATATTACTAGCAAATTCCCTGTCTAAGGATTTTGCTAACTGCCAAAATGTCCATAAGGATTACACTTCTTTACTCCAAATGCTGCATGCTGGAGGTTTATTTATTTATTTATTTATTTATTTAAATTTGTTTATCGCCCTCCTCCCTCAAGGGACCCAGGGCAATTCACAACACGTCAGCATCAACAACAATTTAAAAACAGCAGTTCAAAAATTAAAAGTTTTAAAAGAAGCTTTAAAACTGCACTCTCCATGGATTGTTTAAGATCACTTTTAACCATACCAAATCTTGACTAAGTTCCTATTTAGGATGAACATGACAGAGTAAAGCAAGGAGCAAAGAATACAGTCAATAGTTTTATCATAATAGGATTGGAATTCCAGGTGTGATGGGGGTAATATAAGGAAACTCTTCTTTATTTAAAGAAAGCAAAATAGGGCATAAGCATTTACATAATTCTTAATGCATTGCTTATACTCACATAAATTATCTTATTACCCTTGAAACAAAATGCACATTAACACTTGAGCTTGAGTCCAGAAATGTAAGTTAGTCATAATAAAATTACTGATAACCCTATCATAGATGAGGAAAAAGGAGAAGCAGTGACAGACTTTACATTCTTAGGATCCAAGATCACTGCAGATGGTGATTGCAGCCCTGAAATAAAAAGGTGACTGATTCTTGCAAAGCAAGCTATGAGAAACTTGGGGAACAAAGTTAAAAGTAGAGACATCACCTTACAAGCAAAAGTCTGCATAGTCAAAGCAATGGTATTCCTGGTAGTAATGTATGGTTGTGAGAACTGAACCATAAAGAAAGCTGAGCACAGAAGAATAGACGCGTTTGAAATGTGGTATTGGAGGAGAGTTTTGAGAGTCCCCTGGACAGCAAAGAGAACAAATAGGTCAGTCTTAAAAGAATTCACACACACCCCATCTAGAATCCTGGCTATGGTCCTGCATGAAATACTCATGTACCTTTCTTTCATAAACACAAATAATGTTTTGAGTGATGCTGTCTTTCACCAATTGCCAAAATAACATGAATTACAGCAGAGAGGCTCTTATATTTAATTTAATTTTTGCATTTATATGCCGCCCACTCAATGTTTTGGGTCTTTTTGTTTAGACAAAAAAGGCCCATCAATAGTTTCTCCCATGTAACTGTAATTTCAGCCTACACTCTTCATTCTAAATATGCTAAATTTAAAGCAGAGTTATTTAGGAGTAGGCAGGAGGAGACGAAAACAGGGTAGGTATAGATATCTCTAAATATGTAGGGGTTTCTGAAGAAGAAACATATCTAAAAGCTGCAGGTACAAGGCAAGTTAAAAACTGCAATACTCCATCCTGTTGCTCTGAAATGATAGATGAGCAAATTTTAAAGGAAAAAATGCCTCCAGGATGAGGGTATTGTTGTTTTTCTAACCCCAACAACAAAACCATTTAATTTGTTTTTCTACATCAATAGCTGAAAAACACAGAATTTTTCCCATAATAAAAAATTCTCTTTCAAACTGCAACTATTAACTTTTCATCTTGCAAAATGTCAAGTGTCATGAGAGCAGTTTTAAGGCAACATCAAAGACAAGAAGAAAGGGAAACATTAGGCAGAAAAAGAATTTGAGCATGCATCATTTCAACACAAGGATGTCTATATAATGAGCCAAACCTTATTCAACAATTCCTGCCAAAAGCCAGATTTTTTTACGCTTCCAAGATGTAAACTTGTACCAGGTCTAGTTTCTGATAACTGCATAACCAATAGCAATATGAAAAACACAGAGCATGTTGTATTGAACAAAAAAGTTTAACATGAAATATGATGTCTCCTGATAATCTCACATGGTGTGTCTACACAGCCCATGTCTCAAAGTCAAACTATACATTATACATAAGTCATAATTACACCTGAAATCATAGTTAGAGGTGGTTGAGAACAGTGGTGGGATGTCAAAAATTTTACTACCCCACCATGACATCATCACAGTGTGGGAGGCGCTAACATCATGATGTCATGACATCATGGGCAGGGCCAAACAAAAAAATTAAAAAATAATTTAAAAATAAAATAAAAATAAGCACACACACACACCCCTCAACCCACCCACCCACCCACAACACAAACCCATAAAATTAAATAAATCAAATAAATAAATAAAAATTACATTAAAATACACCCACCCACCCCAAACACAAACCCATCACTTACCTGTTAGTATAAGTGCCTGGGCAGCACCATGTTGCAAGATGGATATGGTCATCGTACCAGTTCTCTAGGATAATATGCCTTAATGTAAATGTAAAACAGCTGTACCACCTTAAGGGTTCTCCAATTGGAACAGAAATTGGAACAGCACAGGTGTAACTTATTGATGAGGTAACTCCAAGACTTTGCTTAAAAACCCCAAGCCAGGCGTGCCAGCTGCTAGGCCACATCCAAAGGTGAGTCACTTACCTGGGGAGCAGGCTATAGGGAGCTTCAGGCTAGCAGCTTCTCTTCCTCCTTCCTGCTTGGGAGGACAGCAAGGAGGCCGTGCATATGCGCCAAGCACTTGGCATGCATGCGCAGTGGGGGAACCAGTGAAAAGGTAAGCCCCGAAGGTGGTTCCCCCCAAAAGCTGCTACCAGTTCTCCGGGACCCTGGGGAAAGTTACTACCGGTTCTGGGGAACCGGTGCGAAACTGTTACATCCCATCACTGGTTGAGACAGTCTTTAATACCTGAGACATAAGACTTATTGAGGAAGAATATACTTGTAGCTTTCGGGGCAATCATAAAACAAAGCAAGTTTGTAGGAAAAGATAATGTTTTTCCTTTTTCTGTGTAAAGGTTTCTACTAATATGAAGGAATTTGTTTTCACACGTTACAAGCGTCTCCAGTCTCATGATCTCTAGACATTTTTGAACTTCAGATGCCATCAACACAGCCAACATTGTCATGAATTAAATACATTTCATGTCAGAAATTGCTCTGGGTTGAAAATATTTTTGCTGGAGAAACTCCGCTCAGGAGACACCCAAATGATGCTTCTTTCATGTCCCCAAGATCTGTTGTGCAGCACTCGGATATCAAACCCCAACCTTTCAGCCTTCAAGCTCAGTGTCTTAACCACTAAAGCTGGCAGAGATTTCCCTGTGTTTTCAGCAAGTAGTCTTCTTCAACTCACAGCCCAAGTTCTTTCCCATGGAGATATTATGGATCAGGCATCTTCTGCATTAAAGTAGAGATTGGGTACCATACAAATCCTTCAGGGACCTCTCTAGCCATTGCTGTTAAAATTACATGACCACCATAGTGAGCCAGACTGACAAGATTGTTCTCCAACACCATAGAATCTACTTAGATCATGAGGCAGCGTGTCTCAAATTTCTGCCACAGGAGAAACAGGCAATTCAAGAGAGCTTGTGTGTTGTTTATAATTTCAGTGTCAGGATTTGATACGATATTGGCTGGGGGTGGGGTGGGGGCAGGGCTGGAGCAGTGGAAAAGAAATTCAAATGCTGTATACAGCTTCAAGGCCACAAGTTGTTGACCCCTTATACAGTACAGTCAAACCTTGCATAAAGAGTGCCTTGCATAAAGAGTAACTCGCTTAAAGAACAGAATTTTCTCTGTTCGTTTCGCTTAACAAATAAAACCAACCAAAAACTCGCTTAACAAATAAATCAGGGTTCGCAATTTCCCCCCCACCAGAAGTCACAATTGGTCACTTACAATGGTGTTTTGCTTAAAAAGCAAACTCACTTAAAGAGCAATCATGTGGAACGCATTATGCTCTTTAAGCGAGGTACAACTGTATCAGTATTTCCCAAACCATATACCACAGCCCACTAGTGGACTTCAATTCCCAGTAGCCTAAGTCAGTACATTGGCTGATCAGTGCTTTGGGGAATTGACTTAGAATTCTGAGAATTGAAGTCTAAAAACCAATGATTGGAAAACACTGCCTTATATAAAGCATGAAATCAATGCAAAGATCTCACTTGCTGGTTCAGAACAACAGTGTGAACACTCTAGGAAATGACAATAATTTGGAAACAAGGCCATCTCCATTGCTGCGTGCATTCCTCCATCATCACTAGACTATGGGGATTATTCAAAGTCAAGCCAGAAAACTGTGTTCTTGTTTCCTCCCACTCATGTTCCTGCCTAATTAATGGCTTCAGACCTTGCAGCCTGGATGCCTCCCCCTGCCCCCAATGAATGGACATCTATTTTGGATGGACATTCTAATAAATAAATAATGAATGAATGTGAAGAAATTAAATTTCTCTCAGATATTTCGAACTTTGCATGAACTATTGTAAAGATAATTTGAACCAAATAGCACTTCCAAAGCTCTCTAGATTTTTCACTGAAACAGGTTTCTTAGTGTTTTTAACCAGCTTTTAACGTAAGCACTCTGCCATCCAAAGTTGTGCGCCGAGAGGCACATATGATGTACAATTTCAATTTTGTTTTCCATCTCTACAAAAGCTATTTCCTTGGTGGCACCAGACACTTATCTCCCTCGCAAGTCTTGTAAACAGGGCAAGGGAGGGAAGGGGGGAGGAATCTTGTTTCCCATTCAGTAGGGTCTGAACACAGGCTCTGAAAACAGCCATAGATACCCTGTGGCAGCTGGCTCACTAAAATGTTATTATGAATCCTGCATGGATTATAGAAATGAATTTGAAATTGAGACACTCTCCATTATTGTTTGTCTGACTCCTGACATCACAACAAGAGAAGCTTGTTCCTTACTGTTTAAGAATGCCTTGGAACAAAAAGATTCATTATTGGGTGATGGGAGCTGAGAGATATTATGATTCATCTGCTTTACATGCTGAGTTTCAGAGGTTGTAGCAAGCATCTTAAAATGCAAATCCACTAGGAAGAACCTGTCTCAAATTTTGCAAATACAGTGGAATAAACAAATTTTTCAAACATAGTGTAATAAAAGGTTGAAACACATCTGATAAAATGTGTAGCTGATTCATAATAAACCAATCAGTGTGAAACTTTAATTATTTGACGCTTTTCTACACATTGTTCCAGGACTGCAGTGGCTTAGTGGTTAAGACATTGAACTTGATGACCAGAAGGTCAGAAGTTCAAGACCCGAGTGCTGCACAACAGAATGAGCTCTCTTCTCTGTCCCAGCTCCTACCAGTTCAAAAGCAAGAAATTGCAAGTAGATGAATAGGCAGCACTTTGATGGGAAGGTAAACAATGTTCCATGCACTCCAGTGTTTAGTCATGCCTGCCACATGTCCACGGAAATGTCTGCAGACACAGACAGTGGTGGCTTTTTGGTTATAAACGGAGATGAGCACCGAACCTTAGAGTTGGATAGGACTTGCTTTTGAGCAAGGGTGATCTTTACCTTTACACATTGTGCCGAATGATCTCTGTAGGGGGGGCAAAGGGGACACAAATCCCCTCAGTTTGGACTGCATATGCCCCACAATTATTGCTGTACTATACAGTCCAAGAGTATCTCCAGAAGAGGATGGCAAATTTCTTCTGAATACCCAGAAAACCCTAGAAAGTGTCACTATAATTGTGATTCAACTTGATTGCATGGAATTATTTTTATTAACTTACTATGCAGGCTGGAGTTGATGGGGCTTGAAGTCTAGTAACATATGGAGAGCTGCACTTTGCCTACCCCAAACTCTAGACAATGCTGTAATATACTGCAAGTGCAGGTCAAACTATTGCAGGCATGCCCAAACATTTTTGGCCGTGGGTTGGTGATGTGGTTCAGGGGGCTGGTCACTATGGCCTGGGGGCCAGATTTGGCCCCGACACCAATTCATCCAGCCCACTGAGTCCTTGTCGCTCCTAGAAGTGGAAGTAAAACTTGCCCATATGTGTTTTACTTCTGCTTCCGGGCATGACGAGGGCTTCATGGGCCAGATGAATTGGCATCAGGCAGCAGATCTGGCCCCCGGGCCATAGTTTGGGAACTCCTGAACTATTGTATATGCTGTATATAAAACAAACATATTAAGTTACTATATGCTAAATGCTGATACAGCACCACAAAGTTCTAGTAAGTGTGACATGCAAGTAGTGTCTTACATCAGGAACCATTTAATGATACAACCCATTTATCATCTTTACCAATTAGGACATAGTTACATATATGTAACATGTATGACAACATTTGAATTACTTTAAAAACTTCTTTCTTCTTCTTCTTCTTCTTCTTTTTCTTCTGTGTCTCAATCAAACCTTGGATTGCCAAAATGAAGTCACTTTCTTCACTTTATGGTTGCCCAAACCTAAGTCCTCATTGGTGCATGTTTCTGGAAGTAATCAGCAGACCAGTAAACTCCAGAAAAGGGCTGTGGTGGCTCAGTGGTTAAGACGCTCACCTTGTTAGCTGGAAGGCTGGCAAGTTGGCAGTTCAACACCCAGGTACTGCATGATAGATTGAGTGTCCATTTCTGCCCCAGCTCTTGGGGACATGAAAGGAGCCTCATTTGGGTGTTTCCTGAATGGAGTTTCTTATGCAAAAATCCTTTCAACTCAGAATAATTTCTCACACGAAATTATTATTATACTCCAGAAATGTCCATCAGAAAATAAAATTCCAAAAATAATTTGTATCTTAGAAGAAGGAAGTTCTGAGGAATGCATATTAATTTAACATGTTGAAAGACTGACAAAGTATTTGAATGAGAATGTCAAGTGGTGGAAATCTTTGAATTGGTGCTTCTGATGGGTGTTTCATGTATCAAGCTCCATGCACTCCATGCACTCATGTTGATAAATTGCTTTGTCCTTCTAGACAATTGTTGATGGAGAAAGTTGTTTCACTCCAGTATTTCACCAGTTTGTTCTTTAACAGCAAAAAAGGCAGCACATCTTTACTTCTATATGAAAGTTGTCACGTGTTTCCTCAGATTCAGAAACAGTGGCCAAAATCCTGTGACTTAGTGTTGTAAATGGTACTAGAGTAGACCAATTGAATAAATGGAGCTTTGGAGAGTCACCTTCATAGTAAATAACTGTCACAGCATGCCCATTTGAATCAAAGTTGATTCACTTGAATTTCCATTTATGCAATGATCCTACTCTAGTGCAATTTTTGACACAAAGCAATAGGATTGGGGCCAATGAGGCAGGGGCAAGCACACATGGCCTTCACTACTGGTAATGCTAAAACTTCTATATTCATGGAAAATAGTTAATTGATCTTCACCATGAAGAAATTTAAATTGTTGGCTTCTTCTTCTTTGTCTAGGCCAGACATGAAACTGCCAAAGTGAAGGTACCTTTTGGTAAGTTCATTCTGCAGTTCCTTTCACCTGACCTAATGCAAGAAAGAGTAGCTGGTACAACAAGGTTGATGTTACCAGGGATTACCCGATTGTGGTTCAGAAGCACCACAATCTTCGAGGAGGCTCTTTCTGTGCTGATTAATTCATTAGACTGTTAAATACATCAGGTGTAAAATATCGCCTAGAATTCCTGGAAATGACTGTAAATTTAGTAAGGTAAAGTAAAGGTCACCCTTGCTCAAAAGTCAGCCATATCCAACTCTAGGGCTCAGTGCTCATCTTCATTTACAGCCAAAAAGACAACACTGTCTACGTCTGCAGATGTTTCCATGGACATGTGGCAGGCATGACTAGACACAGAATGCTGTTTTGTTGTTGTTGTTCAGTCGCACAGTCGATTCCGACCCTCTGTGACCCCATGGACCACTGTCCTCCAGGCACTCCTGTCCTCCACCATCCCCCTCAACTCACTCAGCTCTGTGCCCATTATCTCCACAATACCATCTAGCCATCTCATCTTGGGCCGTCCCCTTCTTCTTTTGCCCTCCACCCTTCCCAGCATCAAGGCTTTCTCAAGTGAGTCCTCTCTTCTCATTTGATGTCCAAAGTATTTTAGCTTCATCTTTATTATTTGACCTTCTAAGGAGCAGTCAGGCTTGATTTCTTCTAAGATTGACCCATTTGTTCTCCTCGCTGTCCAGGGTACTCTCAAAACTCTCCTCCAACACCACATCTCAAAGGCGTCTATTTTTCTGCGCTCCGCTTTCCTAATGGTCCAGCTCTCACAACCATACATTGCCACAGGGAATACCATTGCCCTGACTATGCGAATCTTTGTTTGCAATTTAATGTCTCTACTTTTCACTATGTTCCCCAGGTTTCTCATCGCTTGCCTCTCGAGAATCAGTCGCCTTTTTATTTCATGGCTGCAATCACCATCTGCAGTGAGCTTTGATCCTAGGAAAGTAAAATCTGTCACTGCCTCTACTTCTTCCCCATCTATTTTCCAGGGACTGATAGGGCCTGTTGCCATGATCTTGGTTTTCTTGATATTTAGTCTCAAGCCAGCTTTTTCACTCTCTTCTTTTAACCTAATCAGGAGCTTCTTTAGGTCCTCCTCACTTTCCGCCATTAGGGTGGTATCATCTGCATATCTCAAGTTGTTGATGTTTCTCCCAGCAATTTTGATCCCAAATTGTGATTCCTCCATTCCTGCATTTCGCATTATGTGTTCTGTGTATAAGTTGAATAAGCAGGGTGACAAAATGCAGCCTTGTCTTACTCCTTTTCCTATTCCAAACCACTCCGTCATTCCATTTTCTGTCCTAACTGTTGCTTCTTGATTCATGTACAGATTTCTCATGAGGCCTATAAGGTGTTCCGGTATTCCCATCTCTTTAATTACTTGCCACATTTTGTTGTGGTCGACACAGTCAAAAGCCTTAGTGTAATCAATGAAACAGAAGTAGACTTGTTTCTGATATTCCTTTGTTTTTTCCATGATCCATCTTATGTTGGCGATATGGTCTCTAGTCCCCCTGCCTCTTCTGAAACCCGCCTGCACTTCTGGTAATTCTCTCTCCACATACTGTTGCAGTCTATCCTGTATTATCTTGAGCATCACCTTGCTAGCATGAGGGATGAGTGCAATTGTTCGATAATTTGAACATTCTTTGGCATTACCCTTTTTGGGGAGTGGAACGTATACAGATCTTTTCCAATCCTGTGGCCATTGTTGTGTTTTCCAAATCTGCTGGCATATAGAGTGCAATAATTTGATTCCATCATCTTGTAGTGCTTTGAAAAGTTCAACTTGGATGCCATCAACTCCACTGGCTTTGTTGTTTGCAGTGTTTTTTAGGGCCTTTATGACTTCACTCTCCAGAATGTCTGGCTCATGTTCAATGTTCTCATCATTGTGATTATCAGGGGTGTTGAGGTCCTTTTTGTAGAGTTCCTCTGTGTACTCTTTCCATCTTTTCTTAATCTCTTCTGCATCTGCTAACTCCTTGCCATCTTTGTCTTTTATCATGGTCATTTTTGCTTTAAATGTTCCCTTGAGTTCCCCAATTTTTTTGAAAAGATCTCTAGTCCTACCCCTGATATTGTTTTCCTCTATTTCTTTGCACTGTTCGTTCAGGTAGGTTTCCTTATCTCTCCTTGCTTTTCTTTGAAATTCTGTATTTAAGTGATTGTATTTTTCCCTTTCTCCAATGCCTTTTGCATTCCTTCTGTCCTCTGCTATTTTAAGAGTCTCATCGGACAACCACTTAGCTTTCTTTTGCTTCTTTTCTTTTGGTATAGTTTTCCTTGCTGCCTCCTGCATGATGTCCCGCATCTCTGTCCATAATTCTTCTGGCTTTCTGTCTATCTGGTCCAAGCCATTGAATCTATTCCACACCTCCACTGAGTATTCCCAAGGAATGTTGTCTAGGTCATATCTGTTACCTTCCTAGTTTAGTAAGCTAGGTTAACAAATTAATTTTAATGAATTATTTCTGAGCTCTGATTACAACATCATGCAGCCTATTTGAAAACTTCAAAGAAAGGGTTGATAACATGCTGCTAGAGGGCTACATGAAGTTTCTAGCTATTTTATGACGTCATTAGTGTGTCTTTTCTCCCAGACCACTAATGTTAACTATAGGTGACTATGTGAAACAACTCTGTAGCACAGTGAGTAGGAATCCAGCATAGCACCTTTGCCCTGTGTGTAGTATGTAGGATATGGCTTTAATTTTCATGGTACTGTAGGGACTGTGGTGGATTAGTGGTTAAGAAACTGAACTTGATGACTAGAAGGTTGGCAGGTCAGCAGTTTAAGACCTCAGTGCTACACAACAGAGTAAGCTCCCATCTCTGTCCCAGCTCTTGCCAACCTAGTAGTTTGAAAGCAAAAACATGCAAATAGATAAATAGGTACCGCTTGGGTGGGAAGGTAAACAGCATTCTGTGTGCTCCGGTGTTTAGTCATGCCTACCATGTGATCATGGAACTGTCTGCAGACACAGACAGCACTGGCTCTTTGGCTGTAAACAGAGATTAGCACCACACCCTAGAGTCAGATACAACTAGTTTTCGAACAGGGGAGACCTTTACCTTTACCTAATCGCTGTACCAGCAGGTGGTGATTAATTGGATCAGACTTTCTTAATTAGAAGAACCTCCTCAGTATATTTCTTTACTCAGATGTGGTAAGCTTTAAGAATGTTTTCAGATTTTTCAGATTTTGCCTCAAACCTTAGTACAAGAGTGGCTATCCATAAGAAGTTCAAAGACCACACACATGCATACCTGGACCCTGGAGGCCCACATTTAGCTTCTGCTCACCCCAAAATATTTTCCTTTAAAAAGTTGTTATTAAAATTCCTCTCTCTCCCTCTAGTGGCTTAAAAAGCACACTTGTGGAGACTGCTTTGCCAAACCAGTCTGTTCCAAGAATTGAGCTGTCATCAAGAATTAGGCTCAAGCCAAGAGTCCACCCAGTAAGCCATTCACCTTGTCAAGAAGGAAGCAGGCAGAACTCAAGCATCAGTCAATCTAGGTCACAGGAAGTTCCAAGGACTAAAGAGAGACAGAAGCAGCATTCAACATAGGTCACTGAAGACAGTTGTCTTCTCTGTTCTAGCTGAGTGTGACAGCAGGATTTATAGCTCTCTCTGTGCCTCTCCCAGGTGTACCACTCTTTCCAATTAGTTATCGGGCATCGGTTTGATCTTCAAATGCCATTTATCTTTCTGCTACAAAAGCTAGAGCCAACAAATAGCTTGTCTCCCTTTGTCTTCCTAGTCCTTATTGGCAAAAGGGGTCACTGCCATCTTCTCCTGAATGCTTGTGAGAGTGCTGCCAGCTGGGGCATTGCATTCCTTAGCTACCCAGGCTTTCTCCAGCTGAGACAGGTCATCCTGCTGTACCAGCAATAACTCAGCTGCACAAGGCATGGCAATGTAGAGGCCCTGCAGTGCTCAGGGACTTTTAAATCATGGCTTTTGGGTGGAATTTCAGGGATGCTGTGAAGCCACATTTGAATCCATAATAGGATCTTTGCAGCCCATAAGTCACATTTGTCCAACCTTCTTGTTGTTGTTGTGCTGTATCCCATTTCAAATATTGGCAATCATCATGCCATATCAGCCATGAATATTGTCCTGAGAATGTAATACAGAGGCCTTTCATTTGCCTTCTGCATTGCAGCATGACACCCATACCACTGAGCCAATTCTGCGAGTCACTTTCTAATCTTGAGTTCTTTTGGCACACAAAGTCCTCGTCAACCCCTGAAACTGCTGCCCTCCCTCAAGATGGATTCAAGTGGGATTGAATCCACTTGTGGACCATCACCCTTCCTTGTGGACCAAGACCATTAGTCCTCAGGGTTGTCAGGTTAGTTAACCGCTGCCTGATGACTGCCATTGAGTCACTGGCAATAAGGTCTACTCTATTACCATAGCAGGATAACCTGTCCAGCCTGGCTTCTGTAAATGATTTGAAGACAGCAAGCTTTGAATGAAAAAGTTGCTTCATTCAGATCCTGACACCTCCAGTGAAAAGAACATTTCAGCCAACACAACTGGAACTTTTTCACTGGAACAGCCACTGATATAAGTGTAGACAACCCTGAGTTAAATAGACCAAAGGTCACACTTAATCTCTGGGGGACACTAGATCCAAGACACCCTTTGTCTTGGAGGTTGAGCTGTTTTAGTTGTTTTTAGACTGAAGCTCATGGGAATGATAAGCCCCACATGGTAATATCGAGTATGATTCATTTTGGGTAATGGAAGATATACAAGAATCCAGAAGGTGACTCTCATCTGCCTTCAGTCAAGAATAACATATTTTGTGCTTAAATCAGTTGGGGTAGCATAATGAAACAGGCTTTAATCTGGAGATATGATCACAATGATGATGAAGGTGAAGATAACAATGACAGCAATGACAATAGGTCTCTCTTTTGTGTATTTTAGACTTAGCCTGGTGTGCTTATTTATCTTATTTAGCAATCATTCCACCATGATGTGTGGTGATTTGTTGCAAACATTGTACATCCCATTTTAATTAGTAACATTACTTTATTCACAGACTCCGTTGACCTTATCTGACTTATTATTAACCACCATCATACATGAGACCTTTGAAAAAACAACTGAGAATGATAACCTAAATTACAGAATTATTACAAAACATTACTTAATTAGCAGAGTTGCAAGCCTGCATAATTTATTGCTTACTGGCATATAATCAGAAGCAACCCCCATCATCAAAGAGACAATTTAGACATTTATTGTTGTTGTTACCGCTGCCGCCACCACCACCGCCATATTAACTGACAATTCAATTCCGTCAGTTATGCCAAATAAAGCTGGCTATACAGCTACTAAGAACACCCAGTGATGTGTGCTATACACAGGTATTAGGATTGGAACCATTAGTATACATAAACAGAAATGTGGAATATCTAGCTCCTAGACTTAATCCAGCCCTCTTAGTTCTCATTTCCCTTCTCTGTGATTCAACAGATGGCAATACCCTGATGGCACAGTGATTAAACTGCTGTACTGCAGGCCAAACTGCTGACATTGTGAGTTCAATCCCAAAGGGATTCAAGGTTGACTCATCCTTCCATCCTTCTGAGTTCAGTAAACTGAGTACCCAGCATGTTGTAGACAAAATGCTAATTACCTTGTAAACCACCCAGAGAGTGCACTAAGTGTATAGGACGATTTATAAGTTTAATTGCTATTGTCATTGCTAGTACCTCCTTCCCTCGGACACCATGCTTTGGTGGTTTTCCCATAATTGGTCTGCTTTTCCCAAAGCTAAAAGAGTGAAATTAAGACTTATTATCTATAAGAGCTTGGCATTAAGCTAAAATATACTGGTGTTTTCGCTCCCAAACCTTTACCT
Organism: Furcifer pardalis; assembly: GCA_030440675.1. Lineage (NCBI taxonomy): Eukaryota > Metazoa > Chordata > Lepidosauria > Squamata > Chamaeleonidae > Furcifer > Furcifer pardalis. The sequence continues at coordinate 260,875,190 of CP126891.1, forward strand.
TTGACCTCACTCACTGGTGAAACATGTCTACAATATTATCTCTGAAAGTAAATGTAGTGTTTCGGCTGAAAATTGTCCCCCACTCAAGATAGAATCTTGGGTATTTTGTTTTGTTTGTCTTCTAGTTTGACTACAGAGCAACACTTGCATACACTTGAAGAATAGTCACATTTACTAGACCTAAAGAAGCTGCTCCTTAGTTTGAAAGAAGATTGTGCAAAAGCTGGGTTGAGACTCAATATAAAGAAAACCAAGATAATGGGAACAGGCCCTATCAGTCCCTGGAAAATAGATGGGGAAGAAGTATAAGCAGTGACAGATTTTACTTTCTTAGGATCCAAGATCACTGCAGATGGAGATTGCCGCCATAAAATAAAAAAGCGACTGATTCTTGGAAGACAAGCTATGAGAAACTTGGGGAACATGGTTAAAAATAGAGACATCACCGTGAAAACAAAACTTCGCATAGTCAAAGCAATGATATTCCTGGTTGTAATGTATGGTTGTGAGACCTGGACCATTAGGAAAGCTGAGTGCAGAAGAATAGATACCTTTGAAATGTGATGTTGGAAGACATCAAATGAGAAGAGAGGATTCACTTGAGAAAGCCTTGATGCTGGGAAAGGTGGAGGGCAATAGAAGAAGGGGGCGGACAAAAATGAGATGGCTAGATGGTATTGTAGATGCAATGGGCACAGAGCTGGGTGGGTTGAGAAGGATGGTGGAGGGCAGGGGTGGCTGGAGGGCAATGGTCCATGGGGTCTCAAAGGGTCAGAATCGACTGTGCAACTGAACAACAAAAAAATCCTCCTTTAAGGAACCTCAAGCGTCTTTATTATCTTATGGTCTAGTTAGTAGGCTATCATTGTTACTCCACTGGAGAGTTGCAGTATTAGCATATAAAACCAAGCCTTGGGTTCCATGACACAAGCAAGGCCTGGTGCTGACACCAAGCCTGTCTCTTCTATGGGTGGGAGAATTTAGTACAGTACCCTGATTTGTCCAAAGCAATAATGAGGCAAATTAAACATAGACACGTACGACTTTTGTGTTCCTCTTGTGTCTCTGTGTTTTAGGAGGTTGACTATGAGATGAACAGGGCCTTCATGCTGACGGTGATGGTCTCCAACAAAGCTCCATTAGCTAGTGGGATCCAGATGTCCCTCCAATCAACAGCTGGGGTCACCATTTCAGTTACTGATGTCAACGAGCCACCCTACTTCCCAACAAACCACAAGCTGATCAGACTGGAAGAAGGAGTTCCAACAGGGACATCGTTAATGACTTTTTCAGCAGTCGATCCTGACCGCTTCATGCAGCAGGCTGTAAGGTACGATAGAGGAAATGAAGGTGTGACACTCTTTCACAAGCATCCAGAAAAAGATAATTCTGAACACAAGAGGAAAGAGAGATTGTGCCATATGGATAGTAACAGTTTGAAAGGAAAGTCTTTCTACATGATTAGTACCAGTTTTAGTACCAGCTTTTGCTTGCCATCATACTGGCAAATTCCAGTCTCTCTAATTTGCAGATTCCGTACAAATAGCACAATGTGACATACCTGGAAGAAAGGCTAAACTTGAAGGCTTTGGGACTTAGCTAGACCAAGCTGTGCCTACACTTCCTGCTCAGAAAGAAAGCTCCCAGCTAACACTGGGTCAAGAGTGGGAAGTTTGGGCAGAACTAAACCTAGCTATGCCTAAAAGCCATCCAGTTTATGCCTTTCTTCCAGATGTGTTACATTCAGGTGTATTGGTAGTGCAGAAAACCTCATCCTTTGACTTCCAGTAGCAGAGTGATTCTTCCTCAGACTGTTGCACTCCACATGCACAAAATCACCAAAAAAAAAAAAAGTTGAATTAGCACCCTGGCCCCATAAACCTTTATTGCTGAAGAAAATTTCGTTGCCTGATATGCTGTAGTGGTAGAGACAGACACCACATAGCATGAGAAGGTGGTATTTAAGCAAGAATAAAGTACTGCTTATCTTTTGGGAGAAAACTTTCTAATCAAACCTATCCCTTGTCTATATTAATATTGACCATCCTTCCCCACTTTGTGTAGCAGAAAATCTGGCTTTACAACCCACTGTTTCCTTTGCAGAGATCTGTGACAATTGTTGGTAAGTCATTCAGTTGTTTGCATAACATGGCTATGATCTCATTCTGCCAAGCAGTGAGAAAACCCTTCCAGGGACAAATGTGAGATCCAGTGTTTTGACTTACGTAGAGCAAAATAGCTCTTTGTTTCCAGACAGATAATTGAGTTCTAGTGCACCTCAAATTCTCTCCAGAAGTTTTTTTAAAAAGGCTAAGCTGAGTTGATTGTACTATGGGCATATCCCGAGAAGACAAGAATTACTAGAAAAGACATTGTTAAGAAAAACTGAAAGTATTAGAAAAAGCAGAAAACCGGACATGAGATGGATTGACACAGTGAAGGAACCCACAGCCTTGATTTGCAAGATATGGCAGTTCCTTTTGGAAGTCATTAATTCATATGGTCATTGTTATCTCCAAAACAACCCAACCTCACATAACATGGTGAATATTTATCCAAACAAGCATTTGGTTTATGTATCTGTTACATTTTTAGATGTACATTTGAACAAATGTTATAAAACAAAAGTAATGTCTGAGGTATCCCTTCATCTCACCCTTTCCCATATTTGCTGTGGGATGTGTCAGGGTGTTCCGATCTGCCCCAAAGATGAACCCACCCCAGAAGCATAGCTTTGTGCAGCTAACCACAATTCTGCATATCTAACCTGATGAGCTTAATTCCTACTTAAAAACCAAAGAACCTCTGTGTGTCATGCAATACACTTGAGTTTGGGCTAAGAAACTAGGCATTTTTAACTTCCCTCCCACCTCCTGGCCTCTCTGGTAATCTGTCTGCTCCTTTATTGCGAACACCAGACTTATTCAGCCCAGCAGGAGGGCACACTGTGGAACAAAGGCTGGAGCCAATTAAACTTACATCACTTGTGACATTTTATAATCATTAGAGGGTTGAGATATTTCACCTGGGATGGAGCTGTCTGGAGCAGAAAATGATGGCGGTTACTCACTGCCTCTGCCTGTTGGTTTTGGACAGGCAGCAAAACCTTTAAGGACAGAAGGAACGTTCTGGGCTAACAAGGCCATTTTTCTTCGTTGCTTTGTTCTGAAAGTGAAGGGTGCTTATTTGCCTTCTGCACCTGGAGCAACAAAGAGTTTCAGCGGAAAGCTCTCTTCCCTGCAGAGTGCGCTGAACTTTCCAGCCATGTGGAGTACAGGATGGAATAGAAATACTGTAGCTTGGTATCGTAGGAAGAGAACTGCATGTGGTTGTTGTTCTTGTAATAACCTTTCCTCTCTTTGCACAATCCATAGCTGGAATATGGATAATCAAGGCAATCACACTTATATAGCACCCCATAGTGCCTAGTGGACTCACTGGGTGGTTCACACATTAATTAGCATTTTGCCACCAACAAGCTGGGTACTCATTTTATGGACCCCAGAAGGCTGGAAGGCTGAATCAACCTTAATTCCTGGTCAGGATCGAACTCACAACCTTTTGGTTGCAGGACAGCAGTTTAACCATGCACCACCAGAGTTCTTGATATAGATATACTTTGTCATTCCAATCTGTAGCTTCTGTAAATTTTATTTTATTGTGGACTCTTAATTCCCAGAAAATTTGTTCCTGCGCCTGATGTGAAATGCATGGGTTGTGTAAAACATCTTCTTTTACTGAACCCTCCCCACCCCCATCTCCATTGGCAAATGGAAGCTGGATTTCCTCCCACTTCCACGGTGCCAAATTTCTATGGATAATGGTGGCCAGAGCACAGAGCACAGTCCAAAGGGGTTGACCCTAAAACAGAATGAGATTGACTATCCTCACACTATCATCTGAATAATATGTGCCTCAAGTCTGCCATCTCAGATCCAGGAAGAGCTTTAAGGCAAGAACATTCTTGAGGGAACACAAGAGGAAAATCAAATTAAAAGATGGAGGAAGGAGCTCACTGAACAAGAAACAACATCAATGGAGAATATGGCTAAGGAACTCATCCTCCCCTACATCACTTGTAGGACGCTGAATAGGCTGAGGGCTGGAGTCCCTAAATGCTCAAGTGAGGGCTGCTGATGGATAACAACACATGATATGAATGTGGAAAGATAGAGTCCAGCACATTTGCTGGTCTGCCAATTACTACCAGAAACATGCACTGATGGAGAATTAATTTTGGCCAATGGCAAATCCAAGGAGGTGTCTTCATTTTGGTAGTCCAGGGTTTGATCTGGACATGAAAGAATAAGAATCATCTGAATACAGCACTTCAGGTTTGCATACTTGCAGTCCAAGACAGAGAGGGGGAAATCCTTGTAACGGGCGGCAATACTACCTTGAATCACAAGTTAGGGTTGAAGCGGGATGTGATTTGGAAATACTGATGTAGATTTCCTCAAATCCCATAGTTGGCATGGCCAATTATCAGTGGATTATTGGCAGGGCTAACCTTTCCATTAGACAACTTCTTGTTGGTTTTGCTCCACCTAAGATCAGGAGAGAAGTAGCAGCAGACCGTGAGAGAACTAAGCAAGATAATGACCCTCAACACCCTCTTGAACTGATATGAGCCTCAAGTCTGTCAAGTCAGATCCAGGAAGAGCTTTATGGCAAGAACAAACATTCTTGAGGGTGCACAAGAGAAAAACCAAATTAAAAGATGGAAGATAAAGCTCACAGGATAAGGAACAACATTAAAGGAGGATATAACTAAGAACCTCAACTTCCCCTGCATCTCTTGGAGGACTCTGAATAGACTGGGGGTGGAGTCCCTAAATGTAAGACTAACATACTCAAGTGGGTACTACTGATGGACATCAATACACGGTGTGAATGTGGAAAGATACAGAATTGAGCATATCTACTGGTCTTCTGATTGCTGCCAGAGACAAGTACCAATGAGGACATGGGGTTTGGGCAATGACAAAGCAAAGACAATGGCTTCATTTTGGCAGTCCAGGGTTTGATCAGGGCATGAAAGAAGAAGAAGACCATTGGGCAGAATTAAAATGGTTGCCTCGGGTGACAGTAGGTGCTGAATAAGATGAAGCAAAGTCCTTAATAAGAACATTGTAAACTTCTCAGCCAGAGGCGTAGCTACCGCCGTATCTGCCGTATCAATTATACGGGGCCCCCGGGTCACGGGGGCCCCCAACGTGCGTAAACAAAACAAATCTTTACCCTTCCTAAGGGCCCCCAAAAGATTTTTATACGGGGCCCCGCCAAGGCACGCTACTCTTCTGTTCTCAGCCATCTTCATGTACTCCTCATTAAGTGGTCATGCTGTTCATTGTAGTCCAGAAAAAGTAACACTTCCACACCCTGAGTTTGATCCATGGTTTACCCACTTTAAAAGTCTCTTGGTTGATAGAGCTGGGACAATCCTTTGCATGAAATCTTTGGCTCCCATCCTGTTAAGCATGATATGTAGTTAATGATTGTGTTTATAAATTATGTGATTTGCATAGATGTATGCCTGTTTAACTGCTTCTAGTAGTTTCTGTTATTGCTATATGCAATCAAGTTGGTTCCAACTTTTGTCAGCCCAGATATTACTGGCCTTCAAAAAGCGCCATTATTGAGAACCCTGCTCAGGGCTTGCAGACTAACAACCATGGTTTCCTTTATTTGGTCAATCCATCTCAAGTGAGTTCATCTTATTTTCCTACTGCTTTCCACTTTTCCTAGTACATTAATTTTTACTCATGAAAGTTATCTTCTCGCAATATTGCCTAAACAATTTCTACTTGTCACCAATAAACAGCCATATTTACATAAAATTTATTTATTTTGTCAAATTTATATTCTGCCCTATTTGCACAAACAACTCAGGGCGGAGCACAACAGACATAAAATAAACCCCTAAAAACACAAAAAGAACAAAGTATAATTAAAATTAAAACCCCTTTAAAAACTTTAAAAACTTCTCATTCCCTACACTAACCCATCGAATATAGGAATGAGGGTAGGAATAGGGGGAAGATACAGGATGTTAAATATGCCAGCGGAAGGCGAGGTTGTCAGTAAACTTCAGTAAATTTAAGAGAAACATCAGTAAATTTAAGGGAATATCTGTAGTCCCCATTGCTGTGGTGGAGAATCCTCTGCATCTTCTTGTAAAAGACATATGGTGTGGACGTCCTCTGCAGAATGCACAGGGGTACTGGAATGCTTCTGACAATCAGAGTAATAAACCCTGCTTTCAATGTACGATTAGATTCCAAACTGATATAATCACAGCCCTGTATTACTGTTCTGTACTTATTCCAAAGGGACTGTGATGGTTTAGTGGTTAAGATGCTGAACCTGACAACAGCAGGTCAGCAGTTTGAGACCCGAGTGCTGTTCAAGACCCGAGTGTTGCTGCTGTCACTGTCCCAGCTCCTGCCAACCTAGTAGTTTGAAAGCAAGAAATTGCAAGTAGATAAAGAGGTACCACTTTGGTGGGAAGGTAAAGAGTGTTCCGTGCACTCCGGTGTCTAGGCATGCCTGCCACATGTCCATGGAAATGTCTACAGACACAGACAGTGCTGGCTCTTTGGCTATAAACAGAGATGAACACTGAACCCTAGAGTCAGATATGACTGGCTTTAGAGGAAGGGTGACCTTACTTGTTCCAAATACCCAACAGCCTTGTAAGTAGGCTGGGATGATCCAAGATATTTTAATACTAGCCATTCATTCTGAGCACTACACTAGTAATGATGCATCCAAGGAAGTGGCTTGCTTAAGACAGGCATTACACAAACTTCTCTCAAATGGGATCTTACTTCTGTCCTGCCTACAATGTTCGCTACCTGTGATAACCCACTTTCATCTCCCAGCCCTGTCATTAAGCCCTATATTACAGACAGGAAATTGATGATAAGGCACAGCAACTTTTACTTGGCAGAGGGCAGGAAGATTTTCCTGGAGAAACCAAATAATTACAGATTTCAAAATAAGAATTGGAAACACACAGCTGTGGGCCTTGTTTGTCTGCAAAAGTACCCATGGAACAAATTACAGCATCATGACACATTATGCAAAAGAGCTGAATCATGTTATTTCTGCTAAAGCCTTACATGCATTACATGTCATTGGTGCAATCTTAAGCCAGAGGTTGGTTGGTTGGTTGGTTGGTTGGTTTTGAGACATGCACAGTATATTTTGACTTGGGAGTGGGGGAGGGAGGTGGAATGACAACAATTTGGTGGCTCCTCATCCTTGAGCAGGGTAGAGAAGACAAGTTGGTCATTTATTTATTTTATTTTATTTTTTTATTTAAGCAAACTTTTATGCCGCCCTCCTCAAAAAGACCCGGGGCGGCTGACAAAACGCTCAACACCTAAAACACAATAAAAACATAATATAAAATCAAGATTAAAAGATTAAACATTTTAAAAAGCTAAAACAAGACAAATAGAGAGGGGGGGTTCAAATGAGCCAACAGACTGGGGCAACTGTCTGGCCCATACCCATACCCTTTGTGACTCATGAAGGATGTCCTGCCAGCTTGAATAGAATTGATGGGGAAGGGAAGGGTATGATTTTAATCGATTTAACGTCCTTGCCCCTTCACTGATTTTATGAATTGCACCACCAGCTGCTTCATGGTTTATTCTGTAATAATAATAATAATAATAATAATAATAATAATAATAATAATAATAATAATAATAATGATGATGATGATGATGATGATGATGATGATGATGATGATGATGATGATGATGATGATGATGATGATGGAGGTATATTTATTTTCCCCAGCAGCTGGTGGTCTGTTTTGATCAGAAAGAATGATTCAGGGAGTACATGCAATACATACAACTTTGTAAAATGGCTCCTTCTTAGAGTTGCTTTAACTAGCTAGCTAATCAGAGGTAACAAGGAGCTTGGGTCAATTGCACAAAGGGTCATGAGTCTGGAAATGAAGGATGCCAACATGCTAACCTAACCTTATCTTCAAGCTATATTAAGGTGTTGTCATTGGAGGAGACTTCCATGTATTTATCCCTGGTCTCTGCAGATACTCCAAGCTGTCAGATCCTGCAAACTGGCTGAACATTAATGCCACAAATGGTCAGATCACCACAGCTGCCGTCCTTGATCGTGAGTCAACCTATATTAAGAACAATGTCTATGAGGCCACGTTCCTGGCAGCTGACAACGGTAGGCCCAAGTTCTGCATTGTTCATGCTTCGATAATACCGTAATGTGATGCATTAACAGGAATGATGCCCTGACAGCGTTGTCAGTATAAATTAGATTTTTTTAACCCCCAGGTTTACTAATCCAAACAAAAAAACTGAAAGAAAGACATAAAAAACTGTATGCGGCTGGAACGGGACATTGCCAGAGTAAATTAAATGCGTGAAACATCCATAGACTGTGATGAAGGTTAAAACTGGGGCAAATAGTAAAGAGGAAGCATGAAGAATTTTGCCATGTGTGTGCGAGTCAACGATGGGGCAGCAGAAAGGTTTTATCTGTTGTATGTTGCCAATGTGCAAATGCTGGCACTAAAAGGAAAAGATTACATCAGGGAACCATGACTAATCTGAGTACCAGAAAGAAGAAAACTAAGACAATGCAGTTCAGAGGTCCAGAAATGTGAGATCAACCATTCATTTATTCATTTCATTTTCATTTTATTTGATTTATATGCCGCCCTACTCAGTGAAAACCGACTCAGAGCGGCTCAAAACATACAATCAAATACAATGTAACAATTCAATAGAACAACACAATGTCACAGTATAATCAAACATCATACGTTAATAATTTAAAACAATAGGATATCATAAAATACAGTACAGTAAAATAAAACCCCAATATACGTCATACAGTTACAAAAATAATTACGAAACACATAGGAACATTACACAGAATATTACAAAGAAAAAATGTTACAAAAAAAATGTGTCCCACCCCCACCTCCAGATCCTACCCATTAAGCCGGTAGCCACCAACTGACTACTCCCCCTCCTTCTGTCCGAGGGAAAGGGAAGGGCAACGTGTCCATCCAACATGTAGGTGCTGCCAGAAAGCCCCGGCCCAGAAAAAGTATAGGAAACATAACAGTCAAACCGGCTGGAGGAGCGCCCGACAAAATGGGTGGCAGCGGCAGTGAGTGGTGGCCCCAGTGCCACTTTGTAGGTTCATGTTTACTCCCCGACCAGCTGCAAAATAGTTGAGGTGGAAGCAGCGGAGATGGTCTCGACACTAGCCGTGGCCTTGGACGCTTTTGACTGTTCCCGGCTGGGCAGGGCCAGCCGCGGAACAGCTGAGGTGGAGGCAGCAAAAGGTGCACATTTAGGTGGAAACTACATCACTGGAGTAAACCAGGGCCATTTCTTTTTCCACCAGTTATCTTTCTTTGTTTGCATGCATGGTTGGTTGGTTGGTTTATACCCCACCCTTTTGATGCACACACCACACAACTTATTTCTTCCCCAACCCCCTTGTTTTACCATCCTTTTTCTTCTCCCTCGACAACCTTCTACATCTGTCCATGTCTTCATTTTTTCCCTCTCCTTAGGTCCTATATTTGCATATGCAGATGAATAATTTCTTTCTTTAAAAACTTATAATTAAATCACACATCAGAAGATTCAAAGAGTTCCCACCCCATACCGTTATGGACCCTTGAAAAGGTTTCTGTTTTTCTGTAGGATCTCTATTCTTAGTTTAAAAAAAAACAATGTGCAAATTCAGGCACTAAAAGGAAAAGATTATGAAACAGATTTTGACTGTTTAAGGCTAAACCCTTTGGAGTTGAATCCATGGTGATGGCTCCAGTGGTAAAGAATCACTTCCCCTGCCCTCTGCCCATCAGGGGAAGTGATTAATTCGCCAATATCTGGTAGCAGCTTGTTTATAAACCATTCCACAGTTTTGGCTTTGGAATGGTTGGGCTTGATTAGAACAATTTGATCAAGCTTGATTGTTCATATGTGAATGGTTAGGCTTGATTAGATTATTTTAATCAAGCTCAACCTTTCCAAAGCAATCCACAATATCTCTCTCCCTACTGCTAGTGTAGCTGCATCCTAAGACAAAAAGCTGCTGCTGCTGCTTTTTTAAGGAGCCAGGTATGGGAGAAAGGTTTTGGAGAGGGTTTTTTTTATAACCTCTCTTTTTGAAAAACATTTTCTAAAGAAAAGCATTTAAAAAACTGGGAGTGCAAGTTTTAAAAAAACTACTCAAGCAAGGCTCATGGAGGAAATAGTCAGTGTAGAGACCTGGAACAAAACTGTCAAAAGTTCACTGGGGAAAGGAGAAGAGACGAGTGAAGAGCAATGAACAATTTGAAAGAGATTGGAGCTTGGTTTCTCCCCACTCCTAAATAGAGGGAAGTCACTGAAGCATACAGGCCTGGAGAGTAGAAGAAACTGGGTGGGAATTTTTATATATATATGGTATTTTTTTATTTTTGACAGAGGATTATACAAGCGAGTGATGGCTTTTAACCTTTATAAAAGTCAAGCTCAAAGCCAAGAGCCTGATCTGACAGGTTCTGCACAACTGACCCTTACTCCAGAGGTTCGGCCATTGATCTTCCAGCGCCCCTGTTGTGAGAAAAGGCCGACAGTAGTGCTATCGATGTGCCTAGTGTTGAAGAATGCTTTTGAGCATAAAATATTTACCTGGTAGGGAAATGTTTGATGCCTTTGGCTACTCCCATCACACCAGTGTTACGAAGGGAAGTTCTGTTTGTTATAGGTTGCTACAAATCCTTCCTTACTTCAGGCATAAGAACTGTCTTCGTTGGATAAGACTAAGGTGTATCTAGGCCAACCGAGCAGTTCAAAAGCAAGAAATTGCAAGTAGATAAATAGGGACTACTTTGGTGGGAAGGTAAACAGCATTCTGTGCACTCCAGTGTCTAGTCATGCCTGCCACATGACCAAGGAAACGTCTGCAGAAGAAGATAGTGCTGGCTCTTCAGCTTTGAAACAGAGATGAGCACTGAACCCTAGAGTCAGATACAACTGGCTTTCGAGCAAGAGAAGCCTTTTACCTATCCAAAAGGCAGCTCTCCAGGTTGTTTGATGAAGTATTTTCTCATCACTTACTTCCTCTGATAAAAGACACAAATTAATACCTGGAGGTAGGTCTCACCTTTTCAAAGTAGCAGGAAGGAAAATAACCCTTTGTTAATTTTGGGACTGTTTCTCAGATGGTGGCTGTGTTTAGAAGCACTATAGATCTGAACTTCCTGTTTTAATAAATACTCTTTATTTTCCAAGAACAGCTGCTTATGGCTTCTGTTGATCCCAGAGACTTTTCATTGCATCTCTCTCCTCCCTTGTTAAATTACAGATAAGAATTGTGTGGTCTTCCTAATGTTGTCAGATAGAGACATCACATTGCAAACAAAAATTCGCATAGTCAAAGCAATGGTATTCCCTGTGGCAATGTATGGTTGTGAGAGTTGGACCATTAGGAAAGCTGAACACAGAAGAATAGACGCCTTTGAGATGTGGTGTTGGAGGAGAGTTTTAAGAGTCCCCTGGACAGCAAGGAGAACAAATACGTCAATCTTAGAAGAAATCAACCCTGTCTGCTCCTTAGAAGGTCAAATAATAAAGATGAAGCTAAAGTACTTTGGACATCAAATGAGAAGAGAGGATTGACTTGAGAAAGCTTTGATGCTTGGAAGGGTCGAGGGCAAAAGAAGAAGGGGCCGGCCCAAGATGAGATTTATTTATTTATTTATTTATTTATTTAATTAAATTTAATACCCCGCCCCAATCGGGAGAACCCGACTCTGGGCGGCTTACAGTCAGAATAAAACAAGAATAAAACCAACACTAAAACATCAAAGTTAAAACAGTCAGAGTTAAAACAACGCAGGGATATATACCAATAATTCCCATATACCAACCCAGGGGACAGTCCTATATAAGCCACTTGGTATGGGAACCCATGTTCCCGGGTCCCCAAACCTGTCCTGCCAGCCAGGTTTTCAAGCCCTTTCGGAAGGGCAGGAGCTCCGTCTGAAGGCGCAATTCGGTGGGCAGGAGGTTCCAGAGGGCTGGGGCGAACACGGAGAAGGCTCTCCTCCTGGTACAGGCGAGATGCGCCTTTCTCGCCGAAGGAATAACAAGGGAGCCTCTCCGATCCGCCCTAGTGGGCCGGACAGATGTCCTAGGGGTGACGCGGTCTCTTAGGTATCCTGGCCCACTACCATATAGGGCTTTAAAGGTAATAACCAGCACCTTGAATTGCACCCGGAGACAAACTGGCAACCAGTGTAGCTCCCGGAGCAGCGGCGAAGCATGAGCATAACGCCCACACCCCACCACTACCCGGGCCGCCGCATTCTGGACCAGCTGGAGTCTCCGGATGGTCATCAGGGGCAGCCCCATGTAGAGCGCATTACAATAATCAAGTCTGGAGGTGACCAACGCATGTGTGACCATAAGCAGGGCATCCCGGTCCAGGAGGGGGCGTAACTGGCGAATTACACGAAGTTGTGCAAAAGCCCTCCTGGCCACGGCTGCCACCTGCTCTTCGAACAGTAGCCGTGAGTCCAGGAGGACCCCCAGATTACGCACCGGGTCTGATTGGGGCAAAACTGCCCCATCCAGAACCAGAGGTGGAAGCTCCTTTGATAACACAGGACCCCTTACCCAGAGCCACTCAGTCTTGCCGGGATTCAGCTGTAGCCCGTTGTCCCCCATCCAGACCTTTACAGCCTTCAGACACCTGGAGAGGACTTCCACCGCACCGCTTGGGTCCCCACGGGCAGAGATGTATAGCTGGGTATCATCGGCATATTGATGATACCTTACCCCGTGGGAACGGATGATCTCACCCAGCGGCTTCATATAGATGTTGAACAGGAGAGGAGAAAGTACCGAACCCTGAGGCACCCCATAAAGCAAGGGCCTAGGGCTGGACTTCTCCTTCTCCAGGCACACTGACTGGGTCCTGCCCCTCAGGAATGAGGAAAACCAGGACAACACCGTGCCCTGGATCCCCAGACCCTGGAGCCTTCCCAGAAGGATGCCATGATCTACCGTATCAAAAGCCGCTGAGAGATCGAGAAGAGCAAGGACAGACGGTTCCCCTCCGTCCCGCTCTCTCCAGAGGTCATCCACCAAAGCGACTAGTGCAGTTTCGGTACCATATCCGGGCCTGAATCCTGACTGAAACGGGTCCAGATAATCCGCTTCATCCAGGACCTCCTGCAACTGCTGCGCCACAGCCTTTTCCAAAACCTTACCTAAAAAAGGTAGGTTGGACACTGGACGGTAGTTGGAAATTATCGTGGGGTCGAGGGACGGCTTTTTCAGGAGGGGGAGCACCAAAGCGTGTTTAAAAGGTGCAGGAAAGTGCCCCTCCTTTAAAGAAGAATTGATGATCGCCTCGACCCAGCCACCTGCCACAGACCTGGAAGCTTTTATTAACCAGGCAGGGCATGGGTCCAGTGCACAGGTCGTGGCGCGAACAGATGCAAGAAGCCTGTCCACTTCCTCAGGGCCAGCAGGATCGAACCGATCCCAGGTAACATGGCTAGACTGTGCTATGGTCAACCCCAGCTCAGTACGTTCCACGCCGGGATTTAACTTCAAGTGGATCTGAGCGATTTTCTCCGCCAGATAATCAGCAAAATCCTCAGCCGAACCCTGCCACCCAGGGCCCGCCCTCCCTCTACCGAGGAGGGACCTGGTTACCCGGAACAAGGCAGCTTAGGGTGACGCGGTCTCTAAGAGACCGCGTCACCCTAAGAACATCTGTCCGTCCCACCAGGGCGGATCGGAGGGGCTCTCTTGTTGTTCCATCGGCTGGGGAGGCTCGCCTCGCTGGCACCAGGAAGAGGGCCTTCTCCGTGTTCGCCCCGGCCCTCTGGAACCTCCTTCCAACTGAGCTGCGCATGCAGACAGAGCTCCTGTCCTTCCGGAAGAACTTAAAGACCTGGCTGGCAGGACAAGTGTGGGGTTCCAGGGGTGGGGGTTCCCATGTGGGGTGGTTAATCTAGGGATACTACCCTTGACGACACCCCCAGATACTGTTTTTAGTTTATGAATTTTAAAATTTTTATATTGATGTGTTTTATTCTGTGCTGTAAGCCGCCCAGAGTCGGGCTTGCCCGATTGGGGCGGGTTAGCAAGTGTGAGAAATAAAATAAAATAAAAATATAAATCTGCAGAGGCAATGAGGGTGGTGAAGTATTGACGCTTCACCACCGTCATCGCCACTAGGTAGTCTTTAATAGCAGCTCTAACTAGTGTTCGGTCAGACTCACTCCGAGTCTTCACCCAGCGGCGCTCTCGGCGTCTCTTAGCCCGTTTAAGCTCCCTTAGCTCCTCTGAGAACCAAGGGGCAGATCGATCCCCACGGACTCGGAGAGGCCGTAGTGGCGCGATTACATCCAAGGCCGCCGTCGCCCTCCTATCCCAAGCGTCGGCAAGAGCCTCAGATGAAGCGCTTTGCAGGTCAAGAGGACAACACCCCAGTTCCTTCTGGAATCCTTCTGGATCCATTAGTCGCCGGGGGCGGGCCCACTTAATCGGCCCTGCCTCCCTGCGGCGGAGTCCAGCCCCAAGGAAGTCTAGAGTCACCAGATAGTGATCTGACCATGGCACTGGGGTGGTCTCTAATTTTTGTAAATTCAGATCACTCTGCCACAGCTCCGACAAAAAGACTAAGTCCGGGGTGTGGCCACTGCTCCTGGTAGGACCCTGAATTACCTGAGACAGGCCCACGGCTGCCATGGAAGCCATGAACTCCCGAGCCGCCTCCGAGCCGGTCCCCAACGATGGCAAATTGAAGTCCCCCAAAACCAACAGCCTGGGGGCCTCCAATGCCAGCGTGGAGACCGCCTCGAGGAGCTCAGGCAGGGAGTCTGCTACTCTGCAGGGAGGCAGGTACACGAGCAAGACTCCCAGCTGACCCTTAGGGCCCACACGCAAGAACAAGGCCTCACAACCCAGAATTTGTGGAGCTGAGGCCCTGGTAACTCCCAGAGACTCCCTAGTTATCACGGCGACTCCGCCGCCCCTACCCCTCTCCCTAGGCTGGTGCCAAATACCGAAACCGGCTGGGCATAATTCAGACAGAGGAACCCCATCCTCCGGCGCCAGCCAAGTTTCGGTGATGCATGCCAGATCAGCCCACTCCCCCAAGATGGTATCTGCAAGCAGAGGGGCCTTATTGCAGACTGATCTGGCATTCACCAGCAGCAGCCTAAGGTGGGGGTCACTCTTGACCGGCTGCTCAGGATCCAGAGGTGTGACCGGGGGGCCAGAACACGGGACAGCAACCAACCATCTGTCCCGCGTTCTCCGAGTGCGGCCCGCCCCTCGGTACCCGCCGTAACACCCCATGCCCGTCACCACACTAATTTGAGCCCCATGGAACCCCCCCGCCCTATCAGACAGAGCCCTGACCCCACTTGCTGGCTGGCAGGCTCTACTCCCTTGTTCCCTGAGTCCATAGCCCCAGCCACCATTCAGATGGTACATCCCCCCTGAAGATCTTAACAACGGGGGCGGGGGCGGCGGGGGGCGGGCGTCTCGCAGGCCAAGCCATGTCCTGGCCCCGGCATGCGGGCGTTCCTCGCGTCCAGCCCCCGTCCCAGGTGACAACAGTCCTGGGGCTGAACGCGGTAGCGCACTCCTCCTCCTCCTCCACGCCACAGGAGGTTTTAAAGGCGGCGAGGGTCGGGAGGCTCCGGCCCCGGCATGCGGGCATTCTTCGCGTCCAGCCCCCGTCCCAGGTGGCGGCAGTCCTGGGGCTGAACGCGGTAGCGCACTCCTCCTCCTCCTCCACGCCGCAGGAGGTTTTAAAGGCGGCGAGGGTCGGGAGGCTCCGGCCCCGGCATGCGGGCATTCTTCACGTCCAGCCCCCGTCCCAGGTGATGGCAGTCCTGGGGCTGAACGCGGTAGCGCACTCCTCCTCCTCCTCCACGCCACAGGAGGTTTTAAAGGCGGCGAGGGTCGGGAGGCTCCGCCCCCGGCATGCGGGCGTTCTTCGCGTCCAGCCCCCGTCCCAGGTGATGGCAGTCCTGGGGCTGAACGCGGTAGCGCACTCCTCCTCCTCCACGCCACAGGAGGTTTTAAAGGCGGCGAGGGTCGGGAGGCTCCGGCCCCGGCATGCGGGCGTTCCTCGATGGCTAGATGGTATTGTAGAGACAATGGGCACAGAGCTGAGGGAGTTGAGGGGGATGGTGGAGGACAGGAGTGCCTGGCGGACAGTGGTCCATGGGGTCGCAGAGGGTCGGAATCGACTGTGCAACTGAACAACAAAGCAATTCCCGTCAAACTGGTGCAAGTTTTTGTTCTGCAACATCCAGTAAGTCAAATGTTTGGGAATGGAATCTCAGGCCATGTTTTTCCAAACCATGGAAACATTAGCCTTTCTTCGCTGATAATATTCCACTTGTCAATAGACTTGCCTAATTTAAATCTATCAATGCATTTCTTTATAGGACAACCTTTTAAGGCAGGGGTGGCCAAATTTTTCAGGCCGCGGACTGGTCACATGGTTCAGCAGGCGAGTCACGTGGTTCCTCCCACCAGAAGCAGAAGTAAAATTCACCTTGCAATCTGTTTTGCAACAGGATGAGATAGATTTTTAGGCTGCCATTTTCTCTGCTTAAACCAGGGGTGCCCAAACCAGAGCCCATGAGCCAGATCCAGCCCCCGATGCCAATTCATCTGGCTCACAGCACCCTTGCCACTCCAGCAGCTGCAAGGGTGTCATGGGCTGGATGAATTGGTGTCAGAGGCCAGATCCGGCCCACAGGCTGTAGTTGGGCATCCCTGTTTTAAGGAAATACAGTATTAGGATATCAAATTCCAGAAGCTGCTTGTTATGATTAGTCTGATTTGAATCTTCAGCATATGAAGCTGGGTCTTCCTGAGAACACCATCCCTGTATGATTCTTCCCCACATCGTTCATAATTTTATCACCTTATTTGTATTTGAAATAGATTAATTTAAAAAAGACTTTCAAAGTGTTTCAGCAGTTGTTTATGCAGCTCATGTCCCCTTGTCTTATCTCAGAGATTCCCAACTGGGGGTTAAGTCATGCTGTCTCAATCAACTTCAAGGGCTGGATGGCCATTTTGCCCTGTCTGCACGATGGGGGTAGCCATTTTGTCCCAACAGCTTCAAGGGGGTTGTCATTTTGTTTCTTGAATGCCCTTGAAGGGATGGAGGGCACATGAAATAATGCTGTGGGCCAGATCTCGCCCACGGGCCTTAGGTTGGGATTCCCTGCTTTATCTAGTCAAACTTTCTTTCTGCAGCTCTTTGACTGTTGCAGAGGGAAAGGAAGGAGCAAATCCCTCTGCCTGTGACTTCTTATACCGACCTTAACCATTACTCACTGAAATGATGCTCTCCCCAACCAGGTATCCCTCCAGCCAGCGGTACTGGCACACTTCAGATCTATCTAATTGACATCAACGATAATGCTCCTGAGTTGCAACCAAAAGAGGCACAGATCTGTGAAAGGCCGAACCTGAATGTCATCAACATAACAGCCGCCGACGCTGACATTGATCCAAATGTTGGGCCCTTTGTCTTTGAGTTGCCGAGCGTTCCATCTGCCATCAGGAGGAACTGGACCATTACACGGCTAAATGGTAAACTGGGCAGGCAACACCCAACAGCATTTTCACTTGGCATACATACAAGCCTTCAAACTTTCAAAATTCTTTTTGTTCCCCTTCTTTGATTCCCCCCTCCCTTTCTTTTCTTTCAACCTGCATTCTGGCTGACATTTACAGAGAACATGGTTAATGAGAAATTGCACAGATTGGGCCTTGAGCAGAACTCCTAAAGCTTTCATTGGTGAGCATCATTCCCACCCTCTAGGTTTTAATGTAGTTCATAATTACACACAGTTATCAGGACCGAAGTAGGGATAAATCATCTGTAATAGCCCAGGAGGAAAAGCTATTATCAGTCTTCCTTATGTTCCATTTGTATTGTCACGAGCTACAATCAGGATCAATGATCTACTCCTCTGGCTGTAATTGCATAAAAGTCACCCTCCTTTTCCACTTCTATTTCCCAGCTCTGGTGTTGGGAAGTGGGAAGATTACTACTAGCTCTTGGAGGTGGAATGGACTAGTATGTGTTATTGAAATTGTAGTACCATTCAGTTGGCCTCTTTATTGGCTACCAAGCTGATGGTGCTCTAGCAACAAAATCACCAATCATGAGAAGGCCAGCTTGCCTAGGAAATTATAGATTAACTAAACCTTCCAGTTTTATACATTACAACATCCTTAAAACATTCATTTTTGGCATTGCAACACCATTAAAACATTAGTTTTCTGGATTGCCACACCCAAAGTTGCCAGCTTTTTCAACCTCTGATTATCCTACTGATAGGATTTAGCCCTATATACAAGTGAATATACAGTACAATATATACAAGTGACTGTGCTGTGGTGGCTTAGTGTTAAGACACTCAGCTTGACGACCATAAGGTTGGCAGATGAGCAGTTCAAGATCCGAGTGCTGTGCAATGGAGTGAGCGCCCATCATCTATCCCATCTCCTGCCAACCTAGCAGTTCAAAAGCAAGAAATTGCAAGTAGATAAATAGGTACTGTTTGGGTGGGAAAGGTAACAGCATTCCTTGCACTCCAGCGTCTTGTCATGCCTGCCATATGATCACAGAAACATCTGCAGATGCGGACAGTGCTGGCTTTTTGGCTGTAAACCGAGATGAGCCCCTAGAGTTGGATATGATTGACTTTCAAGCATGGGAGACCTTTACCTTTCTTTAGCTTAAATGTGAATTGGTATAAAGAAGATAGGAAATAGTACATAAAGAACTTTAGCAACTGGGCCACAGTGTTGCCAGATGAGCAACATCCTATTCCCTGGGATTTCAGGGCCAAAATTTGGGAGCGGAGCACCTTTGTGTGACATCATAGAGTCATGGAGGCGAACCTTGGCACTCCAGGTGTTCTTGGACTTCAATTCCCAGAAGCCTGACTCCTATGTGAATCCATGCATTTGTGTGGATTCACAGAGACTTGGGCTTCTGAGAATTGAAATCCAAGAACACCTGGAGTGCCAAGGTTCACCCTCATGGTCATAGAGGCAAGGCAGGCAAAAGTTGGAATAGAGGAGGTTTTCCTAAGCTTGCTGCTTCTGGCAGGGCTTCTGCAACAAGATGGCTTGTGAGTTCTGACACTTGTACTCCATGTCCTGCCTTGCTCCAGATAGCTTCATAGGCTGAGTGACAATACGATAAAAAGCCAGTATTAAGAAGAGAAGACAAGGGAAAGAGCTGATGAGTGCATGCGTTGTGGCCTATTGTGCTGTTTGGAGCAACAATGGGGTGGGGGGAGACCTTCACACTGAGCCAGTGGGTTCAAGTGCCAGCTAGGAATGAGTCGTGATGGGTGCCACCTAAAATCAAAGTATTTCCTCCTTCAACACTGTTTGTGCTGAGATCTGTCTCCCAGCCTGGAGGACCAGAGCCATTTCTAAACTTCAAATCGAGCTCTGAGACAAGGCAACCATAATCATGTATGACATACTTGCTGTCATGTTTAGCTGCAAATGCAGATCAGGTAGGCAGAAAACAAATAACCCTCTGCTTTTAAAAGAATAATAAGGGGAATGAATTATATGGTAATAGCATATTGTGCAATGAATATGTAAGGGGAAAATGTTCAGAATCCTACTGGATGCATATAAGCACTTGATCATGTCTAGGTAAAGGTAAAGGTCACCTTTGCTCAAAAGCCAGTTGTATCAGACTCTAGGGTTCAGTGTTCATCTCTGTTTATAGCCAGAGCCAGTGCTGTCTCCTTCTACAGATGTTTCCGTGGACATGTAGCCAGGATGCCATAACAGCATGGAAGACTGTTTACCTTCCCACCAAAGTGGGCCCTATTTATCTACTTGCAATTTTCTGCTTTTGAACTGCTAGGATGGCAGGAGTTGTGACAGAGATGGGAGCTCACTTTATCATGCAGTACCTGGGAATCAAACTCCAACCTTTCAGTCAGTGAGTTCAGCATCTTAACCACTTGAGCCACCACAGTCCCCATCTGATCATGTCTAAAGGGGATCATTTCTCCCCAGCGGATGTGTGCATCTTTTTATGCATGAAACTTACTGCTCTAACATGAAAGAAGAACAGTAGATAATGAGGCATCATGATTTGAGGACTAAGAAGCACAATGCATGTAGTTCACTTCCACCAACTCTATACAAGTCTATCTTCTTTTTGTGCTGTATCCAGTGGTGGGCATCAGCAGGTTCGCACCAGTTCGCCAGAACCGGTAGCAGAAATTCTGGCTGGCTCCACCCATCCAAGTTTTGAAATAAAATACAGGTAGTCCTAATTCAGGTGCAATGCAGGGTTTTATCCCTAGCCACGCCCACCATACCACATCCACAGTGTGGTAGTATTTTTTTTTTTTGAGCCGACCACTGGCCGTATCCAATTCCAAATATTGGCTATTTTCATGGCGATGAGCCATGATGATTGTCCTGGGGACAATATAATGTAATGACCTTTCATTTGCCTTCCACTTCACAGTGTGACACCCATACCACTGATCTAGTTCCTCAAGTCACTTTCTGGTCCTGAGCCCTTTTAGCACACAAAGTCCTCTCCAGCCCCAGGCCAGTATTGATGAAGCTGCTGCCTTCCATCAAAATGGATTCAAATGGAATTTAATCCACTTGGGGACCATCACCCTTCCCTGTGGACTTCACCACCCATGGCAGTTAATCCTCAGGGTTGTCAGGTTAGTTAACCGCCACCTGACATTCGGTGTTAAGTCATTGGCAGTATGGTCTACTTTATTACCGTAGCAGGATAACCTGGCCAGAGTCCATATACAGGTCTATACCGGTGCAAACTGCATATTATGGATTGGTAGATGATGAGAAAGGAAGATTTTTTTCCTGTACAAATATTTTAATGCCTTTCTCACTACTCTAATCCTCTCTGTTTTATTTCCCACAGGTGACTATGCCCAGCTTGGTTTGCGAATAGCATATTTGGAGGCTGGCATGTATGATGTCCCCATCATTGTGACAGATTCTGGAAACCCTCCTCTGTACAACATGTCCCTCATTAAGGTCAAGGTGTGTCCATGTGATGAGAATGGAGACTGTACCACCATAGGAGCTGTTGCTGCGGCTGGGCTGGGAACCGGAGCGATCATTGCCATCTTGATATGCATCATCATTTTATTGAGTAAGTGTAAGAACAAGGGAGTGCCTGTGCTCGGTTTTTCAGTCCCATTTGCTCTCTTTACATACACAGAAACCCCAATGCCCACAGACTTAATAAAATGGGCTTGTAGGCTGCATGCATTTGTAGCACTTTTTAAGATCTGCTGTCCTGTGGCCAACAACTCTGTGACCCCCCAGAAAAAGCCACACACATCCCTGTAAACAAGGTGTATGGGGATAGTGCACCTTGTTTTTAAGATGGGCCACATTCTCATAGCTTCCAGGAAGTTGGATACATTTCAACAACATGATGCATGATTTGTTTGCCTATACACAGGGAAGTGATTCAGCAAAAGCAAAGTTGGATTGTAACATCTACGATGCTCAGTGGGAAACATCCCCCTCCAGCTCTTCAAAATTATCTCTCTTTAATAAAGGAGAACACATGGACTATTTTTTATTTAATTTTTTGGTCATAAGAAACTGCTGAATTTACACATTTCACAGTATCTGAACTTAAAATAATTTAAATAATTGTAACAGTGGCTGTTGGAGAGAGCAGGCAGAATCCTCATCCAGGCCCAGGGCCCTTAAAAATCTGATTTGAACCTCTGTGATTCCAGCTTCTGGATTACTAGCTCGATCTGCTGAGAGGCTCTTCATCTTGAAAACTTATATGAAAAGCAGGTTAAATAAATTCACTTTGGGTTGGTATACCACACCTTCTGTATGTTTAGAAGGGAAAGAAGTTGATGTTTGGGGGGAAAGATATAAATGCAGCCAAAAGTGAAACTGACAGATTTTCTGAATCCATCCTATAGAGCAGTGTTCTCCAACCTTTGGGTTTTGGACTTCAATTCCCAGAAGCCTAAATCAGTACACTAGTTGATTGGTGCTTTGAGGAATTGACTTATGCTTCTGGGAATTGAAGTCCAGACACCAAAGGTTGGGGAACACTGCTATAGAGGACAGACAGACTTGTGATAACAGGACATATGGATGACCATTTCAGCAGCATTTCATATCTATTAAACTAGTGGTTCCCAATGTGGGGCCCATGCCCCACAGGGGGACTTCAATTCCCAGAAGCCTAAGTCAGTACATTTGGGGAACTGAAGTCCAAAAACCAAAGGTTGGGAAACACTGAATTAGACCATCTAATTTCATCTTGATTGTCCAAATGTCCAACCATTTAAAAAATGATTGTTCCTATATCTATACATGCAAAAAAAAGTAGTTAGGTTTCTTGCACAATTTTTTACTATACGGATGTTAATTTTATAGTGATGTGACAATAATGAGCAATAGCTATACATCTGCTTTCCAAGGCAGTTAAACATAATAAAATTTCCTGAGGCCAATTTTCTTTGGGGGCAGGGGGCAGGGTGGGTAATTCACATAATAAAAAAATGCATTGGAAATAATAGGAGCAATAAACCACAAAACCCCTTCATACTTTTTTCTGCTCTACATACAAATCAAAGTCTGAAGTATGATTTAAACACTTGAGAAAATTCTGTTGACTGAAATTAACTACAGCTGAAAGACATTTGATTTAGGAGAATCCCTTTTCCCAATTTCAAATCCATTATCCTGTTTTAAATTATGGGTTTTATTGCAAACATATATTTTGTACATTCATTGTCATTCTAATTGACTTTTTAATACTCAGCAGCTATCCTAGGCTTCTATCACTGGTGAAAAATGGAAAGGGAAATCTTTCACTTAACAATCTCACTTTCAGTCTGCATGAATGTCTCTGTATCTCTCTCTGCCTCCTGGCCTGCCTACCTTGTTTGTGTGTCTCCATATTGGAGTCTTTACATAAAAGATGTGAGGTGAACAAAGTGTCTGAGATGAGTGAGACATAAGCTAGGTCTGAGGAAAAGCTCTCTTCCAAGACCTGTTCAGAGGTCAGGAAGCATCTTCACTGCATGAAATCCTGTTCATGCAGGTACACAATGTACAGCTGATGACATCATCGGCCACAATGATTTTTCAGAAGTTTTTCTGTTTCTTCCACGTCTAGGCCAAATATGAAACTGCCAAAATGAAGCCACCTTATTGTGAGTCCATTCTGCAGTTCCTTTGGCCTGACAACACAAAGATTAGCCGACAATACAAGGTTACTGTTACCAAGGTTCAAAAATAGCACAGTCTTCGAGGAGGCTCTTTCTGTGTACCCATACCATGAAGACTGTCCTGAGAATATAATGCAGTGGCCCTTCATCTGCCTTCTATCTTCTTGTGCCATATCCATTTCCAAATATTGGCTAACTTCATGGTGATCAATCATGAAGATTGTCCTGGGGACAATATCATGCAATGGTCTTCCATTTGCCTTCCGCATTGCATGACTCCCATACCACTGATCCAGTTCCGTGAGTCACTTTCTGGTCCTGAACCCTTTTGTCACACAAAGTCCTCTTCAGCCCCAGGCCAGTATTGATGAAGCTGCTGCCCTCCACCAAGATGGATTCAAGTGGGATTTATTCCATTTGAGGACAATCACTCTTCCCTGTGGACTTTGGCATCTAAGGCCATTAGTCCCCATTGTTGTCAGGTTAGTTAACCACCGCCTAACACTCGGTGTTGAGTCGCTGGCAGTATGGTCTACTCTATTACCATAACAAGATAACCTGGCCAGACACAGAAGTAAAAACATTATAATCACTCTCCTGTAAATCTTTTTAACCTTTTTTTTTACTCTTATTGTAGATAATGTGTTTTTAATTGTTTTAAATTGTAAGCCACCCTGAGTCCTTGGATAAGGGCAGGGTATAAATGTAAAAATAAATTAAATAAATAAAATAAATCCCAAGATCCCATAGAATCCCCTTGTCATGGATAAGCCATTGGAGCCCGTGAGAAGGAAGACGGGAATCTTTAATTTCCCCAAATCACGGTCACTGCAATGGCTTTACCAACAGCAGTACTGGTTTTCCTAAATTAAAGACACTCCTCCTCTTCCCATAATGGCTTCCCCACAATGAAGAGGATTCCATGGCAGTCTCATGACCTTTGAAGTGGATTAGATGGGAGACTCTTACACCCTACTTTCAATTTTAAAAGGTAAGATCCTAGCAAAGGACAGGAATCAAGGCATGGGATACGGTCAACAAAAAAGTATTATTACAAACTTGGATATTTTATCACCCAAAGCCTTTCTGCTCAAGAGTAAGCCCAATGCAACAACTTTTTATGCATGCAAGGTGGTCATTGCTCAAAAGCCAATCATATCCAACTCTAAGGTTCAGGGCTTATCTCTGTTTATAGCTAAAGAGCAGGTGCTGTCTGCATCTGCAGATGTTTCCGTGGACATGTGGCAGGCATGACTAGACACTAGATCAGTGTTTCCCAAATGCTGGTTTTTGGACTTCAATTCCCAGAAGCCTAAGTCATTTCTCCAAAGCACTGATCAGCCAATGTACTGACTGAGGTTTCTGGGAATTGAAGTCCACTAGTGGGCTGTGTACCCCTTGTTGGGAACCACTGCACTAGATGCATTGGATGCTGTCTACCTTCCCCCCGAATGGCACCTATTTATCTACTTACAATTTCTTGCTTTCAAACTGCTAGGTTGGCAGGAACTGGGACAGAGACAGAAGCTCACTCTGTTGTGCAGCACTCAGGTCTCGAGCTGCCCAACTGTTGAACTTCTGTTTGTGATGTTCAGTGTTATAACCACTAAATCATCGCAGTCCCCATACAAGTACAGCTTAATTTTCATGCATGGTTTCAGAGAAGTACTGTATGCCTCCAAAACAACAGTTTTCCAGGCTGTGTCCGGAGCTCAATCCCCTGATGCAATATCAATTTATTCTTTAAATGGGCTTTTTTCTTTCTTATCTGTAACAACAGGAGCCTAACCCTCGACTAGGCCCTAGTTGCAGCTCCCTGGCTGGACACCCCAGGGCTCAGATATGTGTAGAAAAGGTAGTGTTAGGCCAAATAACCACTCCATCTCTTCAGGTATTTTAGAAGTACAGTTGTACCTCGCTTAAAGAGCATAATGCGTTCTGCAGGATTGCTCTTTAAGCGAGTTTGCTCTTTAAGTGAAACACCATTGTAAGTGACCAAGGGGGTGTGTGAACCCCAATTTATTTGTTAAGAGAGTTTTTGGTTGGTTTTATTTGTTCAGCGAAGCGAACATTCAGAGAAAATTCTGCTCTTTAAGCGAGTTTCTCTTTAAGCGAAACGCTCTTTATGTGAGGTTTGACTGTATATTGAAAGCATAGCAATATTCAGGATACAGTCCATCAAAAGATCAGGAAACATTTCAAACAGAAATAAGCAAGTTAAAAGTTCCAGTGAAAGCCCACAGCCCCCCTCCTTTCTCAAGCCACTACATTTCAGAGAATACCTCTCTGTGTGTGTCTGCATCTCTGGGTTACATCTCTTGCACTCCCCCGTAGGAATTCCAGCCTATGATCTTACAGCAAGACATGTCAATCACACAATCAGTTTCAGTTCTTCAATTCCATGAGGCACATATTGTTTACATTCATCTTCCTCCAACATATCTGGAATCACCATTTTGAAAGTACAAAAACACATTTAGGTGGATAAAAAAATAACCAAAAAAAGCACCATTTAAAATGGCGCTCATTTCGTTACATTTTGTTCATTGATGAAAACTAACAAGAAGCAAAGTATGGGTCAGAAAGGAAACTCATGTGGGCAGCATCCAACCTGAGGCCTAGAAGGTTTCAAAACTTTAGAGTTTACCTCTCTCATTGCACACAGCTAAAAATATGCACTCGAGTAAAGTGTCACATAGACCACCATTACTTGTAGTCATCACTCTAACCCTTCAAGCACTTGAGAGAAAACCAGTGCAAGAAAAGGAGCCATAAAGTAATGGGTGTAACAATAGATTTGCAGGAAACAACATGCAGAATGAAAAGAGACCTTAACGCTCAAATAGAGCTTTTTGTTCACATGAGCAGATAAAAATTGTTGAGCTGTGCCTGTTATTGACACTCGGAAAACTCTTTTTCAAGGTAACCCTAAAAGCATTAATGGGAGAGTTTTCAATGTATGTGAACACAAAGAAAAGACTCCAGGTTGGGTTTTAAAAAAAACACACACACAAGAAAAGGGCCATTATAGGTTTCACACACCCAAGTAGATTACTTGTATGAACCGAAGAAGGAAGAAGCCTTCAATAGTTGGTATAAATAAATGAGACTTTTAATAAAAGAATCCTCTTTGAAGGGATGAGGAGGGTCAGATATAAGAATAACATGTGTATTTTTGTGGCAGAAATGAGTGGTGAAAAAAGTGTTGAAGAAATGTGGCACACTCAGAAAATATTTTTGTTGTTGTTGGAAAGACAAGTCAATTGACATATAGAAGCTGTAATTTGCTTTCCCATCTTCAGTAAGTTTTTCTTGGGTAGAACTGCAAGAGAAAAAGAAGATAAGACAAAAAAAGCATAATTTTTTTTCTTCAGATACTCCTTCATTTGATTAAATAGTTGGGATATGAGCCTGTAAAGTTTAACTGCAGACATCATGGCTGTAATATGTGGTTAAACTTTTGTCTTCCCCGTGCTTCTTCCCAACCCCTCATCCCATTTTTCTAATATCTTTTTTTAACCATTCAGCTTGATGAAATGTTCTTTAGTCCTCAAGTGTTTTAACATCTTTGTGAAATCCAGCACCTGCCAACCTAGCAGTTCGAAATCAAGAAGTTGCAAGCAGTTAAATAAGTACCACTTTGTTGGGAAAGGTAACAGTGTTCTGAGCACTCCAGAGTCTTATCATGCCTGCCACTTGACCACAGAAATGTCTGGAGATGCAGATAGTGCTGGCTCTTTGGCTATCAATGGAGATGAGCACCGCCCCTAGAATAGAACATGACTAGCCTTGGGTCTGTCATGGAAACTCAATGGGAAGGTGGACCTGGTAAAAGCACTTCTTAAATGCCTCCTTTACCTTGAAAATCTCATTAGGGCTCTGACTTGATGGCACATAACAACAAGAACAGAGGTTGTGTTTTGGACGTTGTTTTGTTATCATGGATGAACAGTTACTTTATTTTTATATTTTCATACTGGAAGCAAGGACAATCTGGCTACAATATCTGTCACAGCTGCCCTTCACGGAATTTAAAAATCTATTTTAAAGAAACATTTTCAAATATTGTGGAGCACTAAAGCTGGGTGTACTACCATGGATAATCTCAAAGAGCTGCAGTCTGAGTAGATTTGTTGCTATTTTGGTTAGAGAAATCATTATGCTCTGCTGTTAACACATATTTTGTGTGCAGAAGATCATGGGTTCAAACCTTGATATCTCTAAATAATCATACAGTGTTTTTCTGACTGGAGCACAGGACAAGATGGCAAACTCCCTAAGCAGATTGGACTGGAAATTGAATTTTCCTTTAATTCTCTGGCCTCAGAGCAATATCTTTCTCAGCTCATTTGTAAAGAATGAAATCAATGAATAATTCTTCTTTTTTCATGTCCCAATCAAACCCTGGACTACCAAAATAAAGCCAATTTCCTGCTTTGTCGTTGGCCAAACTTAAGTCCTTAAGACAAGTCCTTCTGGCAGTAATCGGCAGACCAGTAAATGAGACAGGTTCTGTATCTGTCCACATTCACACTGTGTGTTGTTGTCCATCAGCAGCTCCCACTTAAGCATGTCTGCTCTTGTGTACCCTCAATTGTCTGTCCGGTAATGAAGTAGGTCATACAGCCAACAACTCAACACCAACTGTTGGGCAGCAGTAAACAACCTGACTCCCTAAAAGGGGGGAACAGCTATGGGTGGATGAGCCCCTTTGGGTGGGGTGGTCTCCCTCAGTGGAGTTAATGCCACTGGAAACCATCATATTGGGCCCAACGGCAAAATGAGCAGACGAGGAACCACTTCTGATTCCCATGGAGGTGGAAGCAGCCATGCCAGATGGACTGACTGTGAAGGTATACCTTGATAATATCCTCAAGGCTGTGGAGGTCCATTGCACTCCCTGTGTTAAATCCTGCATGTCTCACTTCATACGTGCCACAGGAGATGACTCCAAGATCATAGTGTCTGGGTCACTTCATGGCAACCTGGGATCCACCTTAAACGAATTCACGCCAGTGGCATTTTTTCTGTTTGCCTCGGAAGGTGAAGATGGCCCATAGCCAGCTGGCCTTCAAAACCAGGCCTCCCAGTGACCTGGGGCAGGAAAAGGTTTTAAAACTTATGCTTGGATCAAGTTGCAGCCAAAGACCCTCAAAAATGTTTGTTCTTGCCATAAAGCTCTTCATCGATCTGAGCCGGCAGACTTGAGGCTCATATCCCTTCAGAGGATATGAATTAAAATTGCATAACATTTCTGTGTAAATACAGAGCCTTTCAACTTATGTAAGACAAAATAAAGTTGTGCAGAAAATACAGGCAAGGTGCAGATAATGCTGTTCTCTGCCATAGTGCAAAATCGTAGAGAGAATATTGTCTGTTTAATTTCACTAAAAACCTTCTTCAAGCAAAATGAAGCAAGGGGAGCTTTACCCTAGCCAAACTAGATCTACACTTTTCCCTCACTCAGTAAAAACCTATAAGCGCTTTCAGTAACAAGTTCAAAGATGCTCAGATCTCCTTTCCAAGTAGAACAGCTGAAAGAGTATCTCAGAACATTTGTTAATGTGATTTTGAAAATATAGAAAGCCCATAAAAGAAGGAGAATGAGTCCAAATTGGATTATGTGAGCTAATGTTTTATCTAGCCTCAGTTGCATTCCTTCTGAGAGAATCGCACATCATTAAAATGAAATTAGCCCAGCTGCAACATCTTGCCAATTCAAAAGGATTTATTTTACCCAGCAAGTAGGACGTCAGGAATGGGGAGAAGTGCCATCAAAATAACTGGCCCTGTGGGTGGTTTGAACATGTTGGATGACATTCTTTGAATGCTTTTGAGAGTCAAAGCAATAATTTTCAGAAATAGTGACTGCATTTCTTTGGGGAAAGTGTCTTGTTTATGGCAGCCTTGTTCACATGGAAAGACATTGTAATCCAAAATTAGATTAAGAGACCAGTAAGTGCCGTGTCCAGTATGGTCAAGAACTCCCTCAGGGTTTATTTCACAAAGAATGCCTTTCCAATATGAGAGACTGTCTAGGAAATGATGAACACTTAGAAATACATCTGAGCAAAGTTGCAAAGTTGACCAGAGCATGTGTGATCATGAGCAAGGAGTCCCAATCTAGGAGCAGGAATAACTGGCGAATGACACGAAATTGTGCAAAGGCCCTCCTGGCCATGACTGCTACCTGCTCTTTGAGCAGTAGTCGTGAGTCCAGGAGGACCCCCAGATTACGCACCAGGTCAGTTTGTGGCAGGACCGCTCCATCCAGAACCAAAGATGGTAGCTCCTGAGATAACGCAAGGTCCCTGACCCACAACCACTCAGTCTTGCCAGGATTCATTTGTAGCCCGTTGTCCCCCATCCAGACCCTCACAGCCTCCAGGCACCTGGAAAGGACTTCCACTGCATCACTAGGGTCCCCACTGGCCGAGATATAGAGCTGGGTGGTCATCTGCATATTGATGATACCTCACCCCATGGGAACGGATGATCTCACCCAGCGGTTTCATGTAGATGTTAAATAGGAGAGGTGAGAGCACCGAGCCCTGAGGTACCCCATATTGAAGCAACCTAGTGGTTGATTTCTCACTCTCCAACCACACCGACTGGGTCCGGCCCTTCAGAAATGAGGAAAAACAGAACCACACAGTGCCCTGGATCCCCAATCCTCGGAGCCTTTTCAGAAGGATACCGTGGTCGACGGTATCGAAAGCCGCTGAGAGGTCAAGAAGAGCCAGGACAGACAGATATCCGCCATCCTGCTCTCTCCAGAGATCATCCACCAGCGCAACCAATGCAGTTTCCATACTATATCCGGGCCTGAATCCTGACTGGAAGGGGCCCAGATAATCTGTTTTATCCAGGATCTCCTGTCACTGCCATGCCACTGCCTTCTCCAACACCTTACACAAAAAAGGGAGGTTCCATTTACTTTTTGATTTCCTACTTTGGCATTCCAATCTCCTATGATAATGTGGACATCATTTCTTTGTGTCTGTTCTATGAGGTGTTGTAGGTCCTCATAGAACTGATCAACTATGGCTTCATCTGCACCAGTGGTTGGTGCGTATATTTGGATTACAGTGATATTGAAAGGTTTGCCTTGGATTCTGACTGAGAACATTCTGTCATTTTAAAGATTATATCCCATTACTGCTTTTCTCACTCTTTTATTGACTATTATGGCTACTCTGTTTCTTCTGAGGTTTTCTTGTCCACAGTAGTAGATATGATGGTTTCCAGAGCTGAATTCACCCATCCCTGTCCATTTTAACTCACTGATTCCCAAGATGTCAGTGTTTATTCTTTCCATTTCCCATTTTACCACTTCCAGCTTTCCTTGATTCATAGATCTCACATTCCATGTCCCTATACAGTATTGTTCTTTACAACACCGTATTTCTCCTCCCACTGCCCTATCCACCCCCTCTTCTGACCTGGTGGCTGAAGCATCCTGTTTCATCTATTTTGCCCCTTTGTTTTGCCTTTTGTTCTAGTCCATAGAGTTCTCTTGGCTAACTTCCTGACATGGTTTGCCGGTTTCTTTGCCAGTATTTTACTGCCATACATATTATCACAATTTAACACAAAGTAACAGACTAAAATTAAGTTGATTAATGCTGGATATATGAAACAAGAAGTTATATATGTAGTCAAAAGTTAAAAGTATCTTGTTAGTCATCAAAGTTGGTATGAAAAGGAAAAGGAAAATCTTGATATGAAAAGGAAAGTTCGCTATATTAAGTCAACTATGGTAATTCAATTACTTATCAAATGCACGCAGCTATGAGACTCCTGGCTCTGGCTGCTGGTTAGGCCTGGAGGCCTGCACTGGTATCCTCTGGTGTCTGCCCACCTGCAGCGACTCTGCCTGGATGTCTGCAATGACGACTGGGCAGTTGAGGCCTTGGTCTCTGCCTTCTCTCCTCTGTGGCCTCAGGTTTTATGGTGGGGTGGGGGAGACCAGGAAGGCAAATGAAAATTACAAGCAGGCAGAGGAAAATGAAGCTGTCTCCAAGCCTTGGTCATGTGATAGTGACCTTTCAGAAAGAGGACTCTATTTATGTACTTATTTATTTATTTATTTAAACGCCACCCTCCTCACAAGTGACCCAGGGCAGCTAACACGACATTAAAACAGCAACAACACAACACATCAGTAAAAACTTATCAATATGATAAAACCAATATCAAGAAAAAATTTAATTTAAGAGTTAACATTTAAAAGTTAAAAAATTAAAAAGATTCACAGAGGGGGGGGGGAGTCAAATAAGCGAGCAGGCCAGGGTGACTGTCTGACCTGTACCCCACACCTGTCTTAACATCCTTTTTGAAGGGCAGCAGCTCCATCTGGAGGCTCAACTCGATTGGCAGGAGGTTCCATAGGGCTGGAGCAGACACAGAGAAGCCCCTTCTTCTGGTGCTGGAGAGATGTGCCTCTCTAGCTGATGGCGCAACCAGAGAGCCTCTCTATGCTGTAAGGTTGTTGGGGAAAACCCCTCCCGCAACAAAGAGTTAATAATTGCTTCGACGCAACTGCCTGTCACCACCCTGGTTGATTTCACTAACCAGGCGGGGCATAAATCTAACACACAGGCAGTGGCACAAACAGATCCCATGAGCCTGTCCACTTTCTCAGGGACAACTGGATCAAACCAATCCCAGATAACATGGCCAGACCGCACTCCGGGCAACTCCAGCTCTATACTTTCCACACCAGGATTGAACTTTGAGCAAATCCAAGCGATTTTCTCCATCAGATAATCAGCAAAAGCCTCAGCAGATCCCTGCCAACCAGGGCCCAATCCCCCCCCCCGCTAAGGAGGGACCTGGTCACCCAGAACAGGGTTGCTGAGTGATTATCCACAGATGCCATAAGGATGGTGAAGTATTGACACTTCACCATCCTTATCGCCACTAGGTACGCTTTAATAGCTGCTCTAGCAAGTGTTTGGTTGGACTCACTCCGGGTCTTCACCCAGCGGCGCTCTCAGCATCTCTTAGCCCGTTTAAGCACCCTCAGCTCCTCCATGAACCACGGGTATGAGCGATGCCTACGAGCATGGAGAGGCCATAGTGGCACAATTGCATCCAAGGCCACCACCATCCTCTCGTTCCAAAGGTCAACAAGCGCCTCAGGCAAATCGTGTTGCCAATCCAGAGGAATGCACCCCAGTTCCCTTTGGAATCCATCCAGATCCATCAGTTGCCGGGGCGGGCCAATTTAACTGGCCCTACCTCCCTGCGGTGAAGCCTCACCCCCAGAAAGTCCAGAGTCACCAGATAGTGATCCAACCATGGCACAGGTGTGATATCTAATTTCTGTAAATTCAGATCACTCTGCCACCACTCCAACAAGAAAACTAAATCTGGGGTGTGGCCACTGCTCCTGGTTGGTCCCTGAATTACCTGAGTCAGGCTCACAGCTGCCATGGAAGCCATGAACTCCTGAGCCACCTTGGAGCCAGCCCCCAATGAAGGCAGATTGAAGTCCCTCAGGACCATGAGTCCGGGGAGCAACAATGCCAACATAGTGATGGCCTCAAGGAGTTCAGGCAGGGAATCTGCAACACTGCAGGGAGGCAGGTACAGGACCCTTAGGACTGAAACGCAAAAGCAGGGCCTCACAACGTAAGAGTTGTGGAGCCATGGCTCTGGCGACCCCAATGACTCCCTGGCTACAATGGTGACACCACTGCCCCTCCCCGCCAACCTAGGCTGGCGCCAAATACCAAACCTGGCTGGACACAGTTCTGATAGAGGTAAGCCATCCTCAGGTGCCAGCCAGGTTTCAGTGATGTATGCCAGGTCAGCCTGCTCCCCCAGAATAGAATCTAAGATCAGGGGGGCTTATTACAAACTGACCTGGCATTCAGCAGCAGTAGCAGCCTAAGGGAGGGGACACTCTGGACCAGCTGCACAGGAACCCGAGATGTAACCAAGGGGCTGGAACAGGGGAGAGCAATTAGACATCTGTCCCACATTCCCTGAGTGCGGCCCACCCCTCGGCTCCCACAGTACTGCCTCATGCCCATCACTACACCAATTTGGGCCCCAGGAACACCCCTAACAACTCCAGAAAAAGCACCACCCCCTTCCCTAGCTGGCAGTACCCCCTCTCTCTCCCTCCCTCCCACTTCACCCCATCTAATTCCCTCCCCACCTCATCCAATTCCCATCAGCCATGGTGCCACCACAAAACAGCTGCACTGGCTGAGAATAAAGTCCATGGGGGGGGGAGGTTCCATCCTGACACCAGAACGGCCTTTTCTGCCCTGGCCAGGGGAGCGGAGCTCTGGGCACCAGTGTTGGAGAGGTCCAAGCACCTGGTCACAGCTGTTCTCTTCCCTGGCCTTGGTGAGAGTTGCGAGGCGGCGTTGTCTCCCGCTGCCAGAGCGGCCTTTTCTGCCCTGGCCATGGGGGCAGGGCTCAAAGCACACCCCTAACCACTCCAGGCACCGGTGTTGGAAAGGTCCAGGCACCTGGTTGCAGCTGTTCTCTCCCCTGGCCTCGGTGAGAGTTCCAAAGCTGCCCAGGCCTTCCTCTGTCTCCCCGACAACCACCTCAGCCTTGCTCGCTCTCCACCTTAAATTTATTGACACAACATAATCCCACATTCATGCAAAATCCTGACACAGCCTCTCTCCTCCTTCTCCATCCTTCCTCCTGCCCCCCTCCCCGCATCTGTTTATTCTTCCTTCCTCAGGGATTGCATGCTCCCCCCCCCCCAGCCCATCATCATTGTCTCTCAAAACTCTCACAATCATGACATTGTTACCTATCCTGAAAAAAAAATTGCCCACCCACATCTAGAATCCTGGCTATGGCCCTGGGTTACACCTATGTGTAGACTAAGGTTCTATTCGTGAGTAACGGGATCATTACATATACCACCCCATAGCGCTTAGTGCACTCTCTAGGTGGTTCACAAGTAATTAGCAATTTGCCCCAATATGTTGGGTACTCATGTTACCAACCTTGAAAGGATAGATGGCTGAGTCAACCTTGAGCCCTGGACAGGATCAAACTCACAGCATTCTGGCTGCACTACAGCAGTTTAACCACTGCGCCACCAGAGCTTCACAGAGAATCATTTTTAATGCAGAAAAAGCCTGGGCTGGTTAGTCAAGCCTCAATTTATCGCAACTGAAAATTTATTTACGTAAAATCAAGATGTTTCTGCAGATGTTGGCTATAATTCTCTTTTGAAAAACACAAAGGAATAGTTAGGCTTTTAGGAATAGGATTTGCAGAGGATAGAACTGTTGGTAGCACATCAAAAGACAACTTTCAAGGTCCCATTTTTTCTTTAGTTTGCTCATTTGTACAGGGCAACAGTATGTGGAGAGAGAATTACCAGAAGTGCAGGCGGGTTTCAGAAGAGGCAGGGGAACTAGAGACCACATCGCCAACATAAGATGGATCATGGAAAAAACAAAGGAATATCAGAAACAAGTCTACTTCTGTTTCATTGATTACACGAAGGCTTTTGACTGTGTTGACCACAACAAAATGTGGCAAGTAATTAAAGAGATGGGAATACCGGAACATCTTATATGCCTCATGAGAAATTTGTACATGAATCAAGAAGCCACAGCTAGGACAGAAAATGGAATGACTGAGTAGTTCGGAATAGGAAAAGGAATAAGACAAGGCTGCATTTTGTCACCCTGCTTATTCAACTTATACACAGAACACATAATGCGAAATGCAGGGATGGAGGAATCACAATTTGGGATCAAAATTGCTGGAAGAAACATCAACAATTTGAGATATGCAGATGATACCACCCTAATGGCAGAAAGTGAGGAGAACCTAAAGAAGCTCCTGATTAGGTTGAAAGAAGAAGTGCAAAAGCTGGCTTGAGACTCAATATCAAGAAAACCAAGATAATGGCAACAGGCCCTATCAGTCCCTGGAAAATAGATGGGGAAGAAGTAGAAGCAGTGACAGATTTTACTTTCCTAGGATCAAAGCTCACTGCAGATGGTGATTGCAGCCATGAAATAAAAAGGCGACTGATTCTTGGGAGGCAAGCGATGAGAAACCTGGGGAGCATAGTGAAAAGTAGAGACATCAAATTACAAACAAAGATTCATATAGTCAAAGCAATGGTATTCCCGGTGGCAATGTATGGTTGTGAGAGCTGGACCATTAGGAAAGCTGAACGCAGAAGAATAGACTCCTTTGAGATGTGGTGTTGGAGGAGAGTTTAGAGAGTTCCCTGGACAGCGAGGAGAACAAATAGGTCAATCTTAGAAGAAATCAACCCTGACTGCTCCTTAGAAGGTCAAATAATAAAGATAAAGATAAAGTACTTTGGACATCAAATGAGAAGAGAAGATTCACTTGAGCAATCCTTGATGCTTGGAAAGATGGAGGGCAAAAGAAGAAGGGGGCGGCCCAAAATGAGATGGCTAGATGGTATTGTAGAGACAATGGGCACAGAGCTGAGTGAGTTGAGGGGGATGGTGGAGGACAGGAGTGCCTGGTGGACAGTGGTCCATGGGGTCGCAGAGGGTCGGAATTGACTGTGCGACTGAACAACAACAACAAAAACAGGGCAAAGTACAAACGTGACTGCAGTGACTCAAGTGGTTAAGATGCTGACTGGGAGGTGGGAGATCAGCAGTTCAAAACCCGAGTACTTCATGATGGAATGAGCACCCATCTCTGTCCCAGCTCCTGCCAACCTAGCAATTCAAAAGCAAGAAATTGCAAGTAGATTTAATTTTAATTTAATTTTTAGATTTCTATACTGCCCAACTCGCACAAGCGACTCTGGGCAGTTTACAGAATATACAATAATACAGTATGCACAATTATACCATACACATCAACAAAAAACAGCACATAACACTAATGATACAATAGCCAATATATAATAATACACTTTACACAAAAATTATAAAATACACATTCTACAAAAATGACCCATAAACAATAATAATAATATACAACCCTACTGCGGTGGCCTCTCCACCCTGGCCAAAGGAAAGTCCAGAGGGAGGGGGCAGCTAAATCCTGCCGCCCACCACCACAGCATCTTTTTTAAGCCGGGGGAGGGCGGGGTGCCGATGATGGTGGGGCCCTGGCCCCCAAAGCCCACAGATAAATAGGTACCACTACGGTGGGAAGGTAAACAGCATTCTGTACACTTCAGTGTCTAGGCATGCCTGCCACTTGTCCATGGAAACATCTGCAAATGCAGACAGCACTGGTTCTTCAGCTATAAACAGAGATGAGCACTGAACCATAGAATTGGATACAACTGGTTTTCAAACAAGGGTGACCTTTATCTTTACAGGGCAAAGTAATACATTAATTGAAGTTTGGAAAAGTTATTTTGTTGTTGCTGCTGCTGTTGCCCTGTAACTTCAGGAATCCTCTGGGCAGGTTACATGATCACTTGTGTTATAGATACAGCTTGTCATTTTTACAATCCTAATTACCATTCCTGCAGTTAGAAATTGGTGGTTAACCTTTCCCTCTTTAATGATGGCCCCTGTGGAGAAAAAAGCTTTCTTTATATAGCTGGTTTGGCAAATTCTTGTAATTGGTTCCAACTGGTGTTTTTCAAATCTATTGACTTCATCAAGAGGGCCAAGAGCAATCATGATAGGCTGCTGACCAGATAAGATAGCTCAGTGAGTTGCAGGTTCTTCACTCTGTTTTAAAATAAGTGGGACAATGTAGTGTTAGGTCTGGACCATTGAGGGGTCTTCCCAGGGCTCTGTTCCCTTCTTGGGGAAAATGCACAGGCTGTTTTGGCTAGCTTACACTCACACATAAGAGTCTGTGGGGAGAAACATGGGTTTGTGGAGCTGCAGAATAATTCTTTTGTGTGCAGACAATGGTTAATAGCACAAGATAAGGTGTTTATTTCCCATTTCCTCCCTCATTTTTGGAGCTCAAGGAAGAGCAATAATCCATCAGTTGTGGAGAAAGGACAGGATGCTTTTAATGCCCTCTCTTTGGATAAGGTTTTTGGTTCACCGGGGTGGGGGGGGTCCCCGTTCATTGCGTTCAGCTATCTCTTTCCTTGTTTTGCTTACAGGCATGGTTTTGCTGTTTGTGGTCTGGATAAAACGCAGAGAAAAGGAGCGTCACACAAAGCAGCTTCTCATTGATCCAGAAGACGACGTTCGAGATAACATTCTGAAGTATGATGAGGAAGGAGGTGGAGAAGAAGACCAGGTGAGAAGACTGTTGGCCCTCATTTTAGTTACAGCATGTCCTAGAGCGGGGGGGGGGGGGGGGCAAACGTTTTGGGCTGTGGGACGGTCGCATGGTTCAGTGGGCTGGTCACTATGGCCCCCAGGCCACCCCGTCCTACAGCTATGATGGCAAACTTTGGCACTCCAGGTAGTCTTGAATTTCAATTCCCAGAAGCCCTGCTCAGCAGGAGTGCTGTCTTGGGCTTCTGGGAATTGAAGTCCAAGAACACCTGGAGTGCCAAGATTCGCCATTGCAGTCCTAGAGCATGGTTCCTCACATTTGGCTCTCCAGTTCCCAGAAAGCCCTGGGATTGTCTCAACTCCTGTTGGATGCCTTGTAGTGTTTCCTCAGCTCCATTTACCAAATGAACCACACCTCAGAAGTTACTTTGTTTTTATTGAGGTGCAAGTATTGGGGCCCCAGAGTGCAATGGTTCTGCTTCAAGTCCAGTTGAAAATGAGCCATGGCAGTCATTTGTCTAGTATCTATCATGAGTACACAGAGTTACTTAATGGTGTTCAGAGAGAAGCTACCTGTGCCTCACTGTCTGCTTTTGCCTTTGTTACAGGATTATGATTTAAGCCAGCTTCAGCAACCAGAAAATATGGATCATGTTTTGAACAAGACAAATGGAGTCCGACGAGTTGACGAGAGGCCTATCGGTGCTGAGCCCCAGTATCCTGTAAGACCTGTAATCCCCCATCCTGGGGATATTGGGGACTTCATTAATGAGGTATGTACAGTAAAACCTTACATAAAGAGCACCTTGCTTAGAGACTAACTTGCTTAAAAAGCAGAATTTTCTCTGAATGGTCCCCTTGCTTAACAACTGAAACCAACCAAAAACTCGCTTAACAACTAAATTGGGGTTTGCAATTCCCCTGCCAGGAGTCACAATTGGTCACTTACAATGATGTTTCGCTTAAACAGAAATCCAGTGGAACACATTATGCTCTTTAAGTGAGGTACCACAGTACCTGCATGGTGCAATCTGTTAAAAATGTATGATGGAGTAAATTGATTGCATGAGCAGAATAGCTACTGAGAAGTAATGACTAACACATTCCTTTCAAAAGATAGCATTTTGAGCTTTGATTCATCATTGGGGCTTTCTTAGTGTTCAGATGCAGTATGTCAGGATTTGACACTCCTCCTCTAAGGCCTGAAGGAATGGAGCCTCGAGCCTCACCCTAATGCAGCTACTACACACACACACACACACACACCTGCGAGCTTTGGGGAAGGGTCTCGGCCTTAATACGTGTCATGGATAGCCTGTCACAAGCCTTGCCTATACAGCCCCCCTTGGACTTCTGGCAAAGTCTGGCTGTTCAACTGTTGGGTTCAATGGCACTCACCTCATTCTCCTCCCTCAGCAACCGCCTGAGGCTTAGGGGTTTGTTCTTAATGCCATTCAATTCCTTTATGTTCATTACTCACCGTTCCCTCTGTTAAAAGTAATATTTTGCACTCAAAGGGCTCAAAAATAAAACCCAGTTTATTTAACAAAAAGGAATAAAATTATTTATATTGCCACCCACTTGCCAAAGCAACGACTATGGGCAACTCACTGTGGGCATGGTATGGTGGGCGTGGCCAGGGGGAAAGCCGTGCGTTGCACCCAAATTAGGACTACTTTCTTTCAAAACTTGGATTGGTGGGGGCAACCAGAATTTCTGCTACCAGTTCTGGCGAACTGGTGCAAAACTGCTGATGCCCACCACTGCTTTAAAGTCATCACCAACACCTTGAATTGCACCCAGAGGCACACCAACAACCAATGTAGCTCCCACAGCAGGGGTGAGGCATTTGAAGACCCTAAAAACCAGACCTTCCTTCCAGAAGCTGCCCTGGCAACAAAGGTCAGCAGACTTGCAGTTGATAGGAGCCTGGATCACTTGCCTTGTTCCT
Organism: Furcifer pardalis; assembly: GCA_030440675.1. NCBI lineage: Eukaryota > Metazoa > Chordata > Lepidosauria > Squamata > Chamaeleonidae > Furcifer > Furcifer pardalis. The sequence continues at coordinate 260,914,620 of CP126891.1, forward strand.
TCTATCAAAGATCTCTACCTAGCTCCCGATTCCTGCTTCAGAAGATCTCCTGCCCTGTTCCTGTGGACTATTGTTTTGCTTTTCTGGATTCTTGCTCCTGGAATGCCATCCTTGCTTTGCTCCAGTCCCTAAAGATTCACTGCCATGTCTGTTCTCCTGGTCGTCTGACCTCTGGCTCATTTGGGCTATGTTATTGTCATCTGGAGTAATCCTGCATCTCTAGAGTCACTTGGACTTGGACTCTGGACTGAGATTTGGTTACTGTTCAGCCTGTTACCTGGCTGTCCTGGGTCCTGGAGTTTGTGTTGCCATCCATGCTCCAGACCTTGACACGGTATACTAATGAATGGCAGTTGCAGTGTGATGGACCTTGATTCTGACCTAGAGTGTCTGAATCCAATATCATACTGGGAAACCAAATGACTAGACTATGAAACTATCAGAAGCAGGAAGAGCAAAATCTACCCCCTTCCTATTTTCACTCTTGGACACATTCTCATTAAAGGAATCCCAGCACTGGCTATTTTGCTCTTAGACTCCACATACGTGTTATCTTGGCCATTTGGCATGAAAAGGCTGCCTAGAGTTGGGTTCGCCTGATTGGGGCGGGATAATAAATCTAAATAAATAAATAAATAAATAAAAGGGGATATAATTCCCATGTGGAAAAGCATAGCATAGTATGCTAGCCTGAGGAAGAAGATTCCATGGCCTGGCAGGCAGCTGAGGACATCGTCCCCTCCTCTGGGCCCACAACAATGGCCTGAGGGAGAAGATTCCATGGCTTGACAGGTGGCTGAGGACCTTGCCCCCTTCTCTGGGCCCACAACAAGGGGCAGAGGGGAGTTAGTCTGTGTTCTGCTTTGTTTTGTGAGGTTGTATTTTATGATTTTTATTGTATTGTTGTTGTTTTGACTGTAAGCCGCCCTGAGTCATCTCGGCGAGTGGGTGTCAATATAAATCTGAACAAATAAATAAATAAATGTTCAGAAAAGTATGTTTTTAGTATCAATATAAGTAAATCAGCAACAAGAATAATGACAGGAGTAGCAGTCCAAGATTTTATAGGAACAGCAGTTGACATTGCAATTGTACAGATTTGCCTGTCTATATTTCAGCCATGCCAGAAAAGATTCAATTCCCATACTGTTCTTGAAACGGAGCATTTAATATTTTCCCTTAATTTGTCTGCTTGATCCTTTTACTATTGAAGAGAGTGATGGTTGTGTTTGCAAACCAATCGATGTGTTATTTCCTTGGAGGGAAAAATGTGATCCATTTCATAAGTCTGATACATAAATGTAGGAGAAATTTAATTTTGTTATTATATCCATTTCCTGCTCCTGAGATTTTTCCTCAACTCATTTTTAATAAGTAAACATTCTCTCACTCCACCTTTTTTTGGTACATAAAAACGTAGTCTGGTAAACTTCTAAAGCCTGTGTCAGAATGCTTTCTTCACGCACATTTTTATGATCTCATTCATCAAAAACACAATTTAAACTGCCCTTTATGTGTTACACTCTCACAAATAATCCAAGCATGGAAGGGGAATTAAAACTATGGCTATTTGCTTTCCACGTGTCAGTCCTTGGCAGAGATTGACCAGTTCCCTTCTGGACAACTTCCAGAATTTTTGTGACCCATGCTGGCTGGCTGGGGAATGCTAGGAGTTGTAATTCCAAAAATGTAACTTTACTGCAGCTCTGGTCCTTGGTTTAAAACCATGCATAGGGTCTGACTGTGGAATCAACAGGGGACTCTAGAAATGGATAAGTATTTAATTTTGTCAACCTGCTAAGACAAACTAACATGACTAGCCCTGTAGGTTTCCCTTCTGTTTGCTTCTGCTAAAAATGAATCAAAATTCCTAAATTTCTTCATAATTTGAAATTAAATCTTAGAAATATTTTTTAAAGAAATAGTTGTCATTATAGTTCAGTCCCCCTCCCCAAGTAATTAATTACTATTACAGGTTCAGTCTTTTAAAAGTAACTCTTTACTCACCATTTCTCTAAAGTAGCTAATATGCATGGTTTTTACTTGTAAAGAATTACTTTTAATGTTTGTTCGAGAGGTGAAAACCCTGCATTTAAAAACATTTAAACAAAAGATAATAGAGAACTGAGAGATTTGTCCATATTTGCCAATGGCTTTCACTTTAGAAATTTTGGTTTTGAATCCTTCCATATTCAACCATATTTGTGTTGCTGAAATATGGTTACCTCTATTTTTCTTTCAGAGATCAACCAGACTTGCAAATACTGTAATGTGCATGTTTACCTCCTGGTGGCCAGTCACAAAACAAAAACAAGCTAATGTGTGGAATGAAGAAAGTTTCTAATGGGATAAACGTTCCTCTTTCAACTGTTATGGAAGTCTGCTTTCAATGGCATGCTAACTATCATGTGATTTTCATACAGTGGTTTTATGGCAATGTTACAACATGTATCTCTCCATTCAATACCTTTTGTATTGTGTTCAAATGAAAATTGCATTTTGGTGTGTTTTAAAGAATTAACCATAATTCACAAATACCTTCAAAATCATATGGGAAGAACTTGATGTTTAAAAATCTAGAAATGCAGGAAAGCTAAAAGCTGAGAAATTTTCAAATTCCCATGGGGGGCATTTCAACCTCCTCTTCCTCCACCCCCCATATTCTCCCTGAGTGCAATCATAGAAATGTAAAATCACTGAGTTGAAAGCATCAACTACAACCACTTGTTCAGTACAAGAATCCAAATCAAATCAGGTATAACAGATGGTTGTGCAATTCTCTCTTGAATCCTTCCGGTGTTGGAGCACTCACCACCTATCAAGGCAGTTGGTTCTACTGTTGTAGAGCTTTAACCATTAATAAACATTTCCTGATATTCAGTCTATATCTGGCTTTCTTTTGTTTGAGCCCCTTATTATTACATGTCAGCACTGAGATGATGGAGAACAGATACTTCCCTTCCTCTTATGACCATATTTTGGGTATTTGAACAGTCCTGTCATATCCCATCTCAGTCTCCTTTTCTCAAGGCTAAACAGGCCCAGGTCCTTCAGTCTTTCCTCATATGGCTTGGTTTCCAGTCAGGGCCATAGCCGGGGGGTGGGGTGGGCTTTGCCCTCCCTGAGTTAGCAGTTTGTCCACCCTCAAACTCCCTAGCCACTAGAGGACACAAAGTGCAGTTTCCCATAGGAATGCATTGGAAAAAATATTCACCCACCTACATCTAGAATCCTGGCTATGGCCCTGTTTCCAGTCCCCTGATATTAAAGCAGCTAATGGGAAAGTCACTGTTTTTGACTTCCAAATCACATAATCTTTCTGACAACAGAGCCAAGAAAGTAACTTTCTAAAGTTCTGTGTAACACAGGGGTGCCCAAACTACAGCCCATGGGCCAGATCTGGCCCCCAGGCAGTAGTTTGGGCACCTCAGTTTAAGCAGAGAAAATGGCAGCCTAAAGAATCAATCTCATCCTGATGCAAAAAAAGATTGCGAGGCACATTTTACTTCCACTTCCAGTGGGAGGAACCATGTGACCGGCCCACTAAACCACATGACTAGCCTGCTGAGCCACATGACTGGCCCACAGCCCAAAAAGTTTGGGCACCTCTGGAGTAAGAAATAGCCAAACTTAGGAAATTTCTAGTCAGGTGTGCCTCCAGCATGACATAATTTGTCTCTTTCCTAAAATTCCAGGGCCTGAGAGCAGCAGATAATGATCCAACGGCCCCTCCGTATGACTCGCTTCTTGTCTTTGACTACGAGGGAAGTGGCTCAACAGCCGGCTCAGTCAGCTCCCTCAACTCTTCCAGCTCTGGAGACCAGGATTACGACTACCTTAACGACTGGGGGCCACGGTTCAAGAAACTGGCAGACATGTATGGGGGCGGCGAGGATGATTAAACTGACCTCACTTGATTGTGTTGCATAAAGAGGAAAGCTATAGTGTTAGAAGAAGACAAAGAAGACAATGAAGAAAAAGAAAAGAAAACCTGACAATGAAGAAGGAAGGAATGGGTGGAAAAGGAAATGGCAAAGAAGAAAAGAGGACTGTATAGAAGTGGCAGCTTTTTAAAATTACTATCCTCTGCTGATGGTATTTCTTTTAGTGGTGATTTAGAAAGTTTCTTTCCCTGTTTGTTTTCTTTCTTCCTTTCTTTCCTCTTCCTTTTTTTTTACTTTTAAAGAACATCGAGCTGTCTAGCATGAACACTCGCCTCTGCTGTGTCTGTGGTTTTTTTAATTCTTTTTTTTTCTCCCAGTGTGTCAGCAGGGATATTGCTTGTTCTATCCACTTTATGACTAAAGGGAGTGAAAGGCACTCTGTCTTAACTTGAATTTCTTAGAACAGAAGCACTGTTTTTAAAATATATATATAGATATATATATTTGAAAGTGCCTTTTGGTACATGTATCAGATTCCCTCAATCTCAGGAGTGTTCAAAAGAAACAAACAAAAATTTATGTTTCCACCGTCTTAGACAACACACTCTATGACCTTGAGCCAGTTCTAGCTGGGAAGGAATTGACAGAAACAGGGACTATGGAATGGTTTCTCTTTTGGGCCTATTTTCTAAATAAAACAAAACGTCACCAGAGCAAAATGTGGGACTTATTTTAGCGGGGGGGGGGGGGACTATAGAAATAAATTGCTTAGTGTGCCGCAACAAAAGTGCGGTCTTTTGGCCTAAGCAAACAGAGAACTGGGTGCACCTATTGTATATAGAATTCATTGTTTATCTGATGCAAAATATTGATCTGGGTTTTCTCTTGTGACCTAGTCACATGTGATGTAGCTGCATAGAACTATAACATTGATAAGCCTTTGGTCAGGACAACACAAAGGCCTTGTGTATGTCCTACAGTAAATGACGAGAAGACCAAAAGCTACTTGTGTGTGAAAGTTATCCTTCCTTCCTTCCTTTCTTTCCATTTCCTCCACCTGCTGTGGAGCCCTGTCCACCATGATTATGTGTTTCTATCAAATGTTTGTTGTGATGAATTGAATGTTCAATTCCAATTGAACATTAAGAATATATTGTTTGGGCAACTGAACATATTATGTTCAGCAAAGCTGTGCAAGCCCTCTTCCCCTATCTTTTAAAATGGAAGAAGGAAACACTAATATTGCAGACCACATGTGGCTCATCAAAACTCATTGTATAGGTCCTAGTAGCTGTTTCATGGTCCTGTGTTTAGCCCAGGATGTAGCCTATGTCAATTTGACAAGAACCATCCTATTATCATACCATGGAGAATGGATGAAGCTAAGCACAAATCAAGTATACATCCGAGACCTTTGTTGGTAAGCTAATCAGTTAACAGGTTGCTCATCTCTGTTTCAAAAAGGTACCAAAAAAAATAAAAATAAAAAGGGGGCAAGTGTTGTGCAGCAGTGTTTTTGTGCCATCATGACAGATGCTTTTGGAATGTGAAATAGTTTGTGTGTTATTTCACCAACAGAAAGGATGTTGTGTTACCAAGATTTTATTGTTTGTCTCCTGGAGATTTATAAGATGGGACTAGTTAGGTCTCCAGCCTGAAATGATTTAGTACATGATTTCATTTTTCAGTGCTACTGATAGCACTTGTCTGACTAATGATTTCTATAATTCTGCAATCTTAGCAAAGAAAATGAAGGAACTTTTGTAAAAACTAAAAAAAGCACATGCAGACTGATGGAACATAATTGCAGGGTGATAAACTCCATCTAAAGCTAAGTACCAGCACAAGTCAACAAGTAGCATAAAGTTGAAAAGAACTTTGAAAGGAACTTAATTGATCGCTGCATCACACACACACAAATATTGTCTGCTACTTGGTCTAATCCATGTGTCTTATACTAAATCAAGTGCGCTGAATCCAAACTTGAAGTCCAATTCTGCCTAAGATGTCAGGATTTTAAGTAAGCAAATCTCATCCTCTTGGTTAGATTCTTGCATTGATCATGCAGGGTATATTTGCCACAAATGTAGCAAAAATTGTCTGGTGTAGTAACACAGCTGTGCCTACTCATCTTTAGCTCAAAACAGACTCATTATGGCCTAGGTGTACTATCAAATAAGATAGTTTTGCACTAGAGATAAGCCGTTGGTCCGTCTTGCCTTATATACCTATTTCTGACATCAGCTCACTGACTTGCCCAGACATGCCCAGGCACTGCTGGAACATGCATGCCACTAAGGGATGTGATTCAGGTGAGGCGGCAGCAGGCATAGTGGTAGCTGCAACTGTTATAATGTTCCCATGTAAAAATACATTATCCAATTACTGACCAGTTGAACAGCTAAAGCACATCTATAAATCTGTATGTGATAGACAAATTCTGAGTTCAGATTTGGAATCAGCACACTCGATATCATGTAAATCACATGTGTTATTCCAAGTAGCAAAATCATTGTTGTGCAGTGTATTGAATGGTTAGATTGACTTGGCCATATATTTGTATGCTACTTCACTGTGAAAAAGAACAATACTACAGAGAGTCCTTGAGGTTTGCTTTTAAAGTAGGTTAATTCTGGGGTTAACCCAAGAAATTTTACTTCTCCATCAATTATACTCTGTGTCCATGTGTCATGTTTGTTGGCTTGGTTGCAGAACCATCTTTTAAGTTGCATATTTTTGGTGATGCTTGCCAAAATATAGCCATTCCAAACAAAAATTTTGGTTGCCTGAATAGTCAGCCCAGTCTTGATTCGATTTAACATAGTAAAACCACAGGTAATGTGGTAAACCATCCAACAGATATTTCCTATGTAAAGAGTTTTCATTCTATATCCAACACATACGTAGACCTGTGAAAACTAATATTCTCAGCAATGTGGACTTCACCAGATCTACCTTGTGGGGAGGAACATTCAGAAAAGATGGATTATGATGCAAAGCAGTGGGGGCAGTGCCCTTTAAGTAAGCAAACTACTGTATATCAAAAACAATTGGGTCGTGGACAAAATAATCTCTTTGTAGATTTCTGTACCCTTAGCTTGGGAAGAAATTGACAAAGATGGGAAAGGACTGACGAATGTAAAAGAAAGAAAAATGGCCTTACTAATCCCAAGAACTTTCATTCCAAGTGAAAGACGAGGCACATAGGTTTGCATTCTTCTGCCATTTAGAGGTATTGACATCAGCCTGCTTCACTTTTTGTTGCTCTGTTGCAGTCATGAAGGACAATTAGCTCAGTACCAGTTGAACAATTTTTGTATGCCTAAAGTTGAAGGCTCTACTGGGCATCTCCATTTGAGAGGCTATCAGGAGAAAAGGCAGGAGAAGAAAAAATTAGAAATATAGGCAGATCTGCCTTTCCTGGGACATCCACTGAGTGGAGTTGAAGAACAGGCTGTTTTTCTTCAGGCAAGAACCAACACCTTTGAAGGGCCCAACTCATATTGTAAGAATTGTTGGTCTTGGGAGTGGGACATGGTGAAATATGCTAATTACAGCCTCCCAAAAGGAATAGCATTGACATGCCTCTGTGCCACAGTACAACTGCACCTATCTGTGGGGCAGGGGGGGGCTGCGGTGGCTCAGTGGTTAAGAAGCTCACCCTGTTAGCTGGAAGGCCAGCAAGTTGGCAGTTTGAGACCTGGGTACTGCATGAAGGTTTGAGCCCTTGTCTCTGTCCCAGCTCCTGCCAACCTAGCAGTTCGAAAGCAAGAAAGTGCAAGTAGATAAATTGGGGCCACTTCGGTGAGAAAAGATCTTGGGAACATGAAAAGAGCCTCATTTGGGCATTCCCTGAGTGGAATTTCTCCAGCAAAAATTCTTTCAACCCAGAATAATTTCTGACATGAAATTATTATTACATGGGGCAGGTTTGCTCTGATTTTAGGTAGCAATGTGGGCACCATAAGAGCATTTTGCCACACAAATTGGCCCTTCGCTATGTGCTCACACACTAGATTAAATTAAAATCTTATAAAATGGACATAAGGGCTTTCCATTTTTGATGCTCTGGTACATCAAATGGTTGAGATGTCTCCTCTAGAATTATGGTGCATAGACATATGGCTGATATATTTCATGCAACTTCACAAAAACATATTTTATTTTCCTTCTGTATAAGCATGTATGTCACCCTTCCCTTCAACACCCCTGCAACATATATCTGAATAAAATGTTTGGTAGGTCCACCAAGTGCCAGGGGAAAAAAATCCCTGCCGGCCTTTGACCATCCAATGACCATTCAGTGGCCATGTAAACCCTACAGATTAGCATTGCTTGAATGTCACTAGCCAAATTGAACCATACGTAAACCTACCTAAATGTATTATGATAGACAGGCATCACTTTCTGTAATCAAAGCCTATTGGATAAGGAAAAATAGCCAGGCATATAAATGGGTACAATGTGATTAATGTGCTTATATGTTGACAAGTAAGCCAGACCTATTTGCTGCAACCTGATGGAACCTCACTGATATTATCAAGGGTAGTACAGTATACTACCTAGTTTGTATGTAGGGTCAATACTTTTAAAACCCATCTTGATTCTGGTGTGTGTTTTCTGGGTGGGAAATGTGTCCCTTTCCCCCATTTAATGATTTGGATTAGTGGGATTTATGCCTAATGTTTGTACAATTATTTAGATTGCATGGGTCTGTAATGTAAAAAAAAAACACGTTTAATGGATTATGAGCCACTTAATTGTGCTATGAAATCTTGGATTATCTGTCATTTTTAAAGAAACAAAATGCTATTCTGCAGCAGGTTTAAGAAGGGAAAATGTAGGCATTCTTAAATATTAATTCCTTTAAATCCAAGAATGTTCACAGTTTTAAAGTAATTCTTTTTTGTTATCCACAAAGAAATGGGGTTGTTCTGATTTTCCCCCTAGGTTTGCTTTTTGTTTTTTGTGAATTTGATTCTCATTTTGGAAGTTGGAAAGGGGAGGGGAACAAGCGTGGAGAAATGTATTTCAAATGGATGTTGTTAAAAAGATCGTATTAGAATGCAAGCTCCTTTGTCTATAGACTTGGAAAATGCTCCTCGCGCATTTTATATTTCATTGTATCATATTTTCTATAAAATGCAATTTCTGTAAATTAACGAGCATTTGAAATGTGTTGTGTCCGATAATGGAATGTGGTAAAAAAAAAAAGTATTCTGGAGGGAAGACTGCCTATCTGTTATGATTTTACTCACTAGGGATGTGATTTTGGCTGAAGTTTGGGATAGACGCAATCCAGAGGGCTATTTCAGGCACATCCAAGAAGTTGTATATTTCCAGATGCATTTTTAAAAATCTTATTTTACTTCTTTCTTAGAACAGCAGGCCATGTCAAAAGCTACTTTTGAAACTTCTCATAGTTCCCAAAAATAGCTAGCCATACATCTGAGTGGGAGGAGAATTTACCTTTTGAATAAACCTAGTTGTGCTGTTTTCTGGATTGCGGCCTTTGCCTCCAATACATAAAAAATTTAAGCAGAGCATTTGGACTTAGGGTTGTTTTTTTCTCCTTCCTTCTCCACTGCCTCACACCAAATAGTCTGGCAGGTACAGCCATTATATAAACAAACAAGGCTGGTGGCATAAGTAGGATCGCAGGTGCTTCCTCTTAAAGTTGCAGGAGGTCTCTCAAAATTCCCAAACTTGCATAGCCATTCCTTGTGTTGCCTGAAACATTCTAGGACAGTGGTGGTGAACCTATGGCAGATGTGTCAGAGGGGGCACTCAGAGCCTTCTCTGTGGGCGCGCCCACCATTGCCCTAGCACAGAGTTTGCCCCACCCCAATGACAGCACTTCTTCCTCCCCCAGCACAGAGTCCACCCTGCCCCTCTGTCCAGCAGCCCAATGGGAGTGGTTCCTCTCTCCCCCCAGCACAGAGTTGTCCCGCCCCTCTATGGTGCAGACGGCAGCCTGTTGAGTTTGGGCATTCAGTCTCTAAAAGGTTCACCATCACTGTTCTAGGACATGCAGTCCAAAAACATAATGGGTGTTCTGGAATGATCCCTAACTCTATTCCACTTATCTAGCTTCCAATTTTTTTCTGCTTCCTCTCCAGCTTTGTTCCCTGCAATACATTTAGAGGACAGAGTGTTGGCACTCATCCATGAAAACTCAGGCTCGGACCACCAGAGCATGGTTTAGTGGTTAAGAGTGTGCAGGCTCTCACTCCAAGAAAGCCAGTGGCCCAAGGCTCAGACCGCCCACAGGCTCTCACTCCAAGAAAATGGGGGGTCTGAGAAGTTTCCCCAAACCAAACTGGGAATCACAGTGTCTTATCTCCAGCTTGGTTTTGGGGGAATGTGCACAGGTGGACACACCCGCTTTCCCCCAATCCAAGCTGGGGATCAGATGCCAAAGGGGTGCCTTTGGATTCTCACTGTGCCCTCTGCTGTTTCTGCAAGGGGACCAGTGAGAATCCAAGGGGATTCCCAGTGGTCCCCCTGCTGTTTGTGCAAGGGGACCAGCAGGAATCCATTTCGCTCACAGCACAGGGCTGTGAAAAGTGCTTCTTTGAAAAGTGCTTCTCCAGGCCAAGGCACCCATGCGCTGTGAGTGAAAGGAATTCTCGCTAGTCCCCCTGTGGTTTGTTCAAGGGGATTAGCGAGAATCCCTTTAGCTAACAGCGCTGGACTGCTTTCTCTCTGGGAATGCACTTCCCAGGAGGAAAGCAGTCCAGTGCTGCCAGTTCACAAAGGGGCCTTGGGGGACGGGGGAAGGCTCCGCATGCCACCCCAAAGCCATCTGGCTTTTGCCTTTTAAAAAAAATGTATCATACAACAATGACACGTTGTGTGATACAATTTTTTTTTAAAGGCACTCATTGTATGATTCCATCGTTGTACGATGCAATCGTTATATGGGGTTCCACTGTACTTATATATTTGCATACCTTGACAACCCATATAGGAATGAGACTTGATGATACAGAGAAACCACTACAGTAGATGGCATATCTTGTCTACAAAAGATTCCAGGTTCAATACTCAGCCCCTATAGTTAGAAGGAAGAGATAGCGTGGCAGACGGTGTTGGGAAGACATACATCTGAGACCCTTCAAATATGTTCCCAATTAGAGGAGATGGTGGCAGACTGGATGGACATTGCCCCCTATATGCCTTTGTAGGATCAAGGTGTGATCATCCATGTGGATGTGCAAGATCAGCATGCAACCTGATATGTCTTCTGAAGAAGCTCTACTAGAATGAAAATGAGGTTTGGGCAATGGTCCAGCAATCCATGCCTGCTAGTAACCCTCCCCAGTAGGGAATCACTTTGTGAAATGTAAATAAAGTTAAACCAAAGTATTCAACTTCAAGTGGTCTGTGGATGGGCCAAGCTGTCAGCATCATCTAACCCACAGCCTGGTTTAATGGATGCTTCTGTTCCCTGGGGAAACTGTAATTGTGAGAATATCCATGGGTCTTCAAAAACATTCAGAGCATTGTCTCCATACAAAAATTCTTTGGAGCTGGAGAGATAGAACATTTAAATGTGTACCAAACTGGTGTAACTTTGTGCCTTCAATAGAATAACACACCCTTCTCATCTGGTGTCCTCCACATCTGTTTATAACTGAAACCTTAAATTCATGGATTCCCACATCAGGGGAGATGTCACTGGTCCACATGCCCCAGAGGTGGAGTAGTGGACCCTGGATCACCTAGAAAGGAAGTCCCCAGTATTTCCCACTTTATTTTATGCCAGGTGCTTCTGGCAGAGAAGATAACAGACCCCAGCAATTACTGTGAGAAAAATAGGCATAATTTTATTTCATTGTGTGCCTAAGATATCAATGAATGAAATTCCGCCTCACAGGACCACCCTTCTAAAAGTGAAGGATTGGGTCCTGAACAATTCAGGACCAGGTGTAAGCTGTCATGCGGGTCAGGAAATCATACAAATAGGAAGTTACACCATACAATCAAACACATATCATGAACAATAAAGGTTACAAAAGATTTCAGTATTTGAACAATTACGTAAGTACACATGAGCATAATCTATAACAGGTAAGCACACGAGCATAATCCATCTAATGTATGCACCCAATAAGCATAATCCATGAAAGGTCAAGAGTCCAGAGATAACAAATCTGTGTTGACTTTCCAAAGGCTCCTCAAGGTGTGGGGCTCCTTGTAAATATCCTGTGAGAGGTGTACCTCCCATTGGCCATGCCTCTGGGCATGGCATGGAATGTTACACCATTGATGAGATGCAACAGTCATTGTCCCTTGTTTGGAGTGGCAATTGTCCATCATCCGAAATTCATGTCAGATCTATTGGATTAGTCCAGAGTCCTGATTAGTCCTTAGTTAATCTTGAACTGACCAGATGGCCAGCAACATTACTGATGTGCTTCTCAGATTGTTACCATTGTCTTCTTGCAAGGATAATGTATTCCAGGTCTTGCAGGCAAGCCTGCTCATTTCTTGAACTCAAAACACAATCTGGAGGCATTAGAATACATACCGCAATTACATGCTCAACATTGACATGGCAGTCATGTTGAAAAGCAACAATTGTCCGTCAATTGCTTATTATTCCCTCCTTTTTTAATTGAATGAAATGAACCTGGCCTTTCTATGTGGTCCCTGTATAGAGTTATGAATTTTGGAACATTATTCCTATTCCCTTGCTGCCCCCTCAGCCCGCTCTCACTAGCTGACATGCCAATGTTGAGTGGTTTATTGAAGGCTTCCAGTTTCACTTGATACATTCTTACTTTGATCAGCAGGTGACTAACCTGCTGTTTACATAGGTCACCACTAGGGGAGCTCTAATACCAAGGTGGATCTGGTCCTCTTCCCCACCTTGGAGAACCAAAAAGGCGGGAAGCTTTCAGGGAGATCCCGGCCATGCATTTCTATGGAGATCGGGTCTCTGTGTTGCCAGGAGCCCGGGGGCGGGGGCGTTTGCATATATGCTTATGCAAATGTGTGAGTGTGTACTGCTTGTGTACTTTATCATGAAGGGGGCATGGGTAACCAATGGTTAGTGTGCGAAATCTTTATTGCTGACAACTTTAAAAAATGGGTTTCTTTATTTCATCTGTGCCTCTCCTAGCGGGAGATGATGAGCAATGGCAGTGACATGGTTTGGGGATGCTGAGATGGTGGATGAGTTTATCCGCTGGGGGTAAATAGCAAAGTGAACTAGAGGTACAACCTATTAAAAAGTTAATGAATGGTACATGTCCCCATTTATTCTCCATGGGAACCTGGAGGCAAGAACGTCCTTATGTGCTAAGCCAAAGACATTGCTGTTGTTCAAGCAGTGCTGGTCTGCCTGTCAATGCCTCTTCCAGGAGATGTGTTACTTCTCACCTGAATGGTGGCATTGCCTGCTGAAAAGAATGGCTTTGTGGTTCAGTATTTGATATTCTTTCCATTAACAGTTGCATGGGATGAAAACCAACTTTGCATTTCATGCCACTGTCCCTTTTTTCTCTCTTTCTTTAAACCAAACTCCTGGACAAATTCTCCACACAGTATCCTTAGAGCAGTCTTTATATTTGATTTGCTAATGACAAAAAAAATTCTGCAGAAACATATCCAGCTAAATATTTGGCTCATTTGCTCCTTCCCTCCCTCTTTACCCGCTAGGGAGGGAGGGAGGAACTAGCTTATCTTTAGTTTCAGAGATAATTCTTCAGAAAATATTAAATAATGTACACAAAACTAGATGATGTACACAAAATTCTTCACTGTTTCTCAGTGGCCAGTACGTGTAGATGTTATGAGGACTTGATTATTACCAGTTCACTCTCACAGCTAAGTCATCATGTCACCAATGATTGTGACATGAGAAGTGATATGAAATGTGACTTGACACATAAACATTATCCCAGTAATCTAATAGCTAAGACTTACAATAAGTATATATTCACTTCCATATCAGAAACAGCTTGTCTGTCATGACCAGTTGCTGGGGAACAGAAGATGGTTCTTTTGCACTGAATATCCTGCTTTTGTAGCTCCCCATAAGTATTTGGTTAGTCACTTTGGCAATATAGTCTTGGACTGAATATGTTCTAGTTTTGATTCTGCAGCTCTCTAAACTGCTTTGCTGTTCTGCATTGTCTAGCACAGTTGTTCCCAATATGGGGGACTTCAATTACCAGAAGCCTAAGTCAGTACATTGGCTGATCAATGCGTTGGGGAATTGACTTAAGCTTCTGAGAATTGAAGTCCAAAAACCAAAGGTTGGGATGCACTGACCTAGAATCTCTTTAGAAAGTCTTGGCTTGCATTATAATAAATAAATAAATCATTCTAGAGAAGCATTTCAGTGCCAGGTGCTAAATAAATAAATAAATAAATCTGGTTTGAAAGGATTTTTGCTGGAGAAATTCTACCCAGGGGATGCCCGAATGAGGCTCCTTCCATGTCCCAAAGATCCATCATGCAGCATGATCAGTGATGGGATGTAACAGGTTCTCACCAGTTCTCCAGAACCGGTAGTAATTTTCCCCAGTGTCCCAGAGAACCTGTAGTAGCTTTTGGGGGGAACCACCTTCGGGACTTACCTTTACACTGTTTCCCCCACTGCGCATGCATGCCAAGCACTTGGTGTGCATGCACGCCTAGTGCTTGGCACATATGCACGGCCTCCTTGCTGTCCTCCCAAATGGGGAGGAAGAAGAGAAGCTGCTAGCCTGAAGCTCCCTATAGCCTGAAGCTTCCTATTTTTATTATTTTGGTTTTTTTTTTCTTTGGCCCCGCCCATGATATGACATCATGAGCTTACACTGTGATGACATCACGGTGGGGTAGTAAAATTTTTGACATCCCACCACTGAGCATGATAGTACTGAACTCTAACCTTCCAGTCTTCAAACTCAGCATCTTAACCACTAAGCCACCACAGTGCTGCAGTGCCAGGTGATGAAAGACATTCTGTAAGAAATAGTCCTGTCAAATAACATCCAAAATCTTCTTAGCAACTTGTGTCTTTGCCTGGGGCAAAGGGCAAAGGGCAGTGAGTCGGGTCTCCCTGATTGGGCGGCCTATAAATCGGAAAATTAAATTAAATTAAATTAAAATTGTGTAATGAACATCTCAAGTTCTAGTCCCCAGCATCTTTAAAGAGGGCTAGGAAGGACTTCTCCCTTGACACACTGGAGAGCCGTGTTAGTTTCATTCTTCATAGATGAATCAAGAAAAACAGCAAGACATGATTTTCACCAACTACATATATTTAGCATGCTTTGTTTTGTGATTGATCATTTGAAAATAACACAGATTTAGTATGCAAATTTGAATTCTGAGGCACATCTCTCTGAAGAAATCCCACTGCTGGAGGCAAAATGGCTTAAATTGTAGGAATGGTACAGGTTCATTTCATTAAAGGTGTCTCCATCAATGATTCTGAAACTACTCCAAACATACGGAAAGAAAATGAGTAAACAGCTACAAAAGTTATACTATAGTTTGTAAACATTAAGATCTTTTTGTAAAACCAGACTGGAAGACACTGGTGAAAAATGGGCCTCAAGATACGTTTTATAACTTGATGTACCAACCAGTCTCATGTTAATTTCCAGAGAAAGAGAGCCGTATTAGGACAAAACTACACTGAAAAGTGATTTGGCTTTCCTATGATTTAATTTGCAGCTGCAACTGTGTTTGAAACGGCAGTCAAAGCTTCCACAAGAGCTGCATGTTGATTCATGGGTTCACCATTCATATCAGAAGCAATTCCACCCCGTGGCCTCCCTTCTTTTTTCTCTTTCTCTAGTCCTGTCTCTACGTGTCCTTTCTTCTTCTGTTCCTGCTTCTGCCAATCCTTTCACAATTTGCTCGCCTACTGGGTTTGTGTGTGCAGTTGAAGAAAATCTTAGCGCTGATCTAATTAAAACTACAGAACTGAACCTCCTTACTGATCTTATAAATACCAGCCTGAGGGTGTTAAAAATGGCCCACTAAGGGGAAATGGTTGGAGCTTTGAAATGCATGTATGCACACATACAGGGGGACTGCAGTGGTTTAGTGGTTAAGATCCTGAACATAATGACCAGAAGGTCAGCAGTTTGAGACCTGAGTGCTGCACGATGGAGTGAGCTCTTGTCTCTGTCCCAGCTCCTGCCAGCCTAGAAGTTCAAAAGCAAGAAATTGCAAGTAGATAAATAGGTACCACTCTGGTGGGAAGGTAAAGAGTGTTCTGTGCACTCCGGTGTTTAGTCTTGCCTGCCACATGTCCATAGAAATGTCTGCAGGCACAGACAGTGCTGGCTCTTTGGCTACAAACATTGATGAGACCTGAACCATTCATGGGCTGAGCACATTGGATCTCTCTCAGGGTAATGTAATATTTCCATCTGAATGTAAGCAAGTAAGCAAGTAAACAAGTACTGCTAAATGTTCAGCCCCATTCCCCCTCCTCCCTTCTGAGCAACATTAAAACTAAGTTTTCTTTGTTTGGCATTTGGTCAGGGTAAAAATTATTGGCAAGAACAACTTCTCATGATTAGTTATTCACCTTCATTCTTTTACTGCAGTACATACACACAGCAAAGTGGGTACATATGGGAAAGACTAATAATGATGTCTCAATGATAAAGTGATAGGGCGCTCTAGTGCTAATCTCCTATATGTAAGAAATAAAAAAGACATGTGGAGAAGAGAAAAGAATGCAGGGGAAAGTTTTCTCAGTCTTGAACATCACACCACAAATGGCTGCATAACCAAAACATGATCTACATACATACTGCTGTCTTTAGAAGAATAATCATGTAAGGAAAAGGTAGTCCAGATTGTTCCAGCTTGGCAAAGTAGAGGCTCTCCAGTGGTGGTGGTAGGAACATGTTGGGAGCAAAATCGGCTGGATTGATTGAATTCAGTCATTGTGGCATGTGGGAAGTAAAAAAAAATCAAAATCACCCATTTTATAAGCAGAGCAAATCCTGCTGTATTTGACGATGTAGTCAGGCTCTTAGTGCAGCAAAAATACTAATCATAAAGAGTTAATCTGTTTCAATAGTAATGAGCAAGCATAGACTTAGGGAGGTGGCAGACCTGAGTCACACATCAAAATGTTTAACTTGTCCCTGACACTGAAACAACTTTTCAAGAAATAATTCAACAAACAACTTGCCCCATACATTATCTATTATTTGGCCCCCCTTAATAAAAGTGTGCTCCGGTGTCTAGTCATGCCTGCCACATGACCACAGGAACATCTGCAGAAGCACACAATGTTGGCTCTTCGGCTTTGAAGCAGAGATGAGCACTGACCCCTAGAGTTGGATATGACTGGCTTTCGAGCAAGGGAAACCTTTACCTTTAATGAAAGTATCTGATTACAAAACAAAATGGAGGATTTTTTTCCAAAAAACCATGTGTAAGCCGATTAATGTCTACTTCCTTTTGCTGCTTGGATTTGTTCTGAAGAAAGATAAAATCCTTCAAGAGAAATTGTCCTCCAGAAGGATAATGCTTTCCCTTTCCCAGGTCAGAAGTATTTGTTAGCTGTTGATTCCCAAGGCTTCTAACTAAGATAGTGCCTTTCAGGTTAAGTGGATGATAGAACAAATATTTCAAATGCAAAAACCAATCAGAATACTTCTTTGCTAACAGCAGGTTCAACATCTTAATCTTTCAGGGACAATAGAGGATTTTATTGCAGAGTGCGTGCCAGGGTAGGAAGCTCAAGGGCTAATCTAAGAAAGTGGGTTTTCCCTGTAGATGTTAGCCTGTGTGAATGTGGAGAAGAGCATGCAATCGCCCATATGACACAACGCACACAATGACCTTCAACGTGCACTGAGGAGGACCTTATGTTGGAAAGAGGAAATGCTATTGATGTGGCTTGATACTAGGTGGATGTCATCTAGTCCATTTAATTGCTTTTTTGTTTTAGATATGCTAATTTTAGCTTTGTATACTATTATATGCTGGTGGTGCCTCTGACACAAATAAAGAATCGGAGGATTTGCCCATCCTGCCTCCTATCAATTTTCTCTCCTTCCAGACCATGTGGGTCTAGACCATGTACACCTAGGTCACCAAGTTACAACAATATTCTCTAAATTAAGGGTGTGATTCAGATTCAGTATTTATTCAGAAAATGAACAGGCATATTTATTTGATTTCTGAACTGATCCAAAGCAAAGTAAAGAAGCCTGGAGCATTACTTGAATCAAATCAGGTCTGTCAGAAGAACAGCATGCTTCAGCATTTTGGAGGTAAACATCTGGAGCAGCAACTTTCATTTCAGAGGATCCAGAGGTGACTAGCAAAGTGGAGGGAGAAGGAAGAGAGGGGACTGTGAAAGGTCACATAATGTTTGAAAGCAACAACTTTCATTCCTTTCCATCTCAGTTCAGAACTATCAGTCCCCCCCCCCCCAATTTTCATGTTTTTTTCCCACTGTTTGGGCAAATACAACCATATACCAATTCTTTAAAGTATTCTGATTGAATTGTACAAGCTACAAATTGGCTCAAAGTGAAATGGCTGCTATATACAAGATGAATAGTTCAGACAAAGTTGTATAGGATGATAACTGCACAACCCAACCACAAATAGAGAGGCCTTTTTCTAAACTGAGATTGGAGTCTTTGCTGGCAAACAAGTTTTTTTACATAATGCACTAATCCCATGTCAAGTCCCAGAGGCAGAACTTCCCCAACAGAAATCAACCATCTTGCAGGACCTTGAAGACTGGCAAATGTGTTTTGTATGAGCTTCTCTAGTCTAGAGTTCTGTTTTCTTGTTGTGCTCAAGTTTCAGAGCAGATGTCATATGAAGGAAACTTGTTTCTGAAAAATACGAATGGCACCAGGCATCACCAGAGACCATAAACTTATGAAAAAAGGCTCTGGGTCAGTGGTACACAATCTTTTTTTTCCCATGCCCAACCTAAGCATCTCTAAAATTCTAATAATCCCCCCCCCCCCGTGACATATAATTCTTATTATTCAAAAATTGGACTCCTATTCAGGTGGAGGAAGCCTAAAAGGCCATTCACTGTTAATAACTCATTCTCAAATTGCCTCTCTTAAAAATCAAATTGCCCCCCTCTGGAGTGTAGGCCCCACATTGGGAACCACAGCTCTAGATCTTTGTATTAGCTAAAATACAAGTGCAGAAAAGACTGTGACTAGCTTGAAACTCCATAGAGCCGTTTACTTGGTTTTTTACTCAGCTTGGAAATTTTTCACTACATTGCTCTTGAACCAAGGTCAACAAATGATTATTTATTTATATTTTGCTCTGACTCTCACCTTATAAGTGCTGAAATAAATCCCATCCTTATTTTTTCAAACCAAAAGACAGTCAGCTGTTATATCATTCCTACACATAGCCATATGGCAGCTACAACTTCATTCTTTAGAACAGGAATTCTCAAGCTTTTAAAGCGGGGGGCCGGGTTACGCTCCCTCAAACAGCTTCGGGGGCCAGACAGCCATTTTGACCTTCCTCCATCACATGGCACTTCTTGGTATGGTGGAGGGGGAGGGGGGCATATGAAATAGTGCTGCAGGCCGCAGGTTGAGAATCCCTGCCTTAGAAGATCAGATTTCACAGAGGAGCTTCAAGCTGTTGGTGGCTAACTCTGGATACATACCATAATGCAAACTGGTAGAGCTTGCAAAAAAATATATTTTGAACTAAAGATCATAGATTCAGTTATCAACGAAAACACGAATGCACTCACACACTTGTATGACTCAGGTATGTGAGCTATAATACAAGGTTCACTGCTTTTTGCAGTTTCATGTATCTGTGGAAAATCTTGGATACTGGAGGAGGAGGCAACCTGTACCACTCCCCAAATCCACCAGCCAGTTTTGCCCCTAGCCAATGCTAGCTGAAGAATTTTGGTGGTTATACTAAGTAAAACAAAAGATTACTTTTCCAAGCTCAGGAAATTGTGGAGAAAATCAAGAGGAATGGCTTGCAAATGGTTCAAAAAACCATTTGAAGAACTACTAGATTCAGAAGCTATTCTACAATCCACATATCTGAGAAAATCATATATATTTAGGTGCATCTATAATATGAGAAACAAGAGACCACATTTTTCTCAAACTTGAAAATTCAGCCTTGTTTGGCAGCAGTAGTAAACATGAAGTGCAAACCAAACCATCTTCATTTTATTCACTGTGCTGTGTACATCATTATCTTATCACTTGCAGCTACCCACCACGCTGGGAAATGTTTAAAAAATACCTATGTGTAACAAAGAACACTTTCTTCATATTCCTTTCACATGTTTTATTTTCCAGTGGGGACTGTGGTTGTTTTCCAAGAAGAGTTGTTTGTTTTCTCATTATTCTTTCTTCAGTCCAGAAAGAACTACCAATACTTTCATGACAATTGGAAATGTTGGAGGGGATGGATGACCAAAAAGAGTACACGTATTAAATTGAGCTCAAACCATCTTTTGTACCCGTCAAAACTGCACAACTATTTTATACTGTTATTTGTAGTTGTACCATTTTTGTACTTTAAAAAAACAGAGAAAACCAGCGAAGGGAACAAAAGAAAGATAGACGTATTGATGTCTTCAGTGTGTTTTTAGTGCCATTTCAATTTTTGTTCTGAAATGAATAACAGCTTTGCCAATCTGTTGTCTGTGAATGAAAACTAACCTGGTACGCTGGCAACATACAGAAATGTAATAAATGAAAAGTAGTCTGGTTTGGTTGTTTCTCATAGGCCTGTGTCATTAGCATAATGAACATAAGAATAGCCCCTACCAGAATAAACAAAAACTTAAGTCTGGGTATTCCACCATTCCCGTGCCTGTATTGACCAGTCAGATGTGTTAGTGAAACTATGGTTCAGAAGTAACCTGTATCATCATATTTTCCTCTTCCTCTTCCCCTTCCTTCTTCCTTCAATGGCAGGAGCCATTGTCTACCCCACCTTTTAAAAAATTAAACATGCATGAGGTCCAAAGGTGCATGGAGACTGCTGGGCTTTAAAACTATTTTGTCCACTGAAGTTTAAGGAGAAAGCAATTTAATTGCCATTCCTCCATTAGCACTGTTTTCATTCATTAGCCATATGCCATTTACCAAAGGTCACAAAGGTCATTGTTGGTGCCCTCATTTGAAAGAGTTATGATGTTCATCTTATTTTCTTGTTGTTTATCAGCTGGGGGGGATCACTTCTCTGTCTCTTTTGCTCTCATGCAGTGCAGTTAAAATGTCTTGGATAAGACAAAGTCTGATGCAACCCTAAGCAGTTGTTGCTTGTAGGGTAATTAGCTGTGATCTGTATGCACAATTCTTGACAGGAGATCTTTCAAGTCTTTGTTTCACACTCCCCATAGCAAGAAGGCAATCTTCCCCCTCTCAGCTGTCTCCTTCCAATAGATACATCTCACCAAAATAGTTGTGCCTCTTACATCCCTGACAGAAATGGCTGCCTTGTGTCAGCCTAGCTGGCAGATAGTTTGAAATATACAGAGTTTTTTTTAATTCTTCTCAAAATATAGAGTTGTGGTGCATATCAGGGCTAAGCGCATAGCAGGAACCACACAGAGTGGGCTTCTGAGCACCTGCCAGGACATCTTGCCCATTTCTTTCAATGGAAATTGTACTACACCAGGTTGACTATAGTAAGAAAGAAAGAAAGAAAGAAAGAAAGAAAGAAAGAAAGAAAGAAAGAAAGAAAGAAAGAAAGAAAGAAAGAAAGAAAGAAAGAAAGAAAGAAAGGGTAACGGGGTAACAGGTGGGGTGGGGTGGAGGGGCACCTCTTCCCTTTCTGAACATAAAAGCCAAATGGACTGGCTCCTGAACTGGACTGACTTTGATCAACTGGATATTCTTCACTACAAACATACAGCTGTACTACAAAGTTAGAATAGTTTGCTATCACTTTACTCAATGGGTCTGTCATACAAAATCATGAGATGCATGATTTGACAAGGCACTAGTTGCAGCTGTATATCATGGGAACATGCACAATCCCTTGGTTTACCAAGATCTCAATGTAGATGGGCAACTTCACAGATAAATAGAATGTTAAAATTTGTCACCCTCCTGTGAAGGAAGGTCACAAACTGAGGCAGATACAGGATTCTATTTACTTCTGGTGGTGGTGATGGTAATGAAGATGATGTGCAATCAAGTCCTTTCAAAGGTATAGATTACTCTATCAGTTGATGACCTGCAGAAGGTCATATCAATATGGTGAGCTTAGCCTGAATAGAGCTTACACATTTCAGAATTCAGCAGAATGTGTTGTCAATATGATGTAATTGTGCTAATATGCTGATATGCTATTAGGAATGGGAACATCATCTTCTGTGGTACTTAATGACTGAATGTTGATTTTAGAGCAGGGACAGGCAATGGATGGGCCATGGCTGTTTATGGTAAGCTCTCTATAGGTTTCTGTGGCCCACTGTAGTAGTCTAAGAATTTTCTGTTCCCACTGCTACTGGTTGATTTATTTCATTTCATTTCTATTCCACATTTCAGCATAGCTGCTGCTAAAGGGGCTCCCCCAGCTTCATTGGAGGCACACCAACAGTGTTTTGCTCCTCTTCCCAACCTCAAGCATCTTTTTAAAAGCCACTCTACACAAGCTCTATGATTACTATGGCAATACTATTTTCGAAACAAAGAGCTCTGGCTTTGGATCGTGATGAGCACTACAGTGCCCACCTAAACTCACTTTCCTAGAAACTAACAGATACAGGTGAGTGTCCAGGCTTTTTGAAGTTCAGATATTATAAATGTAATTGTAATTGTAAATAAATAAATAAATTATGAACAGAGACTGAGGGAGAGAGAAAGCGAGCCCTCTTGTCAATTGCCTCCTTCAAAAATTACTCTTAGGATAACAGAGCATTCTTTCAACTTCATTGCTTTCTTTTTCAGAAAAAGATAGAGAAATGGGATTAACATATTGGCCTAAAAATTGTGGTTTCATGGACCCTTGGGAGGCTTTTTTCTGTAGTAACAAGAATTGGACTATAAAAGAACCATCATTGGAAGGACATTAATTCCTCAGTCAATTTGGGTTTCTCCATCCAAGGCTTAATCTTATTATTGTGAGAATCCAGGCCACAATGAGTAAGATAAGCAGGACCATAGGCAGGATTCTAGATTTTTTTTAGTAGGGGGAGGTTTAGGAGGGACATCAATGTCACACACACATATATGACATTGGCATCCCAGGGTGGATTGGGGGGGGGGGACTGCTAGCTCAGGCGGGTTTTTGCTCCCCTGGGCCCCCTCCAGCTATGGCCCTGAAGATAAGAAGAGTGAGCCAATGACAGGGCTGGCCAAGCAGCTATTTCTTAAATCTACCTACACAATTAGGGTAGTTAATGTGAAACCTCACTTCCTTGACCCTTGCTCTGTCAGTTTCCTTGTTTTTTGAAGTTCTCTTGAACTTCCACATTTAGTATTGCTCAGTTGAGCCACAACCCCCCCCTCCCCGGGTCTGTTTCCAATTTAATTAGACTGGCTGACACAGATCATTCCGCATGTTTGTGCCCATTTAATTGGAGATGAAAAATTATAGCCCTGATTGGTCTGATAAAGGTTTCTCAGCTGGAGTCAACTTTGGGGACAGTTCCACTAATTTGAGGACAGTAATGATGCTGCAATGACCCTTTCTCCCTTGCAAAACACGCCAAATGGACTGAGATGCAAAGTATTTTTGTCTCATGAGAAACACACTAGTCCATATGTCCTTCTCTTGGAGACAATGTAATCCTGATGTTAAGTTTGCTGAGGACTACCCCTTAGCTATTGTTTTTGCAATGAATTTAATAATGCAGGAATGACTTGGACTCCAAAGTAGGAGGCAAAATAAATTTCAGCAAACTATCAAAGATGGTTGATGTCCCTGAAAGATAAGCATTCTCCTCCAGTGTTATACTATAATGAACACAAAGAGGTTTAGCACTTTTAAGTTTCATTGACTTCACCGGCAGGGTTCAAACACATGCTTGAATCTCTCTCCCTGAAAGCAACAGGACTTGAAAGTACTCAGCATCAAAACAAGGTCTGTATAGTTTTTCTACCATGCACTAAGGGTCGCATCTAGATTTAGACATATTCAAATAAAGCCCCTTGAGACTAGTGTGACTTCTTGAATCATGACTGATATATCCCAATACAGTAATTTCAATGACTTTATCCTAAGGATGAATAAGATTGGACTCAACCACATGCATAATTAGCTGTGGACTATATTTCACTGAACTTAATAGGATTTACTTCTGATAAACATGATTTGCCCAATAGACACCAAGAAACTTTAAAGCACTTTGAGTTCTATTTTATTCTATATTTAACAACATAAACAGTTATCTAAGCCTTATTAACTTGTGTAGATTTACTTCCAAATGAGTATAAATCATTACATTCTTCCTAAAGAAACAAGGTCAGTTGAATTCAATGGCACTGACTCTTTATATCTTCACTTTTATTCATAATTGTTTGGACATTAGTCCCATTGAACTCAAGAACTTCATGATGAGGGATACAAACATAAACTCCTTAACTAGTGCCAATTTCCTGCTGCAATCTACACTGTATGATTTATCCCAGCATACATAAATAATGTCATTTTGGCCTATGGGATTACAGTAATCATGCTTAAAATTTGGCTATAGGGTTGCAATTGTTTGTTTTTTTTACTTGGATCTATATTCCATTGAAATTAGTGGGGATTACTTGGTGAACATCAGTAGGATTGGGCTGCTAATCATGTTCAACTCATCTTCTCACAGTTGCTCACCAATTAGGCCACGCACAAAAAGTAGGCAGATGTCCTTCTTTATGTGGACAGCAGCAATGCAATACTAAAGCTTTTTGCTTTCCTGATTAGGTTTAGCTTCTTTGGTGGAAAGTTGCCAGTACAAAAAAACTCTCCATGGCAATAATCACATCAAGTCACCTTATAATATGATAAATATAAAAGACACATAGAATTGCCAAGTCGAAACCAAGAAATTCCTCCATCATATTTCATTTTACCACTGAATGTGGAGAAGCAGCAGGTGTGACTTCTGCTTATTCCACTGTGAGTCTCTTTGTCCATCATCTCTATGTCAACATGATGTGTGGCTCACTTAAGGTTTTCATTATAACTGTTGAGGGGAAAGCAAATTAAGGCATCATCCGAGGATCTGGTAGAAATCTACAAGAAAGAATACAAAGTAGAAAAGGCCTGCTTTCTATTTGTCACAGTGATTTTCTACTTGGACGAACCTTTTAATTATTGTTTAACATAACAGAACATTCAAAAATCAAATGTCTCTATCCATAATCTGAACTGGTTCAGTCCATTCATCCATCACACCAGGATCATTATCATCTCATACTGCTGCTTAGGTAGATCCAGATTTTGTCATCAGGCTTCTCTATTGTATGGTAAATTAATAGAGAAGCTGAAGGCATGTGGAAACTTTTCAGTTCAGCACTAATCTCAGCATGGGGTGATCTCATAGTGGGAGAAAAGTAGTCTTGTCAACCCACCTTCAATCAACCATCTTCAGGCAAGAATTCCCAGTTCTCTCTTGCCCTCAAGTTCATCAAAGGCAGTGGGAAGTTTAACATGAAACATGATGGCCAGAGCTTCAAAAGGCTCAAGGTGTAGGCACTGAGAGAAAAAGGAGGGCAGGTCAATGAGTAGGTGTAATGTTTCCTTCACATGATATTGGCAAGCAATTTAGATAGCCACTAGCCTCAGAAAATATATATCTTTGGGTAACATTTCTGGTCTGTTTTCCAAATGGAATGAAACTGCCATGATTGATGCTACACTATGCAGCCTGACACTTCAGGAACTTGGTGTCAAGCTTGCAGACAGAGGAAGTTATTTTACTCTGAAGGCAATATGTCAAAGGATCTCCAGGAGACATCCATACTAGGAAGGGTAGAAAAGTGCCTGTCATTGACCAAATGTATATGAGTTGCCAGAACCTCTTCATTGTAGATTGTTGCTTTTGAGGAATTGAATATGCACTTAACAATACATCTCCTGAGGCTCAAGAGAAAGGTGATACTATTAACCACTTGATCTGTGTGCTAACTAGAATAATGCTAATTAATGGGCAGTCAGGTCCATTAGGAATGCAGATACCAGCAGAAAGGCAGAAAGTTCTTTTCTGGACCATGACTTGCAGAAAATCACAGTTGGCATGAAGCTGGTTGGGGCATTCTGGGATTTGTCATGCAAAAGAGTAGCTTTGATCCATTGGCTAGTTGGATATTTCAGTGGTTTAAGTATCTGGCTGCCGCTATATTATTACTGTTGTTTTTAGCAGAACTGCACAATGTCTACATAATTTGTTTTTAAGGAAATTACCTCCCCCGTGGTGCTAACTTTCCTCACCATCTGTAGAAATATAGGTAAAATTCAAAACAAATTAAAATGTTAAAATAATTAGAAAATATTTGACCAGAAGAAGGCTATTTCATTAGCATTATCTTGGTCATTTACTAGATCTTTCTTTATACACATAGTAGGTCATAAATTGCATGGACATAAATGTTGCATTGATTGAATTTCTCCATGTTCACAGTAAAGTTGTCCTGTATCCAAGCTGAGTCATTTTACTTGTTTATTCTTTGATCTACCTACTTTGCTTCTATCAAGCTATTTGCTTCTATCAAGTTATTTCCATATTGTCCAGCTAGAATCTTGCCATGATGAGAAATGGGTCTGGATGGGGGAAAACGGGCTTCAACTGAATCCCGGCAAGACTCAGTGGCTATGGGTAAGGGGCCCTGTGTTATCTTGGGAGCTTCCAGCTTTGGTTCTGGATGGGACAGTCTTGCCCCAAACAGATCCGGTGCGTAATCTGGGGGTCCTCCTGGACTCACAACTACTGTTCGAAGAACAGGTGGCAGGCGTGGCCAGGAGGGCTTTTGCACAACTTCGTGTAATATACCAGTTACGCCCACTCCTAGAGTGGGACTCCTTGCTCAGGGTCACACATGCACTGGTCACCTCCAGACTTGATTACTGTAATGAGCTCTACATGGGGCTGCCCTTGGTGACCATTCGGAAACTCCAGCTGCCCCAGAATGCGGCTGCTCGGGTAGTGATGGGGTGTATGCTCATGCCTCACCACTGCTTCGGCGGTTGCACTGGCTGCCAGTATGTCTCCGGGTGCAATTCAAGGTGCTGGTTATTACCTTTAAAGCTCTATATGGTAGTGGGCCAGGATACCTCAGAGACCGTGTCACCCCAAGAACGTCTGCCCGTCCCACTAGGACGGATTGGAGAGGCTCTCTTGTAATTCCATCAGCTAGAGAGGCTCACCTCTCAAGCACTAGAAGGAGGGCCTTCTCTGTGACCGCCTCAGCCCTGTGGAACCTCCTGCCAATCGAGCTACGACAACAGACAGAGCTCCTGCCCTTCCGGAAAGGCCTTAAAACCTGGCTGGCAGGACAAATTTGGGGATTAAAGAATGCTGGATCGCATGTTGGGTGGCTGATCAGTTGAGGCAGCCACCCTCTGCTCTTACCTCCTTACTCCTGTCCTTGTTCCTTTCATAATTTTGTGATTTTTAATCTGAAGATGTTTAATTTCTTTTTAGTCTATCTTTTAATATTGTATTAATTAATATCTTTTTAACTATTACTAGGGAATTGAATTTTGACTGGTGGTTTTAATTATGTATTTTTAAACCTGTTTGTAAGCCGCCCAAAGTTGGGGTCTCTCCCGATTGGGGCGGGATAATAAGTTAGAACAAATAAATAAATAAATAAATAAATAAATAAATAAATACTCTTCAGCAGTCATCCATTCGACAAGGTGCATTGTTTATGCTCTCCATAGGATTAGCTTCACCTTTTCTGGTTTAATATTTAAAGCTTGAGAGGTGTGCAGAAACTTTCCCTCAATATAAGGGGTCCCAAAACTTTTCAGCCCATGCTTCGTGCTTCGACCCACCCGGAAGCAGAAGTAAAATGTGCACGTGTGTATGCATAACATGCCAGCACCTGCACATTTTACTTCCACTTCCAGGAGCAGGAAGAGCTGTGCAGGCCAGATTAATTGGGACTGTGGGCTTCATCCAGCCCACAGGCCGTAGTTTGGGCACCCCTGATATAAGATGTCATCTAAGGGGTTGGCATCCATGAAGTAGATGTGTTTTGTGCTGTGTTACCTTTTTTTGTTCATTATTTGCTAGTACTTCTCAACATACTTCTGAAGCGGCAGTTCCAGCCAAATACAGTTGTACCTCACTTAAAGAGCACAATGTGTTCCACAGGATTGCTCTTTAAGCAAGTTTGTTCTTTAAGCAAAACACCATTGTAAGTGACCAGTTGTGACTTCTGGTGGGGGGGGATAGTGAACCCTGATTTATTTTTAAAGCGAGTTTTTGGTTGGTTTTATTTGTTAAGTGAAGTGAACATTCAGAGAAATTTCTGCTCTTTAAGCAAGTTACTCTTTAAGCAAGACGTTCTTTATGCAAGGTATGACTGTAATTCACTTTTTCCAGTGGGGGTAGGTTTTAGGCTGCTTTATACCATAGGCTAGCACTGTGTGAAATTAACATTGCTATCCTGCCTTCCTCTTTGCTTGCTACCTTCTCAGACTGTGTGGTGGTATATTTTGACCAAGACACACAAAATCTCAAATGTTCTCTCCTTTAAAAGGCAGTAGGTCACATCAAAGGACCTCCTGCTTTACTGCGAGTGTGACACAATTTGACTGATATGGAGGTATATGGAGACATATATCTAAGAATATTTTAAATTAAAGATTGAAACACATAGAATATAGTATAGTACAGCATTAAATATTTAGCACATCATCAGAGCAGCCTTTCTTGACATTACATTATGTGTCCTTGTAAGATACATGCAGTCAAGAAGAAATATCCATCACAGAGCAACCAAATATCATTTCACCACAGCAGCAACTTCGGCCCAGGAGGCATCAGACAAGACTGACATGAAATGTACATTACTTGCCACTGTTCTGTTCCCATTAATGCTGCCTTCATCCTGTTACAAAACCTTGGCTGAGAGATGTTTTACACTTCTGTTGTGTCTGCTTGAACACAGACCAGAGCTCAGAAATGTTACAAGGCTAGCTGGGGGATTCTGGGAATTAGATACAAAAAAGTATTCATTCCAAGCTCCAGTGCTCATCTAAATGCCTACAGGGATCTTAAGATCTTTAAGACAGTTAGTTTGCAGTAAAGAACATAAGACAGTCCCCTCTTCAGAAACTTCCTTTACAAAGTAAAGGGAATTTGAACAGGACCAAAGATGGTGACAAGGCAAATTCACCTAAAATGGATGAAAATACCTAGAAATGCAATACAGATTAATAATTACTTTTGCTGGCTACGTGCTGGTGCCCAGGAAAATATGGGGAAGTGAATGCAAAGATGGAATAGGGGTGAGCACCTGTCATAGTCTCAGGACCAGTACTGGGAGATAATCACAAAAGGAAGTAAAGCTGAACAGACAGAAAATACTGGACTGTCAATTTTGGAGATTTATTTGATTTCTAAAAATTTCCTTGCTAATGGTGGCCCCTGCTGTGCAAAATCGTCACTTAACCAAAAACACAAAACAGAACAAATCTTGCCCAAAGTTTGGATGTTGCTTTTTAAAAAGTATTTAATTACTGTTATAACTCAGAGGAGTAACGGCAGTGACTTATCAATATAGTCACTATTTATAAAATAACTTATAAAGTTATTTGTTTTCCCATTTCTCAAAAATAACTAAAATAGGGACAAACCTAATTGCAGCAGAACAGGGAAACAGGAGAAGCCAAGCACTTGAACCATGTTATATTCTTACTCCATTTAGTAAGGCCATAGCCAGTGACGGGATGAAACAGGTTCGCACCAGTTCGCCAGAACCGGTAGTAACTTTTCCCAGTGTCCCAGAGAACCGGCAGCACCTTTTGGGGGGAACCACATTCAGGACTTATCTTTTCAGTGGTTCCCCCACAGTGCTTGGCACATATGCACAGCCTCCTTGCTGTCCTCCCAAGCAGGGAGGAGGAAGAGAAGCTGCAAGCCTGAAGCTCCCTATAGCCTGCTCCCCAGGGTAAGTGACTCACCTTTGGATGTGGTGTGTCTGTGTGTATTTTAATGTGTATTTAATACCTTTACCTATATTAACATACTACCACAGTTCCTAAAAAGGCCTGGTGGCCTGGCTTGGGGTTTTTAAGCCAAGTCTTGGAGTTACCTCATCAATAAGCTACACCTGTGCTGTTCCATTTGCTGTTCCAATTGGAGAACCCTTAAGGAGGTACAGTACAGCTGTTTTACATTTACATTAAGGCATATTATCCTAGAGAACTGGTTATGCAAAGACTTAGTACCTAACTTCTTTAACTGTTGAAAAGTTGAAAAGTGCCAAAATGAAGCCATCTTGTGGTGAGTTCATTCTGTAGTTCCTTCCATCTGACCTAGTGTGAGAAAGATTAGCCAGAATAAGCTTTAAGCTCTGGTTTAAAAGATCTGGTTGATTTGTGTTTGGGGTGGGGGTGGGTGTTTGGGTGGGTGGGTGTATTTTATTTATTTTATTTATTTATTTATTTAATTTATTTACGAGTTTGTGTTGTGGGTGGGTGGGTGGGTGGGTTGAGGGGGTGTGTGCTTATTTTTATTTTATTTTTTATTTTTTTGTTTGGCCCTGCCCACATCATGCTGTCATGATATTTGCTCCACCCACAACATCATGACATCATGACGTTACCTCTGCCCACACTGTGATGATGTCACGGTGGGGTAGTAAAAATTTTGACATCCCACCACTGGCCATATCCCTGTAGCTGTTAAAGCCCAGGTTTTGCTGCGACAAGCAATGGAAAGATCAATGCTCAGAATCTCACTTTGCAATAAAGTAAAAAATGAAGACATCAGACGAAGATCACTGTAAAAGACATAGTAACAGAATACCTGTCGAACAAATTAAGGTAGGCTGGCCATGTTACATGCACAAGTGACAACAGATGGGGTGCCAAAAAATAATGGATTAGTATCCGAGAGACCACAAAGGACCTAGAGGGGAATACTACCTCACAGATGGGAAGATTTTCTCAAGAAAAATGTTGGACCAACATGGAGAAGAACTGTCAGGGACAGATCATTATGGACAGATGTTGTGCAGAATGTCGTTGTGGAGACATCTACTCATACAAGGACTCCTCACTGAATAAAAACTCCAAGGTATATCCCTGTAGCTGGAAAGCAACTAAAATGTTAGACTGGGATAGGAATGACATTATCATTCATTAGCTGAAAACTTGTTGCTTAGTGAAGTATGTTGTACTATAGTAGGCCCACTGAATCAGTGAGTATTTGGTGAGTCAACTCCATTGATTCAAATGCACCTAGTCTCATTTTGACTTATTTTATCATATTAGGTTTCATCCAGAGTAGGCCTGTTTGAATTAATGGAACTTAGGGAGTTGATTCACCAAATGGAACCTATGAAGTTGATTTAACAAATCCCCACTGATTCTGCAGATCCACTCTAGTGCAACTTGTTACACTTGACAAGAAGACTTCAGCCATTACATCACAGTTATAATAGAGTTTCATATTCTTCTCTAGAAAATATATTAATTGTAATTACTTCGTTCTTAATCACTAGTTACTTCTAGATTTGAAAGAAAAGAAAAATCTCAAATTTTAGATAGCAGCATGGAAGTGTAGCTATAAATTTTGAAGTATAAACACCAGTGTGGATGGTCTCCATAACAATAGCCCATGGAGAATCCAAAATGGCAGACAGTTTTGTCAGTCCATGTCAACACAAAATCTACCAGCATTCATTTATAACAGGTGCTAGTTGGGGTGTGATGAACAGCAGTCCACCTGTTATATAATACTAAATCATTCACTTTCTAGGGCAGGAACAGACAGAGGTAATACAAATGTAAAACTGAAAGGTTTTGTTTTCTCCAGAAACTTTAGTGGTTTTTTTCATAAAGTCTATACATGGCATTTTTAAGAGCAGTTCAGTACAGAGGTAATAACCTATAGTCCCCTACCTGAGCTCATGTGAAGTAGTTTCAAAAGTTTCATGCAAGCAGTCTGTTCAGACATGTAACAAGAGTAATCAATCCTTTCCCCAGAAGTTTGCCAGCCAGAGTAGGAAGGAAGACAGAGTGTGAAGGATGGCCTTAACCACCATAGCTATAAACTCATTCAACACTAGGTTCTCTCACTGCCAACGTATAGTTCCCAACAGATGAATCTGCCTGCAAAGGAATGCAGCTCTCAATAAAAGTGTGGGATGTTATCTAATACATTCAATTCTTATTAAAAAGAAAAAGAAAGGCAACCACAAGATGAATGTCACCAGGAAGAGATGATGACAAATTTCTGATGTTTTTGTTATATTTCTTCCATGTAGCCTCCAACTTATGATGACCCTATAAATGAGTGACATCTTGTAAATTGTTATCTGTGGTTTCCTTTATGTAGTTAATCAATCTCATCTTTGGACTTCCTCTTTTCTTGCTGCCTTCAACTTTTTCCTAGTGTTATTATATTTTCCATGATGTCTTGCTTTCTCATAATGTACCCAAAGTATGACAGCCTCCGTTTTGTTAGTTTTGCCTGCAGAGAAAGTTCATCTTCATTGTATCAAGGATCATCTTTCTGACAAGTCAGGGTATCCACAAATAAATCATCCATCACCAAAAGGAAGTCACTTTCTTGGCTTTGTCATTGCTCAAACTTAGGTCCTCATTGGTACATGTTTCTGGCGCTAATTGACAGACCACTAAATGAGCTGGATTCTGTATCTCCCCACATTCACACAGCATGTTGTTGTCTGCCAACAGCCCCACTTGAGCATGTTGGTCTTGCATTTAGGGACTCCAACCCTCACCCTATTTAGGGTCCTCCAAGTGACATAGGGGAGGTCGAGTTCCTCAGCCATATTCTCCTTTAATGTTATTCCCTGTCCAATGAGCTCCTTCTTCCATCTTCTAATTTGTTTTTGCTCTTGTTATTGCCATAAAGCTTGACCTGGATCTGAGTCGATGGTCCTGAGGTACATATCCATTCAGGGAATGTCAAGGTCATTCTCTTGCTTAGTTCTCTTGGAACCCACTGCTAGTCTCTTGTGTTGCGAGTGAGATTCTGAAACTTGTGAAACAAAAAAGTAAATTTTTCCAAGCTGTGGCTGAAATGAATCTTAAATGCATGCAATGCTTTTACTGACCCCACCCCCAACCTTTCTCTGTTGATTGTTACTCCTGTCATTTCCCCCCTAAAATAATAATCTTGCATTGCCAATTCAGTTATGACTTCTGGTTGCCCTCCTGAGTTTTTCTAACTATAAAGAAATCACATGTGGGTTTTACCTGTCCTCCTTCTGGTGGCTCTCTGGGACTTTGCATCTTGTGTAAGCCCCAACAAGTTTTAGGGCGTGAAACATATACACCTGGCCAGCATCAAAAAGTGGATTGTAAGCTCTTTGGGACAGCAACTTGGCTTTTCTTTATGTTTCTGTTTAAAGCTCTAGGTACACTGATGAACCCAAATAAAAATAATAACTCATTAACTAGAATATTATAGTTACTTTGGGTGATGTGGGGCTTTGCTTTGCTTTTCCCTCAGAACAGAGAAAATAAATTAATTGTGAAGACGTGAGAAACATTATTTCCACAGACTGCTTCTGATTTTGTGTGCACTCAAAGGCCTAATTAGCAAACATTTTGTCTAATGGAGGGGAAATGAACGTTTAATTTTGGCACCTAAAAAAATACAGCATACTGGAAGAAGGAAAAACATCTGTAATGTGACCCTACCATTGCCTCTAAATTGTACAAGGCTGTAGCATGGTTTCTTTTTGAAGCAGGCATCAAAGGCAATCGTTCAAAAGGTTTTTGAAGGGTTGTTCATAATACAGGAGTTCTAGAAGATGGGACCAAACCCTTTTAGCGGTTATAAGTGAAGAATCCTCCATTGCAACATTGGAAATTTATGGGACAATTCTTACTCAGTGGAATTTTCCAACTGCATAAATTGGGACACCAGTCCACCAAAGAGCAGACTTTTTAAATATAAAAAATGTGTTATCCATTATTAAGTTATCTAATAACATTTACACATCAAGGCACATCAAGGATTTTTTTTAAGCAAGACTCTGTAAAATAGAGTCCAAGAAAATTCTCAGCATTAACACTAAATTTTTCAGCCTGAAACTCTTATCTATCCATGGGGACCATCTATGCACAATTAAAAAATCCTGTTTATGGAAGTGCAATTTATTTATTTTATTTATTATTCGTATTTGATACCCCGCTCCAATCGGGCAAGCCCGACTCTGAGCGGCTT